>CM045765.1:135088239-135749780 GCA_025200525.1 Camellia lanceoleosa | reverse complement strand
CTCTAAATCGGATGTTGTTTGGGAGGAGATAGGAGATGGACTCCACTGATACAGCTAATATGCTTGTCAGATAAATTATTGATATAGCTCATATGCTTATCTTTGGAAGTGTTGATATAGCTAATATGTTTATCTTTGGAAGTGTTGATATAGCTAATATGCTTATCTGTTGAAATGTGGATACGACTTGTATGCTTATCTGTTGAGATGTTGATACAACTAGTATGTTTATCTACTGTCCAATGGGAAACGTATAATATGAGTCACTGCCTCATATAAGTGGTTGGCCAGGTTCTGAGCCATTGATGTAAATTGAGAAAATGATGAGGAATGGAAAATGAAATGAAATGAAATATGAACGTTGTGATCATGTAATGGAAATGGGTTATGAATTGATTTATGGTGATCGAACATTTATCAATTGCTAATGTCTTAGTTACTGCTCATATTGTGTTTAGCATTTCTCTACTAGGCGTTGGCTCACCCTATATGGGACATTATTTTCAGGTACAGGTAGCATGTCGCCTCCAAGGACTTAGCTTGGATGGATATGAGAGCTGAGACTCTCTTTTGATTATTTTGTCGTATTACATGTATATCGAGCCAAGGGCTTCTTTTGTATAGAGTTAGTGCTCTTCTTTGTGTAACCAAGTGTTAACTTGGAAAGCTGCAAGCCCTTAGGGCATTTGCTTTTGTTGTTAACATGTAATACTGTTGTAAGAATTACTCTGATGAATGAAAAGGTGTTGATTTCTTATACCATTGCATGTCTAAAATGATGGGATTTATGTATTATATTTGAGGGCGTTACAGCCCAATTGTTTTATAATAAAATAATGTGTTGAGTGGGGGCTTATAAGGGGCCTTTATACACTCAATTTCTCTCCTTAGCTTCATTTGGCTGATTATAAACTCTAAGAAAAGGAAAGGGGTCGGCTAGAGAGAGGAAGAAGGAGAATTGGATGTTTGGCTCAAGTTTGTGAAGAGTGGAGGATTAAACTCTAGATTTGACCATAATTTGAGAAGAGTAAAGCCTCTAGGTAAGTGGATTCATGAGTATTATAACGTGCCCGGGGGGTACCCGCGTGCGTTAAACAGTTCGGACCCCCGAGATCTCTTTGATCTAGTCTCACGAGTGCAATGTGAAACACAGATGAGACTCCAGATTTGGCAACTTTTATTGAAAATCCATTTTATTGCAATTTTGTCAAAAATGGACTGCATCATCAGATCTCAGAGTCGCCACCTAATATTTTGGGAAATTAGGAAACCCATGACTCGTTAAGGCCATTGTTAAATCAGTAACCAAGGATGCTTGGCTCGGAACCTTAGGTATGAGAGGGGAAGGTCAATGATGAGCACCCCCGCTCACCCGATCAAAAGATCGGCCTCTACTAAACCATGATATGACTTTTATTTTCTTTATATGTTCATGTTCTGATTAGTTAATAAATCCTAAAATTTACTATGTGAAGCATACAAGTATAGACTATGCCATTCATTTTGGAACAATTTGATATCATGCATTTTAAAAGAGTTTTGACGATGTACAACCCAAATAAATTGAGTTTTCAAGCATGAAAAATCAACATCATTCCAAATTAAGCGACACAACCTCCATCCACTGGCATTCATAGAGTTATATCACATAAGCAAATAGCCTCATGGTAGAATGCTAGATATAGTAAGAAAAACACACACAAACGGGATGCTAAAGCATAAAAACTTACATGTTTGACGTCCCACGAACAAGCTACAAAACAAAGTTAGTAAAACATGCATGATCTTATATACAAAATCCTAATGCAATTCACTCATGAGATGCAATTAAAGATTCGGCCTGTAAGATATGACATGTGAATCATCTTAAGAGCATGAGGTAGTGCACATAATCACATAGGAATTGATTAAATCCACAAATGCAGACTTAGCCGAACCAAGATGCAGAAAACATGGATGCAAAGCACGAATATGATGAAAAATAAATGTGATGTTTATGTACAAATAAAGAAAGTAAGTAAAAGAACGGGATAGAAAGAAACGGGGCGGGGAATTATTACAACATTTTAAAGAATAATTACAAATCAAATTAGAGAGAGATGAGGAGAATATTACGTCAAAATAAAAACCCCGCAAAACACTCAAAATAAAAATAAATAAAATAAAAGCTTCATGTTCTTTGGAATCGCCGGCGGAAATTGGTCAACATTTGGAGATTACGCCATCTTGTTCGGAAGAAGCTAACCGACCGGCCAAATAGGTCGGCCGGCCAACTAGGCCAAGCAAAACCTGTCTTGTTGCGAAGCCAAGAAAAGGTACAAATAAAAAATATGTAGGTGGCTCAACTAACCACTACTGGTTAGATTGAAAAATAAGAAAACAAATATAAAATAAAATAAAATAAAAAGTACAAACTTACAACATAAACCTAAAACAATAAAATAAATATAAGATAGAACATGCAAGATTACAACAAAACTAATATGAGACTAATACAAAAAATAAAAATAAATATGAGGTAGAACATGCAAGATTACAACAAAACTAATATGAGACTAATATAAGAAAAAAAATAAATATGAGGTAGAACATGCAAGATTACAACAAAACTAATATGAAATTAAAACATGTGAATAAAAATAAATAAATAAATAATTATAAGCTAAACAAACCACTAGGATTATAACAACACACTATGAAATATAAAGTAAGAAAATAAATATGAGATAAACAAACCACTTAGATTGTAACAAAACACAATGAAATAAGAAGCATGAAAATAAATATAAGATATAAAATATAAGAAAATGAAAGACTAACAATTCACCTTCCAAAGAAAGATTGAACTTTTTGATTTCCAAACTTCCTCTTTATCACCCTCAAGTGTAGGAAGTGTGTTCTCAAATCCTCAATTCAAAATTATGGAGTTTATGGAGTTTGCGGTATAGAAAGTGGCTAACTCTCTAGTTTTTCTCACTTTCAATCACTAAACACTCTTCCTTATGATCAAGGCAACTGATCTTTGGCTATATCAGAATTTTTGGAGTGGTTTTGGTGTATGGAAATGAGGAATTTCAGTAGCTATGGAAGGTATGGGGTGTATATGGAAGATAGGAATATTTTTGGCTCAAAAACTCAATTTTTCTCTCTTTTTTCACTCCTTTCTCTTCAATTCCATGGTCTCTTCTTCTCTCTTACAATATGATCATTCTATATAGGCAATGAAGGAGAGTAAAGGTCAAAAACAAGGTGGGAGACAAGAATGTGATAGGAGGACAAATTTTCAAGGTGGTTGCATGGGATACTCCTTTATGAATGCAAACAAAACCTCTTTTTGACAATGGGGGATGAGTAGGTATAATGGAGGATGAGTGGATGCACTTGAATGGCTTAGAAAATAGGTAAATGGGTTGTCCCAACCGAACCAAAACCAAGAAAAAATGGGCTATTGTTGTTTTGGAACGAGTCAACAAAATCTGCTTTTAAGTCCAACTTCAAATGGGCATATCTCCCCCATATGGACTTGGTTTTAGGCGGTTCTTGTGTCTAAATTGAAGCCCCAAAAGTCTTCTTTCCAATGGTGGTGGCCTCACATTTAAATTCCAAGTGTACAAAGAGATATGCCTAATTTAGTAAAGGTTGTCTCAGGCTGGGTCAACAAAATCTGCTTTGAAGCCCAACTTCAAATAGGCATATCTCCCTTATTTGGACTTGGTCTAAGGTGGTTCTTGGGTCTAAATTGAAGCCCCTGAAATCTACTTTCCAATGGAGGTGGCCTCATATTTAAATTCCAAGTGTACAAAGAGAAATGCCTAATTTAGTGAAGGCTGCTCATTTCCTTCTTAATGATTTGATACTCATTCTTTTCCTAAACTAATTTTCTTTCATCCCCTCCTATTTCCTTTAACTCCAATCCTATAAAGAAGATGTTTTTAAATATTTTTCAAAAAAAAGTTCACCTCCCTTCCATTTATTTCCACTTTGTCCTTACTCGGTTTACTGAAAAGTGCAACATTTTAATCGAAATAGGAGCTTCGGGACATTATAGAAACATTTAAAAAAAAAACATATTTTGAAAAGAGGGTTTTAAGGTCTAAAATAGTTTGGCCAAAAAATGGGAGAAGGTTGGGATTAAAACTTAAATTCCATCTTTCTTACTGAGAATTTTGTGAGAAACACATTCTAATTGTCATCATCGGGTAATCAAAAGAAAGCGCCCAAGTCTTAGGGTCGGTCAAAATGGGGTGTTTACAGGTATTAAGTTGTAATTTTGTGAATTCAAATTGGGATAATGGTCAAGAACATGAATTTAATTGAGCATGATGAAATTGAATTGGTTTTGTTGAATTGAGGGCCAATATGTGCATGCATGTAAGAAATTGTTTTGAATTTGCATGTTTGAGCTTGAAATACATGATTCATGTAGAGTTTTGGTTAAAGCTCATGTTGTAATCACCATTTGTATCATCTAAGTTGAGAATGAGAGTAATACACCACATGCATGTACAATTTATGAGAATAAGAGCTTTGAATGCATAAATGTGTTATGATGGAAATGAGTTTGGTGTCAATTTGGGACATGCATGTGTTTGATTCATGAAATTGAGCTCCATATTGATGTAATTGGGTGTTTGTATCATGATATCATAAATATATTTGAAATTTGAGCCATAGCATGCAAGAAATGTTGGTTGGAATGTTGAAATTGAGCTCAAGAACATTGCTGGAAAACCCAGAAACTTTGACGTCCGCATGAGCGGGGGAACCGCCGCTTGAGCGGGGAATACGAGCTCCCAGTATTTTCTTGCAGGCATGGTGCCCGCTTGAGCAGGGAGCTATGTAGGATGAACTTCTGCTTGAGCGTCCGAGTTCACGCTCGAGCGTAAAAATGATACAACCAGCACTTTTGCAGACCTATTGGGTCCACTCGAGCGGGGAAGTCCACGCTCGAGCGGGGACCCTGTTTTTTGAAATTTTGTTTGCGCGCTCTGTGTTTCATTTTCCATTCTCTTTCACTTGTAAGCACTCTTAGGCATGCATTGAGCATGGTAAATGAGTTAAAGAGATAAGAATGAAGCCTAAAAAGGAATATGTGAATTAAGAAACGGATTGAATCGTTTGTGACCCGTATGTGCTATGTGATGTGTAGGGTCGAGCTCTACGGCAAACCAACCAACCGATCACTATGAGCAATATCGATATTTTGAAGCTTGTCATTTGTCCAATTGCTTATTTCCTTATAAGCCTTATAAATTGCTAGTTTGAATTGTGGACAAATGTTTGATATGAATAACTGAATGGGCCGAAGGCCAGTCTGAAATAAATGAATGAATGAATGGGCCAGAGGCCAGTTGACATGAATGAATGGGCCAGAGGCCAGTCTGATATGAATGAATGGACCAGAGGCCAGTTTGACATGAATGAATGGGCCAAAGGTCAGTTTGACATGAAAGTCTGAATGGGCCAAAGGCCAGTTTGACAAATGAAAGATAAATGGGCCAAGGGCCAGTTTGTTTGGAACTACAGCCACTTGATTTAAATTGTGCGCGTATATGTTAAATAGAAATATGAATTGGGCCCAAGGCCGTTTGAAGTATGTTGTCCTACATGTTGTTTGTATAACTTCCTTATTTGATATTATTTACTGGGCTATCGCTCACGCTCATTCATGTGTTTGTAGGTGAGCCAAGAGAAGTCCAAACCCAGCCCCAGTGAATTTTGTGTGGAACAACAAAGTTTTTGAAGAGTCAGCCCTTGCGTCTCACGCACGAGACTCGTCTTTGTCTTTTTGTCATTTTGCTTTATGTTGTCTTGTTGGCGAAGTCTTTGAATATGTTTGTATATAGTTTTCATGGGTTGACTTAGCTTTTGATGATCCTGTCTGTACAGAACCTTATGCTACTGTGTTTCTGTTGTGAGTTATTAATGTACATTTGTATGGTTTACTTTAATGTGCCATGTAAGCACAGCTCTATGGACAAAGTTCTAAATTTTGCTTCCATTTGGCCCCTTTACTCTAATGAGTTATGCCTGATTTGGTTTGAGGTCGTAGGTAATCTCAGGATTGCTGGCCGATTATGTCCTTAACCCATAAGGGCGGGTTCAAGTCATGACAATCTGAGAGCTTGGTAGTGATCTGCAGTTCGGGTAGAAAAGCCGGTATATACAATTAGGGGTAGTTATGATCTTTTGAATTGGGGTTGTACATCTTGAGGAATGATTCTGTGCATGTCAGGTGGTGTTCATTTTCGAAAATGGTTTTAGAAAGCTTTAATAAAAGTTGATTTTGTTCAAAATTTTACCTTTTACAACTTAGACCATTTTTAGACCGAAAAGGAAAATTTTTAGTACTCAAAACTTTAATTCCATTGATTTCACCATAAAGTTCTCCAACTCTCCGATATAAATTAAAGTTTCTTTTACATCATAAAACTTGAAAAGAAAGGTCAAAGCAATAAATTAGGGGCATAGGCGAGTCAGGTGCTCCTGCGTCTTCTACTCGTGCGTCTTCTACTCGTGCTTGCGGAAGCTTTTGTAGCCAAAGTGGCCCCGGCTTGTGCCTTATCCTTGAGCCAAGCCAAGCACTTGCCAGAAAGGGCATAATTGAAACTAAGGGCAAGGGCCAGAAGCTCTTGTCCTCCATGCAGTAAGATACCAAGTTAAGTATGAAGCACAAATTGAGAATGAAGCCGGGTATTCTACCTTCTCCTCTGGGCAGGTCTGATCATGTCTAAACTGGCGTCTAAACCGAAAGGGAAAGTAGAACATGCAGTGTGTGAGGCCAATCAACTATATGCCAAGCTATCGAATCATGCTGTAACTCATCTCTGTCAGATTGAGCCAGAGGCAACGCCAAGCTATGTCAGTTGCAGACTTGCTGCATATCCAGTTGCACCACCAACCCTCATTGGGAAAGTCCCTAGTCATTGGTGGAAGAAATAAGCTCGAACTGAATACTCGGAGCAAGGGTCTACCACCTTCAGCTTATCTATGAGCAAGACCTGGAAAGGGATGAAAAATAAGAGAGATTAAAGAATAGAGAGATATGCGTGGAGAGAAAAGTAAAGAAAGGGCTTTGAGAGAAAATAAAGCATGAGTGCCGAGTGATATAAGAGGCATATATTAGAAAGGGTGGGAAACAATACCTGGAGCAGTAGTGGACTCCCTACAAATCTGGTGGTCTCTTGTCGATGAAAAATATCTAAACCCATCAGGTCTCGGCCAGGGCCAAATCGATGCAGCTTTTACCCTTTTCAAGCATTGGGCCACCTCAATCAACTTAATGTTGGCTCCGCTGCAACTAGGGGCAAGAAGGAAATGCGCAACATACATAAATAGAGGGCATGTTCTCGAAAGCCTCACCAGAGTAGGTCGCCTCTGTCTCTGATGTCAGAAAATCAGTGAACCAAGCCTAGTATATCCAGCTCCCTATCATGAGCTAAAGATCGAGCTTCGTGCAAAGTGAGCCCACACATCTGTCCCAGGGCTAGGTATAGACAACCTATTTTTGACCGTTCTCAAGACTTGGAGGTCATCGTTTGAACACTCGATGATCATCCATGTTCGTGTTCATTTTGAGTTCCTAAGGGTCTCGGCTGAGCGCCTTACCTTGGAGCCTCTCAACTTGTCTGTTTTGTGCTTGGTTGTGGACCAAGGGCTTGTAGCTTTGCTTTTGGGAGAAGAGGGGGCCTCTCGGCCAACCCACAACCCATCGGCCAGGGCTTATGTCCATCGGCCATTAGTGGTGGCCGGTCGGCTACACTGATGGCCGGTCAGCCTTGTTAATGGCCGGTCGGCCACTGATAATGGCAGGCGGCCTTTTTTGTGCTTTTTCAAATATTTTGTGTGCCAGCTGTTGAGCGCTGAAGCCATACTCCATTATGGAGGGATGGAAACAAGCTTTTAGCTTGTTAAGCAAGCTTTTGCTTACTTTGTCTATATAAGGGGAGGTCCCTCTCCCTTTTCAGAGGTTTTGAAAATTTAGAAGAAAATTTTCACTCTCTCTCTCTCTATATATATATATATTGCTTGAAAGTGAGTGTTCTTTGCATTTTTGGCACACAACCCCTTAGCCAAACACCACCACCTTGTTGCTGAGGTGCTTGAAGGTCTTGTTTGGGCTCAAAAAGTTGGTTCTAGCTCAGAGTTGTAGTCCTTTGCTGCTGTGCTTCAAGGGTAAGCCACTCCCCCCCTCCTCTTAAGCTTGCTTTTGTACATTGGATTGGCCACCTTTGCATGTTGTTTTGGCCAAGTTTTCAACTACAAAAACCTCTATTTTTAGGCTTAAAAATGGTGGTTTAAAGTATTTTTGGAGTTAAGGATGATTCACCCTCCTTTATAGCTTCTTTGCTAAGTTTTGTACCACCTTTTAAAGCTTTTGAAACAACCTTGTTTTGGCCTTTAAACCACTGAATTCCAGGGGAATGTCAGTGGTAGAATGTTTGTCTTGAGGTCCAAAATGGGAGGGGGTGGCCTCCTCTCTTTGTGTCTTTATGCCATGCCTTGTTAGAATTACAAAGTAACATGTTTTTATGGCTTATGTTAGCTTAGTTCAAACATGTTTTTGGCTATATTTTAACATGTTTAAACTCTGTTTTTGGCTGTTTTAGTCATTGGTTGCTTGCATCTTGCACTTGTAGTGTAATCTTGCTTACTAGCCTAACATGCCTAATGAGTTAGCCTATCTTTCTACTCTTTTGTGACCTAGACTCAGCATGTTTTTGGCTCTTATTTAGCATGTTTTAACTCTGTTTTGAGTGGTCTTGGTCCTTTGAGGCTTGCCTTGTATGGCCATGGTATAGTTGGCTTTGCTAGCTTTGTGTTTTGGAGCCCCTAGCATGCTTTGTTTGAGTTATTTGCATGATATGGCATCATTTAGAATGTAATTTCAGAGCTCATATCACTGTCATACTCTCACATATTCCACTCATTCAATGCTTTTGAGAGCTATGCTTTGTGTCTTATTTGTGAGCCAACATGTGAGCATGTTTTTCTTGCTTTTTGTGCCTAAGTTTCAGCATGATTAGGCCACTATTTTGGCATGATGTAGCTCTATCTTGAGCTGGATTGATCATTTGAGCATTGTATTGCATGTCTCTAGTGTTGTGCCCTTCACTAGTTTCATTGTATTTGGCCCTTAGCATGTTATACATGAAGTGTTTACATGTTATTTGCATTGCTCGTGTTTGGATCGGACACGTTTCATACTTAAAGTGATGAAACGTGTCACATTTCTTAGTTGTCGTCCCCCTTGATTGTGCATGATAGGATGGAGGCCTTTCGAGTCTTATGTGCGCATTCATTGAGCTTGTACAAGCTTGGTTCTTTGGCAACCATGCATTGAAAATGCTTGGTTGGTGGCTTGAGAGCCAAGTGCCACACTCCTTTGAGCTTGAGACATGATAAGGAGGGTGGCAGTACACACATTTACTTGCAAATACATTGCCATGCCTCTGTTTGCTCTCTGTTGCAGCAAAAGGAGGAAATGCAGGGAAGCAGTGGCCGACTGGCCACCAGTTTTGGCCGATGATCACCAACCATGGCCGATCAGCCATCAGTGTGTTCTTGAGATCAAACAGAAGCAATCTGGAGGTTGGCACAATTTTTAGAGGTTCAAAAATGTGCAAACAGAGGCATCTAGTTAGCTTATTTATTCGGACCCTCATTCGCGAGGGCGTATTGTTGTAATAAGCGTGCGTGTGTGTGTGTGTGCATGTCTTCCAACCCCACTTCTTTTTCCCTTTTACTTAACCGTTTTCGATGGTTAGTTTTAGGGCATTTTTCAATTACCATACCTTATGCTTTGCATGTTTGCATCATTCATTTGTATTGCATGCACCGGGCTCGGCGCATCATTCAAACTACATCGTATTTTAATACTTCTTTGAATACATGTATCAAGTTGTTGCATTCATATGCCATCTTAGATAGCTGAGCCTATTTAGTTGCATTATTGCATGTGTTGCATTATGCATCTTGTATAGTTAGGATCATGCATTATTTCTAACTAGTTTTCTGTTTTGGCTCGGAGTACACTGTAAGTATTTACGCTTTAGCATACTTGCATGTGTGTGAGTGTTGCCATGATAGCATGCGTGCCATGAGGCTATTTGCTTAAATGCTTAACTGCTTGAATGCCTGTGGGTGGAGGCTTGATTGCCTGAATTGGGACAACTCGATGATTGTGAGTTTTAAGCCCGCTTTGTGAAGTGGCAAAATCATGTTTTAAAGCCCACTTGAGGGTGGCAAATCCGCGCTTTAGCCTACTTGCGAGTAGCACTTTCAAACCATTTTTGAAAACAAACATGAGTTGTTTTGTTCCAATTCTGGTGATCGAGTCTATACTCGTATGCTGTGCGTATCACATAGTAAGATTAGCTAATAACCAGAATAAGAACACATGTGTCTATAAAACAACATATCATGATAGTAGAGGCCGATCTTTGATCGAGCAACGGGGGTGCTTATGTCATGACCTTCCCCACTTGTACCCAAGTTCCTGAGCCGAGGCAACTTTGGTGATAACGGACACGTGGCCTTAGGCACGAGTCAGGGTTTCCTAAATTTCCCAAAATAAACTATTTAGATGACGACTCTGTAATCTGGCAAAGCAGTCCATGTTTGGCGCTTTTTACTCAAAATCGATTTTTCAAAACGATTTGTTGGATTTGGACTCTTTGGTGTTTATCAGTCTCACATTGCACTTTGTGAGATTAGGTTCAGAACCGTGACAGGAGTCCAAACTGTAGTAGCTGGGACCTAATTCGCGCCCTCTCAGAAATAGGGGGCGCGCGGAGGAAGTTCGGGCGGGTCTACACTATAGGGCATGGCCAAAACGGGGCTGATGCATGATTTTCTCATCGCGTTGGGATTTCATTAGTGCCTGAAATTCTTCAAGGGTCGGACATATTTCCTGTGCTCCGAAGTGAAAGACATGCGTAATCGGGTCCCAGCATTGGGCCGTGGTATGGAGGAACGGAAAATAAAGTGGAGTACTGCCCAACGAAAAAAGGGCATTTATGCCGAAACCCCAAAAATTTACCTTTTCTGTGTCGTCTAAAGGGGTTATCCAATTTGTGAGCTTTTCGGCAAGAAATGTCTCAATTTGTGGAAGAAACAACAGCTAAAATGAGGTTCTGGAAAAGAAATCACGAAGGAGGACCTTTTGTAGAAGATAGGGCTGTGAGTGAAGGCCAGCTATCAATTTTTTGGTGGTTTTTCACATTAGTGGCTGGCAGGCCACTAATAGTGGCTGGCTGTCCACTTATGGGCTGGGCAGTTTTGACAGCCTGGTTTTGTCTTGATCTTTGTGTTTTGAGGTCTTGTTTTGAGTCTTTTGGTTTTAGCAAGTGTGCATATCTGTGTTTGAGTTGTTTTTGCTTTGCTTATCGAGTTGTATTTTGTATTTTGGTCGTTGGTTGTCTCTCTCTCCTCCCTACTGCTGGAGGAGGTGCTACTTGTGCTAGTGCTGCCACTAGTGCCCTTGGTATAAATGGAATTTGGAAAAACAATTGTCAACATATTAGCTACAGTGTGTGTATCAAATACATGCATAGTATGCAGAATGAACGTCATGCAGAAACCAGATATAGTATGAGTACAGTGTGCCAATACAGTGTATCAGTGTAGTTTGGGGAAAACTACAATGGAAGTGCCAATGTAGCAATAGGAATATGATAGTGTGGTACACAACAGAGTTAGTAGTGAAATGCATGCTGAAATAGAGGAAACTACCTGAATACCGTGGAGACCAAGCAACGTCTCTCCCCTCTACACCATGCCAATCAGAGAAGTAACTAGCTCGAAGAGGCTCTTTGTATACTCCGTGGGTGCCTGCAAGTGCATTTGAATGATCAATATCTAAAATAATCAATATCTGAAATGGAAAATGTAGGGTGCAAATTGTAAAGTGTGGTCCATACTTGAGGTGTGCCTCGAGCTCTTACATACCAAAGGTTCGCCTCTGCCTCGCTCGGACCGTAGGTCATTCTTGTCTCGGCCGCCAACATGTAAGCACAATGGGAATCTCCGGCCAACTGGTAATCTACCCAACAGGAGGGGTCCTTCTAGTATCAGCCCTGGTCGCTTGAGTCGCCTCACTTGCCACAGGAGCACCTACTGCCTCACCCGCACGAACGCCGTCAAGGGGGGCATGAGATGAGTCTAGATGAACGTCGCGTAGTCGCCCTTCGCTATGAAGAAGTCAACATCTAGGCCCACTATAAACTAGATAATCGCCTCAATTGGGAGGCTATCTGCTGTCCTCATGGATGCTGGAGGTGGCATGGGAAGAACAGGATCGGGCGAACCTACGGTCTGGCATACAAATCACTCACTCAAGAACCAGGCCCGGCAGACTAGGCCCTCTAGCAAAATCTGAAATTGGGATGTGGCCCAAGCCCCGGTATACTAGTCCCTCACACAAGCCGACATCGTCGCCTAAGGCTGCCATATGACCTGCAAATAGAGAATGTACAGATCGTTAGTTGCTGTTAGATGTCGAAATATGAAGCAGAGCAATAGTAAAGCAAAAATGACTATGAGTTTCAGGTTACCTTATCGGCAGCCACCGTATCGAAGTATCGACTGTAGAAGGTGAAGGCCATATCATCAAGGCTCCGACGCTGGCACTGGCTGTCATATCATCATGAGTAAGGCACTTGTAGACACCCCATTTTTGACCGCCCTTAAGACTTGGACGCGACTGATAGTTTACATGGTGGAAAAAGGTGTGCAAGGGAAAGATTCAGTTTCTTCGGCAAGGAGAGAGTCAAATCTCAACTCCATACCCCTTTTTGGACCGAAACAATCTTGATCGAAAGATTTTAGTCTTAAAACCCTCTCTTTCAAAACGTTTTTGAAATAAAGTTTTTACGATGTTCCGAAACTCGCATTTTGTCAAATGTTGTGCTTTTCGGTAAACCAAGCATGGACAAAGTGGAAATGAATGAAAGAGAGATGAAATCTTTGAAAAATCTTTCAAAACACCTTACTTAGGGGTTTGGAGTTGAAGAAAAGAGAAGAAGAGGGAAGAAATCCAGTTGGGGGAGAAAATGGGCATGAACCGTTAAGAAAGAATCGAGTAGCCCTCGCCGAATCGGGCCTATTCATTTGCATACTTGGAATCAAGCTATGAGGCCACCACTGTTGGAAATAAGACTTCCGGGGCTTAATTTTGCACTCAAGAATCTCCTAAAACCAATTCCGGACGGGGGAGATATGGTTGATTGAAGTAGGGCATCACTCCGGTTGAACCGAATCTGCGCGGCTTCACGGAAACAAGCATAACTTTTTCCACAGGAGGAATTTTGGTGCAAGGTTTGTGCCATTAGAAAGATAACTTCCTGGGCTTCAATTTGGACACAATAATGACTTGAAAAGGAGTCCACATGAAGTAGTTATGTCCGTTTGAAGTTGGACCTTCTGGGCAGATTTTTTTTCTTGCCACCGGCCATTGGCATGGTCGGTCGGCAAGGTCGGTCGGCAAGGTGGTCAGTCGGCAAGGTCGGTCAGCGAGGTCAATCGGCAAGGTGGTCGTTCGGCAAGGTCGGTCGGCGAGGTCGGTCGGCAAGGTCGGTCGGCGAGGTCGGTCAGCAAGGTGGTCGGTCGGCATGGTCGGTCGGCATGGTCAGTCGGTCTTCCATTTTTTTTTTTTTTTGGCCAAACCCTTGGTTTTAGCTTCTTGAGGAAGCTTGAACCTTTTGCTCTAGCTTCTCCAAGAAGCTTGAACCCTTTGTTTTAGCTTCTTGAAGAAGCTTGACCCTTTTGGTTTAGCTTCTCTTAGAAGCTTGCACCCTTTGCTTGAGGCTTCTCCAAGAAGCCTTGGCCATTTGTCTTCTATAAAACCAACACTCCCTCTCCATTTGCAGGGGTTAGAAAAATTTGTTTGAAGCCTCCTACATTCAATCTCTCTCTCTATAGTCCAAGCACCAAAACCCTTTATTCTTGGATCCATTTTCTACTCCATCTCCAAGCCAACCAACCCATACTCCATACCAGCAGTTCGGAGGCCATTTCCAAAGGCAAGGAGCATCTTTTCTCAAGCCAAGAGTTTATGAAAGACTAGTCTTCAAGGGTGAGTCTCATTTTCCCTCTTTTTGCTCTTTTCTTGGTCTATATTTTAGCTCCTTATGCTTGCATAGTTGGGCTCCGACCCTAACTGGAACTAGGCTTATTTTGAGCCATTCTTCATGTTTCATCAAGGGCCTCTCACTGTTTGAGGCTTCCTTCTTGCACTTGCTTCATTACCCCTCTTGTATCCCCCTTTCTTGCATAGCAGTTTTGGCCTATTTGTAAATTGTTTTGACCTCTATTGTAAACTGTAAAGTGGCCTATTTTGAGCCCTTATTCAACATTGTTGAAAGGCTCATCACTTTTTGAGGCCTCCATTTGCTACTTGTCTCTTTACCCCTCTCTTGGCTTTATTTTTGCATGATTTATTAGGCCCCTATGCTTCTGTTTTTGGACTTTGGTCTGAACTGAAAATGGCCTTATTTTGACCCACTATTCATGTTTCATTAAGGGTCTTTGGCTGTTTGAGGCACCCTTGGTATACTTTGTGTTCAAGCCTCTTTTTGGCCTTATTTTGCATAGCATTTTAGGCCTACTTGTACACTGTTTTGGGTCTGGTCCTTAACTGTAAAATGCCATATTTTTGGCCCCTCTCCAACATTATTGAAGGGCCCTTTTCCATTTAGGGCCATAATCTGCTACTTGCTTCATTACCTCTCTCCCGGGGCCATTTTTGTATGCTAGCTTAGCCCCATTTGTGCTCATTGTTTGGCCTTGCTTAAAACTGTAAATGTGATTATTTTGGGGCTGCCTTGCTTCTGTATTCATACTTCATGTACAAATAATGCATGAATTGCATAGTTATAGGTCATTCCGTATGCCTAATTTCATGTTTCGGGATTGATTCCGTGCATCGGGTGTTGTTTTGCCATGTTTCGGGGCTGTTTTGCATCTCATTTTGCCTCTGGAATTTACATGCTAGTATGTCATATTTCATGTTTTGGCCATGTCTTATTAGAGTGGCGTTTCGGTGCCTTAGGGTCGGTCCTCGATTTGCGTACACGTGTGCACGCATTTCGAGTGTCTCATTTTCATCTAACGGCCTCTCATGTGAGTGTGGCTGAGGTCCACTCATGTTAGTGTAAGTCCATATTGCATTGTGTATGCCATTTCGTTCCATAGCATTGTGTATGCTAGGTTGTATATTAGCGCATTGTGTATGCCATGTTTCCTCGTGCATTGTGTATGCCATTTCATAGCCTTTTGCATGTTAGGTTGTATCTTAGTTTCATTTCATGCATATCATGCATATTGCATCGTGTTCGGGATAGGAGTTAGCCCGGGCACGGGAAACGAGGTACGCTCCGTACTCCGAGTGACGGAACGTGTCTCAATTCCCCAGTCACCGACACTCCGGATTATCCATGATGGAGTTAGGTTTTGTTGTATTTTCATATGCATTCATTTCATATTGAGTTGTGCAATTCGACTCCTCGGCCATCATGCATCGATATGCGTGATTGGTGGCACGAGGATCGAGACATGCATACATTTGTGAAAATACATTGCCATGCCCCTTTTCTGCTCTCTGTTGCAGCAAAATGAAGAATCAGCAACTTCTCGGAGCTTGGCACGCATTTCAAGAATAGGTGCAAACAGAGGCTAATTGGGGCATCGTCATGGATTTCCGCGCAAAGGCAACCCGGGCATGCATCATTCATCATCCGGAATGGAATCAAGGCAGTCCCTGGCTTGCATGCCAGTTTATTTATTTTCTTAGTTAATTTGTTAATTAATTAGGAATTTGTATATATTTGGACTGTAATATTTATTTGGACTGTACTATTCTTTTATTCGGGACTGTATATTTATTTGGACCCTCTGCGCGAGGGCATAATTGTAATAAGTGTGCGTGAGTGTGATATATGTCTTCCAACCCCACGTCTTTTTTTCCTTTTATTTACCAGCTTATGATGGTTAGACTAGGGCATATTTCAATTAGCATATAGTATGATAGCATGTTTACATTCATTCATCTGTTTTGCATGCACCGGGCTCGGCGCATCATACTAACTGCATTTGTATTTCAATTCCAAGTTGAATACTTGTTAGTTGTAGCACTCCATATGCCATGTCTAGAATAGCCGAGCCTTGCATCTTTGCATGTGTTGCATTAGGCAATTCTGTGTATCTAGGATCATGCATGGATTTCTAATGAGCTTCTATTTTGGCTTAGAGTACTCGGTAAGTTTTATGCTTTAGCATCCTTGCATGTGTGTGAGTGACTGCCATGATAGCATGCTTACCATGAGGCTATGTGCTTATGTGATATATCTGCCTTGAATGCCTGTGAGTGGAGGTTAGGTTAGTTGGATTGGAACAAATCATTGACTGTGTGTTTTAAGCCCACTAGATAGTGGCAAAACCATTGTTTTCTAAGCCCACCCGAGGGTGGCAAATCCACGTCTTAGCCTACCTGCGGGTAGCACCATCAAACCATTTTCAAACAAACAAACATGAAATGTTTTGTTCCAATTCAAGCGACTCAGTCTATACTTGTATGCTGTGCGCATCACATAGTAAACCTAGGCTAATAACCGGAATAAGAACATACGATGTTTTCAAAAATAGATATCATGGTTAGTAGAGGCCGGTCTTTGACCAGGCGAGCAGGGGTGCTCACGAAGTGACCTTCCCCAATCGTACCCAAGTTCCCGAGCCGAGGCAACTTTGGTGATGACGGACACATGGCCTTAGGCAACGAGTCAGGGTTTCCTAAATTTCCCAAAATAAAATATTTAGGTGGCGACTCTGTATCTGGCAAAGCAGTCCGTGTTTGGCACTTCTTTCAAAAAATCTGTTTTCTCAAAACGATTTGCCAGATTTGGACTCTTTGGTTCAAGATTAAGAACCGTGACATTTGAGTCCTTGAACTGTAGTAGACCTGCGAGCGAACGGAACGGGGGGGAGTCGCACCCTCCCGGGGCATTCGGGGACGTCTACAACACTACGGGGGGATCTCATCTACAAGCTCTGGAACCAAAGCTGGGAAATAGGCATAAACTCATAACTGCAAGGAAAGGGCAGTGGTGTTATCGGCAATATATGAGTAGATATAGAAAGTGCAAAGCAGAAGGCACAATGTATGAACAGATACAGAAAGTGCAAAGCAAAAAGCACAATGTATGAACAGATATAGAAAGTGTAAAGCAGAAAGTGCAGTGCATGAACAGATATTAAACAGAGATAAAGCAGGAAATATGGAGCAGAAAGCATAAGTGCGAAAGTAGAAAGGTGTAGTGCATACCTCCCAGGCTCTCCAGTAGCCTCTGACCCGCTCTCTTCCTCATACGGGAAGTGGAACTCATGTAGCCATAGAGTGTTGTGAGGCCAGCTCCACCCCAATCGTAGAATCAGACATGGGGCAAGGTCACGAAAGCGCTCAGTAAGTACAAGCCTACAGTGTTCCACCTGTTTGCAAACAAGGTGGTACTGAGGGTGAACATCAAGAAGCCCTGGGTATATTACTTTACCTCCTCCAGTGTCTCGGGCTCACTCTCGCGAAAGTGCTTGGTGAACCAACTGTACCTCACCATCGCCAATCTTGATAGAGGTGGACGCACTCCAAGCAGATGGATTCATGTTGTCTCTCACTCACCCATGTCCATGTCGAAGGGGATCGGATCACCTCCTACTCCTAAGCCTGTAAGCATGGTGAAGTCGTAGGGAGTCCTCGTTATCTCCCCAGAGGAAGAGAGGTAAAAAGAGTTGGTGGTGTCCCACCACCTCTCCACCAACGCTTCGAGAAGAGCCCGGTTAGCTATGTGTCGTGAAAGTCCAGAGTAGAATAGGCCAAAGTCAGCCTCGTCAACAAGGTCGCAGACATCTGGAGGGAGCTCATAGTACCAATCTCTTGCTGTCGTTGCCCCATACCCCCTATAAGAGCGGGAGTCCCTCTGTGGCAGAAAAAAGAGTGAATCAGACAGTGATAAAAGAGCATTCAAATGAAAGGTAGTGCAAGAAATACAATTAAAGGAAAGGCAGGAAAGCATGAAAATAAAGTTCGTACCTCAGCAGTGCTACAGGAGAGATGGGAGTTTGGCTCCCTCAGTAAAACGTCATCTGGCATGTCACCAACGAAATTGCTTAAGCGCCTAATGCCTCCAGGCGGCATTATGTGTGTGCAAGGATGATAAGTCATGGGATTAAAGGGCCGTACCCTCAGTGGTAGTAACTTAGGCTCGAGCTCTGGAGCGAACTCCACCTCAAGATCTGCTGTGATACCCTTCGCCGCCTCGCTGGCCTTGGCGATCACCGGCTCTTTAAGCTCAGCAGGGGGTGATAGTGGAGGTGGAACCTCAGGAGGAGCACTGTCATGTGGAACATCATCCACCATCTGGAAAGTGTGTGAAAATGAGTGAAAAATGGAGAAAAAAAGGGAAAACTTGGAAAAGTCAACCCTAGGTGAGAGAAAATGGGAGATAAAATCAAAACCCGAGAAAATTCATAGAACTAAAGAGAAATTTGAGGAGAATAAGCCTAAAGTGGTGAAAACTCAAGAAAAACAACAAAATCAAAATCTGATCAGTTCAAAGTGTAGAGAATCAAGAGGGTTTCGCGAATAAAGTTCGCGTGGGGCATTGGAAAATGCATATAAAGCACAGATCCATAGAGAGGAAGCACCTAGAGAGAGAGGGATGAAGATTTTGGATGTGTGGATGTGTGAAAAGTGAAGCCTTGATGTGTATTCATAAAGACCCAAAACAAAATGGCAAGTTTGCCCCCGAAAATGCATGGGTGGCTGTGGACTCGCCTTTTTCTGCGCCCTCTTTCGGAAGGTTTGAAATGAAAAGGCCTCACAGTTCGGACTCCTGTGGTTCTAAATCTAATCTCACAAGTGCAATGTGAAACTGATAAACACCAAAGAGTCCAAATCCGGCAAACGTTTTGGAAAATTGATTTTGAATCAGAAAAAATGCCAAAATTGGAGTACTTTGCAAGATATAAAGTCACCACCTAAATATTTTATTTTTGGAGAAATTTAGGAAACCCTGACTTGGGCTGAAGGCCACTTGTCCGTCATCACCAAAGTTGCCTTGGCTTAGGAACTTGGGTACGAGGGGGGAAGGTCATGAATTGAGCACCCCCGCTAGCCCGATCAAAGATCAGCCTCTACGAATCATGATATGATTTTTTATAAACATTATGCGTTCTTATTCCGGTTATTAAACTAGCTTTACTATGTGACGCACACAATCAAGTATAAACTAGTTTGCTCAATTTAGAACAATTCAACTCATGTTTGTTTGTGAAAATGGTTTGAATTTTGCCACCTCAATTGGGCTTAATTATGCGGTTTTGCCACAAAACATAGTGGGCTTAAAACATGATTTGCCACTCAACAAAATGGGCTTAAAACTTACATTTGTTGAATTGTTCCAATTCAAACAACAAGCCTTCATCCACAGGCATTCATGCAGTTTACCATTTAAGCACATAGTCTCATGGCAAGCATTCTAATCATAGCAATATGGTAATCACACTCATGCAAGTATGCTAAAGCATAAAAAACTTACCGAGTACTCTAAGCCAAAACAAAACTAGTTAGAAAGATGCATGATCCTAACTATGCTAAGATACCTAATGCAACACATGCAATAATGCAATTAATAGGCTCGGCTACTAATATAGCATATGAAGCAATTTGAACTACATGCGATAAAACACGTTTTCAAATACGATATTGAAGTTGCAATGTAGTTTGAATGATGCACCGAGCCTCGGTGCATGCAAAACAAATGAATGGATGCAAGCATGCGATATGCTAATTGAAATATGATCCCTAATCTAACCATCGAAAATGATTAAATAAAATAGAGAAAGACGTGGGGTTGGAAGACATACACATACACACACACACTTATTACAACATTACGCCCTCACGAAGGAGAGTCCAAATGAATAAGCTAACTAACTAACTGCACTAATTAAACTAATCTAATTAAACTAATTAGACTAATTATTACAAATCAAATGAATAAATAGCTAAACTAATTCTAATTATTACAACACTTTAATTAACTAGTAAACTAATTAATTAAAACAAATGCACACTAACTAATCATGCGAGGCATTAAACTATGCTGCCACTGCTCCGCCTCAGGAAGTGGAAGATGCATGCACTTGGTTTTGCCCCAAAAAGTCCTCCGTTTTGCTCTCGAAAGGCTCTGTTTGCAGGGTCGAGTATACTTCAGAACCTTTCTGCTCCAACTTTACCAAATCTTTACTGAGGGTTACACCAATGGCACCGACCATGGATGGTTCTTTGTCGCCATAGAGGTGCATCTTGACGAAATGAAGCCTTGTCAGCCATTGATGAGGCACTGCTGGCCACTGACGCTCTAGGTTACTACACTACAACAGAGCACAAACAGAGCAAAATGAAGGTTTTTCTAGGAGTATGTTTGTACTACGTCCCTCATTATCATCTCAAAATCTCAAAGGAGTGACACATTTGGATCCAAAACCACCAATCAAGCAATTTCATTGCATGATGACCAAAGATCCAAATTGTACAATTTCAATAAATGCATAAATATGACCAACAAGACCACCACCCTATCATGCATGATCAAGGGCAATGGAGACTAAGGAAAGTGGCACATTTCATCACTTTTGAGTATGAAACATCCCATTTTCCTTGTGTTCAAACTAACGTCCAGTTTGAACACATGCAATGCAACACAAAGACATGTTTATCTTTGCCTCTTTTACTTGTCATTTTTGTTTACTCATTTTAACTACCAAATCATTCTTTAATCAATTGTCCATTGGTGAGTGTCCTCTAATGGAAAGATGGCTCAAACAACAACTTGCTTTAGGCATGAAAGAGACCTTACATTGTTGGTAATGAACCCTCTAGGGGATTAAACCATTAGGTGTAGCACCTCCATTTCACACTTAGGCAAACAAGTGGTTTAAAACCATTTTCAAAGCAAACAAAAGAGTGAAGAATTGAGGGAGATTGCAGAGATTATAGTGTTAAAAATGAATGATAAAGGCACCAAAACATGCAACCAACTCACACAAATGCTAGTTAAGGCCTTAAAACACTAAGCTAGTAAAGGAATTAACACTACAACCATGCCATGCAAGACTCAAATGAAACAAATGACCAAAAACAGAGGCAAAACAAGCCTAATTATAGTTTAAAACATGCTGGACTTAAATCACAAAAAACTAAAACATAAAGCTAATACATGGGGTTGTACTACAACTATGCAAAACAAAACTCAAACAAATTAACCAGCCTAAAACAGAGCTAAAACATGTTGTTTCAGAGACTAAAACATGCTGGACTTGAGCTAAAGCAAGCTAGATTAATAGGCTAAAACATAAAGCTATCTAGGCATGCAAATAAGACACAAGGAGGAGAGTCTAACCCCTTCAATTTTGGACTTCAAAATGTGTTTTTTTTCCATTGAAAATACTCTGAAATTCAGTGGTTAAAAGGCCCAAAAAATTTGGTTTGAAAGTGATGAATAAATGCACAAAACCTTAGCAAACTAACAAGCAAGAATAATGAACCACCCCTTAACAAAAAAAAGCTTCAAACCACCATTTTCAGGTCGTAAAAATAGAGGTTTTTTTAGTTCAAAACCAGCCTCCAAACAATTTAAAAAGATGAGAAAACAAGCATGCTAAATAAGTAAACAAAGTAAGTAAACTACCTCTTGAAGGAAAGAGCAATTCTAGGCACAAATCCAAGCTAAAACCACTTGCTAGAGCTCAAAACAAGTCTCAAGGAACCTTAGCTCAAAGAGAATTAACTTTGATCAAGGTAGTGTATGAAAAAGAGTAGAGAAAACAAGCTTCAAGGCACAAAATTGTAAGAGAGAGAGAGAGAAATCTAGAGAGAGAATTTTTTGTCTTCAAATTTTCAAACCCCCACACATGCAAGAGAGGGGTCCTATATATAGAAAACACAAATTTTCCTCACAAACATCCAGCCATACACGTATTGGAAGATGTATGAACCTGTAGAAACAGCTGGCACAAAATATCACAAAATATCTGCAGGAAACACTGATGGTTGGCCAGCCATCAGTGATGGCCGGCAAGGCTTCATTGATGGCCGGTAAGGCACATCAATGGTCGGCAGGACAAAAGCCATGGCCGGTAGGCCGTCAACAACTTCATTTTGAAAAGACTAAGCATGGTCCAAAGATGAGACAAAATGGATGTAAGGTTTGGAAAACTCAAACCTGTGGCGTTCTACCACGGATTTTGAGTGCTCGGTGAGCAATCAAACTTACCATCAGATGTACCTGTAAGAACATCCAAGTCTTAAAGGGCTGTCAAAAATGGGGTGTCTACAGTGGCCAGCAGACCTTACTGGTGGCCGATAGGTGGCAAGTGGTCCTCCCTTGTGGCCGGCAGGTGACCGGCGGTCCTCATCTATGGCCTGATTCTATTTTGTGTCTCTGTTCCCCGAGCAGTGTATGGGAGGTTCTTTTTTAGGTCCAAATTGATTCTTAGGGAGCTCAAAATTGTGTTTTGGTGTGTGAGCGTGCCCTACTTGCCAACATGAATGAGGTGTATCCTTTTTGAGCATGTTGCAAAGTCTCCAAGAGATAAGTCAGAGGTTGTCACTGAGCATCACTTTTGCTCGTTCTGTCGAATCACATATTTGTTGTCTTCTGTTGCATAGCATATGTGTTTTCACATACACTTATGTTGCATGTGTGCCCTACATCATACATGATTCATGCATCATAAAACATGCATTCATGTCTTGCATAGAACATGCTTTCAATAGCCGCATCTATCGGTTTTCTATCACTTGTGCATCTATCACATTTGCTTATTTTGTGCATCTATCGCACTTGTTCACTTTGTGCATCTATCACTCAAGCTCACTTTGTGCATCCATCGCACATGCTCATTCCTCTTTGCATCTATTGCTCTTATCTCAGGACGCGTGAAACACGGCCCTGAGCAGGTTTTATCTTAAGACGTGTGAAATGTAATCCTGAGTGGTTTTTCTCCTCTTCTCACAGTTTCAGCGTGATTAAAGTATCTCAGGATACGTGAAACACGACCTTGAGCGATTTTTCTCCTCGTCTCACGGTTTCAGCATGATTAGAGTATCTCAGGACGTGTGAAAGGCGGCCCTGACCGAGTTTTATCTCAAGATACATGAAGCGCGACCCTGAGTGGTTTTTCTCCTCTTCTCACGGTTTCAACATGATTATAGTATCTTAAGACATGTGAAATACGACCCTGAGCAGTTTTTCTCCTCTTCTCACGGTTTTAGCGTGATTAGAGTATCTCAAGATGCATGAAACGTAGCCCTGAGCGGGTTTTATCTCAAGACACGTGAAAGCGACCCTGAGTGATTTTTCTCCTCTTCTCATAGTTTCAGTGTGATTAGAGTATCTCAGGATGCGTGAAATGCCACTCTAAGCGATTTTGCTTTTATCGTAGGATGCGCGAAACGCGATTCTAAGCGGTTTTATTTTTTATCTCAGGACGCATGAAACGCAACCTTGAGCGGTTTTCATCTCGGGACGTGTGAAACACGACCCCGAGCAGTTTTTGTTTCTTAGTTTCTCAAGACGCGTGAAATGTGACCCTGACCGGTGTTTTCTTTCCTCGTCTCACGTTTTGGCGTGGTTAGAGTGTGTTTTAGATCTTTTTGCATGGAACTTGTGTTGGTTTTAAGCTTAAAGCTGCTCATTCACGTGTTGTTATCTTGTTATTGCTTATTACATCTGTTATTGCTTATTTCATCATCTTGCATGATCATCAGTTTTCAAAATAGCCAGCTTCGCAAAGCGTGTGAGTCCAGCTTCAAATTATCTTTGTGCATATTATTTGCATCTTACCCCAGAACTATGCTGGTTTGATTCCTTGCAAAAGGACACATAGCCAGTTTGCGAGCGCAACCATTTAATTTATGTCTTGATTGTTTTCCCAAGTCTTACGGCCTTGTCAAAATGGGTCGTCTTTGGGCTTTGACATTCACTCACGTCATTTCATGACTTCGAATTCTGTCAAAGAGGGGCAACTATAGACACACCATTTTTGACCACCCTTACAACTTGGGCATCACCGCTTGCGCACCTGATAATGAATTTGTATATGCTTGTAAGTGCTCGAAGTCCTCAGCAAAATGTCACAGCTTTGAGCCTTCAAACCCTACACATCTTTTGCCTTGTTTTGGACCAAAACCACAATTTTCCAAGCCTAAAAGCCCTGGGACCTACAGGCCCACTAGTGTGGGCTGCCCGCCACAAATGTAGGCTATCGGCCATTTGTGTGGCTTGTAGACAACTTGTGTGTTTTTATAGGTATTTATGCCAGTTATGCCAACTGTTTCCACAGGTGCATGCATCTGCCCACACATGTATGTATGGAAATTTCTGAGGGAGTTTCATGTTTTTCTATAAATAGAAGACCTCTCATTCCATTTTTTAGGGTTGGAAATTTTGGAGCAAAGACATTTCTCTCTCTCTCTACAATTCCCTCTCTCTCTTGCAAATTCTTAATCCTTTGCCAATACACTCTAAACCAAAACTTATGGTATTTAAGCTGCGGTACTTTTGAGCTTACTTTGAGCTCTTGAGGGTGTGTAAGTGTTTGTTTGTCACTTAGAAAGGGTTCTTCTCTTCAAGAGGTATAAGTCTTGGCTTGTTTCTTTGATTTATTTGCTATTTTTCCTATTGTTTTTCGACTGCTTTTACACTAATTTTTTGGGCTGAAACTTGTGGTTTAAGGCCATTAAGGGTGGAGGGGTGGATCACCCTTCTTTGCACCTCACTTCTCAAGCCTTTGCCCTTGTGTTTCCCACATTTCTATTATCTTTTTTTTTTTTGAGCTTTTTTACTACTAAATTTCAGAATTTTTTCAGAGGCTAAAATCCTATTTTGAAATTCCAAAAATGGAGGGGGTAGCCTTCCCTCCTTATGCTTGCTTACTAGCTTAACTTGCTCCATGTTGTAGCTTATTGTTTTAGCTATTTCTGTCTTAATTCCAACATGTTTTAGGATTATTTTAGGACTTTTTTTAGTTGTTCATTGCATTTGAGCTTTGTATAGCATGCTTGTAGTGTAATTGTCCTCATTGGCTTTGTGGTTTAGGCCTTAGCCACCAACCTATTTGAGTTGATTGTGTTTATTTCAAGTTTTCCATACTTGTATTCATATTTAATCACCTCTGCAACCTCCCTCCTTTCTTGGCTTTTTTTTCTTTGCTTTGAAAGTTGTTTCAAAGTACTTGCTTGTTTAAGCTTGAGATAGAGGTATTGTGCTTAATAGTTTAATCCCTTTGGGGTTTCATTACCAACAACATGACACTTCTCTCATGCCTAAAACAACACTTGGTTTGGTACTCCTTTCCCTTAGAGGACTTAATCTTCACTTTTGGACTTAATGAACTAAGGAATGGTTGGTAATTAAAATGAAGTAATAAAATTGGGACTAAAAATGATGTAAGATAATAAGCAATTTGGTGTTCAATCGAACATTAATTGAACACATGGAAACTTGAAGCATTTCATACTTGCTAGTGATGAAATAGTTCAAGTTTCCTAGGTCAACCACTTCCCTTGATCAATCCATGATAGGGAGGAGGTTTGAGAGTCTTTTATTGTGCATTTATTGAAATTGCACACCTTGGTTTATAAGCCATCATGCACTGTAATTGCATTGATTGATGGCTTATGAATTGAGCTTGCCACTTCTTTGAGCTGTTTGATGATAAGGAGGGGTAAGGTGTACAAACATCCCCTAAGGATGCTCTGTTTGTCCCCATTGCGATGGGAGAAACCAAGTTTGATGGTGGCCGACCACTTTTTTGGCCAGAGCCATTTCTTTTGGATGGCAGGCTACCATTTGTGGCCGATCTGCCACTACTTCTAGCCTGCCGGCCACTTTTGTTAAATTGAGCAGCAACTTTTTGGAATAAAACAGAGCAGAGGCTGAGGTGAAAAGATGTTCTAACTGTGCAACAGAGGCATTCTGGCAACAAAACAGTGGGCTTTTCAGGTGGAAATCCGCACATTCATGAGCATTCGTCGCTTCCTGGGGTTGATTAGTTAGCTTAGTTACTTCTTTCATGTTGTGTTCATGTTGTAATTAATTAGTTAATTTTAATTTGTAATTAATTAATTAGTGTAATTAATTAGTTAGTTCCATAGACTAGTTAATTAATTAATTGGTTTTGTAATAACTAGCTAGCATAGTTAGTTTATTCGGTTTGTAATAGTTAGTTAATTTATAGTAATTAGCTTTGCTAGTTAGTTTATTCGGACCTTCCTGCGTGAGGTCACAGTTGTAATAATGTGTGTAGACCGCCCAAACTCCGCTCCGCGCGCGAGGGCGCAAATTGTGTTCTAGCTACTACAGTTCGGACTCCTATCACGGTTCTGAATCTAATCTCACAAAGTGCAATGTAAGATTGATAAATCACCAAAGAGTCCAAATTCGGTAAATTGTTTTGGAAAATCGATTTTAATCAAGAAGTGCCAAAGATGGACTGCTTTGCCAGATTATAGAGTCGCCACCTAAATATTTTGTTTTGGAAAATTTAGGAAACTCTAACTCGTGCCTAAGGTCACGTGTCTGTCATCACCAAAGTTGCCTCAACTCGGGAACTTGGGTACGAGAGGGGAAGGTCCTGAAATGAGCACCCCCACTAGCCCGATCAAAGATCGGCCTCTACTAACATGATATGTTGTTTTTATAAACACATGTGTTCTTATTCCGGTTATTAATGTAACATTACTACGTGATGCACACAGCATACAAGTATAGACTCAATCACACAGATTGGAACAAAATAACTCATGTTTCTTTTTGAAAGTGCTACTCGCAAGTAGGCTAAAGCGCAGATTTGCCACCCTCAAGTGGGCTTAAAAAAACATGATTTTGCCACTTCAAGTGAGCTTAAAACTCACAATCATCGAGTTGTTCCAATTCAGGCAATTAAACCTTCATCCACAAGCATTCATGCATTTAAACACATAAGCACATAGCCTCATGGCAAGCATGCTATCATGGCAACACTTACACGCATGCAGTATGCTAAAGCGTAAACACTCACAGTGTACTCCGAGTCAAAACAGAAGCTAGCACCATAGGCCAAAGTAGTAAACATGCTAGGTTAGTGAGTGGAATTGCACTACAAGTGCAAGGAGCATGCAAGAGGTAACCAAACCAACCCCAAACAGAGCTATATCATGGCAAAACAAGGCCTGAAACATGCTAAGATAGAGCCTCAAGGAGGTAGAAAAACATGCCAACTTGATAAGCCAATAACACATGCAAACAAGGTACAAAATGGGGGGACCACCCCTACCTATTTTGGGTCCCAAAACACACTTTCCACCACTGAAATTCCTCTTTCAGTGGTGAAAAGACCAAACAAAGGTGACCTCAAAGGCCTAAAAGAATAGCTCAAAACAAGGCAAAATAAGGCACAAAAGGGGGGTAGACCACCCCCAACACCAAAGAGGCCTCAAACAAACACTTTAAGCACTTAAAAACAAAAATTTTTGTAGTTGCAAGTTAGGCCTAAAACATCATGAAAATAGGGCCAAATAAGCAATGAAAACAAAGCTTTAAAGAGGCTAGTACTCACCCTTGAAGCACAACTTCAAAATAGCAACTTCAGAGGCAAAAACCAAGCCAAAACCACTCAAATAAGACTTCCAAATGCCTCAACAAGAAGATGAAGGTGTTTGAGTAGGTGTTTGTGTGCAAAAGTGTGAAGAAATAGCACTTTTGAGCACAAAATAACACAAATATAGAGAGAGATGGAGAAATATAGAGATAAAAGGATATGTTTAGCCCTAAGAAAATTTTCTGAACCTTGAACAAGAGGGAGGAGGCTCCCTTATATAGAATTTCATGACTCGAGCTTGTTAGACAAGCTAGAGGCTTGAAGCAATCCCTCCATACACGTGTATAGAGGATGCCTTCTGTGCCCAACAGCTGGCATAGCTGGCAAGGAAAATATCTGCAGAAAATGTAAGAAGGCCGCTGACCAGTTAAAGTGGTCAACCAACTACTCCCCCTAGTCGACCGACCACAAAAGGTGGTCTACAGGGAATAAAACTGGTTGGCAAGGGAAGAAGAGGGTCTACAGAGAGAGTAGAAGGTGGTGGCAGGCTACCGACCACCTTAGGTGGTCCACAAACCACCCACCCTAGTTGGCCGACCACCAAAAGTGGCTGGCAGGGAAGAAAAGTGGTCTATAGGGGGGGAAACTGGTCTACACCCCTATTCCACCCTCCAAGCAAAGGGTAACAAGGTTTGGTTCCAAAAAAAATCAAAAGGGAGAAAGACAAGAGTCCGCAAGGCAAGGCACTCAGCCGGAAGCCCCGAAAACTAGTCTACGGGTACAAAAAGTGGCCTACGAGAGGGAAAGGTAGTCTACAGCTACAAAAAGTGGCCTACAGGCCTCTGTTTCCCTCTAGGCAAAGGCAGTAAGGCATGGTCCAAAAACCAGGCCAAGAGGAGAAAGTTAAGAGGTCCAGAGACAAGGCGCTTGGCCAAAGGCTCTGGAAACTCAAAATGAGCACAAACATGCACCATCACCGAGTGCACAAACGATGACGTTTGAGTCTTAAGGTCGGTCGGTCGGTCAAAAATGGGGTGTTTACAATGTGTATGTCTTCCAACCCCACGTCTTTCTCCCTTTTATTTACTTGCTTATGATAGTTAGTTTAGGGCATCATGTTTTGTTTAGCATCTCTCATGCCTTGCATCCATTGTCTTGCATGCTTTGAGCTCGACGCATCATTCTAACTTGCATTGTTAGTTAATACTTCTTTTAATACGTGCTTACACAGTATGCTATCAAATAATTCACATGTCATAGTTAGTAGCCGAGCCTATTAGTTGCACTGTTGCATGTGTTACATTAGCCATGTTGCATTAATTAGGAACATGCATTTTTCTCTTTTTTGTTTCTTTTGGCTTGCCTCAAAGTATTAGGTGAGCCTTTTTGTGCTTTAGCATATCGCATGTGTGTGATTGTTTCCATGACTAGCATGATTGCCATGAGGCTAAGTGCTTAAGTGATGAACTGTTTGAATGCCTGTGAATGAAGGCTAGTTACATGAATTAGGATAGTTTGATTAATGTACAATTGAGCCCATTTTTTCAAGTGGCACATTCACAAACTCTTTTCAAAAACAAACATAAAATCAAATCTTCCAATTTTAGCAAAATAGTCTATACTTGTGTGCGCATCACATAATAAGTTAGTCTAATAAATCGGAACAAGAGCATATAATGTAAATAAGATTCATATTATGATTAATAGAGGTCGTTCTTTAATTGGGCGAGCGGGGGTGCTCAATTCATGACCTTCGCCTCTCGTACCTAAGTTCCCGAGCCGAGACAATCTCGGTAATGACGGACACGTGGCCTTTAGCACGAGTCATGGGTTTCTTAAATTTCTCAAAAATATTTAGGTGGCAACTCTATATCTGGTAAAGCAGTCCATTTTTGGCATTTTGATTCAAAATCAATTTTCAAAAAGATTTGTCGGATTTGGACTCTTTGGTGTTTATTTATTTCACATTGCACTTGTGAGATCTGATTCAGAACCGTGGGAGTCTGAACTGTAGGGCTTATCATCTTCCGAAAGGAGCACGAAAAGTCGAGCTACACCAATGATTTTTTACGGACCTTCAGACAAGTTAGATTCTGACATGAGAGCGAGATGATGATTAAAGCACCGTTGCCGGTGCTAGCAAATTTGCAATCGCATTTTAGAGCAAGTTTGGTCGTTGATGATGAGATTGTGAAGTTGCGAGTCTCTATGGTGTGCATCAGAGAGATCAAGGTCGTCGATCTGTGCCTGGACTGATGAGGACGGCAACGATGGAACTATCAAGCCCATCTACGGTGACGGTGCCCTAGGAGAGAAAGAGAGAACAATGATCTGTGAGAGGGAGAGAGAGAGAGAGAGAGAGATAACAATGAGACCGAACAACTGTCGTGGTGGTCGAGGCGATGGCAAAGAGAGAAAATAGAGGGAACCACTGCCATCGACTTTGAGCTTCTACAGGTAAAGAGAGAATGAAACCCTTGATTAGTAGAAGGAGAATATGCATAGAGAGGAAAAAAGTGGAGACAAATAAGAGAGAGAGAGAGAGAGAGAGAGAGAGAGAGATTGGTAATTATAGAAGCATGCATAATGGATGGGTGAATGGGTAATTTGGTCATTTTGCAGTAGGATGTCCTCATGGACAAAATGAAAGAACGCGTGGACTTTTAGACCAAATAAATTTAAAATCAGATTTATGGACCAAAAGCCTTTTGTTTAACCAATTGCTTTTTATTAAGATAATAAATTATGAAAAGTTACACCAAATATTTTTTTTTTTCCGTTTAGTAACTATTATCCTTACCACTTGAAATTTGTTATTTTTTTTTATTTTTATTTTTAATTACTTGAATTACACACGCATCAACCGTACATAATCTGATATTAATACATTTGTTATTCTTTTTTGTTTTTTTTTTTTTTTTTTGCCCTATTTCAATTACACATATAGTGTGTTCCAATTACCAATATTATTATATAAAACAACACTTTAATTAGTGTCTTCAAGCCTCCGTTATGAATGTTAAGTGAATTTTGTAATTCTAAATATCCTTCTTCGTTTATTAAAATTCTACCTATAATTTCATAATAACTTTTGACAGTCAATTCATAAAATAATTATTATTTATAACTAGTAAGATTTTGATTTTGAACAAATTTCAGTTTTAATTTTTGGGTATTTATACACAAGTCGGAATTTGTGAACTTATACTCCATTGAGTTCTAAATAAGATTTGTTGCTCCTTTAGGTTCCATTGATTTTTAATAGACAAAATTACCCTTCAAATATTAATTGTTCATTATTTATAATTATTTATTAAAGAGTATGATAATGTGACATTTATTTTGGTAGCTTTTGGTAGAGTTTTCTAAATATGATTTGATAATAGAGTTGTTTTTTAAGTTTTTGAGTTTTGTAATTATGATTTGAGTGAGGAAAATTTGTTTGGTTATGAGTATTGAAAAGAATTTTGAATTGAGTTTGATATGAATGATGTGTCATATGATAATTAATTCAAAAACGTACAACTCATAACCAAACACAAAACCCAAAATCTTATTCAAAACTTATAAACAAATGAAAAAAATTCTGCAAATGTTTTTTTATTTAAAATATAAAAATAACAAGGGCAAAAAAAAATATTATAAAAAAAATCAAACACTATTTCGGTCAATCGACCGGACATCCGGGTTAGCCAAATTTTCCTGCCTGGAAAGAAGTTTTTAAAAGTGAGTGTGGAATTATAATTTGAAAACCCAAAACAATACCACACTCAAATCAATAAATGAAAATGTATTTGGAAAGCTTCTCCAAATACAGCCAAAACACTTCAAAACATCACAATTTTTACAATATATATTTATTTTTGATAAAATTTGTATTTCTAGAATCAACACAACGAAATCTTCCAAACAAGACTAAAATTAAATATAAAATTATAAAAAAGTACAAATATTTTTATATTATAAATTTAGAATTTAAACCATTTTTGATACGTAACTAACAATATTTACTTAGTTTAATTTTTTTCTTATAAAATATATGGAGTTGGTTGAGTAAATTATGAGAAAATCTCATACAAAATTTCAAAAAAAAAATCGTACTTAAAATGAGAAAGTTACATTAAAAATTTCTTTGGTAGAGTAAAAAATAGATCCTAGACTTGGGGACATTCATCATCACTTAACACAGCCATCAACCACACGGGAGGTGTTGTGCCCCCACAAACGAAAATTGAATATAGTTTGTACTCATTCCCAATAATAATCAATTTGTTTAGTTTTAGTTTTTTAAAACATTTTTTAAAAAATTTTACTTTTTTTTTATTTCCCGTATCTTTTTTTTTTTATTTTTAATGAATTTTTAAAAATATTTTAAGTAATTTTTTTTTATTTTTAGACACACCTAACATAAATACACTTAAAAAATATAATTTTTGTGAAAAAAATATTTAAAAAATTTACTAAATACCAAGAATACAAAAAAATAGTATATTTTTCGTATTTTTGTGTACTTATTAATTTTTTAAAATATTTTAATTTTTAGATACATCTAAGTGAGATCCATCTAAAAAAGTAAAAAAAAAAATTTGTTTAAAATTTTACAAATATTCAGAAAAAATAAAAATAAAAAACATGAAAAATAAAAACTCAATTTTCAAAAAATTGAATTAAAAAAAGTAAAACCAAACATACTGAGGGCTCTTTTGGGAACTGCGTTTAACGCATGGTTTGCGTTTTGTGATCAAAACGCAGCAGGCGTTTTTGTTGTGATTTGGGAAGCGTGAAAATTGAGTTGGAAAATTACATATTTACCCTTCCTATTTATATTTTGTAAGTTTGGGTGAAATGTAAATTTTTTAAGTTGAGTGAGGGTATTTTAGTCAAATCACTTTCAAAAAGTTTGGTTAAAATCAACTTTTTACCAACTTCCCAAATCACTCTCAAAAAGCTTGGTTAAAAGCAAAAAAGCTAATTTTTATCATCTTCCCAAAATAGGCCTTTATGTTTGGCAACCCCAATATAATTCAAAAAGTCAAAAAATTACACAAAAAACAAACAAATGCATTACTATTCACAAATAAAAAATATTAAAAAAATATTTTATATATATTTATAATTCAAATGCACTAAGCAACCAACGTGACAGCCTGGTACATATTTTTTTTGGGAAAAAAAAAAATTCCGTAGGTAAAGTTTATTAGTTTGATGGTAATATTGGATCCTTGGGGGCCCACTAAGGACTCCGTTTTGATAATCTGAACCGTTCAATATGTAGAACTCGTCGAGTAATATTTTCTTGTAAAAAATCACGTTGATCGGATATCGTTAACTATATGATCAAATTAGTTTTGTATAAATAAAACAGATGGTGTGATAGTTAACTGTTGGAAAAAACTAATCCGATTATATAATTATCAATATTCAATCAACATGATTTTTTATAGGCATATAATAATCGACGATTTGTACATATTGAACGGTTCAGATTATTAAAATGAGACCCATGGTGGCCCCCACAGACCGACCATCACTATCCAAAAGTTATTTGCCCCGAAGGAGTTGATTATTTTTCTATGTACACATCTTTGGGGCAGCTGTACAATCAATCACCTTTCTTTCACTATATACTTTATTTATATAATTTTTTATTACACATTTTTTCATCAAAGACAAAAAGTTAACCCAAACATCCATCTTTTTTTTTCTCAACTTTTTAGTTTAAAAAGACAAAAAATATACTTATTTAGTATATCCCAAACAACCATATTGTCATTTTGACACTAATAATTAGAAATGCTTAAAAATTGATCATAAAATAATTTGTAAAAAATATTGTGTACAAAATTAAAACATGAAAAATGATAATAGTGTGATGTGAGCTGCAAAATATATATTTTTGTTGATAGCATTTGTTATTGCTCATAGCTATGTTTGGAAGGAGAAGGAGGTACTGTTGTGCCTGCTGTCCTTTTGTTAGAGATTGTCCCGAGTATTTTCTGATAATGTAAATCGTTCATATTATAAGGCTCGTCGAGTAGATCATTCATATAAAAAATTAAGTTGATTGGATATCTGTAACTCTATAACCAAAGCACATTTGTTTCTATAAAAATTAACAATTAACATAACTTTCAAATATTTTTAAAAACAATTAGGACCTAATCATGGGATTATAAATATTCGATTAATTTGATTGTTTACATAAATAATATTATTCACGAACCCTATAATATGAACAATTCAGAATATCAAAAAACACTCCAAACAATCTCTCATAAAGGGGCAGTAGTAAGGCACAACAGTACCCCTTCCACAGGTTTGGAATCAAATATTTGTAGTTATTAAAAATTTTTTTATACATGTTTTTATAAATAATAAAATATTAAAAAAATCAAGTCCAATCTTGAAGCTTGATGCGAAATCTAAGCTCATTCGTTTTCAGTGGAGAGTTCTAGAAATTTATACAACATTTAAAACAAATTGAAAAAATAAACTAAAATATGACATTAATAAATAAATTTCACTCATTAAAGCTCCTTTAAAATTATTATTTTAAAACTCCCAAATATTTCTATATCCATTTTTTTACCGACACTGAGGCCTATTTTGAGAAGATGATTATAATCAGTTTTTTGATGAAAAATTGATTATAATCAGATTATAATCAATTTTTTTGTGAGAGAAGAGGTTAGTTATAATCTAAAAATCAGATTATAATTATGTACCCAAAAGAGCCCTGAGGAATATCTTCCAAAAGTCAAAGCAGTGTTATATCTTTTATGGTCGACATGGTGGCAGTTTCGTTGTGTTACGTGTACAAACAAACATTTGATGCTGACAACTGACAAGTTATATTATTATTATTTATAATTTTTATTGATTAAATTAATAGAACTTATTATTATTTATAATTTTTATTGATTAAATTAATAGAACTTAAATATTATTTTTAGTTAATTTTTTAGAGAAAACTTGATAAATCTCAATCAATAATAGTGTATAATATTATTTTAAGTTAACTTCTTTGGCTTACCCGTCTTTTCGTACTTAAATGAGCTACCAATTATTCTGTTATGGCTTAGCCTAACTCCAATTTGGTGATTTGAATTATAAATTTTATATTTTACTGAGATTATTATTTATGTAAAAAAATTAAATTGGCCAAATTTCAATAATTATATAATTTTATTATTTTAATCTTCAAATAATTAAATGATATATACCTATTCAATTAAATAAGATAAAAATGAATCGATAATGTAATTATTGATATTTTTTTTTATGTAAAGCTCCCATTCAACCCTTAATTAGTTTTCCTTCTGTTTTCTTTAATTTTTTATTTTCTATTTATTTCCCTTTCATGCATGCCCCTCCATTTTTTTTCAAACCAAACGCAGAAACATAGCAAATTGAGAGAGAAAGAAGACGGGCTCTCCAAGACTATTGAAATAACTCACTCTTTGGAGACACTATTTGTAATATAATATAGTCTTGGATATTGACTCTGAAAGATCAAAAAAGGTTTTCTATATAAATTTCTAATAAAAATCCTAAGTTTTTCAAAAGAAAATAAAAAAATCAGTGATCACTCTCAATTTTTTTTTTTTTTTTGATCGGCAAACGTTAGTTGTTAGATTAGCACCTATGGGAGAAGATTTCTCCACCATTGACAAAACACCTAAGGACTTGCACACCCTTAATTCCACCTATAGGAGAAGATCTTTTCACCCTTGACAAAACACCTAAGAACTTGCACACCCTTAATTCAACTCCCCTAAAGAGAATTGAACCCATGACCTCTTTAGAACTAAACCCTAAGAAAAGTATGGTGGCCAACTAGATTAGGCCTAGTTGGTTGTGATCAATCTCAATATCTTAACCTCTATTGCTAAAACAGAAGGAAGCGATGAATCACAAAGCTTTGCGATCAATCCTTGAGTAATTGATCCCTTCATGAATTTATAAATTTAAAATTATAAATCATTAATTATTCTCAAAATGTAATAATACACCCAGACGAAGCCTTCTATGAATGTGATTAATTTTTCCAAATATATAATTTTTTTTTTTTGGTAAACGAAGAGCAAAGAGCAACACATTGTCGTCATTACAAATAGACACGTATACATACAGACAATCATGACTATTCAATCATTCGAAGATAATTCTTTGAAATTTTTTATGTAATAATAAGTATTTCACTTGATTAAACTAGGTTATCCAAAGGAGTTGTCATATGTATATATTTTGACGTATAGATGTAGGTTGATTTTTTAATTTTTTTGTTATTTTAATTTGGGTTAAAAAGTTTTGTTTGTGATAGGTTTTTTAGTGTTTTTGATTTTTGTGAGAAAAAAACGAAATGATTATAATTTGGATGTGATATTTTGTCTTATTAAACTAAAAAATCTATTTTATTTTTTTGTTGCTATTTTCGCCAAAAAAAATCCCATTTTAACTTATGTAAAGCGAAGGTTAAGGCTTATTTTGGGAAGTTAAAAGTTGATTTTTAAATTTTTTACAAAAAAAATGAGTAAAAAAATAAAGAGGTGATATAATCTAAAAAAATCAAAAAATTAATAAGTTGACTTTTAACCTATTTGCCAAAAGAGGCCTCATACTAGAATTATTCTTTAATACTAATTAATAATAATAATGATTTACAAGTTTTTACATTTTTTTAATGATTAGGAAGTAATGTTTTAAATTTATTCAAGTTTGTAACCAGGAATTTTGCAACTTCGCTAATTTTTGAAGAAAAGAGTTGTAAAGAACCATCAATTAGTAATACCGATAAATGGGTTATTCGAATGGTTTGATTGAAGATTTAATCTATTCATTTTATAAATTTTTATGTATAAATTAATTATAAAAATAAAACAACATTGTGTAAATTATTATAAAAATAGAAATTGATCTCAGAGCATTATTATCAAACTCGTTAGAGACTTCTCTTGACTATTTTATAATATAAAATCATAGAAAAACACTTCATCAAACTCAATTCTTCACTAGTTACTTTAATTGGACACTTGCTTCATGTAATTAGGGAGAGAACTTAACAAATGATTTTAGGTAATAAAATATTTAATATATTATATTTTATTTGTCATTTAATCAATTATTACTATATTAATAATAAATATGTGTTAATATTATATTAGTTTAATATATCTCACCACTTATATTTGTTATTAATACAGTGTTAATCCATAAGATTATAAATAAAATATAATAAAATAAAAACTATAGGAAAATAATAAAAATAAATAATAATATTTTAATGAAATATAATACAGTGTTAACATATGAGATTATAAATAAAATATAATAAAAAATTATAAAAAAAAGGAACATAATAAAAAGAATATTTTAATAAAAAAAAAATTAGAATAGAGAGTCTGATGGAATGTGCACATAAAAAATAGGTTAATTAAAATACAAAAGTAAATTTTATATTATAATTTGACTCAAATTTTGTTGAGCTTGATACGTATACTCTCATAATCATAACTACGTTATCATTTTGATCTTCTCCTTTACATGGTTATACAATCTCTAATGGCTCATCAATTTTTTTTTATCAAATTTAAATTTTATAAAAAAAACAACATTGTTCCTGTACTAACAGTTTCATCAGATTAGTATCAAATCGAGGATATCAAAATTTTTCACCAAATTGAGAACTTCTAAGAGCTTTCATCAAATTACTGTTCATAACTGTTGGATTTTTACCTTCGGAAGTCCTTCCGAATTTCACCTTTAATCAAAAATTTATGAAAAAAATACACTGGCCGATCGAACGGTCGAACATCAGCCCGGTCATTGGCCTGATCGATTGATATTTTGATGAAAGCAACAAATCTTCTGTTGAAATATTTGATATCAAATAAAAATTTTGTATAAATTTAATAAAAAAAGATACACGGTTGAAAATTCTCTTATATCACATTACTATATATATTTTTCTTTCTAATTTTGTTGCACTCAAAAGAAATTTCTTTGTTATTAAATTTTTTTTTTTTACAAACGTCTAGTTTCGGATTAACTGTTTCCTTTTCTAATTCACCAACCCCTCATCAATTGCTTCAGTTTTATACAATTAAAATTTCAAGGTGTGTTTGATTTGTGTTTTGAAATATATATATATATTTTTTTAAAATTCCAAAAATATATTTGGTTACAAATTTTCTCAAATAAATTTTAAAATTATTTCTCTCTATTATACATCGATCAATTTTTCTCTCTCATTTCTCATTCTCAGTTACTTTTTCCCTCATACACATCTACTCAATTATAATGAAATATCAAGTCATTATAAACTCTCAAACTCCAAAATTATTTTCAAAATATACAACCAAACAAACTAAAACAATTTCTAAACTCTCTCCCTATAGTTTTTTTTAAAAAAAATTTATCTCAAAACACAAACAAATCACACCCTTAATTTTCTAAGATTTAAAAATAAATCAAGATATAGTAACGTCAACTTTATAAACGCAACAAGTAATTTAATTAGTTAATGCAGAAATTTATTGAACGAAACTGAAAATAATTAAATTTCATTAAACTAAACTCAAAAATATCAATCCCAAAACAAAACAAAAAAAATCTCATTTACTTGAAGACAATCCAATAAACTGGTAAAAGACAAACCGAATAAAACAAAATAAAAAACTAATGAATCCACCACAGATAATGAGCAAAACAAACTCTAAAAAATATACAAACTCAATAACGCAAATGTAACCAATGATACGAAGAGTAGTGAAGAAGAAAAAGCCGGTGCAGATGAATGAGGTGGTGCAACGTTCGCGGGACTACCGCTGGGAGTCAGAGATGGAGGAGACATTGTCGCCGGGGATGGAGTTGTGGGTGGTGATGACGCCGGTGCAATAGTCGGTGCCGAAGTCGGAGAAGCTGACGGTGTTGTAGTCGAAGATGGCACCGGAGATGGATAAGGTGATGACGTGGCCGGTGAAGGTGACACTGTTTTTGGCATAGTTTTTTCTTTGTCCATAAACTTGTTTCAATTAATCAAGAGAGTAAGAGATTATTTTAATTATTATTTTCAATACCCAGAAATGGCTTCAGAGGAGGGACAATTGATCAGCTGCCACACCCTCGACCAGTGGAACAACCAGCTCCAAACGGCCGAAGACTCCAAGAAATTGGTATTCTAACCATTTTTCTCTCTCTCTCTTTGTTTTTTTTTTTTTTTTTTGATTTATTTTTACACTTTTTTTTCTGTATTTCAATCAATGTAAATTTTATTTTTTGTTCTTTTAATTACTTGTTGGATTGATGTCTGCTTTTTAGTTAATGGGTTTGATTTTGATTGGATTTTTAGCACTTATTGTTTTTATTGTTTTCAAGAAGTATTTTTTTTATTAGAGTTTTTCATGGGAGAAGTTATTATTTTTTGGAAATATAATTGACCATGGATGTGAGTATTTCTCTGTACATGGTCATGGTGGAATTCCCAAACCCACCTGATAATTTTTGCTTTCTCTTATATTTTATTTATAATCTTATGGATTAACACTGTATTAATAACAAATATAAGTGGTGAGATATATTAAACTAATATAATATTAACACATATTTATTATTAATATAGTAATAATTGATTAAATGACAAATAAAATATAATATATTAAATATTTTATTACCTAAAATCATTTGTTAAGTTCTCTCTCCCTAATTACATGAAGCAAGTGTCCAATTAAAGTAACTAGTGAAGAATTGAGTTTGATGAAGTGTTTTTCTATGATTTTATATTATAAAATAGTCAAGAGAAGTCTCTAACGAGTTTGATAATAATGCTCTGAGATCAATTTCTATTTTTATAATAATTTACACAATGCTGTTTTATTTTTATAATTAATTTATACATAAAAATTTATAAAATGAATAGATTAAATCTTCAATCAAACCATTCGAATAACCCATTTATCGGTATTACTAATTGATGGTTCTTTACAACTCTTTTCTTCAAAAATTAGCGAAGTTGCAAAATTCCTGGTTACAAACTTGAATAAATTTAAAACATTACTTCCTAATCATAAAAAAATGTAAAAACTTGTAAATCATTATTATTATTAATTAGTATTAAAGAATAATTCTAGTATTAGGCCTCTTTTGGCAAATAGGTTAAAAGTCAACTTATTAATTTTTTGATTTTTTTAGATTATATCACCTCTTTATTTTTTTACTCATTTTTTTGTAAAAAATTTAAAAATCAACTTTTAACTTCCCAAAATAAGCCTTAACCTTCGCTTTACATAAGTTAAAATGGGATTTTTTTGGCTAAAATAGCAACAAAAAAATAAAATAGATTTTTTAGTCTAATAAGACAAAATATCACATCCAAATTATAATCATTTCGTTTTTTTCTCACAAAAATCAAAAACACTAAAAAACCTATCACAAACAAAACTTTTTAACCCAAATTAAAATAACAAAAAAATTAAAAAATCAACCTACATCTATACATCAAAATATATACACATGACAACTCCTTTGGATAACTTAGTTTAATCAAGTGAAATACTTATTACTACATAAAAAATTTCAAAGAATTATCTTCGAATGATTGAATAGTCATGATTGTCTGTATGTATACGTGTCTATTTGTAATGACGACAATGTGTTGCTCTTTGCTCTTCGTTTACCAAAAAATATATATATATATTCAGAAAAATTAATCACATTCATAGAAGGCTTCGTCTGGGTGTATTATTACATTTTGAGAATAATTAAAGATTTATAATTTTAATAAATTCATGAAGGGATCAATTACTCAAGGATTGATCGCAAAGCTTTGTGATTCATCGCTTCCTTCTGTTTCAGCAATAGAGGTTAAGATATTGAGATTGATCACAACCAACTAGGCCTAATCTAGTTGGCCACCATACTTTTCTTAGGGTTTAGTTCTAAGGAGGTCATGGGTTCAATTCTCTTTAGGGGAGTTGAATTAAGGGTGTGCAAGTTCTTAGGTGTTTTGTCAAGGGTGAAAAGATCTTCTCCCATAGGTGGAATTAAGGGTGTGCAAGTCCTTAGGTGTTTTGTCAATGGTGGAGAAATCTTCTCCCATAGGTGCTAATCTAACAACTAACGTTTGCCGATCAAAAAAAAAAAAAAAAATTGAGAGTGATCACTGATTTTTTTTTTTTTTTTAATTTTCTTTTGAAAAACTTAGGATTTTTATTAGAAATTTATATAGAAAACCTTTTTTGATCTTTCAGAGTCAATATCCAAGACTATATTATATTACAAATAGTGTCTCCAAAGAGTGAGTTATTTCAATAGTCTTGGAGAGCCAGTCTTCTTTCTCTCTCAATATCCTATATTTCTGCGTTTGGTTTGAAAAAAAATGGAAGGGCATGCATGAAAGGGAAATAAATAGAAAATAAAAAATTAAAGAAAACAGAAGGAAAACTAATTAAGGGTTGAATGGGAGCTTTACATAAAAAAAAATATCAATAATTACATTATCGATTCATTTTTATCTTATTTAATTGAATAGGTATATATCATTTAATTATTTGAAGATTAAAATAATAAAATTATATAATTATTGAAGTTTGGCCAATTTAATTTTTTTACATAAATAATAATCTCAGTAAAATATAAAATTTATAATTCAAATCACCAAATTGGAGCTAGGCTAAGCCATAATGAATAATTGGTAGCTCATTTAAGTGAAAAGACGGGTAAGCCAAAGAAGTTAACTTAAAATAATATTATACACTATTATTGATTGAGATTTATCAAGTTTTCTCTAAAAAATTAACTAAAAATAACATTTAAGTTCTATTAATTTAATCAATAAAAATTATAAATAATAATAATATAACTTGTCAGTTGTCAGCATCAAATGTTTGTTTGTACACGTAACACAAATCTAAACCGCCACCATGTTCCACCATAAAAGACATAACACTGCTTTGACTTTTGGAAGATATTCCTCAGGGCTCTTTTCGGTACATAATTATAATCTGATTTTTAGATTATAACTAACCTCTTCTCTCACAAAAAAATTGATTATAATCATCTTTTCAAAATAGGCCTCAGTGTCGGTAAAAAAACGGATATAGAAATATTTAGGAGTTTTAAAATAATAATTTTAAAGGAGTTTTAATGAGTGAAATTTATTTATTAATGTCATATTTTAGTTTATTTTTTCAATTTGTTTTAAATGTTGTATAAATTTCTAGAACTCTCCACTGAAAACGGATGAGCTTAGATTTCGCATCAAGCTTCAAGATTGGACTTGATTTTTTTAATATTTTATTATTTATAAAAACATGTATAAAAAAAAATTTAATAACTACAAATATTTGATTCCAAATCTGTGGAAGGGGTACTGTTGTGCCTCACTACTGCCCCTTTATGAGAGATTGTTTGGAGTGTTTTTTGATATTCTGAACTGTTCATATTATAGGGTTCGTGAATAATATTATTTATGTAAACAATCAAATTAATCGAATATTTATAATCCCATGATTAGGTCCTAATTGTTTTTAAAAATATTTGAAAGTTATGTTAATTGTTAATTTTTATAGAAACAAATGTGCTTTGGTTATAGAGTTACAGATATCCAATCAACTTAATTTTTTATATGAATGATCTACTCGACGAGCCTTATAATATGAACGATTTACATTATCAGAAAATACTCGGGACAATCTCCAACAAAAGGACAGCAGGCACAACAGTACCCCCTTCTCCTTCCAAACATAGCTATGAGCAATAACAAATGCTATCAACAAAAATATATATTTTGCAGCTCACATCACACTATTATCATTTTTCATGTTTTAATTTTGTACACTATATTTTTTGTGAATTATTTTAGGATCAATTTTTAAGCATTTCTAATTATTAGTGTCAAAATGACAATATGGTTGTTTGGGATGTACTAAATAAGTACATTTTTTGTCTTTTTAAACTAAAAAGTTGAGAAAAAAAATATGGATGTTTGGGTTAACTTTTTGTCTTTTATAAAAAAATGTGTAATAAAAAATTGTATAAATAAAGTATATAGTGAAAAAAAGGTGATTGATTGTACAGCCGCCTGCGGCTGCCCTAGCATGTGTACATAGAAAAATAATCAACTCCTTCGGGGCAAATAACTTTTGGATAGTGATGGTCGGTCTGTGGAGGCCACCATGGGTCTCATTTTAATAATCTGAACCGTTCAATATGTACAAATCGTCGATTATTATATGCCTATAAAAAATCATGTTGATCGGATATTGATAGCTATATAATCGGATTAGTTTTTTCCAACAGTTAACTATCACACCATCCGTTTTATTTATACAAAACTAATTTGATCATATAGTTAACGATATCCGATCAACGTGATTTTTTACAAGAAAATATTACTCGACGAGTTCTACATATTAAACGGTTCAGATTATCAAAACGGAACCCTTAGTGGGCCCCCAAGGATCTAATATTACCATCAAACTAATAAACTTTACCTACGGAATTTTTTTTTTCCCCAAAAAAAATATGTACCAGGCTGTCACATTGCTTAGTGCATTTGAATTATAAATATATATAAAATATTTTTTTAATATTTTTTATTTGTGAATAGTAATGCCTTTTTTTGTTTTTTGTGTAATTTTTTGACTTTTTGAATTATATTGGGGTTGCCAAACATAAAGGCCTATTTTGGAAAGATGGTAAAAATCAGCTTTTTTGCTTTTAACCAAGCTTTTTGGGAGTGATTTGGGAAGTTGGTAAAAAGTTGATTTTAACCAAACTTTTTGGAAGTGATTTGACTAAAATACCCTCACTCAACTTAAAAAATTTACATTTCACCCAAACTTACAAAATATAAATAGGAAGGGTAAATATGTAATTTTCCAACTCAATTTTCACGCTTCCCAAATCACAACAAAAACGCCTGCTGCGTTTTGATCACAAAACGCAAACCATGCGTTAAATGCAGTTCCCAAAAGAGCCCTGAATATGTCATTAACAAGAATCTCAACAACGAGCTTCATTCTCTAAGGTTTATGATTGTGTACAAAATAAAGCTTCAACAATGAAGGTTTGTGTAATAACCCCATTCCGCAATCTACCACTAATCAGTAATTATGAATGTTAATTATGTGTTTAAGTGAAATTATGTGTTAATTGTGTGTTTTGTATGCTATTTGCATTTCTAGTCGTAGGAATATCTATTAAGAATTTTGTTTTAATCTGGGAATTGAAGGCCTTAACGGCATCTGAAACCAAAATTGACTAGGTCAATAAGATTAGTGGAATTTTTAGAACCATATGGCACGTTTAATTAGATTTTGACTCGGATCCAAATAATTAAAATAAATTAATTAGAGCTAAGTAGCGCTAATCAACCTAAGCTAGCTTAATTAGCTTAAGTTAATTAATACTATATATATGTGACGTAAAGAGCTTAGCTCATTTGGTTGAACTCAAACCTATCTAGAGAGCCTTAAAAAGAGGAAGAGACTGCACTTTGAGAGAGAGTTTATTATCTAGAGAAGAAGAAATGAAGAATTGTAAAGGAATTGGAGGAGATTCGATAAGATCTAGCTAAAATACTCTCAATCTAAGTTCTAGGTAGGATCATCACTCTTATTTTTTGTAGAATTCACCATGTAAAAGTTAAATTCATGAGGTTATGAGGCCATTTGCATGGAACTGAGAAGAATGAGTTAGAATCACCATGAATGTAGTCAATATGAGTTGAATTGGAACATGCATGTACAATTCATCATTTTCAAGTTTGATTTCCAAGGAATTCACACATGTATAAGGGTTTTACTTGTTATTCTAAAGGATTTTACATAATTCTCCACTCAACACCTCATATGTTCATTATTTCAAGGAAAAGAATCTACCTTGTTACATGCATGGTTAAGAAAAGAAGTTTTAAACTTACTTTTGAGGAATTACCAAGATTTTGAGCTTTTATTTTGTAATTTGGCTTTGTGTCTATGTTTTTTGATGAGTTTTTAAGAGTTTTTTTACAAAGTTTTGGCTCAACCATGCAAGTTTTGATACTTTGAATTTGTCTTTTGAACTTAAGATGCAATTCTAGAAATTCCAAAATCTAGTCGCATCGCTCGAGTGAAGCTTTTGTCGCTTATGCACACTTTACAAGCCCTCAGTATTTTTTGCAGTCGCATGCAGTTGGCTCAAGGGACCAAGTGTGCACTCGAGCGAACTCACTTTTGTTCAGCACATGGCTCGAGTGACTAGAAAGTTGTCTCAAGCCTAGCTTTTCAGCGTCAAGAAGTTTTGCAGACTTTGCATAAGTTAGAAACACACTAAGGAGGATTAAATTGTACACATATCATTTTGAAATGTGTGTTTCAATGTGAATCTGTCATGTGTTTCTGTCGGTCATGCGCAACTATCTGTTTAATCTGTCTCAGGAGCTATCAGTGAGTAACAACTCTGTAAAGATATGTCTGATTACAAGTATTTTCTGACTTACAAGTTATACTCTATCGTACATTCATTACCAAAATCTTTTATATTATTACCAGTTTAAGTCATTTCATCCATCTAAGAACACAAACAAAGAATAAATAATAACATTTACTCACGACAATGATAAAGATATATAACCAAGACATGGTATAATGCTCTTAGGCTTACATTGAATAACAATAAATTGAAACAAAAGGGATTTACCCTTATGGCCAACAAATAAAAAGGCCCCGTGGCTAACAAAGTAAAAGACTTTAAGTCCCGAACAATCTTCCATCCTTGTACCTAAAAAGTTTGTCAACACGTGGGATGAGCACTAAGTCCAGTAGAGATCTCAAAGATCCTAACCAATCATAACATATAGCTAGGAATGATCATGCATGCACCACGAATTACACCTTATATGTAATGTGACAGCTAATACCCAAAAGTATACTCGTGCAAATATGTTTTTCCCAAAAATGTTCCTCTTGACACAACGTAATATAAAAACCATTTCTTCTCTTTGAAATTCTCGTTTTCCTTCCAAAACACCTTTCAAAACCCCATTCTTATTTTTATAAAACCTTCCACGTTAATAAAAGGAGCTCACAAAAACACTTGTCTTGAAAACACAATCCTACATACAAGTCATAACTTGGCCCCACATCTTAAAATACCATACACATTTAGGTGGCGACTCTGTATCTGGCAAAACAGTCCATTTTTGGCATTTTTGATTTAAAATCGATTTTTCCAAAGATTTGCCGAATTGGGACTCTATGGTGATTATCTATTTCACATTGCACTTGTGGAATCAGGTTCAGAACCATGGGAGTCCGATACTGTAGGGCTTATTCATTTTCCAAAGGGGGCGCGAAAAAGTCAAGCTACAGTGTCTGGCGACTCTACTGGGGAATTAGAGAACTTGACTTGAAATTCATGATTTGAAATTTTATCTACATTTATATGTTTCTTTGCATTTTCATTTGCACTGGTGCATTTAAGTCACTGTGTTTGTCATCTGCTATTCCTGGACGGTTTGCCGGAGGCTTTCCCAAAAGCTTGCCAAAAGGCTAACCAGTCACGAGCTCTACCATAATGGGAACACGACCCTTGGATCTGGACTACTGCTGTATCGTTTGATCCTTCTTTCACTTCTCGGCATTAGGTGTAAGAGGTATATTAGGTAGTCTTGCTGAGGTACCCTTTTGACCATTTGGCCTAGTTGCATATCGAAAACCTTAGAGACTATTCCAAACTAGGATATAATGCTTACCCGAATGCAGGATTGCATGAAACCGCTTTGTTTGAATAGTAAACCCTAGTTCCTGATGAAACTAGGACAGGGTAACCTTAACCCCTCATAAGGTGTTTTGGCTCTCACTTAATTGGTATGTGTTTTACAGTGAAATTTTACAAGAATATACGTACCAGTTACAAGTTAGGTATCTGATTTGGGGGCAGAATTCAGTGTTGAGTGTAGTCTTACAGCTTTGATTACATCTGTGTGTTGTTAACATCTGAGCTGAGGTGTTGTGCAGTTTCTGATTACTACTTTCTTTTTGCTAGGTAGTATAACACCATAGCTTCGGAAAGTTTGGATATCTCCCAAGTGCTCTGGACTTGTGTCAGAAGGCTTTGTAAATCCGGAGATCTTGTTAGGGGACAACCCATGTTTACTTCACTTCCACCGGTTACTAGACGGAGGAGAGTCAGGCAGAGTTCACTGGTCCAATTTCTACAGCAGTCACCCATCACTTTACCTGCATCTAGTCAGGCTCAAGGACAGCCTTTTATATCTAGTCCAGTATGAGATCACTCGCCAATCTCGATGGCACAGTATCACCCAGTCAGCATGGAGGAATTAATCTACCACCTTCAGCAAGCAGTTGAAACCATGCAGCAAGACGCTGCTCGACAGGCTGAGGTCACGGCACGCCAGGCTGAGGTAATAAACAGTCTGCAACAACAACAACCACATCCAGCAGCAGCTTCTGCATCTCATACACCTCCTACGGGTATCCCAGCACCCGAAGCGACAACCATGTCGAGAATCAGGGTAATCCAGCAGAACTGATCCCGTTACAAGCCTCCAAAGCACCTGTTTATCAAATTGAGGCTCCATTTGAGTTTGAGGTTGACCCGATTGTGCTTAAGGTCAACAAGCTGGAAAAGGTATTCAAGCGAGCACAAGGTGTTAATTCTATCCCCGACATAGAAGATGGATATACCGACTCTACAGTGACATTGCCAGATCAATTCAAAATGCCGCACATCGATAGATTTGACGGCTCTAGAGATCCTATAGTTCATCTTTGGCTGTTCTCAGACATCTTGCGGTCGATGGGCCTGACTAGATTGCAGAAGCTCTCACTCTTTGGCTCGACCATGTCAAGAATAACAACTATATGGTCTGCAAAGCTGGAGGATTCTGTGAAGCAGAGTTGGGAGGAAATGGCCGAGGCCTTTGTTGCTCAGTACTCCTATAATACACAAATCGAGGTCACAACTTGTGATCTCGAGGCAACACGCCAGGAGCTGAAGGAGGGCTTCTCAGAATTTGTGACAAGGTGGAAGGCTAAGGCTTCAATGATGACCACACAGCCTTCCGAGAAAGATCAGATAAGGATGGTAGTCCGCAATCTACACAAGAAGTTGCTTTAGAAAATGATCGTCCTACCTCTATTCACATTCACCGAGCTCTATGAGATGGAGGTTCAAATTGAAGATGCCATGAAACAAGGGCTGATTACTAATGAGAAAGAGCAGGCAAAAAGACCTTTTGTGTGCAGTTCCAATTCAACTACCAGTGGTAGCACAGCTGCGCAGCCGTCGGATGTGAGTGTTGTTACCACCACAACCAAGACCACCAATCCCTTTGCCGATACAGCACCACAAACTTCAAACAACCCTGTCGGATCCCAGAGGACCTTTACCCAACACTGCATAACCCTATCTCAAGCCATGAAAGTGTTGGTCAAAAAGGGGCACATCAAACCATTAGAGCCTCGCCCACTACCTGATCCTCTTCCATCCAAACACAACCCGGCCAAGTACTGCGCATTTCACCAACAGCATGGTCACGACACCGATCAATGCTTCCGACTGCGTCATGAGATTCAAGACCTCATTGACAATATGGTGATTGCACCACCCCAAAAGCCAAATGTAACTACAAACTCTCTCCCGGTCCACAATCAAGTTTCCTCTCCTAAAAATCTAAACCTAATCCATACACTGGCCATCCCCTATGTCCCCCCAGCGTATATATTACCCCTTTCTACCTACTCATACTAATAATGTTCATTCTTGAAAGCACAGATTTGTGCATAATGGTCTCATCTGCACTTCAACCTAAGCCTGTTGTGGTGACAGTTGCAGTACAAGGGAGGTTGGCCTTAGAGGAAAATACAAGTCCGTTGCTTGAGTGCTCTGAGGACTTGTCTAAGGGGGTGTATGATCCAAGCTGCTACATTTTGCCGACTGATCAAGTCAAGCCAAAAGTGGTATTGCCAACTGTAGTAGAGGTCAATGTGGTTAGGGATGATGGCTCGAGCCAAGGCTTGGATGATTTGGTGGAACTTGAAGAGGACTTAAACAACCTGCAGTTCTTTGACAAACAAGATCAAGGGGATGTGCAGATGGACTGGTTCAATTTGAATGGACCAACGGACAACTCTGGGTGGTTGAGTGATGAACCGGACAGGGAAGAAAGAACTAAAACGAAACTAGAGAAAACAGGAATTGCTGTAGTGATTGGAATGGTCGATGAAAAGGGGAAATTGCCGGAGAACACCGGCGTAGAAAATTCAGCTCAGGAACTAGGCACTGTGAGTACTGTTGACATAGAACAGGAAGTTGCACTGAAGTAATTTGCACAAGAGAGGGTTGAAGACAACCAGGAAGCTATAATGGCCCAACACCCTGCGGGGAATGCTTGTGAAGTGAAAGTGATTCAAACGGAGCCGGACAACTATTTGTCGGCTGTCGGAGGTGTATGGTAGGAGGATGATGATCTACTTCTGGCTCACACTAACGAAGATTGGGGTGAGTGCCTTCCAGATAACGCGTGGTACATGGAAGAGATAGATCATATGACAAGAAGTGGGCAGTACTTCAAGCCACCGCACTTAGATCAAGCTGAGGCATCTAAGAAAAATAGAGACGTTGAAGGACAAAAAGAGAAGCAACTAGAAGAAGAGGCAGTGTTGAAGCAACTGAAGAAAATCCAAGCCGACATCTCAATTTGGGGTCTTCTTATGGCCTCCCGGGTACATCGACTCAGCAATGGACAAAGCTAAATTGTCCATTGGCACTACCCCTGAACAGCTTGTGGGATTGGTCTTCCCAGGTGGTGCCGGGCCAACCCTAACCTTTTCTGACAAAGAACTACCACTAGAAAGCTCAGCTCATAATAAACCCCTGTACATATCTATTGAGTGTAGGGAGAAATGGGTACCGGTGGTGTTGATAGACACCGGATCAGCTATCAATGTCTGTCCTTCCCACAAAGCATATGCCATCGGCCTTAAACCAACAGACTTCGTGCCCACAGCCCAAGTGATTCGGGCATATGATAATACAAGCAGGGAGGTTATGGGCACGGTACAAATCAGAGTCCAAGTAGGTCCAACTCAGCAGCATGTCGAGTTCCATGTCCTAGATGTCCCGGCCACCTTCAACTTACTGCTAGGGAGACCCTAGTTGCATCTGGTGAAAGCAGTCTCCTCTACCCTCCATCAAATGCTAAAGTACCCTCACGAGAAAGGAGTGGTGATTGTTTTCAGGAACTCATCCATCCATCCCCTGCCGGAGGTAACTACACCAATGTTGGAAATCATTTATGGCAAGGAGAATGTATTCCTTTCAGGGTTTATGCTCACTGAGGCCTAGGTAGTGCAAACCATCTTGGCCGCTGATAAGGGCATATATGTCAGCGCCCAATCAATCTATGTCATGAACAAACTGCAGCATGTGGCAGGAATGTGACTTGGAAGAAGTGGCCGGAAAGGCGTCACATCATTGGCTGATGTGCCGCATAATCCACATGCCTTTGGTCTGGGGTATGTACCCACCAAAGAAGACTAGATTCGGAAAAATGAAGAGATGACAGGCAAAGCCAGAGCCAAGTAGGTTGGGAAACACTATGAGCTCATTCATAGGCCGATCTAGGGAACGCTAAATGGCCACTTCGTTTGGAAGGGAGAAGATTTCCCCTTTTACGATTTTCCCGAGCCTTGGATGAATTCTGTGAAGCAGCGTGTTCCTGGATTCAAAATCTTCTTTGACTTGCAGCTGCAAGATAGTGATGCCGAGGAAAAGGTTGAACCAAGTACTGAAGCTAAACAGAGCATGGAAAATGACTCAGACAACAGCGAGCTTAGATTAGGGACAGCACTGGCATGTTTCCTTACAGATCCTCCGGCTGACTCAGAGAACTTGGAGATAACCTTACCATCTCTATGATTGGGGATCAACCGGGTGTCAACCCATCCAGCAGCATTTTGGATGCATCTGAAGCACCATCTCTTATTTGGCAGCTGGAGGAGGGCTACTTGTCTAGTTCTGAATCGAGTGATAAGCTAGAATTTGATTCCATGGAGTCTGTGAAGTCGGAATCAGATTCTAGTTCTTCTGAGTCCAAGTCTGGTATTCCTGGGGGTGATAACCCGGAGCTAAAGTCTTGTCCAGGTCCTCTTTTTCTTTTACTTTTGAGTCAGTTATAACTGAAGAGCTGGACCTTATGAATGAGAACACTGTTGATTTTGAGTATTTCTCTATGCCGCTTGTTTATTGTATTGACCAAGGTTTTTCAGAATTTTAATGAAAACGAAGAGGAAGGAATTCCTCTAGTTTTAAAAAACTTGATTAATTGAGAGGATGGGAGGTTTGCAATACCCTACGCTGATGAAATCATTGCTATTAATGTAGGTACTGAGAAGGATCCGCGTCTAGTCCAGATCGGGTCCATGTTGTCTTCGGAGGAGCGTGAGTGCTTAGTAGCTTTATTAAAAGATTTCAAAGATGTTTTCGTGTGGTCCTACAAAGACATGCCTCGAATCAATCCTGAGATTGTACAACATCGGATCCCTCTTGACCCCAAGGCCCGACCCATCAAACAGAAGTTGCGCAGGATCCGTCCGGATTGGGCACTAAAGATCAAGGAAGAGGTCACAAAGCAGATCGAGGCAGGTTTCTTGTTAGTATCTAAATATTTGACTTGGTTGGCCAATATTATCCTAGTACCGAAAAAGGATGGTAAAATCTGGGTGTGTGTGGACTTTTGAGATTTGAACAGTGCCAGTTCGAATGACGACTTTCCTCTACCGCACATTGATGAGTTAGTGGACTTCACTGCGGGCCATGCATTGCTATCCTTCATGGACGGGTTTTTCCGGGTATAACCAGATTCTGATGGCGCCCAAGGACAAAGAGAAAACTGCATTTACTACACCGTGGGGTACCTATTGCTATCGGGTTATGTCATTTGGGCTGAAGAATACCGGGGCTACCTATCAAAGGCCTGCAACCACCATTCTACATAACATGATCTATAAAGAGATCGAGATGTACGTGGACGACATAATTGTTAAGTCCAAGGAAAGAGAGGGCCACTACACCACCTTGGAGAAATTCTTTCAACGGATCAGAGATACAGATTAAGGTTGAATCCGCAGAAATGTACTTTCGATGTAACAGCAGGGAAAATGCTAGGCTTTTTAATCACACAGAGGGTAGATCCTTCCAAAATCAAGGCCATCCTAGAAATGCCACCACCAAGGACTGAAAAGGAGGTGCGAGGCTTTCTGGGTAAAGTGCAATTCATAAGACGATTTATTTCTAAATTAACCTTGACTTGTGAACCACTATTTGGTCTCCTGAACAAATGAATGATATTCCAATGAGATGATCAATGCCAATTCGTTTTTGAGCAGATTAAGCAGTACCTTTAGAATCAGACAGTGTTATCACTGCCAAAGCCGGGGAAGCCTTTGATTCTGTACCTGTCAATGACAGACACCATAATGGAATGCATGCTTGCTCAGGAATCTGAGGATAGGATGGAGAAAGCCATCTACTATTTGAGCAAGAAAATGCTAGATTATGAGACCCGCTACACTCCGTTGAAGAAAGCATGCCTAGCCTTAGTATGGGCTACCAAGAAGTTGGGGCACTACTTGTTATCTCACTTCATAATTCTGGTTTCGAGATTAGATCCCATCAAATATCTCTTTGAGAAACCAACACTTACGAGTAGGCTAGCCCGTTAGTTGCTTCTCCTCTTCGAATTGATCTCAAGTATGCTACCTGCAAGTCAGTCAAGGGGAGAGCTGTAACAAAGTTCCTGGCAGATCACCTAGTAGAGGGGGATGAAGCGGTGAAGTACTTGCTCCCAGATGAAGCCATTCTGCAAGTTGAGGAAAAGACTTTGACAATGTACTTTGATGAAGTGTCCAATCAGTATGGTTATGGAATAGGTGTGCTACTGATAGCACTCGATGACTCCCATATACCTTTAACCTTCAAACTCCAGTTCAAGGTGTCTAACAACAAAACAGAATATGAAGCGTGTATTGCTAGTTTAGAAGCCGCCCTGGAAGTAGAGGTAAAAAGATTGGATGTTATCGGGGACTTGAACTTAGTTGTTTCTCAAGCAAATGGAGACTGGAAAGTCAAATTAGAAAAGATGAAGATTTATCACCAGACCCTGGACGTGCTGATTCCTTGGTTTGAAAAGATGACTTTCTTGGAAAAGATGACCCTAGACGTGCTGATTCCTAAGATGAGAACAACAGGTTCGCTGATGCTCTAGCAACTCTATCTTCTATGGTAGACATCCTACTTGGAGTCCGGATGTGTTCGATTATCATTGAGTAGAAATACAAGCCGGCTTATGAAACTGTCGCCGTAATAGATGAAGCGCAAGACAAAAACCCTTAGTAATATGATACTTGGAATTTCTTGGAAAATGAGGTTTATCCACCTAGGGCAAATACCAAGGACAAATGGGGAATACGGTGAATGGCCATCCAATTTATCATCTGCAGAGGTATATAAAAGAGGTCATCTGGGAATGCACAAGTTGTGTGTCGAAGAAGAGGAATCAAAGCGCCTGATGGAGGCCATCCATGGGGGAGAGTGCGGAGTGCACATGAACGGAGTGATGTTAGCTCGGAAGATTCTCAAACAAGGTTACTACTGGTTCACCATGGAGAAGGATTGTATTGGATTTGTTCAGCGATGTCACAAATGCTAAATTCATGCCAATCGCATGAACATCCCGCCGTCAAAACTATACAACATGACTTCGCTATGGCCTTTCTCAGTCTGGGGAATCGATGTTATCGGCATAGTCACACCAAAAGGGGCGAATGGGCATGAATACATCTTGGTGGCAATTGATTACTTTACAAAGTGGATGGAAGCCCAGTCCTATGCAGTGCTGAAAGCATTGCATGTAGCCAAGTTTATCAGAAACAATATCATTTGCCGATATGGAGTCCCAAATGAGATCATATCAGATAATGGCTCTCACTTCAAGAAAGAGGTGATAGACTTGTTGGAGAAATACAATGTGGCTTTCTATAAGTCATCTACATACTGGCCACAAACCAACGGAGCCGTTGAAGTTGCCAACAAGAACATCAAGAATATCTTGCAGAAAATGGTTGAGACTTACAAGGACTGGCTAGATAAATTGCTATTTGCACTTTGGAGCTATAGAACTTCAATCTGGACGTTTACAGGGGCAACTCCTTATTCCCTCATCTATGAGATAGAAGTTGTTCTACCAATTGAAATAGAAGTCCCGTCACTACGAGTTATGGCTCAGTGTTAGATAGTAGAGGCGGACTGGCAACAGAGCAGATTTGAGAAAATGATGTTGTTTGATGAGAGAAGGTTGAAAGCATTGTATCATGTTTAGGGCTACCAACACAGAATTGCTAGGGCTTTTAACAAGAAAGTTAAGTCCCGAAATCTCAAAGAGGGAGATATGGTGCTAAAAGACAACCGAGCTCCCATTCATGACCCTAGAGGCAAGTTCAGACTCAATTGGACTGGTCCGTACATCATCAAAACTATCTGGTCGAGTGGAGCTGTTGTTCTCATGGACTTAGATGGCCTGGAACTTCACAATCGATTAACATGGACAGTTGAAGAAATATTATCCCTGAGAGGCTCGCTAGGCCGAAAACCCGGAAGCGACCTAGGAAAAAGTTAGAGCATGAAAAATTAGAAATAAAGAAAAACTGAGCTTGCAAGGTTGAAAACCCAAAAGGTCAATTTTGGCAAAAGTTAGAGTGCAAAATGAGAGAATTAATATGCCAGTGAACCTGAACCGAACTACGTAAGGCCTGATTCCCATCTTTGGGATACGTAGGCAACTTCATCCTAAAGTTCGACTGTAATCACCTCCAACTCAACTGTCATGTCCATGTGTTTGATCAAGTTGTCTTTGTCTATTCTTTACCTAAGAGTTCGGTTGTGATCTTTACTCTGAAAGAAGAGCTAGTTACAATGCAGAGCAGCATATTCAATTAAGGGGCAGTCATGATCTTTTGATTCGGGGTTGTGCATCTTGAGGATTAATTCCGTGTGTGTCAAGTAGTGATCCTTTTTGAAAATAGTTTTGGAAAGTTTTGATAAAAGTTGATTTTGTTCAAATTTTACTTTTTTACAACTTAGAGCACTTTTGGACCAAAAGGAAAATTTTTAGTACTCAACTTTAATTTTATTGATTTCAACATAGAGTTCTCCAACTCTCTAATATAAATCAAAGTTTCTTTTATTACATCAAAAAAACTTGAAAAGAAAGGTCAAAGCAGTAAACTAGGGGCATAGGTGAGTCAGGTGCTCCTGCGTCCCTGCTCGTTCTTGTGGAAGCTTTTGAAGATAAAGTGGGCCCGGTTTGTGCCTTATCCTTAAGCCAAGCCAAGCATTCGTCAGAAAGGGCACAATTGAAACTAGGGACAGGGACCAAAGGCTCTCTCATCCTCCAAGCAGTGAGGTACCTAGCCAAGTGTGAACCACGAATGGGGAATGAAACCGGGTACTCTACCCCCTCCTCTAGGCGAGTTTGATCATGCCCGAACTAACGTCTGAACCGGAAAGGGAAGTAGAACACATAGTATGTGAGGCCAATCAACTGTATGCCAGGTTGCCGAGCCATGTTGTAACTCATCTCGATCAGATTAAGCCAGGGGCAACACCAAGCAATGTCAACAGCAGACCTGTTGCACATCTAGTTGCACCACCATTCCTCATTTGGGAAATCCACTAGTCGGTGGCGGAAGAAATAGCCTCGAGCTGAGTACTCAGGGCAAGAGTCCACTACCTTCAGCTCATCCATAAGCCACACCTGGGAAGGGATGAAAGAAAAGAGAGATTAAAGAATAGAGAGATGTATGTTGAGAGAAAAGTGAGAAACGGGTTTTGAGAGAAAAATAGAGCATGAGTGCCGAGCTATGTCAGAAACACATATGAGTAAGGGTGGAAAACAATACCTGAAAAAGTAGTGAACTCCTCGCGAATCTGGTAGTCTCTCGTTGATGAAAGGCATCTAAGCCCATTAAGGTCTCGGCCAGCGCCATACTAACGCAACTCTTGTCTTCTTTCAAACCTTGGGCCACTTCGATTAACCAAATGTTGGACCCGCCGAAACTAGGGGCAAGAAGGAAATGTGCAAGCATCCACAAGCAGAGGGCATGTTGCTGAAAACCTCACCAGAAAAGGTCGCCTCTATCACCGACGTTGGAAAATCGATGAATCAAGTTGGGAATGTCTAGCTCTTCGTTGTGCGCCAGAGATCGAGCCCTGTGCAAAGTGAGCCCACATGTCCGTCCTAAAGCTTGGGCGTGGCCAAAACAGGGCTGAGGCATGATCTTCTCATTGCGCTGAGATTCTATTATGCTTGAAATTCTTCAATTGTCGGGCATATTTCTTATCCCCCAAAGCTAAAGATGTGTGTAATTGGGTCCCAGCATCAAGCTGCGGCATGAAGGAATGGAAAACAAAGTGAAGTTCGGCTCAATGAAAAAAGTACATTTATACCAAAAGCCCGAAAATTTACCTTTTTCGAGCCATCTAAAATCACTATCCAATCTGAGAGCTTTTCTGCCAAAAATGGCTCCATTTGTGAAATAAATTGCAACTGAAATGAAGTTCTAGAGAAGAATTCACGAAACTGAACCTTCTGTAGAAGATAAGGCTACGAGTGGAAGCCAACTGTCAGCAATCTGGCGATTCTCACCTTTGATGGCTGGCAGGTCGCCAGCAGGCCACTCTCTATGGCTGGTAGCCTTTTTCTCAGGCCTGCCATCCACCTGTGTGTTGAGCAATGCTGGAAGCTTGTGTTTTGTTTTGCTCTTCGAGTGTTTTAAGGTATTGTTTTGAGTCTTTTTGGTTTTAGCAAGTTTGTTTATTTATATTTGAGTTTTTTTTTTTTTATCGAGTTGTATTTTATATTTTGGTTGTTGGTTGGCTTATTACCCAATTAAGAACATTGTTTCAATCAAATGCTCTGTCAGCCAATTCGATTTCGTATCCTTTTTCATGCAAATATGGTGCTCATAATGCAAAAATAACAACACTTTTTACAAAAACTGTGAGGTTTTATTTTGATCATGGTTTTTCCAAAAGAGGAGTACAAGTTTCAAAGAAAAAATAAACCTATATGAAGCTATACATGTGCTAATGCTACCAAACAAAAAGAAACTAAGCAGAAAATCAAAAAATTCAACGCCAGTCGCCTCAGGCCCAAGAGGCCCTCTTCATTCTCTTCCTTGGAGGAGAAAACTCCGGGCCACTATCTCTGTCAGCACCGCTGTCTGAATCTGTCTTTGAGCCAGAACCAGAGCCGACATCGTCTCTACTCTTTGTGCCAGAACCCTCCTCGGCAACACCTCTGCTCTCGGAACTCGAGAAAGTATCATCATCTCCGCTCTCAGACGACTCGGAATGCTGACTCACTACCTCCTCGGAGTCACTAGTCTCAATATCATCATCGCTCAAGATGGACTCTGGAGGACTCCTCTGGCCTTGGGTATCCCTATCTCTGCCTCTCCTCCTTGCAACTAGAGGAGGTACTGCCGGTGCTGGTGCTGCTATTGCCACTGGAGCAATCGGTACAGGTAGGATCTAGAAAAGACAGTTGTCAACATATCAGTTACAGTGTGTGTATCAGATATAAGCGGTATGCAGAAATCAAATACATTGTGAGTACAGTGTGTGAATGCAGTGTGCCAATGCAGTGTATCGGTGTAGTTTGGGAAAGATTACAGCTAAAATGCCAGTGTATCAATAGAAATTTGATAGCATGAAATGCAAACTGAAGGAAATTACCTGGATACCGTGGAGACTGAGCAGCATCTCCCTTCTCTGTACCATACCCATCAAGGAGACTATTAGCTCGAGACATCTCCCCGTGTATTCTATGGATGCCTGCAAATGCAATTGGATGATCAGTGTCTGCAATAAACATATTTGAAATGAAATGGGGGTGTAAATCATAAAGTGTGGTCCATACCTAAGTCGAGCCTCGAACCCCGACAAGTTCGTGCCCAGCCGTTGCAGGCTCAATCGGGATCTGATAAGCAGCCCTAGTATGCCACCAGCATGTAAGCGAGGTAGGAAGCTCTGGCCAACGAGTGCTCTGCTCCATAGGGGGAGCCCCTCTAGCACAGGCCCTGGTCACCCTGGTCGCCCTAGTCACCTCTTTCGCTGTTGGAGCCCTCGACCCCTCGCCTCCGCAAGCACCTGTCAGAGGTGGCATGAGGTGTGTCTAAATGAAGGTCGCATAGTCGCCTTCTACTCTGAAGTAATCAACATCCAAGCCCACCATGAATTGTGTAACTACATCAATGCTGTCTGCAGTCCTCATGGACTCTAGCGATGGCATCAGAACGATCGGATCTGGCAAGCCCACGGTCTGGCGGACGGACCGCTCACTCAGGAACCAGGCCCGACAGACTGGGCCCTCAAGTAGGATCCAAAAACGAGAAGTGGCCCAGTCCCTTGCGTACTGGTCCCACACCCCAGCAGGCATCATGGCCTAAGGTTGCCACAAGATCTGCAAATAGAGAGTGTACAGATTGTTAGCTACTATCAGTTGCTAAAGTAAGAACCTGAACAGTTGTAAAGCAAAAATGACTATTTTGGGTTACCTTGTGGGCGGCCACAGTGTCAAAGTAATAGCGAAAAACTCGTGGCTTCTGCGCTGACATCTGTCATCATATTGCCTCGAGTAAGAGACCACCAATGGAAGCTCCTCCATGGGCTCTAGGGCAAGAGCTGGAAAATATGCATAAACCCACAGTTGTAAGAAAAGTACAGTAATATGTAATCAACAATGTATGAACAGATGCAGAAAGTGCAAAGCAAAAAGCATATAGCATGAACATATACAAAAAGTGCAAAGCAGAAAGCAAAATGTATGAACAGATATAGAAAGTGCAAAGGAAAAAGCACAGGTGTTGAATAGATATAAAGCAGAAAATGCGAAGCAGAAAATGTAAAGTGCAAAGAGAGAACTAAAATGTATACCTCCCAGGCTCACCAGTAGCCTTCGATCAGCTCTCCCCTCATGCGGGACGTAGAGCTCATATAGCCATACAGGGTGGCGACGCCAGCTCTGCTCTAGTTATAGAAGTGTACTCGGGGAAGGGTCACCAGGGCGCTCAACAGATATAAGCCCATGGTGTTCTACCTATTTTAAAACAAGGTGGTACCGAGGGCAAACATCAGGAAGCCTCTGGTGTACTGCTCCATCAATCCAATGTCTCTAGCTCGTTCTCTCGGAACTGCTCAGCGAACCAACTATATCTAACCATAGCTGGCCAGTACAAGGGTGGGCATGCTCCTAACAGCTTGATCTAGGCTGTCTCCCACTCCCCCATGTCGGTGTCGAAAGGGATCAGATCACCCCCTACTCTCAAGCCAATGATCATGGCAAAGTCATAGGGAGTCATCGTCATCTCCCTAGTGGTAGAAAAGTGAAAGGAGTTAGTGTTGTCCCATCACCTCTCCACTAGTGCTCCTAGAAAAGGATGGCTGGCAATGACCCGTGTCAGGCCGGAGCATAAAAGGCCAAAGTCGGTCTCGTTGACAATGTTACGAACTCCTATAGGGAGCTCGTCGTACCAATCTCTCGCAATCGTAGCTCCATACCCCCTATAAGCACAGGACTCTCCCTATGGCAAAGAACAAATGAATCAGATGAAAGGCAGTGATAAAAGTGCAGTCAGATGAAAGGTAGTGCAAGAAATGCAGTTTAAAAGACAGGCAGGAATGCATGAAAATAGAATTTATACCTCAGTGGCACTGGATGAAAGGTGGGAGGCCGGCTCCCTTAACAAGAAGTCCTCTGGTACACTGCGAGTGAAGTTGTTGAAGCGCCTAATGCCTCCGGATGGCAAAATATGCATACGGGGATGGTACCATACTAGATCAAAAGGTCGTACCCTCAATGGTAGTGGCTCCAGCTCAAGCTCAGGCTCGAACTTCGCCTTGAGGTCATCCTCAATGCCCTCGGTCGCCTCATCGGCCTCGGCAATGACCGGTTCCTCTACCTTGGCAACGAGTGGGAATATGGAGGGAATCTCTAGAGAAGCCCCCATTATGTGGAAAATCATCTGCCATCTGGAAAATGGGTGAAAAGTAGGTGAAAAGTAAAGAAAAATGAGGAAAATAAGGTAAACTTGGAAAAAGTTAACCCTAGGAGAGAGAAAATGGGAGAAAAAGTCAAAGCTCGGAAAAGTTCATGAAACCCGAGAGAAACTCAAGGAGAATAAGCCTAGAGGGTTGAAAATGAGAAAAAACGTCAAAAACAAATTTTGATCGGTTTAAAAGGAAGAGAACTAAGAGGGTTTAACGAATAAAGTTTGCGTGGGACGTTGAAAAACACATGTAAAGCTCGGATCTAGAGAGGGAAAGTGTCTAGAGAGAGAGAGAGAGAAGATTTTCGGACCTAGGGTTGTAAGGAAATGAACCCTTGTAAAGTATATTTAAAGACCCGAGGCAAAGGACCAAATTGCCCCAAATCTGCCACCGGTGGCCAGCAAGCCACATTGGTGGCCAGCAAGGCTTTGTGATGGCCGGCAGCTCGCCGGTAGCCCTCCTCTGTGTCGTTATGTTGTTTGGGGCTTCTTCTTTCCGAATGGTTTGTGGAAGGTTCTGTTTTGGAAGCTTGCAGCTATGTTCCAGTGTGTGAACATGTCCCAGTAGCTACTCTGAACAAGGTGTATCCTTTTGAACATGTTGCAATTCCTCCGAGATCTAAATTGGAGGTGCCATCGAGTATTGTTTTATTCGTTTTACACCTTTGGTCTCTTTCGTTGCATAGAATGTGCATTTCTCGTATATACATACTGCACGCATGTCTTGCATCAGTTATGATTCATGCGTAGAACACGCTATCAATTTTGCATGGAATGTGCTCTTATTTCATACATAGAATATGCTTTTGTTTCTTGCATAGAACATGTTTTCAATTAACATCATACATCAGTTGCTTTGTGCATCTATCGCACTTGTTCACTTTGTGCATCTATCACACACCACTCTGTTTCATCTCGAGACACGTGAAATGCGAGCCCAAGATATTTTCCCTTTGTATCTCAGGATGCGTGACGCGCGACCCTAGGTGTGTTTCATCTTGAGAAGCGCGAGCCTGAGTGATTTTCTCTTGTATCTCAAGACGCGTGACGCGTGGCCTTGGGCATGTTTCATCTCGGGACTCGTGAAGTGCGAGCCCGAGCGATTTTCTCTTGTATCTCAGGACGCGTGACGCGCAGCCTTGGTCATATTTCATCTCGGGACGCATGAAGCATGAGCCCGAGCAATTTTTTAGTATCTCAGGACTCGTGACGCGCGGCCCTAGGCGTGTTTTATCTCGGGACGCATGAAGTGTAAGCCCGAGCAGCTTTTTTTTTGTATCTCATGGCGCGTGACGCGCGGCCCGGGTGTGTTTCATCTCGAGAAGCATGAAACGCCAGCCTAAGCGACTTTTTTTGTATCTTAGGACGCGTGACGCACGGCCCTGGGTGTGTTTCATCTCGGGACGTGTGAAACGCAAGCTCGAGCTGCTTGTTTTTTGTATCTCAGGACCCATGACATGCAGCCCTGGGCGTGTTTCATCTTGGGACGCGTGAAGCGCGAGCCCGAGCAATTTTTTTTTGTATCTCAAGGCTCATGACGCGTGGCCCTGGGCATGTTTTATCTTGGGACGCGTGAAGCGCAAGCCCGAGCAACTTTTTTTTTGTATCTCAGGACGTGTGATGTGCGGCCTTAGGCATGTTTCATCTCGGGACACGTGAAGCGCAGGCCCAAATGGCTTTTCTTGTATCTCAGGACGTGTGACGTGCGGCTTTAGGCATGTTTTATCTCAGGACGCGTGGAGCGCGAGCTCGATCGGTTTTTTTTGTTTCTCGAGACGCGTGAAGCGCGAGCGCGAGTGGGTTCTCTTATTTCTTGAGACGCGCGGAGCACGAGCCCGATCTTGTTTCTCAAGATGCATGAAACGCAACCTTGAATGGTTCCTCTGTTTCTTGGGACACATGAAACACGACCCCGAGAGATTTTTGTTCTCAATTTCTTAGGATGTGTGAAACGTAACCCTGAGTGGTGTTTTCTTTCCTTGTCTCTTGTTTTGGCGTGGTCAGAGTGTGTTTTAGAATTTTTTGCATGGAACCTATGTCGATTCTAAGCTTGAAGCTGCTCATTCATATGTTATTATTTTGTTATCTTGCTTATTGCATTTGTTATTGCTTATCGTATCATCTCGCATGATCATGAGTTTTCAAAATAGCCAGCGTCGCGAAGCGTGTTAGTCTTGCTTTCAAAGTTGCATTGTGCATATCATTTGCATCTTGCCCTAGAACTACGCTGGTTTGATTCTTTGCAAAGGAATTCGTAGGCTACCTACAGGCGCAACCTCTTATTTCTGTCTTGGTTGTTTGTCCAAGTCTTATGGCCTTGTCAAAATGGGTCGTCTTCGGGCTTTGACATTCACTCACGTCATTTTATGACTCGAAGTTTTGTCAAAGAGGGGCAACTGTAGACACCCCATTTTTGACAGCCCTTACGACTTGGATGTCATCACATGCACACCCGATGATGAGTCTATATGCTCATCAAGTGCTCGAAGTCCTCAGCGGAATGCCACAGCTTTGAGCCTTTCAAACCATGCAGTTTTGTTGCCTCATTCTTGGACCAAACCTTGGTTTTTCAAGCCTGCAGCTTCAGGGCACCTCTTTGGGCTGCCGGCCATCACTCTTGGTTATCGGCCACTGATGTGGCCTGTTGGCCACCGATGATGGCCGGTCGGCCACCATTATCTTTTGCAGATATTTTGTGACAGCTGTGCCAGCTATTTGCTCAGATGCTTGCATCTGCTCCTATGTGTAGGGCTGGAAGTTCTTGAGGGAAATTCATGTTTTTTATATATAGAGGGCCTCTATCTCATGTTTTAAGGTTAAAAAAAAATTTTAAGCAAAATTTTTCCTCTTTTTCTTCCAAATTTCTATACTCTTGCCTACATATCCTTAACCTTTGCCTATACACCCTTAACCAAACCTTCTCATCTTTGAGCTGAGATACTTTTGAGCTTGGTTTGAGCTCTTGAAGGGTGTGTTGTCATGATTTGTTGCCTAGAATTGGTCTTCTCTTCAAGAGGTATAAGGCTTTGCTTGTTGCTTTGTTTTATTTGCTATTTTCCAACGGTTTTTAGGCTATAAAAACTATGTATTTTTGGGCTGAAGCTTGGGTTTTAAGGCCATTAAAGGTTGAGGGGTGGTTCACCCTTCTTTGCATCTTGTTTTGAAGGCCTTTTCCCTTGTGTTTCCCATCCTTTTACTATCTATTTTTGAGTTTTTAAACACTATTTTTCAGAGTTATTTCAGTGGCCAAAATTATGTTTTGAAGTCCAAATTTGGAGGGGTTAGACTTCCCTCCTTGTGTCTTGCTTACTAGCCTAGTTTGTACCATATTTTAGCATATTAATCTAACTATTTTTGTCTTAATTCCAGCATGTTTTAGGATTATTTTAGCACTGTTTTTGGTTGATAGTTGCATTTGAGCTTTGTTTTGCATACTTATAGTGTAATTGTCCTCATAAGTTTGGTGTTCTAGGCCTTAGACACCGTCTTGTTTGAGTTTGTTGTATTTATTTATGGCTTTCCATACTTGTGATCACTCTTAATCATCTCTGGAACCTCCCTCCTTTTTTGTCTTTTGTTTTGCTTTGAAAGTGGTTTCAAGCAACTTGTTTGTTTAAAGCATGAGATTGAGATGTCATGCTTAATGGTTTAATCCCTTTGGGGTTCATTACCAACGGTGTGATGTCTCTTCATGCCTAAAACAACACTTGGTTTGAGCCTTCTTTCCATTAGAGGACTTAAACTCACCATTGGACTCAATGAATCAAAGGATGGTTGGTAATTAAAATGAAGTAATTAAAATGGGACTAAAATGGTGCAAGATAATAATTGGTTTTGTGTTCAATCGAACATTAATTGAAAACATGGAAGCTTGAGGCCTTTCATACTTATTAGTGATGAAATGGTTCAAGTATCCAAGGTCACCACTTCCTTTGATCAGGGAGGAGGTTTGAGTCTTACTTTGTAACATTTATTGAACTTGCACACTTTGGTTCATGAGCCATTATGCAATGAAATTACTTGAGTTGATGATTTGTGGACCAAGTTTTGTCTCTCCTTTGATTTGTTCGTGAAAAGGAGGGGTGAGTTGTGTAGACAACCCTTGAGAATGCCCTGTGCATGCTCTATTTGTTTTCTGTTGCAACAAGATGAACTGGGCAACAGTGGCCGATAGGCCACTTTCCATAGCCGACAGGCCACCTTTGATGGCCGGCCGGCTATCACTAGTGGCCGGCAGGCCCTCACTCCTGTCTAGCCAGCCACTGATGCAAAATTCAGCAATGTGTTGTTTGAGCAAAGCAAAGTTATTCTGGAAGTGGGCAAAGTTTAGTGTTCTATTGTGCAACAGAGGCCTTCTGGAAGCAAAACAGTGGCTATCAAGCCTGTTTAGTTTAAATATTTAGCTTAAATATTTGTTGTAACTAGTTAAGTGTTGTAATTATTTTAATTAGCTAGAATAGTTAATTAATTTGTTGTAATAATTAGTTAATTAGTTTAGCTATTTATTCATTCGGTTTGTAATAGTTAGCTTAATTAGCTTAGCTTTAATTAGTTAGCTAATTAGTTTATTCGGACTCTCCTTCGTGAGAGCGCAATGTAATAACATGTATGTCTTCCAACCCCACATCTTTCTCCTTTTTATTTACTAGCTTATGATGGTTAGTTTAAGGATATCATGTTTTGTTTAGCATACTTCATGTTTGCATCCATTTGTCTTGCATGCACCGAGGCTCGGTTCATCATTCTAACTCACATTGTTAGTTTAAATGCTTCTTTAACGTGCTTAGACTGCATGTTATTTAATTGATTCATATGCCATATTAGTAGCCGAGCCTAGTAATTGCATATCGCATGTGTTGCATTAGTCATGTTGCATAACTTAAGATCATGCATTTTTCTAACTCATCTTTCTTTTTTTTGGCTTGGAGTACTAGGTGAGCCTTTACTCACTTTAGCATATCGTATGTGATTGTTGTCATGTTTAGTATGCTTGCCATGAAGCTAATTGCCTAAGTGCTATAAACTATTTAAATGCTTGTGGATGAAGGCTAGTTGCTTGAATTGAAATAATTTGAGTAATGTTCATATGCGATCACTTTTTCAAGTGGTACATATTCAAAACAATTTTCAAAACAAACATGAATCGAAATGTTCCAATTCTTAGTCTATACTTGTGTGTATGCGCATCACATAGTAATGCTAGCCTAATAAACCGGAACAAGAACATATAATGTAAATAAGATTCATATTTACAGGTAATTAAGTGTACAGGTAATTTAGTCATTTTATATGCACTTGTTTTTATTAATAAAATAATTTAGTCATTTTACATACCATCATGGAATTGAGAAAGCGATTTTCATGAGATGAGCCTAGAAGATGTTGAAATGTTAGGACTTTAAAGTTTTTCTATTTAAACTTCTTAAACCTATATGGTGGCTAGTGAGGCTAAAAGTTTTTTTGAAGCTGTGATTTCTCCAGAAAAAAAAGTTATTAATTTAACTTTATTTTGTATAGGTAGTAAGCCTTGAGATGTAAGTTAATGAAAGCCGACGAGACAGGCTTGTTATCAAAGGATATCGGGAAAATAGAAGGCCTAGATTACTTTGATACTTGATCACCAGTTATGGTGAGTGTGATCGCAATTGTGCAAAGTCTGGAGATATATCAAGATGGATATTCAGGTAACTTTCCTATATGAAGATTTAGTTGAATAAATCTTTACGGAACAATACGAAGGGTTTGTCGGTTCCAGGACTAGAAAAGTCTATAAGCTTGGAAAATCATTACATGATTTGAAACAAGCATCGTAACATTGGCATGTGAAATTTGACAACACAATGTTGTCAAGTGGGTTATAGATAAGCAGGTATTGAAAATTGTGTGGATGTCAAAGACATTGACAAATAGATATGTCAATTTATGTCTGTACATTTGGTAATTATGAGAAGATGCTCAAAATTACCAAGAAATTGTTAAACTCTAAGTTTAACATAAAAGATATGGGCCTTGCAGATGTGATTCTGAGTATTAAGATTACTAGAACATCTGGTAGTATTGTACTTTCTCAGTCTTATTATGTTGATAAGATACTTGAGAAATTTAGTAAATCAAATAAAAGTGTGTCGAAGACACCGGTAGACTTGAGTCTACATTTGGCCAGGAATAATAGTTGAAGTATAATTCAATTAGAATATTCTCGGGTCATTGAAAGTTTAAAGTATGTAATGAGTTATACAAGGCCGGGTATAGCATACTCAGTTAGCAAGGTAAGTAGATACACGAGTAATCCCAATGTCCATCTTTAGAAGGCATTTATGCGGGTACTAACGTACTTACAATGAAGGTGGGATTATGGGTTGCGTAACACTTGATATCAAATCGTACTGGAAGGGTACAAAGGCGCCTACTAGATATCTGATATAAAGACTACAAATCTATTAGTGGATGTGTTTTTCTCTATTGGAGTTGTAACCGTGTCTTGGAGATCTTTCAAGTAGATGTGTATCACGAGATCAATGATGGAATCAAAATTCAGTGTTTTAGATAAAGTTACTAAAGTAGCTGAATGGCTTTGCCATTTTCTTGAGGATATTCCATGTTTCTATGTTGCTCAAAACTTGTGCTAGCAATTTTGTATACTTTGTGACAGCCAATCAAGTATTGGTAGGACACAGATATGAGGTTTAGACATTTTCGTCGAAGACATAGTTCCATATGATGACTACTCTCATGTGTAGTCACTATAGACTATATACAATCCAAGGACAATATCACGGATCCATTAACCTAAGGGTTAAATCGAGAGTTAGTAAGAATTCGTCAAGAGGAATGAGGTTAAGGCCTTTAGCAAATGTTACTGGAACAGAAAACCCAACCTAGTTGACTGGAGATCCCAAGATCTAGGTTTAAAGGGACAACCTAATTACGTGTAACGAGTGAGTCATTGAAGAGGTAAATCCTCTTACCTATTCCTTTATATAGTGATACCCTATGGGGTGGATGGTTAAGCTAATACTTTTAATGACGTAAGTGCTGTGAATTGTCAACCGTAGTATAACAAGATACCTTATGTAGGTCACCTATGTGAGTGCAAAGTGGGGCCGCTTCTTTAAGAATTAACAAAGCTGAATTCTTTAAAAACATTCACTGAACCAAGCAAGTGTTCCAGGGCCAAACAGGACACAACAGTGAGGACAGAACGATGGTTGGAGTGACTCCTGTGTGAGGTCTATTGTCTTGGTTTACATAAACGGCAAAACAGTTCAAGACATCACGTTCACTGGTCAGCTGGTAAATTTGATAGGCTTTCACTATGAAAGGTTCAAGGCCAACAGCAACCTTTTCTGATGCAGGGTTATTCTATGTGTTCTCTCTTCGAGCCTTTGTTGTTAAGTGTTGTTTGTTTTTCTTTATTCAACCAATTTTATTAATGTAGGGGATTGTTGGAAAATAATGTTTTTCGACAACTTTAATTCAAAATTAAAATGGGTCACATTCGCCAGTTAAGGTGGGTCCGAGTAGGGTTGTATTCTCTTAAGTGAGAAGATTACAATATAAAAATAATGAGCCGAAACTATTAGGTTGTGAATGAGAATTGTCACATAAAGTGAGCATCAATAAAAGTTGGGCTTAGATTTGGACTTAGTCTTAGTTTGGACTAGGCATAGGCTTGTACTTATGCATGTGCTGGGTTTGGTCTTGGTCTTGGTCTTGGACTTGGACTTAAACTTTGACTTAATCTTGAGCTTGGTCTAGACTGTGTTGTGTTGGGCTTAGCTTGTGTATGTGTTTGAGATTGGGCTTGGATCGGGTTGTGATCCAACACCCGTATCCATTTTGCGACCCATCTGTTTGAATTATTCAAATGTCATTATATACATATTTATTTGTATATATTAAGCACATGGAATTTTTAGACTTTTGTAACTCTCATCTTTTGATGATGGAATTGATGACCATATTAGTGGCCATGAGTTTTTAACGTTTGTAACTCTAGCCCTAATGGCTAGAGTTGATGGCCTTGGTTAGTGGCAATTTGATGATCCTATTGATGTTAGCCTTCATGGCTAAGTTCTCCCCTACAAGTATGCTCAATAGTAACGTCCAGCACATGGCGAGACTCGACCACCTTTGGGTGAAATCAGAGTCATAGTTGGAGGACTCGCATACGGCGGACCCTCGTGGTCAGCACAGCGATTTGAACTTAGGAAAATCCAATAGGGGTCAGACAAAGAAGTGACAACCGTTGACTAACCCTACAAGCAGCCCAAGCAGTGGTCAGAGCTTATTACCTTTGTTGGCGCAAATTGTGCAGGGGTCTGATATCCCTACGATGATCCATTCGTTATCTCTTCCCTTGTCTCTAATTACAACATTCGGCGAGTGTTTGTTGACAATGACAGTTCATCAAACATCATCTTCCTCAATGCTTTTAGGCAACTTAAGATTGGAGAAGAGAAACTATCACCCATGTAGACCCTTTTGGTTGGTTTTACAAGCGATCGACTGATCTCCATAGGGTCAATTGACTTCCTAATCACCATTGAAGAGTACCCGAGGCAGTCCACAAAGCTTCTTACCTTCTTGGTCGTAGATTGCCCCTCTACTTGTAATGTCATACTTGGGCGAATAGCTCTCAATGCCTTTCAAGTCACGACATCCACCTATCACTTAGCGATGAAGTTTCCAACTGACTATGGAGTCGGCACTGTAAAAGGAGAACAGACTGTCGCCAGAGAATGTTATGTTGCATCATTGAAGGAGGTTAAACCGAAGGAGGCCATCATAGAAGAAGTAATTTGGGACAAGCCGGTTGAAGAATTAATTGAAGTATCTATTAATCTTGCAGACCCCAAGAAGACAGCTAGGATTGGTAGCCAACTAAGCCCTCAAGCCAAAGCTGTTCTTATAGCCCTCCTCACCGAGCACAAGGACATTTTTACCTAGACCCATGAGGACATGCCAGAAATTAACCCTTCCATCACCACTCACCGTCTTAGCATTGAACCTCACTTCAGACCAGTTTGTTAAAAGTAGCGCATTTTTCACCCAGAGTGTAACAATCTCATTGTGGACGAAGTGGACAAGTTATTAAGAGTCAGGTTTACCAAAAACATGGATTATCCTAAGTGGTTATCCAACGTGGACTTAGTCCGCAAAAATAATGGCAAGTGGAGGCTTTGCGTTGACTACTTAGAGACCTTAACAGAGCATGTCCAAAGGATAGCTACCCTCTTCCTATAGACTTTCGACTAGTGGGTGTAGCTTGCTTTTCGGTCTCTTTCCCATGCCTCGAATAACCATCAATCTTTTGAAATAACCCTCAAACAAAAGAAAAGAAGAAAAGAAGGAGGTTGCAAAAATGGTTATGCGAGATTGATTATTAGAATGAGACTCTTCGCATGAAAACTAAGTAAATAAAGCTATCAACTCAAATGACTCGGTGTCTAAGGCCTAAACAACCGAATCCATGAGGACTTACAACACAACAGGTATGATATTCAAAGCATAAACTATTTAAATGAATTAAACAGCCCACAACAACCCCTAAAATGTAAAAAAATAGTAGCTAAAAACAAGAGAAAGTAAGTAAAAAGAGTAGAGAAAAAGCTATGGAACAAAGCCTAAGGGGGGGTGGCTAACTCTCCACTTTTTGCAATTTTAAATCACATATTTCAGCCCCAAAACAGTCCAAGAATAGTCCCAAAATAGCTCCAAAATAGTGGCTAAAAGTGTGTTTAAAGAGTACAAAAAGATAGACAAAAGCAAGAGATATAAAGCTAGTAAGCAAAATCAAGGAGAGGTGGCTAACCCCTCCACTTTTGAGACTTTTAAACCATGTTTTTTAGCCTTTTTAAACTCTAAAAATTATTGTAAAAATCAAAGAAAATAGTGCAAAAACAAAGGGTATGAGTTATGAGATAAGGTGCAAGCAAGCGTGTTAAGCCTCTTTACCTTTAGTAGCTCTTCAACCCTAAGTTCCAACACTTGGAATGAATCCAAAACAGTAGGAAAACACAAAAAAAAAGATAGAAAAAGATTGAAATGAAAGCAATGAAAAAGGTGACAAGCTTATACCTCTTGAAAAGAGCAAGCTTTGGTTGTTGATCAAACTTGATTCCAATCACCCTCAAGTTTATGAAATATGATTTGAAACTTCAACAAAAAGCTCCAAGAACAAGCTCTAATGGTGTATGTATTGTTGAAAAAGGTTTGAAGGTCAAAGGAAGCAAGGAAGATGGAAGGAGGTATTTTTAGCTCTTCAAAGCTTTTGAAAAATTTGCTAACCCCTAATTCTGAATGCAGAGGTCGAAGTTATAGAGTTTGAGCCAAATTGGCCAAAAATATCTTCAAAAATGAACAGTTAGTTGATTCCCGCCCGCTATCTGTTTGGCGCTATTGGGAGCCAGCTGGCCCCTAAAACATACGACCTGACCCAAAAATGTAATGCCAGGTCTAAAAAGGCATTTTGGACAAATTTTCATTGAAAGCCGGCCGGTTCTAAATGAGCCACGGCTGGATCTAAATGGAGCCGGCCGGCTCCAAAAATCTACATTCAGGCCCGATTTCAAACAGGCATATCTTTCTCATCCGGACTCGGTTTTAGGTGATTCTTGAGTCTAAATTGAAGTCCCAGAAATCTAATTTCCAATGGTGGTGATTTCATATCTAAATTCTAAGTATATAAAGAGATATGCCTAATTAAGTGAAGGCTGCTCATTCTTTCTCAACGGTTTGATGCTCAATTTCTTCCTAAACTATTTTTTTTCTCTCCCCTCCTATTTCCTTCAACTCCAAACCTATAAATAAGATGATTTTAACGAAAAGTGCAACGTTTTAAACAAAATTCTGTCTCGGAACATCATAGAAACATTTGGAAAAATATTTTGAAAAAGAGGGTTTTAAGGTCTAAAATAGTTTGGCCAAAATGGGGTATAAGGTTTGGGATTAGAGCTTGAATCCAAATTTCTTCGCTAAGAATTCAAAAGATTGCACAGTGTAACTTTCATCATCAAGTGTTCGGAATAAAGCGCCCAAGTCTTAAGGGCGGTAAAAAATGGAGTGTCTATAGAGGTAAACACGGGATGTCGCCGAACAAGATCCCCGGCTTTACAAAGTCTTCCAACTCGGGTCCAGAGTACTTGGGGGATATCCGAACTTTCTGAAGCTATGGTTTTAAATTACCTAGCAAAAAGAAATAAAGTAAAAGAGCAGTAATCAGAAACCGCACAGTACCTCAACTAAGATGTTATCAACACAGGTATGATCAAAGTTGTAAAACTGTACTCCACACTAAATTCTACCCCTCAAAACAGATACCAACTGTACCACTGATATGTAGACTCTTGCACAGTTTCACTGTAAAACACATACTAGTTAAGAAAGAGCCAAAACACCCCTATGAGGGGATAGGGGTTCCCTATCCAAGTTTTTGTCATGAACTAGGGTTCACTATTTCAATCAATCGGTTTCATGCAATCCTACATTTGGGTGAGCATCCTGTCCTAGTTTGGAACAGTCTCTACAGCTTTTCTATATGCAACTAGGCCAAATGGTCAAACAGGGTACCTCAATAAGACTATCCAATATACCTCTCACACCTAACACTGAGAAGTGAAAAGAGGATCAAACGGTACAGCGGTAGTCCAGATCCAAGGGTTATGTTCCCAACATGGTAGAGCCCATGACCGGTCAGCCTTTTGGTAAGCTTTTGGCAAGCCTCCGGCAAACCGTCCAGGAATAGCAGATGGCAAACACAGTGACTTAAGCTCACTAATGCAAATGCAATGCGAAGAACATATATATGTAGATAAAATTTCACATCATGAATTTCAAGTCAAGTTCTCTAAATCCCCAGCAGAGTCCCCAGAAACTGTAGCTTGCTTTTCGTGCTCCTTTCGGATATGATTAGCCCTACAGTTTGTACTCTCGTGGTTTTGAATCTGATTCTACAAGTACAATGTGAAATAGATAAACACAAATGAGTCTAAATCTGGCATTTTTTTCGAAAAATCAATTTTGAATCAAAATGCCGAAAATGGACTGCTTTGCTAGATACAGAGTTGCCACTGAAATATTTTTGGAAAATTTAGGAAACTCGAGACTTGTGCTAAAGGCCACTTATCTATCATCACCAAAGTGTCTCAGCTCGGAACTTAGATATGAGAGGGGAAGGTCATGAATTGAGCACCCCACTCGCCCGATCAAAGATCGATCTCTACTAATCATGATGTGATTCTTATTTACATTATATGCTCTTGTTTCGATTATTAGGCTAGCATTACTATGTAACGCACATAAGTATAAACTAATTTGCAAAAATTGGAACACTTTGATTCTATGCTTGCTTTTTTTTAAAAGGAGGTTTGAATATGTACTACTTGAAAAAGTGATCGCATATGTACTTTAATCAAATCATCCCAATTTAAGCAATTAGCCTTTATCCACAAGTATTTAAGAGTTATATCAATTAAGCACTTAGCCTCATGGTAATCATGCTTGATATGGAAACAATCACACTCATGCGATATGCTAAAGCAGAAACGCTCACCTAGTACTCCAAGGCAAGCCAAAAAGAAATAGAAGGGTTAGAAAACATGCATGCCCTTAACTAATGCAACATGACTAATGCAACACATGTGACATGCAATTGAAATCGGCTCGGCTAATAACATGGCATGTGACTCAATTTGATAGCATGCAGCTTGAGCACATTTCCAAAGAAGAAATAAATAACAATATGAGTTAGAATGATGCACCGAATGTAATGCATGCAAGACAATGGATGAAAATCATGAGAAATGCTAAGTAAACATGATGTTCTATATTATCCATCATAAGCAAGTAAATAAAAAGGAGAAAGATGTGGGGTTGGAAGACATACACAAATATTACATGTTTGCCCTCGCACAAGAGGGTCCGAACAAATAGCCTAGCTAAGCTAATTAACTAGCTATTACAAACCAAATGAAATAAATTACCTATGCTAGCTAATTATTACAAATTGAAATTAACTAAATAATTACACTAACTAATTAGCTACAAATGGGAATTCACTAATTATTATACGTAGGATCGACTAATTGAATTAACAAATTAACAACCAATTGAACTCGAGCGGGGTAGTGAACTGTGCATGCCAACACAAACGTTCTCCCGGAAACACTTCTGTTTTGCTGTTAGGATTGTTCTGCCTGTAGAAAAAGCTCTTGTTTTGCCTTTGCTTTTGCTCTGCCTTAAAAGAAAACAACATTGCCTGCTGACACAAAAGTGGCTGGCCTGCCACTAATGTAAAAATAGCCCTGTTGCAACAGAAAATGAACAAAGCAGAAACAGAAACAGAGTGTTTCCAGGGGATATTCATCATTTCTACCTCTCTTTATCATGAAATTGCTCAAAAGAGGGGTAGAATCGAGTTGCAAATCATCAATAATGCAAAGTTATTGCTTGATGATCTATGGCTCGATTGGACAAAAGCTCAATGAGGGAAAATAAATGACCAACAAAACCTCCTCCCTATCGTGAGATTGATCAAGGGAAGTGGTTGACATTGACTCTCAACCATTATCATCACTAACAAGTATGAAATGGTCTAAGATTCAATGGGTTCAACTAACGTTCGGTTGAACCCCAAACCATATATTATCTTGTTTCATTTTAGCCCCAATTTTATTACTCCATTTTAATTACCTTTCCATTCATTAGTCAATTAAGTCCAATAATGAAGATTGAGTCCACTAGTGGAGAGAAGTATCAAACAAAGGGTTGTTTTGGACATGAGAGAGATGTCATGCCGTTGGTAATAAACCTCCGAGGAGATTAAACCATTAAGCACAATGATCTCTATCTCAAGCTTTAAACAACCAATCGGTTGAAACAACTCTCAAGGCAATGAAAAATAAAGAAATGAGAGAGATGAAAAAGTGATTAAAGATGATCACAAGTATGGAAAGCACTAAATAAATGTTATAAACTCAAGTAGATTGGTGTCTAAGGCCTAAAACACCAAACCTATGAGGACCATTACACTACAAACCTATCAAACAAAGCATGAATGACATGAACAACTTAAAATAGTCCTAAAATAGGCTAAAATAGTGTTGGAATTGAAGTCAAAAGAGCTAAAGGAGTAAACTACAATAATGAAGAATTTAAGCTAGTAGACAAGCCAAGGGAGGGGTGGCTAACTCCTCCCTTTTTGAGACCTCAAAACATGATTTTTAACCTTTGAAAAACTCTAAAAATCAGTGGTAAAAAGCCCAAAAAAAGTTGATGAAAGGATGGAAAACACAAGGGCAAAAGCTTGGGATGCAAGGTACAAAGAAGGGTGGTTCACCCTTCAACCTTGGATAACTTTTAGCCACAAGTTTCAGCTCATAAACACAAGTGCAAAACAGCCCAAAAATAGCAAAAAAAGAAGATAGGAAAGAAATAGTGCAAGAGAGCTAGGATGTATACCTCTTGAAGAGGAATGACCCTTTTGAGTTATAAACCATCAATCCAACACCCTCAAGAGCTAAGATGCAAGCTCAAACACCTCAGCAAAGAACCCTCCAAGTTTGGTTTAGAGAGTGTAGGTAAAGAGTATGTAAGTTGCAAGAGAAAGAGAGAGAAATGAAGCGAGAGAAATATTTTTTAAAACTTTGCTCCACAAATTTTTCTAACCTCATATCATAAGAGAGGGTCATCTATATATAGAAATATATGAAAGACCCTCGAAAATATCCAAACAAATACAGCTAGAATGATATATGCAACTATGGAGACAATTGGTCAAAAATATTTGGTTTTTGCATAAGTGGTCGGCAGGCCACTAGTGGGCCTGCAGGTCTTAGATGGTCAGGCTTGAAAAGCTGCTATTCTGGTCCAAAAAATGATGCATAGTTTGTAGGTTTCTGTGGCTCAAAGCTGAGGCTTCCCGTTAAGAAATTCGAGCATTTGACAAGCGTATACAAATTTATCATCGGGTGATCACTTGGTGGCGCCCAAGTCGTAAGGGTAGTCAAAAATGGAGTGTCTACAATAGGACAATGTGAATGGACAAGGGAATGGTTTGGAAGAGATATAGGGAGGTTGCTGGAGGACATTTGGTACCAGGTCATCTTCTCACTCTCTCATTTTACTCTACGCTCAATTCTCCCTAAGCTTCCTTTCCTTATCTATATACTTAACCAACTTGATTGTCGGAGGGTCCTCAAGAAGGAACCACCCCCGTCTAGGAACCTTCCTGTTGGACTTTTTTGCAGATACTACCGAGGAGACGAAGGCTAGCCAACTTGTAGAATACCTAGATCTTGTCCAATCCATTTTCTACTGACCAAACTGCATCATCATAATATATAATAGAAAATTCTCTAATATACACCCCTCTTGGGGTGTGTATTATATGCCCCTAGTTATGATGTTGTTAGTTTTTGGTTATAACTTGGTTATACATATTGTGGTGTTAGTTATGATTCATGTTGATTATAACATTATTTTAGTTATGATCCATAAAGTCTTTAGTTATACCGACTGTGGTGTTTGGTTATGACTTATTGTGATATTGATTATGACATTATTTTAGTTATGATAAAAAAAATCTTCAACTGTGGTGTTTGGTTATGACTCATTTTTTTTTTTTTTTTTTTTGTTATGACTTTAAAATGATTTAGTTATGAAATTTGTGGTAACTAACCCCACAAATGTCATAATTGCATATAGTACACACCCATATAAATATATATATATATATAATATATGAATCATGCTATGGTACACACCCTTGTGCAAGTTATGACATTTGTGGGTTGAATATCAATGTCCTAACTAGATCATTTTCAGTCATAACAAAAAAAAAAAGAAAAAAAAAAACTCATAACCAAACAGCACATAGGCCTCGTTTGTTTGGTAGATTAGGTTGGGGAATTATGAGTACGATGAAATTGAGTGAGGAGATTATTACTATAGTGGTATTAGGTTGGAGATATAAAACAAAGTGTGTTTGTTTGTATGATAGTGTGATGGTATTAGTTAGTTGGGATTAAATCTACTTCCTTTGATCCAATGTTTGTCTATTATAGAAAATCTAATTTATTAAGGAGTCATGCAATCATTACTTTTTAATTTAAACTAGTAGTTGACCCGTACGATGCACGGGTTAATTTTTTATTTTGAAAATAATATTTTATGTTATAATATATATGTATTATAAAATAATAATATTAATTTACATTTAAAATTAAAATGTTAATCTAATTATTTATTTTGATAATCTGAGTCATATCATTATATAAAAGTGTTATTTGAATACTTATGGATAATAATTTTAGTTAATTATATATGTATTTTGATAATTTTAATCCTATCATGTTATAATTATCATATAAGAATTTTATATGATATATATTAAATTATAAGATAATAAAATAAATACTCATTTTGATATTAAAAATAATAGTTAAATTGGAAAGAGAATTAGGAATATAAAATTAAAAGTAATTTTAATTATTTAATTTCTTTTATATTCATTTGGAAAATAAAAATACATAGAAATAGAAGTTATACAAAATTTATTTTAAAAATTAAATATAGATATATTGTAGTTGGAATAAGAAAAAATGCATAAATTAATTATGTAAGGTATTAATTTTTTCTTTAATATCTTTTTAAATTAAATATAAATATTTTGTAATAAAGAATTTCGTATTAAATAGAAAACTCAATATAAATTAATCATAAGATATTAATATGGGTAAATTATAACTACATTTCTTGAGATTTGTTTAAAATACGATTTGCCTTTTGTGATTTTGAAAATTATATCTTGCCCCTTGAAATTTTTAATTTCATAACAAATAATTTTTTTTATTAATAAATTATCAAGTCAATTAATAGTTTTAAATGATGTCAGAAATTTATTTCAATTAATAATTTAGGAAACTTTTGTCATTGTATATGAGAGCAGTTAAACATTTTATTTTTCAATTAAGTCTATTAAACAAAAAATTCTGGTATTTGTAATTTTTCAAACTATAGGGCCAATTCATATTTTAAGAAAATCTCAAGTGGTGTATTTGTAATTTACCCATATCAATAAGGTAGTTGAAAAAAATAAAAATATCTTTAATATTTAATAGAAGAAAATTAATTCGTAATGTATTATATGTAGTTCAAATTAAGTAAATTTTTTTTTACATATTAGATTTTTAAAATGAAAAATTGATTTTGAGTCGTAATACTTTATGTGTAGAAAATTTTAACAATTAAAAGCCAAATACAAATAGATTTGCTAATGGCTGAGGAAAATTTGTCATTGTTTGTGATTCTATGTAAAAAGCTAAGAAAAATAATTTATTTCAAAGTTACTAAAAAAAAGGCGTATCCTTAACCTGAAATCAAATCCTCATCAGCGTTAATTAAATTTTCCAAAAATCATGAATTCCATTTGTATCAAGATATTTTTTTTTTTTTTTGGAAAAAAATAAAAACAACGGAAAATTTTATAATACACAAATTATAAGTTGGTTATAACTCATGGTGTATTATATTATGATATATGTTACAAAAGAATAATATTAATTTTAATTTTAATTATTTGTTTAATAATATTAGCCTTATCGTTCTATAAAAGTGTTACTTGAATACTTATATATAATAGATTTAGTTAAATTATTTGTTTATTTTGATAATATTAGTTCTATTGTGCTACAAAAGTGTAATTATTATATAATGATTTTATATAATATATATATTAAATTATGAGATAGTAAAATAAACACTCATTTTGATATAAAAAAATAATAGTTAAATTAGAAAGAGAAATAGTAATATAAAATTAAAAGTGATTCTAATTATTTAAAAAAAAAGTAAGCCTTTAGAATGTGCCACATAAGAAAAGGAAAAATACTAGTTTTATATATATACTAGTAGGTGACCATTGCTATGCACGAGAATTCATTTTTAAAATAGAAACTTAATTATAAGTTTTTATACTTTATGTGTAGAAAATTTTAACAATTAGAAGTCAAATACAAATAGACTTGCTAATGCTGATGAAAATTGTTGTCACTGTGTGTAATCCTATGTAAAATAAGCTCATAAAAACAATTTAGATCAAAGTTTAAAAAAAGAAAAGAAAAGTGTATTGTCAACCTGAAATCAAATCCTCATTTGTGTTAATCAAAATTACCAAAAATTATAAATTCCACTTGTATAAAAAAAAAAAAAAAAAGGGAAAAAATTCTATAATATATAAATTATGACTTGGTTATAACGCATGGTGTATTATTTGGTTATTAATCGAAAATATCTTTGCTAATTTCTTATGTTTTTGGTTATGTCTAAAGTGATTGTGAGACCAGGAAAATTCTCTCACACGGATTGTGGAGATCCAACGAAGAGATGAGCTTTGCCCCTGTATATCTGCAAAGATGAACATAGTCAGTGCCACCCAACCGGGGTTGCTGGCTGAAGACACTCTGATGATAAAGTTAGAATCCATGAATGAAGAGTATAGATAGTAAAGAGAGTTGTGCGTGGAGTCTAGAGAGAGATGACCTCCCTTTTGTGTATGGGGTCTCTCCCTTTTATAGAGGATCAATGATATTTGTTTAGGATATTTTATTACATTCCTACCCTGTGGTGTAGCTCGACGTTTTCGCGCCTCCTTTTGGAAGCTCGAAATGAAGCCCTACAGTTTGGACTCCTGTGGTTCTGAATCTAATCTTACAAGCGCAATGTGAAACTGATAAACACCAGAGAGTCCAAATCCGGTAAATCATTTTGGAAAATTGATTTTAGGATAAAAAAATGCCAAAATTGGACTGCTTTACCAGATACAGAGTCGCCATCTAAATATTTTATTTTTGGGGAAATTTAGGAAACCCATGACTCATGCCAAAGGCCACGTGTCCATCATCACCAAAGTTGCCTCGGCTCGGGAATTTAGGTACGAGAGAGGAAGGTCATGAATTGAGCACCCCCACTCGCTCGATCAAAGATCGGCCTCTACTAATCATGATTTGATTTTTTATAAACATTATGTACTCTTGTTCCAGTTATTAGGCTAGCTTTACTACGTGATGCGCACAATCAAGGATAGACTAGTTTGTTCAATTTAGAATAATTCAACTCATGTTTGTTTGCAAAAATAGTTTGAATTTGCCACCTCAAATGGGTTTAAAGTTTGCGGATTTGCCACCAAACATAGTGGGCTTTAAAAAATGATTTGCCACTCAACAAAGTGGCCTTAAAACGCACATTTGTTGAATCGTTCCAATTCAAACAACGATCCCTCATCCACAGGCATTCAAGTAGTTTAGCAAGTAAGCACATAGCCTTATGGTAAACATGCTAATCATGGCAACATTCACATTCATGCAAGTATGCTAAAGCGTAAAAGCTCACCTAGTACTCCAAGCCAAGATAAGACAAAGTTAGAAAAATATGCATGATTCCTAACTATGCCAAATGTCTAATGCAACACATGTAATACACAATTAATAGGCTCGGCTACTAATATGGCATATGGATCGATTTGATAACATGCGATTAAACACGTATTCAAAGATTTATTGAAATTGCAATGCAGTTTGAATGATGCTTCGAGCCTTGGGGCATGCAATACGAATGAATGGGTGCAAGCATAAAGTACAAGGTATCCTAATTGAAACATGTCCCTAATCTAACCATCAAAAGCGATTAAATAAAAGGGAGAAAGACGTGGGGTTAGAAGATATACACACACGCACGCACACTTATTACAACATTATGCCCTCACGAAGGAGGGTCCGAATGAATAAGCTAACTAGCTAATCAAGTTAAGCTAAGCTAATTAAGCTAATTATTACAAAACTCGAATGAATAATTAACTAACTATCTAACCTAATTAATTAAGAATTAACTAGGCTAAGTTAATTAAATATTACAACATCAACTAATTAGCTTCAACTAATTAGCATTTGATATGAGCATGACGGAAGATGGATGAAGGTTGCATGCGCATCGCCTAAAAGCTGCTCTGTACAACTCCTAGTAAAAAAACATATGAAATTACATTGAAAAAAAAATTAAAGCAAAGGAAAAGGAAAAATAAAAAAATAAAAAAATAGAGAAAGTAAAGCAAAGTAAGAAAAGAGAGAGTGCATGAGTTCAATGTCTTCATTCCATCTAAATAATTATAATGACAGGGGGTTAGTGTAATTTTCCAAACGTCAAAGGATGATATGTATTAAATCCAAATCTTAGGGGGTGTAAGTGTAATTTACCCTAAGAATAATGACCTACTACAACAAACAGATCTTCTTATGTGATTAGTAATTTTTTTAAATGTTTTCAATAGCTAAAAGCAATTTATATAAAATTTTGAAGAAAAAAAAAAAACATATAATAGTCCAAAGGTCAAGTTTAAAAATTAAGTTGTGATCATATGTCTTTTCTTAAGGAAATATTTTTTCTTTTTCTTTTTCTTTTTTTGAACTTGGATTGGAGGTGAAAACAATGTAACATTTTTTAAAAATGTATAGGATCTTGGCTTGGCTTGCCTAAGCTATGTTACACGGTTTCGGGTGTGGGTGTCATATACGAGTATGGGTCAAGTGGCAGATTCGTCTATTCTTAAAAAATGAGGGTACGCGAACTCGGTTTAAAAGTGTCCGAAAAATAAATACAGATACAAAGACACGATACATGAAATATTCAAAGGATCTTCTAACAAAATATTCACAAGGGCCTCCCAATTTAGCTAGAACAAACAACTACACCCAAAATAAATCCCAAGACATACAAATTAGCTTTTTCTAGATTCTATTGGTATTTTTCCATAATAATACTAGAAAAATATATAAAATAAAATTAAATAGAAATGATAAAATAATAGTTTAAATCTAAAAGTTTGAATAACAAAGGATAAGAGAAGCAAATTGAAACCTACGTGATACCACAGTTACCTTAAAACAGATTCACCGCCTCTCAATGGGTGTTGGAGGTATGCCAGCATCTGTCTCTCAGGATACAACGGTTGAAACTAGCTTATGTAGAAGCACCTTCTGAATAGTTTCAGCGAACTTGACAATGGCAGCACTTTCTCTCTAACAAGAACCAAATAAGGGGCTAGCACAAAGAAGATAGAAAAAATTCCTTTAGTATAAAAATCATCTCAAACTTTATTATCTCAAAACACCATCTCATTTCCCATACAAAAATCTCTCCAAAATTATTCTACTAAATTTGAGGGGAAAGCATCTATTTATATAGCATCATCCCTCCTAGGTAAGTCGCCTTGCCTAGAGGGTGTTCATCTATCATTCTGCCTTAGAGGGTCGACTCTTGCCCTCTAATGTGGTCGAGCCATGGTGAACCTGTCACGACCCAAACCTGCCCCTGTAGATTAGGCATCACAACCGACCAGTAATCCGTAGATTACCAAAGGCCTCTGAACAGATAAGCATATAGTAAGGGGCAGCGGAAGCGATAGTACAAAATAGACAAGGTCCAATGAGCTGTGATAACGTACATGGGATCAAAGATTTCAAAACTTATATATATACATAAGCATGCCAGTCCAAGGGACACCACTATTTTCAAAGTATTTACAGAAGTGCACATCTCAAGACCTAACTTTACAAAACAGTCACAGAGACTAGCATGAGTACAAAAACAACCATATAACGAGACTTCGATCGGAACCTCCTCGGGAGGCAAAACGGTTAGCTGACAAAAACAGAACAGAAGGTCATCAACTCTGGCCCTGGTCACCCGCCGGCTCACCTACATACATAATATAAGCTGTGAGCGGAAGCCTAGTGAATAATAACAGAGTAAAGTGGTTTTATGAATGATGTCCAACACAAGTTAGGATCCAGTATTTAAATCAGAACATATTCAGACTTCAAAACAGAAATAGATTTAGATACACACTCATGTTCATATTTAGATTTTGAATGAGATCATACGTGGTACACCCACTAGCTATCAAATCAATTTGGTCCAGAGACCCACATGCATAGTTGGTACCGACGACCATAAAGGTCCATATCTTGCGCACAAGTAGACATGGTATTGTTACCCCCAGGCAAGGGCCACATGCAGATTGGCCGCGGTATTGTTACCCCCGGGCGAGGGCCACGTGAACTAAGGGTGCCACAAATAATTTTCAGAAAATTGGACATTCATTCATAATTCGTATGATAGCATTCCTGAAAACAGATCATACCATACCAGTCAGAAAATACTTAAGTTAAACATAACTTTACAAAGTTATTACTCACAGTGGGCCTTGAGATAGACAGACGGAGTGAACTTGGTCAAACGGTACGTGGCACGTGACCTACACAACACATAACATATGCACACTTGAAACACACGTTCTAATTGTACAAAACTTATTTCATTGGCTCTTAGTGTGTTTCTAATCTCCTATCCTCATTATGGGGTCTTAAACATGGCCTAGGAATGCCTAGGATGGAATGAGGATGCAAAAAATGCATTGAAAACCATTTCTCAAATTTTGCTGAAGATAAGGTCCACGCTCGAGCGTGGCTTTCCCCGCTCGAGCGTACATGCAGACAATGAAGCTCCGCTCGAGCGTGGACTTCCCTGCTAGAGCGGACTGCAAACTTATGAAAAAGTGCTGGATGCATGAAATTCACGCTCGACGGGCGCTCGACCCCCGCTCGAGCGTGTGACACAGACCCTCGCTCGAGCGTGGCTTCCTCCGCTCGAGCGGACTGCAAAACACACAAACTTCTGGGTATACGCATTTCACGCTCGAGCGTGACTCTCGCCGCTCGAGCAAAAGTACATGTACTCAAGCTTCACGCTTGAGCGCGAAAGTCCCCGCTCGAGCGTGGTCAAATTTCTGGAAAATCCAGATTGACCTCCAAGCATGAAACTCAACCTTTAAGCCTTCAAAACTCATTTTTCTGGGCCAATATTTGAGGAAGCATATAATAACTCATAAAACAACATGTATTAAAAATCATTTCAAGAAATCATGGCCCAAGAGCAACCCAATTTGTGCAAAATCAACATGAACTTTATAAATATGCTATTGATTCAACATGCAAGAACCTCTTTGAATTCAAACCCTCCAAAACATAATCAAACTTGATAATTTGATGGAAAACAAGTTGAATGACCATAATGTGAGTGAAATTAACACATGCGTGGAAGGAATCTTAGAATTCAAACTCAAAACAAGGAAATTTATGCATGCATGCATGGATTGACTCTCAAAACAACACCTTGAGCTAAGTCTAGACTTTAAATACCAATTTCACCATGAATCGCAAGGACAACTCAAATTCATAATTAAAAGGATGAACTCCCTACCTTAGGTCTTCAATTCTAGGTATGGAAGCTCAAATATGCAAATTCTCTTCAATTCTCCTAACTTCAAGCCAAGTCCTAGTTGAAATCAAGTTGTTCTCTCCTACACTCTCCTTCTCTCGGTTTGGTCACAAGAAGATGAACAAATGATGCATCCAATATGTAATAAAGCAAAATAAAGGTTGTCTAGAATCAAGCCACTAAGTGGAAAACTTGTAATAACTCAAACAAGTGTAAATTAACATTATTTAATCTAATTTAATCATACCAAATCAAATTTTAATTAAATCTACCATAAAATCACATATATTCTAACTAGTATGAAACACTAATCAATTTCGAAATCGGGCACCGATAAGGCTTTCAATTCGCAGTTCAAAGTCTAAACATGAACAGATCATTTTATGGCCAACAGATAGAAATGCAAAGATAATGCAATACATATGCAAATTAATTCCATATTCCTTCTAAATTACTATTAGGCATAACTAATCATGGATTAGCATTAATCGGAGGTCAGAGTTATTACAGTCTTCCCCCCTTAAAAGAGTTTGGTCCCTAAACTCGAATTACCTTCATTCTGGAACAACATTGGGTCCAACGGGAACAAATCTGGATATCTTTTCATCATGTCTTCCTCGGTTTCCCAAGTTGCATAGGTCCCTCCATGATTTTGCCAATCAAATTTTACTAGTGGTATTTCCTTATTCCTCAATCTTTTGACTCGGCGATTCACAATCTGGATAGGTTTCTCCTCATAAGTGTAGTCATCTTTCAAAAGCACATGTGTCAGTTTGATGACGTGGAGTGGATCTCTCAAATATTCTCGAAGCATCGATACATGAAAGACGTTATGCATATGTTCCATTACTGGAGGCAAGGCTACCCGATATGATACCGGATTGATCTTTTCGAGGACTTCATAAGGTCCAACATATCTTGGCGCCAACTTGCCCTTAACACCAAACCGAGTTTGACCCTTTATCGGGGTCACCTGTATGAACACATGGTCCCCAACTTCATATTCTCTATCTCTTTTTCGGAGATCAGCATAGTTTTTTTGCTGACTCTGTGCAATTTTCAGGTGTTGCTGGATCAGTTTCACTTTCTCGGTTGTTTCTTTCACCAGTTCCGGTCCCAACAAAGGTCTGTCACCTACTTCAGCCCAACATATCGGAGAACAACATTTTCTTCCATACAAAGCTTCGTAAGGAGCCATTTCAATGCTTGAATGGTAACTGTTATTGTACACAAATTCAGCTAATGGTAAGTAGGTCTCCCAATTCCCCTGGAAGTCTAACACACACATTCTGAGCATGTCCTCTAAAGTTTGGTTAGTTCGTTCAGTTTGTCCATCTGTCTATGGGTGATAGGCACTACTCAAATTTCGATTCCACCCCCAAAGCCTGTTGCAAACTCTGCCAAAATCTCGATACAAACTTTGAGTCCCTGTCAGACACAATAGATACTGGCACTCCATGCAGTCTCACAATTTCAGTCATATAGATATTGGCCAATTTATCAGCGTTATAAATAGTTTTGACAGGCAGGAAATGGGCAGACTTAGTTAAACAGTCAACTATAACCCAGATAGAGTCCATACCTCGAGAAGAACGAGGCAATCCCACAATGAAGTCCATGGTAATGTGCTCCCATTTCCATTCCAGGATTGGGAGTGGTTGTAGCAAACCAGCGAGTCGTTGACGTTCAGCTTTAACCTGTTGGCAATGTAGACATCTAGCCACAAAGTCTACAATACTCTTTTTCATTCCAGGCCACCAAAAATTCTGTTTCAAATTATGGTACATTTTCGTGTTCCTCAGGTGCATAGCAAACTTACTACTGTGAGCTTCGGTCATAACACGTTTCATCACCATAATCGGGTACACAAAGATGGTTCTAAAATTTTAGCACATCCTTCTCAGACACAAATCCTGGCCTTGGCTTCGAATCAAATTCCTCCGCGATGTTTTTCAAGTATTCATCCTCGCACTGTTTCTGTTTGATCTCGTCAAGAATTGTAGGTTGAGCGAAGATAGCAGTTAACAGCCCAACTTGTTCTAGGTCATTCAGCAATTTTTTCTGGTTGGATAACAGACATGACAAACTTCCCATTGATTTTCGGCTCAAGGCATCCACTACGATATTAGCTTTCCCTAGGTGGTACAAGATCTGCAAATCGTAATCTTTGATTAACTGTAACCATCGCCTCTGTCTCATGTTCAATTCCTTTTGGGTGAATAAGTATTTCATGCTCTTATGGTCGGTGTACACCTCACAAGTTACCCCATACAAGTAGTGACGCCAGATTTTCAAAGCAAACACCACAGCTGCTAACTCAAGATCATGCGCTGGGTAATTCTTTTCATGAGGTCAAAGTTGTCTAGAAGCATAGGCAATCACTTTTCCATTTTGCATTAATACACACCCCAAACCTTTGTAGGAAGAATCACTGTACACTTGAAACCCATCAATACCATTAGGCAAAGTTAAGATTGGTGCAGTCACTAACCTGGTTTTCAGTTCTTGAAAGGCTACCTCTCTTTGTTCGTTCCAGTCAAATGGCACATTTTTCTGAGTTAACTGGGTCAATGGCATGGCAAGCTTGGAAAAGTCTTTTACAAATCTCCTGTAGTAACCTGCAAGTCCCAGAAAACTTCTAACTTTCGTCACATTTGTCGGTCTAGGCCAATCTACAATAGCTTCAATTTTCTGAAGGTCAACAGAAACACCATCCTCATTGATTACATGGCCCAAGAATGTTACGCTGTCAAGCCAGAATTCACATTTAGACAATTTAGCATACAGTCTCTTCTCTCTCAAAATCTGCGAGGTAGTCCTCAGGTGGTTCTCATGTTCCTCTCTGTCTTTAGAATAAATCAGAATGTCATCGATAAACACAACAATAAATTCATCAAGATATTGTTTGAAAACCCTATTCATTAGGTCCATAAAAGCTGCAGGTGCATTTGTTACTCCAAAAGGCATTACCAAGAATTCATAATGTCCATATCTAGTTCTGAATGCAGTTTTCTCTACGTCTTCTGCCTTAACTTTTAACTGGTGATAACCTGACCTAAGATCAATTTTAGAGAACACTTTGGCTCCTTGGAGTTGATCAAACAAATCATCTATTCGGGGTAATGGATATTTGTTCTTAATGGTCACTTTGTTCAATTCCCGGTAATCGATACATAACCTCAAAGACCCGTCTTTCTTTTTGACAAATAATACTGGAGCACCCCAAGGTGAGGTACTCGGACGAATGAATTTCTTGTCTAAGAGTTCCTGTAGTTGAGCTTTCAGTTCTTTCAGTTCAGAAGTTGACATCCTATATGGAGTCTTGGAGATGGGCTGTGTTCCAGGTGTTACATCAATGGTGAATTCTATTTCCCTATCAATTAAGTCCCCAGGTAGGTCATTTGGAAACACATCGGGAAATTCACAAGCAACTGAGATAGTTTCTACCGTAGTTCCGTCAGATGGTGCAGTCAGTATACAACACAAGTAACCTCTATATCCCTTTCTAAGCAGTTTTATGGCTTTCAAAGCTGAAATCAGATATGGGGGAGGAACTACCCCATCCCCAGTAAAAGTAAATTCAGGCATACCCGATGGTCTAAACACAACAGATTTACTTGCACAGTCAATGGTAGCACAGTATTTAGTCAACCAGTCCATTCCCAAAATACAATCAAAGTGATCAATGTTCAAGGGTAATAAATCAACATATAACATCACATCGCCAATCATAATATCACATGCTGGATAAACATGAGCACACATCATAGAATCCCCAGACGGTGTGGATACAGATAACACATATGTCATACATTCTAGTGGTCTAGTCAATTTTCGAGAGAAAGCATGCGATACAAAGGAATGTATAGAACCAGAATCTATCAGTACACATGCATTTTGAGAACATACAGAGAGTGTACCTAACACCACAGTATAGGTATTCGGTACGTCACCAGGCACTAAGGCGAACACTCTCCCTTGCCTCAATGTTTCATTATTTGCATTCCCTCTAACATCGGTCCTTGCATTTGGTCTTGCTGCGGAAACAGACCCGGTGGAACTTGTCATTGGACGGTTAACCTTGTTGGATCTCATCGGGCAATCCCTCACCATGTGGCCAGTCTTGCCACAATGAAAACACGCACCTGATGCTCGATAACAAGCACCTCTGTGCTTCTTTTCGCAGTCGGGGCAGTTTGGAGTAGATCCGCTACTTTGGCTAGAGCTGCAGGAGGATCCTGTATTTTGCCTCTTCGAAACTAACCGGCCTTTCTTGAAACTGAATCCGGTCCTCTTTCCTCTCCATTCTGTTGTTGGTGTTGTAGTTTGTTTCTTAGCTGCTATTGTGGCTTCTGCTATCAATGCCCTGTCGAGTACCTTCACATAAGTAGGTAATTTTAGGACACCCACTCAGTCAAATATTTCCAGGTCCAGCCCTCCCTTAAACTTCCGTGCTTTCTTGTAATCAGTATCCACCATATGTGGAGCAAAACGTGCCAATTCGGTGAATTTGGCTTCATACTCTACTATAGACATTCTTCCTTGTTTAAGTTCTTGAAACTCGAACACCTTCCGATCCCTGAAGCATTAGGGAAAATATTTATCATAAAAGATTGCATTAAACTGTGCCCATGTCATATTCCCATTGCCACTTCGAATTAGTAACCACCACCTTCGGGCTTCATCTTTCAGAGTATAGGTGGCTAGGAGGACTTTCTGAGTTTCAGAACAAGGGAACACTTTATATAACTTCTCCATTTCAAGTAGCCACGTCTCTCCTTTCAATGGCTCAATTCCACCATAGAACGTTTGCGGTTTCATCTTCATGAATCTCTGTGTCAGATTGATGATGTCATTATTATCTGCTTCGGCCTGTGCTGGTGGAGGCGGAGGGGGTAAAGGTTGTTGTCTCTGTTATTGTGTCAAGGTTTCAGTCAATGCTGCTAACATCTATTCCATTCGGCCCATGCGAGCCTCTGAAGATTCACTTTCACCACTTCCCCTTGCATTCTCTATCTTACTATACAGACATCAAATGGTAATGAACACAGGCATAATCTTATTCGTTTCCTTCAATTCATTTGCTCAAAATTACGTTCAGTTTTCATATTCAGTTGAATTACCACACACCCACACATGCAAATGGAATGCCCCTAATGCTTACTAGGACATCCTAAGCTCATATGGACTAGTGTGTGCGGTAGAACATGTGCTCTGATACCACTCTGTCACGACCCAAACCCGCCCCTGTAGGTTAGGCATCGCAACCGGCCAGTAATCCGTGGATTACCAAAGGCCTCTGAATAGAGAAGCATATAGTAAGGGGCTACAGAAGCGATAGTACAAAATAGACAAGGTCTAATGAGCTGTGATAACGTACATGGGATAGAAGATTTCAAAACTTATATATATACATAAGAATGCCAGTCCAAGGGACACCACTATTTACAAAGTATTTACAGAAGTGCACATCTCAAGACCTAACTTTACAAAACAGTCACAGAGACTAACATGAGTACAAAAACAGCCATATAACGAGACTTCGATCGGAACCTCCTCGGGAGGCACAACGGTTAGCTGACAAAAAGCGATCGAAGGTCATTAACTCGCCCTCACCCACCCGGCCAACTACATACATAATATAAACTGTGAGCGGAAGCCCAGTGAATAATAACAGAGTAAAGTGGTTTTATGAATGATGTCCAGCACAAGTTAGGATCCAATATTTAAATTAGAACATATTCAAACTTCAAAACAAAAATAGATTTAGATACACACTCATGTTCATATTCAGATTTTGCATGAGATCATACGTGGTACACCCATTAGCTATCAGATCAATTTGGTCCAGAGACCCACATGCATAGTTGGTACCAACGACCATAAAGGTCCATATCTTGCGCGCAAGTAGCCATGGTATTGTTACCCCCAGGCAAGGGCCACGTGCAGATTGGCCGCGGTATTGTTACCCCCAGGCATGGGCCACGTGCAGATTGGCCGCGGTATTGTTACCCCCGGGCAAGGGCCACGTGAACTAAGGGTGCCACAAATACTTTTCAGAAAATTGGACATTCATTCATCATTCGTAAGATAGCATTTTAGAAAACATATCATACCATACCAGTCAGAAAATACTTAAGTTAAACATAACTTTACAGAGTTATTACTCACAGTGGGCCTTGAGATAGACAGACGGAGTGAACTTGGTCAAACGGTACGTGGCACGTGACCTACACAACACATAACATATGCACACTTGAAACACACGTTCTAATTGTACAAAACTTATTTCATTGGCTCTTAGTGTGTTTCTAATCTCCTATCCTCATTATGGGGTCTTAAACATGGCCTAGGAATGCCTAGGATGGAATGAGGATGCAAAAATGCATTGAAAACCATTTCTCAAATTTTGCTGAAGATAAGGTCCACGCTCGAGCGTGGCTTTCCCCGCTCGAGCGGACATGCAGACAATGAAGCTCCGCTCGAGCGTGGACTTCCCCGCTCGAGCGGACTGCAAACTTATGAAAAAGTGCTGGATGCATGAAATTCACGCTCGACGGGCGCTCGACCCCCGCTCGAGCGTGTGACACAGACCCTCGCTCGAGCGTGGCTTCCTCCGCTCGAGCGGACTGCAAAACACACAAACTTCTGGGTATACGCATTTCACGCTCGAGCGTGACTCTCGCCGCTCGAGCAAAAGTACATGTACTCAAGCTTCACGCTCGAGCGCGAAAGTCCCCGCTCGAGCGTGGGTCAAATTTCTGGAAAATCCAGATTGACCTCCAAGCATGAAACTCAACCTTTAAGCCTTCAAAACTCATTTTTCTGGGCCAATATTTGAGGAAGCATATAATAACTCATAAAACAACATGTATTAAAAATCATTTCAAGAAATCATGGCCCAAGAGCAACCCAATTTGTGCAAAATCAACATGAACTTTATAAATATGCTATTGATTCAACATGCAAGAACCTCTTTGAATTCAAACCCTCCAAAACATAATCAAACTTGATAATTTGATGGAAAACAAGTTGAATGACCATAATGTGAGTGAAATTAACACATGCGTGGAAGGAATCTTAGAATTCAAACTCAAAACAAGGAAATTTATGCATGCATGCATGGATTGACTCTCAAAACAACACCTTGAGCTAAGTCTAGACTTTAAATACCAATTTCACCATGAATCTGGCAAGGACAACTCAAATTCATAATTAAAAGGATGAACTCCCTACCTTAGGTCTTCAATTCTAGGTATGGAAGCTCAAATATGCAAATTCTCTTCAATTCTCCTAACTTCAAGCCAAGTCCTAGTTGAAATCAAGTTGTTCTCTCCTACACTCTCCTTCTCTCGGTTTGGTCACAAGAAGATGAACAAATGATGCATCCAATATGTAATAAAGCAAAATAAAGGTTGTCTAGAATCAAGCCACTAAGTGGAAAACTTGTAATAACTCAAACAAGTGTAAATTAACATTATTTAATCTAATTTAATCATACCAAATCAAATTTTAATTAAATCTACCATAAAATCACATATATTCTAACTAGTATGAAACACTAATCAATTTCGAAATCGAGCGCCGATAAGGCTTTCAATTCGCAGTTCAAAGTCTAAACATGAACAGATCATTTTATGGCCAACAGATAGAAATGCAAAGATAATGCAATACGTATGAAAATTAATTCCAGATTCCTTCTAAATTACTATTAGGCATAACTAATCATGGATTAGCATTAATCAGAGGTCGGGGTTATTACAGAACCGACTTAAGTGACCCTGGTTGATCAACTCCTCTACTTGATCCTTAAGATTAACACAATCTTCAGTGTTATAGCCATAGTCATTGTGAAAGCAATAATATTTGGACCAGTCTTGTCTGGTGGAGGAGGTTCTCAATGGTTGGGGCCATTTGAGGTCATAATCATGTTGGATTTGGTTCAGGATTTACTCTATGGGGGAGTTGAGAGGGATATACCACTTGAACTGACCAAATGGGCGATATGGAACTGATCAGTCTAAGCATGGAGGTCAGTCTGAAAATCAGGGAGATTGGTTAGAGTACTGAGAATGTCCAGGTATGAGTTCCTTTCTTTTCTCGTTGGATTGTGAGGCTTTGGATGTGGAGTCTTGGCGGGCCGCCAAAGAATCTTCGGCATTCATATAATTCTGGGCTTTGGTTAGAAGGGCTACCATGGTGGTTAGAGGAGTTTACAAAGAGAGAAAAGGAAGTCAGATGGGCGCAGGCCAGCCATGAAGGCTATTAAGATGACCTTGTCATCATTCTCCTCAACTTGTGAGGCTTCTGTATTGAAGCGAGTGACGAAGCTACGTAAGGATTCTCCTTCTATTTGCCGAATGTTTAACAACTGAGTCGTTGGGCGTCGTTGACGCTAAGCACCAATGAAATGGCTCAAGAAATGTTTGCTCAACTGATTAAAAGAAGTAATGGAGTCAGGCTTGAGCTAACTAAACCAGAGTCGCGCAACACATGATCTCGTCAAGAAAAACGTGGAGGATCATGAGTGTTCTGTAGGCTTCCAAATGATCAATAAGGTTAGTGGTGGCGTCGAAGGTGTCGATCGATGGCATTTTGAACTTAGGGAGTAAGGGTTTATCTCTGATAGAGGCAGCAAAGAAAGAGTTGATGGGAGTCTTTGTTCTGCATGTTCTACATAACCCCCTATAACTAAAGCTTAACAGCTCGTAGTTCTTCGTCCCAAACGGGAGCATTTTCTCCTCTGGCCGAGGGTGGGGGTTTGAACATTGCTAGCTTCGCCTTCATAGGTGGCAGTGTGTTGTTGTTGAGGGCGGTTTTAAAAAGGCTAAAGATCCTTTAGATTAGAATGTGAGCCTTGAGAAGGGATAAGTAAGCCATTTGGATTTGGTGGTTTAGTTTGCGGGGCAAGGAGAGGGAAGAACAGTCCCTGAGATGCATGTTGTTGATAAGGATAGTAATGTTAGGTTTGATCTTGGTTTGAAAGAATGTTTTATGGTGGTGGAGGAGGATGAGCGGGTATATCACGCTGAAGTAAGGCATTAATTAAGGCCTGGTTTTGTTTTACCAGACAATTAATGCTATTGGTAAGCTCTATGAAGTATAGAGGTGGATTATTTGGGTTTGAGGGCTCAACTTGAGGATTCCCTGTGGTATGTTGTGAAGTCATGGATCACGTCGTAACCATTCACTCCAACATTGAAGATGGGTGAGAAGGGAACCTTTTCCGACAACAATGAACACAACTGTTAATGGAAATAGATTCTCATAGACGGCGCCAACTGATGATGCAGTTTGGTAAGTAGGAGATGGGTCGGACAAGATCCAAGAATTCCACTGGTTGGCTAGCCTTCATCTCCTCGGTAGCACCTACAACAAGTCCAACAAGAAGGTTCCGAGACGGGAGTGGTTCCTTCCTGAGGACCCTCCAACGATCAAGTTAGTTAAGTATATAGATAAGGAAATGAAGCTTAGGGAGAATTGAGTGTAAAGTAGAATGAGAGAGCAAGAATACGACTTGTTACCAAATGTCCTCCAGCAACCTCCCTATATCTCTTACCAATCATTCCCTTATCCATTCACACTGTCCTATTGGCCGAAAGTCTACGGCCTACCTACCGTAGGCCATGGTGGTTTCACCACGCCCTAGAGGAGGGGTTAATGCTTTGTAGTCTCATTTAATGCTTAGCACGTAGGTCCAATGACTTGTAAGATCTTTGTTTTCCATGTGGCCGATCCCCTGCTTGACACGTGGCAAGCTGGTAATTGGGTTTGATTACCATAAACTATTTGATTGGGCCCGCTACTGGGCCTTATCATTCGGGCAGCCCATGTTGACTATGGATTGGGGCTTCCTGGACCGTACTCTTTATATTACATAATAAAAACTCAATAATACATTATGCATATATTATTTATAAAAGCTCAACAATATATTATGCACATATTATATATAATATGTGCAAGTCGGATAGCATATGGGTAAAAAAAAAATACTCTTTCCCAGTCTTAACTTGAACCTAATTGAATAATTCTAAATTTCACCTGATCCTATTCAAGCACTCCAAAAACATCATATTAGGATCGAGTATTTTTCCATCCCTAATAAAAAAAAAAAAAAAAAATCATGCTTCTGGGAGAAGATATGGTCAGATTTTCTAGGGAGTGGGATTTTCCGGTTTGTTTGGACGGATTTGATAAGGGGTTACAATCCAATGGATTGTTAGTCTTGGGCCTTGGTTGTTTTGGGAGATGAAGGAGGTGATTGGATTCATAGTGAGTAGGGACCACAAAAAATCATATTTGTTTGCAAAGTGGAGCTTGGAGGAAGGGATTAGCAAAGGCCTTCAAGTGTCATGACCCAAAACCGCCCCTATGGATTAGAGTCATAACCGGCCAATAATCATAAGATTACCTACGGCCTTAGTCAGAAATCGATCCATATTTAATGATAGGGGGGCAAATTGCAGAAGAAAAATTTCAAAGATTGTCCATTGAGCTGTGCATACATGGCTTAACCAAGCATTCTTACATTCACATAATAACTCACACTATATAGTTATTCACATGAAGTATGTCATACATGCATCCAGGATTATCCAAAACTAGTGCTAACAAAAATTCAGGTTATACACAAGGTTGGTCATTCATGACCGCAAAAGGTCCAAAAGACAAGTGAATTAAGACTAAGGCCTCTTACATGAGGCGACCCTGTTTGATCTCTCAAAACACGATTTCTCATCGCTCACTGGGGCTGGGGCTGGACATCCTGCTACTCACCTACATACATAAATAGAAACAGTGAGCCAATGCCCAGTGAATAATACCAGAGTAAGGAGGTTAATGAATGAGATTCGTCCATAAATGAGTCGTACTTATAGTTTAAACATTCGAACTACTATTCCCACTCATATCAGATTTATAGATCATAATGATGCAAAACGACCTCAGGTCTAACACGTCATATCCATATACAAAACGACCTCAGATCCAACTCACATACAAAACGACCTCGAGTCCAATACTCATTTATAGGCCGACCTTAGGTCTAATGGGTCCATCTGCCATTGACCACCGGCCCTTCATATCATAATACCAAACGACCTTAGGTCCAACATTTTGATATTCATAATTACGCGCATATATTTGTGATCACATCCGTATTCACATTCATAACGACCTTTGGTCCAATTAGTTCTTTATTCAAAACGAACTTTGGTCCATTTAACATTCATATAGAACGACCTTCGGTCCAAATCATGTTTAAGATGACTTTCAATCTATCTTATTAAACATTCCAAACGGCCTCAGGCCCAATCTACATCCCTATCAATATTCCAAACGGCCTTAGGCCTACTTTTAGATTTTCACATCAATCACTTTACAAATTCTATTATGAATCGTACAAATAGAATACTCATTCATAGTACAAATTTATAAGTTTAGAAATTTACCACATGGGTAACAGTTAGGAAATAATGCATACACAAAAATATATTTACTAAGATATTACTCACTGTGTTCCGGTGTCTAATTCGTCCTTGCACTTGACCATACATAATTCATAACACATTGGGTCATTATACAATTCAATCCATTCTTTGATTTGCTTAATGCTCTTAGGCTTCTTTCATGCTCTTTAATTCATTTACATTGTTTAATGCATGCCTAAGAGTGCTTAGAAATGAAAGAGAACGGAAAACGAAACATAAAGCGTCTTTTCAAATTTTCTGAAATAGGGCTCCCTGCTCAAGCGCAGCTTTGGCAGCTCGAGCAGACCCCTTTGGTCTGCAGAAGTACTGGTTACATGTATTTTACACTCGAGCGACACTTCTAACGCTCGAGCGAGAAGTCTTGCAAAATAGGGTCCGCTCGAGCATACACTTTGTCGCTCAAGCGTCAGCACAATTTCTACAAAACTTCTGGGAGCTTGATTTTTACGCTCAAGCGGCATTTTCCCCACTCGAATGGACAAGTTGAATTCTGAGTTTTCCAGAACTCTATTTGAAGCTCAAAACACATCTTCAGAGGCTCCAAAGCTGTATATTGATGCCAAGAAAAAGAATGTAGACAAATATAGTATGACATAAAGGCACTTGGATACTTGAAATCACTTGCTCAAAAATCATGGCTCATCTACCAAATTTCCAAAACCATTTCAAGTTCTTCAAGCTCATGCAATCAAGTTACATATCTTCATGAATTGGGCATGCACGTAATTCATTAACTTCAATTTCATTCCAAAAGGTACAAATGATGTTCAAAGCCATAAAGCTCAACAAAATTACGCATGCATGTAAGTTTTGATACTCAATTCTTCATAATTAACATGCAACATGCTTGATTACACAAATTCATGGCAATTTTCTACATGCATGGTTCTATTGACTACAAATTCATCAAATTCAACTCAATCCATGTTCTTGAGCACAATTTTATCTTGAGCTCACATAATGATAATTCAAACTCATGAATTCATGTCTAATTACTCACCTAGAAGCTTCAACCCTTCCAAAATTAGCTAATTTTTGAGTTTAGCTTCCAAGATTCTAAACTTTGAGCCAAAATCCACAATTTGAGCTTCTTCTCTCTCTAGAACCGTGTACTCTCTCTCTCTCTCTAGAGTGTATGTCTGGAAATTTTGAGCTAAAAAAGAATGAGCTTGGGTGTTAAAAGGCCTATATATATACACTTGGCTAATCAACTTAATTAAGGCCAATTAACTAGGCTTAAATTAATCAATTTAATCCAGTTATTTTGATCCGAATAAATTTTTAATTAAATTTCACTATAGGCTCTAAAAATTATGCTAATTACATTGGTACAGTCAATTTTGGTTTATGATGCTTCTACGGCCTTCAATTTAAATTTTATAACAGAAAATCAAATAGATTTTCTTACAGTGAATATATACAAATTCAAACACACATATAATCATAAAATTAGCATTCAAAATCATATCAAGCCCATAATTATAAGCACAATTAGGACCAATTACCATAACATAGAGTAGGGTCATCACACCAAGGGTTGGGTTTCAAAACTAGTAAGGAGATTAGCTTGGAAAAGTACTATTTTATCCATGTTGTATGCTCTGTGTATGTATTTTTTTTTTTTTTTTTTTTTTTGGGTATTAAGTCATTTATATATATATATATATATATATTAAAATAATATAGTACAAAAAATATTTATAAAATATGACTTCTTAATATTAAAATATATCAAAAACACCAAAGAGTATTTATGGTATTTCATGTAGTTAATCCCCTCACTAAAATATATCACAAACAAACACGATTTTTCTTAGCCCCCTCACTAAAATATATCACAAACAAACACAATTGTTTTAGCCCCCTCACTAACAATCCTACCCAACCAAACTCTGAAAACAAACAGGCCCAAAGTATAGTATAAATTACACTGTTTGTTCCTCTAGTTTGAATAAAGTTTCTCAATTTCCTTCACACTACCAATTATGTTTCAATGTGATTCATTTGTTAGTAAGCGTTAGTATTTTAAACGAAAAAATGCCATGTGCAACTCATTTGAGAATTTTAACAATTCTTGTATAAGAAAGAAAAATTAATAATTTTTATTGGTAGTCCTTATATTTTCTTTTGAATTTCACTTGGGTCCCTCTTGTTTTGCACGTGTTGTTTTTCTATATAAAATGTTAACGACAGCTGACAGATGGGGGATCACATTGAAATAAAATTGAAAGTATGAGATTTAAATTAATAAAATTAAAATTGTACAAACCAAAGTGAAATTTTACTCAAACTCAAACACTATTAGTATAATTCACCCAAATGAAATTCATCATATTATAACATGTGTATTAAAGATAAACAAGTAGGCCAATTGTAGGAAAAACTGCGGCCCCTATGATGCTACCAAAGAACAAAATTTCATTTTATTTTCACCCAAATGGCTAAAACATTTTTGAAAAATATTTGTCTTTCTTTGCTTCAAAAACAATATATTGAATCAAAATTTTGATCCTTGGAATTCATACAGGCATTCCAAAAAGGCTCTCCTATTGCCATTGATGTGTCCAAAGCCATTTGTAGCTCGGCTTTTTCGCACCCCCTTTCGGGAGTCGAATAAGCCCTACAATATCGGACTCCCGCGGTTCTAAATCTAATCTCACAAGTACAATGTGTAATAGATAAACACCAAAGAGTCCCAATCTAGCAAATCTTTTGGAAATCGATTTTAAATCAAATTACCAAAAATGAACTACTTTACCAAATACAGAGTCGCCACCTAAATATTTTTTGGAGATATTTAGGAAACCCATGACTCGTGCCAAAGGCCACATGTCCATCATCACCAAGATTGTCTCAGCTCTGGAACTTAGGTACTAAAGGGGAAGGTCATGAATTGAGCACCCCGCTTGCCCGATCAAAGATCGGCCTTTACTAATCATGATATGAATCTTATGTACATTATATGCTCTTGTTCCGATTATTAGGCTAGCATTACTATATGATTCGCACACACACAAGTATAGACTAAATTGCAGGAATTAGAACATCTCGATTCATGTTTGTTTTAAAAATTATTTTGAATATGTACCACTTGAAAAAGTGATCGCATAAAAACATTACTCAAATTATTCCAATTCAAGCAATTAGCCTCCATCCACAGACATTCAAGCAATTTATCATTTAAGCACTTAGCCTCATGGTAAGCATGCTTGATATGGCAACATTCACATACATGCGATATGCTAAAGCAAATAGAGGCTTACCTAGTACTCCAAGCCAAAAAGATGATAAAGTTAGAAAGATGCATGATTCCTAACTATGCGATATGACTAATGCAACACATACAATATGCAATTACTAGGCTCGGCTACTAATATGGCATATGAATCAATTTGATAACATGTGGTCTAAGCACATATTCAAAGAAGTATTTACACTAACAATACAAGTTAGAATGATAAACCGAGCCTTGGTGCATGCAATACAAGTGGATGCAAACATGAAGTATGCTAAACAAAGCATGATGTCCCTAAACTAACCATCATAAGCTAGTAAATAAAAGGAAGAAACACGTTGGAAGACATACACATTATTACAATATTGCGCCCTCACACAAGAGGGTCCAAATAAACTAACTAATTAGCTAAACTAATTAATTAGCTATTACAACAAAAAATGAATAATTAGCTAAACTACTTAACTAATTATTATAAACCAAATGAACTAATTAATTAACTAATCTTACTAATTAAAATAATTACAACACGAAACGAATTAGCTATTCTAACTAATTAATTACAACACTTTACAAAATTAACTAGCTACAACTAATTAATTATAACAAATATCTAAGCTAAATATTTAAACTTAAACATGATCGATATACGAGGAATGCTCATGCACGTGCTCAGTTTTCACCCGAAAAGACCACTGTTTTGCTTCCAGAAGATCTCTGTTGCACAGTAGAACACTTACACTTTTGTCTACCTCCAGAATAGCTCTGCTCTGCTCAAAAAACACACTACTGGATTTTGCATTGGTGGTCAGCCAGCCAGGAATGATGGCCTACCGTCCACCAGTGATGACTGGCCAGCCACTACTGCACAATTCATCTTGTTGCAACAGAGAACAAACAGAGCATACACAGAGTATTCTCAAGGGTTTGTTTGCACAATTCACCCCTCCTTATCATAAACAAATCAAAGGAGTAGTAAGCTTGGTTCACAAACCATCAATGGAAGCAATTTCATTGCATGATGGCCTATGAACCAAAGTGTGCAAGTTCATTAAATGCAACTAAACAAGACACAAACCTCCTTCCTTTCATGAATTGATCAAGGGAAGTGGTGACCTTGGAAACGTGAACTATTTCATCACTAATGAGTATGAAATCCCTCAAGCTTCCATGTGTTCAATTAACGTCCGATTGAACACAAAACTAAATTCTTATCTTGCACCATTTTATTCCCATTTTAATTACCAACCATTCTTTAACCAATTGAGTCCAAAAGTGAATTTAAGTCCTCTAATGGAAAGAGGGCTCAAACCAAGAGTTGCTTTGGGCATGAAAAAGACGTCGTACCATTGGTAATGAATCCCCAAAGCGATTAAACCATTAAGCATGACATTTCAATCTCATGCTTAAACAAACAAGTAGTTTGAACCACTTTCAAAGCAAAACAAAAGCCAAGAAAGGAGGGAGGTTGCAGAGATGATTAAGAGTGATCACAAGTATGGAAAGCCATAAATAAATGCAATCAACTCAAATAAGATGGTGTCTAAGGCCTAAAACACCAAACTCATGAGGATAATTACACTACAAACATGCAAAACAAAGCTCAAAAGTAGCGAACACTAAAAAACAGTGTTAAAATAGTCTAAAAACAGTCCTAAAACATGCTGAAATTAAGACAAAAATTGCTAGATTAATAAGCTAAAATATAGCACAAGCTAGGATAGTAAGTAAAACACAAGGAGGGGAGGCTAACCCCTCCAATTTTGGACTTCAAAACATGATTTTGGCCACTGAAATAACTCTAAAAATTAGTGTTTAAAAGCTCAAAAAAAGATAGTGCAAAGGTGTGAAATACAAAGGTAAAGGCCTTGAGAGCAAGGTGAAAAGAATGGTGAACCACCCCTCAACCTTTATTGGCCTTAAAATCCAAGTGTCAGCCCAAAAATACAGAGTTTCTATAGCCCAAAAACAGTTGAAAATTGCAAGAAAAAGAGTAGATAAAGCAAGTAAAGAGGCAATGCTTTATACATTTTGAAGAGGAAATCAATTCCAAGCAATAAAACCAAGCAAACACACCCTCAAGAGCTCAAACAAGACTCAATGACACCTTAACTTGAAGATAGAGAGGTTTGGTTAAGAGTGTATAGGCAAAGGTGAAGAGTATATAGGCAAAGACTAAGAAATTTGCTAGAGAAAAAGAATTGTAAAGAGAGAAAGGGGGGGAGGAAAAATTTTGCTCCAAAATTTTTCTAACCTCAGGGCAAAAGGGAAGCTCTCTATATATAGAAAACATGAATTTCCCTCAAGAACATCCAACCATACACGTGGGAGCAGATGCAAGCATCTGTGCAAACAACTAGCACAGCTATCACAAAATATCTGCAAAAGACATTTGTGGCCGATCGGCCATCACTGGTGGCCGGCAGACCATATCAGTGGCCAGCAACCAAGAGTGATGGCCGGCAGCCCCTAAAGGTGGCCGGCAGGCCACCAAAGGTTGTAGGCTTGAAGATCACTGGGTTTGGTCCAAAACAGGGCAATAGGGGTGCAAGGTTTGAAAGGCTCAAAGCTGTGGCATTCCGCTGAGGACTTCAAGCACTTAACAAGCATATAGACTCATCATTGGGTGTGCAGGCGATAATGTCCAAGTCGTAAGGGCCGTAAAAAATGAGGTGTCTACACTATTCTAACCATATCAGAGAACAAGTGATCTAAAAAAAAATACGAGAAAAGTGGTCTAAGGTGTCCTCCAATAATTATTCAAATGCCGATTCTGCTACAAAAGTAGATAGCTTGAACCTCCAAAGCTTCTGGGGTCTATACCTCATCTCCGGCGTCATTTCCATCATCTGTTTTATGTTTTTTTCTAATTCACATACTAAAGAATTATTGGAATCACGTTCAAGCAAGCCAAGGCAACATTACTACTCCGAGCATTAGGAGTTAGTGGAGCAAGATGGTTAGCTTTGCACGGTACATCCATAATGGAGGAACTAGAACTCTGGGGAGAGCTCCAACCATTGATGGCACACGAGATGTGTGGAGCTCCAGGAAGTAGGAGTTGGTGAGTCCCTCGGAAATCCTAGAAAATTTTGTGGTCTTGCAATCAATTGAAATTGAAATTCCTATAAGAACAGGATGATCTTATGTATCAGTAAGAAAATTTGAAGATTGTGAAATTGTAGAATTAAGGTTCAATTGTTTCATATACATAGTAGTATTAAGATTTTTGTTGTACTAACAAATCCCTTTTTGTTTACTTTTTCTTTACTCAAGAAATCTCATTCAATTTTCAAAAATCACTAGCAATAACTTCAAACCACATAGGTTTTCTTTACTCAAGAAATCTCATTCAATTTTCAAAAATCACTAGTAATAACTTCAAATCATATAGGTTTTTCTTTACTCAAGAAATCTCATTCAATTTTCAAAAATCACAATCAGTAACTTCAAACCGTATAGGTTTTCTTTACTCAAGAAATCTCATTCAATTGTCAAAAATCACAAGCAATAACTTCAAACCATATAGATGAGGGAGACGCTTTTCTCCCGACCACACAATGGATTGGAGCATGCTGTAGAGTGCGGGTCCCATTTCGATAATCCGAACCGTATAATGAAATTATTATATTCCTCTTAGATATTGTATTTAAATATTTAATTATGACATAATTACACTCCCCCTTACCTAATAAATGATGCCAACAGTGAGTATTACTTATACATGGATTAATTATACTTTTCACCCTTAAGCTGTGTTTAGTTGGGGAATTTGAAGGGGAATTTGAGAAAGAATTTAGAAAGACAAATGAAAAAGGTAAGTAAAATGTGAATAAAATATACCTGCATTTCACCTAATTTCACACACCTTTTCCATTTCCCTTTCCAAATCTCCCAACCAAACATAATATTATAGTTTGATTAAAATTTCACTTTGATATCTATAGTTTCAAATTGAAAATTTTGATTCCTATAACTTAAATCTAGTTTCAGTTTAGTTTTTTTCATTCAAATTGGAGGTTAAATTTAATAATTTCGATACACTTATCAGTAATCTAAGATGTACCGATAAAAAAAAAAAAAAAACAAAACAAAACAAAACAAAAATTTAGAATGTAATGACCACATTGAAAAAATAAACTGATGCAATTTTTATTTTGGGGGGCTGTGTACCAGCTAGGGCTGAAAAGTTTGACTCTCTCTGGTAATCGCCCAAAACTAAAGTTATACAAATTATATTTTTGTGATGAGTAAAAATTATTACGTTTTTTGGTGAAAAAAAAAAAAAAAAAAAGTCATTTTATGATTTATGTCACAAAATTTTGTAATGTTAATAAAGACATATCATATGCATCCTTACCATATGCATCCTTTTTAGGCATGCACATAATAACATCCCCTTCTTTTTATATAATGCTAATAAGATGAGAAGACTCTTGTTACTCGTACCAACCTGAGAAGAAGAAAAAAATTGAACTTTTCTTTCTTTTCGTAAGAGTGATCTTCTAACAGAATTGCTTCAATTTGCCCAATCGAATTGAAAAATCACTGAGCATCAAACCTTCAAGCTCCAGAATAATCAAATGAAGCTCCAGTTTACATAAACCAGATTGGAACTAGCAAGTTTTTGCAGGTTGAAAACAACATTTCAATGAAAAATCCCAATTAGAGAAGTAGCCCCAGGGAGAAGAATTAGTGCTGGTCCATAATCCAAACCTCATCTGCTAACAATTTTCAAATTTTGTTACAGTAGACGAGATATGATAATAATAAGAATAATATGTGTGCTCGTATTAATCTGGTTAATAATAACTTAGTACAAAATTCAATCTTAATTAGTGTTTCCGTGGATTTTAATCAAAAGCTTAAGAATAAACATTTCAGTTTTCAATGTTTGCTTTATCTTGTACACTAATGCATTGAAATAGGTTCTGGCATACATGTTGTGAGTAAAGGCTAAACTGAGCTTGAACTGAGCTTCAGATTGTATTTAGATTATGAATTTGGGTAAAAATTTAAAAAGGAAAAGAAAAAATGTATGTGAAATATAATTATATTTCTAAATTTATACTCAAATTCATAATCCAAACACAGTCTTAATCTCTCTTGAGCTTGTTATGTTTACAAAACATAGAATGTTTCCCAACAAATTCCCGCACGACACGAAGCTGATAATTACAAGCTTTTGAAGCCCAGAACTTGGAAGCACATCTTACAAAATCCAAAGCACAGCCCTCAATTCTCCTTCCTCCTTTAGGTCTTCTCACATAGTTTAAATATGGTCTCTCCTTTCTTCTAATACACTTGTTTACACCTAAAAAAAAATATCAATCATTGTACCACACCTTAACTATTATTTTCAAAAATTAATTTGACCCTTTTCCTTTTAATTATATAAATTTGATACTCGAACTATTTAAATTAGGATCAATTTGACCTCTGCGATCTATAATCAAATGAAATCTGTTGATTTGACCCTCAAAAGAAAGTATTTCTTGCAGGTACATCCTAATTTCGATTTGGAACCCTGACGTAATCCACACTGTGATTGTTTCTCGCATATATGGTTAATTTCAATTTGGAAACCTAATATATAATTCACACTTGTGAGTGTTTCTGACATATATGATTGTCAAGTATAGATGGGAAACACTTCACTTTTTCCTCCAAAAAAGAGTCAGGATCAGGTTAGATTCTATCTAATTGTAGACGACATGTGATAGGATTCAAATTTATCCCAATTCGAATAGCCCACGTGTAGTAAAATTGATATACTTAAAAAGATAAAAAAAAAAAATCTAATTAATTTTTGAGAAATAATTTATAAGTAAAATGAAATTTATTGGGGTTGTTAACATCAAGATAAATAAATCAAGCTCCAAACAAATTTTATTTTATTTTATTTTTTTTCCCTCAGAGGCACACACATGGATGAATCAGAAACAAACCAGGTCACAGATATAACAAACGAATTCTACTTTCTAGAAAATAAAAAATAAAATAAAAATTAAGGAGGGTACCTTTCTGTCACGAGTGACCTTGGACTTGGACAATCTTTGAGAAATGGGACGTGTGAGAAGATTAATTCATCCATTGGCCAAACTGTATTGCAAAACAATACAGTGCATATATATATATATATATATATATATTAAAAACTAGAGTAAATTACAATTACTATCAAAATCTCACTTTGACCTATTTACTTTCAATTATTACAATTAATCCCTTACTCTTTAAATAAGTTTCAATGTCATCTTTCCATCCATCTACAGTTAATAATGCTAACGGGATTTTAAAGTTGCGGGATTAAAGTGAGATTTTGATTAAAGTGTAAAAGAACTAATGAGAGAATAAAAATGTCACAATATGCTTCAAATAATAAGTTTCGTCAACTTTGTTAACGGTAGACAAATTAAAAGATGAGATTGTAACTTGACTTAAAGTATAAGAAGTTGACTATTATAATTAAAATTGAAAGAATTAAAGTGAGATTTTAATAAACATACAAAGGTATTATGTGTAATTTACCCTAAAAACTATGTATTCCATCCATACTAGCCTTAGGTTTCTCACCAAACAAAACATTAAGAAGTGGTGAATGTTCTTTAATTCAAAGAGGATAACGTCAAGCCAATTGGTTCCCGATCCAATTACCCAGGAGATTTTGAGAATGGCAATATCACAGCACTTTTCTTGAACCCCCTTATGAGTAGAGGTGTACACAGATTAAATTAGGAATCGAACCCTTTTTTACGATTCCAGAAACCGTTAAACCCTAAACTGTTAACCTATGAAACTGGATCAGAATCAAACCATAGAAACAAATTTGGTTCGGTTCTATTCAATTTACGGTTTTGAAAAAATTATACAACAATAAATATGATATATATTTTATATTAGTAAATAAATTAGTAATAACAATCCCAATAGTAACTCGAAATAGTCGACACTCGAGTGGCCTGAATTTGACTTTTCAACTCTCTCTCTCTCTCTCTCTCTCTCTCTCTCTCTCTCAAACATGATCGAGTCACAGAATTCCACTTCCAAGTGTTTTTTCGGCATACTCTCATCCGATCTCACCACCACCACCATCCCAACCACCACCACCACCACCACCACCACCACCACTTTCAAAAACCCAAAAAAGATTTCAAAACCCAAGTTAAGACCCCAGGAGTAGTCACAAGACTCATGGGTCTAGACTTACTCCCAGACCTCAACTTGATTCCAAAACACTCCTCCATTCTTCGTAGCAAATCAGTCAATTCCATCGATTACTTCCCAGATTTCGATCCCACTCTTTCCCACCATCGCCGAGTCAGAACATCACTATTGTTTCGCAAAGTTCCAACCTTTCTCCAACAACAATAACAACAAAAGCAAAATCTTTATTTTTTTTGTTTTGTGTTTCAAGAAAGTATGTGGAAATTGAGGGAACAAAATGGGTTTGAGTTCTGACATGGGTTTAAAAGAATTGAAGCAGAAAGAGATGAAAGCAGAGAGAAACGGAGAATTTAAGAAAGAGAGAGTTTGAAAACAAGAGAAAGGCTTTTAGAAGAAAGGAAGATCAGCCAAACAGGCTGTGTGGAAATTGTTCTTCGAAGGTTGACAATGTTAATTTGGATTGTCAGTGTTAGAATGGTTGAAAAAAAGGAAAAATTGAGTATTTGTATTATTGAATTAAATAACCATGTACAAGAGCTCTTATATATAAGAGAGTGATACAATCCTAATCTAACTCTAATTCCTAATTTATGATATACATTAACAATGATATACATTAATTAGGATATATATACATTCATTAAGATATACATTAACAGCCCCCCTCAAACTCAAGGTGGGTAAGCATCAACCAACTTGAGTTTGGAAACTAGATCACTAAAACGATCAGAAGGATGAACCTTGGTAAAGATGTCGATTGTCTGATTAGCAGAGATAACAAAGATAAGACAAACAGTGCCACTAGTAACATACTGTCGTATGAAGTGACAATCAATCTCAATATACTTTGTGCGATCATGGAAGACATCATTATAGGCAATCTGAATAGCACTCTGATTATCACAATAAAGGTTAATCGCAGTAGAATGAGAAACCTCCATATCAGAAAGAAGCCAGTGAAGCCACACAAGCTCCTGAGTAGTGTCAGCAAGAGCACGATACTTAGCCTCAGTACTAGAACGAGCAACAAGAGTTTGCTTCTTGCTACGCCAGACAAGGAGAGAGTCACCTAAGAAGAAGCAAAATCCTAGAGTAGAACGGTGATCAGTAGGATCCTTTGCCCAATCTGCATCAAAAAATGCGTGTAACTGTGGAGATGAATATGCTGAGTGGAGAAGATCATGAAACATAGTTCCTTTAAGATAGTGCAAAATGTGAACCAAAGCATCATAATGCGGAAAGCGAAGAGCAACCATGAACTGACTGACAATGTGAACAGCATAGGCAATGTCTGGACGAGTAACTGTGAGATAAACAAGACTGCCAACTAGCTGACAATATAAGGTAGCATCAAACAATAGGTCACCGTGAAGACGTGTGAGATGAGTCTGAGGATCAATTGTGGTAAGAGAAATCTTGTAATCGATAAGACCAGCACGAGTCAAGAGATCAAAGATATACTTGGCCTCGATGAGAAAGTAACCAGAAGGATCATGAGAAATTTCTAAGCTAAGGAAGTAACAAAGCAAGCCTAAATCTTTTATCCCAAACTGGCGACTGAGGAACTGTTTGAGACTAGAGATACCCACTGTGTCATCTTGGTGATGATCATATCATCAACATAGAGAAGAAGAACAATAACACCACACTCTATCTTGCGTATAAACAGAGCAGAATCATAGGCACTGAAAGAGAATCCAAAGTCACTAATGGTAGAATTGAACTTGGCAAACCAGGCACGAGGAGCTTGTTTCAAATCATACAAAGCACAGCAAAGTTTACAGACCTCAGTGGACAAAACTGAGAAACCAGGAAGAGGTTGCATATAAACTTCCTCAGTGAGATCGCCATTGAGAAAGGCATTTTTAGCATCTATCTGACAAAGACTCCAATGACGAGCAGCAGCAACGGCAAATAGGCTGCAAACTGAAGTAAGACGAGCAACAAGAGCAAATATTTCCTCATAATCAATCTCATAGTCTTGAGTAAACCCCCGAGCAACAAAACGAGCTTTGTAACGCTCAATGGAACCATCAAAGTGGGTTTTCATCTTGTAAACCCATTTGCAACTAACAACACTCTTGCCAAGTGAAAGGTCAACTACATCCCAGGTATGAGTTTTATCTAAAACCTACAGTTCATCACTCATAACTTGCTACCAAAGAGGGTTAGACCAAGCCTCTTGATAGGAAGTAGGTTCATGAGAAGAAAAAGCAGTGGAACTAACAATAAAATCACGAAGAAGTACAGAAGGTTGTGTTACCCGAGTAGAATGACGAAGAGGTACCTCTGGTGTAGAAGATGATGTAGTGGAATCAAGGGATGTATAAGGCTCACTAGGAGATGGAATGATAACAGGACTAAGAGGTGGAGTAAGAGCAAGTATAGAAGTTGGCTCAGGATCAAGGAGTGGAGCAATAAGCCTCTTGATATAGTGTTTGCATCAAGCTTATCAAATAAAAGAGAGGGATCTGTAAAGAATGGTGTAGTGAGAGGAGTGGACAAATGAAACTTAGATGTAGAAGAGAACATTTTGTGTTCTCAAAGTAATACATGACGAGAGACACGAAGATGACGAGAAAGAGGATCTTAACAACGATAACCTTTATGTTCAATCACATACCCCCAAAAAGCAACACAAACGGGCGCGAGGTTCTAATTTGGTATGCTTATGTAGTTGAAGAAGAACAAAACAAGCACATCCAAACACACGAAGACCAGTATAGGTAGGAGGTGCGCCATACAGACGCTCATATGGGGTTTGATTATTGATGGTAGGGGAAGGAACATGGTTGATAGTATAGACTATTGTGAGAGCTGCTTCTCCCTAAAAACGTTCAGGACAAGAAGAAGAGATTAAAAGAGCATGAATAGTATCTAGGATATGGCGATGTTTGAGCTCAGCATGGCCATTTTGTTAAGAAGTACCAAGACAAGAATAATGAGAAAGCGTACCATTTTGACGAAGGAATATAAAAAAAAATGAGTTTCTTTGTATTCCTGAGCATTATCAATATGAAAAATTTTGATAGTAGAGGAAAACTGAGTTTTGACCATGTGAGAAAAATCATAGTATATTTGGTGTAATTCAGAGCGAGATTTCATAAGAAATAACCAAGTAAAACGAGTGAAATCATCGACAAATATAACAAAGTATTTAGATCCCCCCATAGTGGTATTAGGTGAAGGTCCCCAAACATCAAAATTTATGAGATCAAAAGGTGCATGAGACATAGAGGTACTAGTAGTAAATGGAAAGACAGGTTGTTTTGCAAGTTGACAAGACAGACGGTCTACTTTACCATTTGAAACATCACCTAACTAACTACTTGAAACTAGAGAGTGTAAACGACCAAAAGACACATGACCTAACCGAGAATACCATAAAGCAAGAGGGAAACTAATAGTAGCAAAGGCAGTAGTCTCAACATTGGAAGGACTGAATGAAGGAATGCGAATGTGGATAAGCTCATATAGACATCCATGTCTATGACCTATCCCAAGGGTTTGTCCCGTCTTCGGATCCTGCACAACACAACCAATTGGAGAAAATAGAATAGTGATGCCAAGATCACAAAGTTGACCAATAGAGATAAGATTAAGTGTAAGATTAGGGATCAGATAAGTGTGAGGGAGAGAGACATTAGAGGTAGAAATATGACCTACATGACTAATATGCATTTGAGAACCATCAGTAGTATGAATGCTAGGTAAATTAGAAGGACGTGTAGTGGCAGAAAACAGTGTAGGGTTAGAGGTCATATGGTTACAACAAGCCAAATCAAAATACCATGAAGAGGTACTTGGGGTGACTGAAATAGCAGTAGAAGATGTACCAGAAATGGAAAGAACCTTTTGCATAATAGCTTCAATATCATGAACAGTGTGAGTTGAAGAAAAGGCAGGTGCAACAACAACCTCGGCAAACTGAATCGAAGAGTCATGTCGACTAACAGAGAATCCAAAAGAGCCATCGTAGAGAGGAGAACTATCTAAATGATCCATGAAGTAATCAAAGTATGAGTCACAAAGAGGACCTAGTAGTGTCGAAGTAGAACTGGGTGAAACAGAGTATCCCAGTGAATCTCGAACGTTGAAAATAGCTAGAGAGCAACTGAGTTGGCCCAAAAATAGCCAAAAAATGGACCTATAGATGACAAATAGGCCAAAGATGACGTCAACAACAAGTGGATGACGACAGTGTGCGCGGAGTACGTTAGCAAAAGAGGCACACGCTACCGTCGCACCAGGCACCATTTCTTTCGCATCAGACGTCGCATTCATCACTATATATACATTAATTAGGATATACATTAACAGCCCCCCTAAAACTCAAGGTGGGTAAGCATCAACCAACTTGAGTTTGGAAACTAGATCACTCAAATAACCAGGAGAATGAGCCTTGGTGAAGATGTCAGTTGTCTGATCAGCAGAGATAACAAAGATAAGACAAACAGTGCCACTAGTAACACGTTGTCGTATGAAGTGACAATCAATCTCAATATACTTTGATACCATGTTAGAATAGTTAAAAGAAAGGAAAAATTGTGTATCTGTATTATTGAATTAAATAACCATGTACAAGAGCTCCTATATATAGGAGAGTGATACAATCCTAATCTAACTCTAATTCCTAATTTATGATATACATTAACAATGATATACATTAATTAGGATATACATTAACAGTAAGAATAAGGTTGTTGTTCAGAGACAACCTCATCAAAGTTTGAGAGCAAAAAAAAGTGGAGTTAAGAATGTAAATCAGAAGGAAACAGTGAGTGAATCGTAGATAGGGAACAAGAAAAAGAGTCGAAACAACATAGCTAAGAAAGTCCAGCAACCTGTGTGTGTTTCGGAGAATTTGAATCCTGTTTCGGTTCTTGATCTTCATCATAAGAGAGATGAGAGAGATCTGGAGAATGAGAGGGATGAAGGAACAGAGGGGAGAGTGATAAGAGAGATCTGGGAAATGAGAGGGATGAGGCAACGGAGGTGAGAGTGATGAGAGTGTTTTTGTTTCGAGAATATAGATAGAGAGTAGAAGAAAGGAGAGGAAAGAGATAGAGAGGAGAGAGAAAAATAGTACTTTTCGGGGCCACTCAAGCCTAATCATTTCAAGCTATTAAGCAATTTTCTAGTAATAATTAGTTATGTTAAGTTGGTTAAAGTTTACCAATTTCACTATGATGATGGCTAGTGTTTAAATTTTATAAAAAAAAATATTTTATATTTTAAATTTTTTATATAAAAATATAAAAAAATAATAAATAAATATGTCACGGTCCAGTGACATATTTTTGTTGTACTAACAAATGTTTTAGAGATATGGTTTGTAGTTATTGCTTCTGATTTTTGAAAATTGAGTAAAGTGCAATGAGATTTCTTGAGTAATGAAAAAATTGCAGTTCACAATTTTGAGAAAATTATAGTCATTCTTACTGTAATGATAACTTTTAACGGAACTAATAAAATTATTACATTACCCCTTAAATATTTCTTGTATTTAAATATGTATTGATGCAAATGACATAATTACACTCCCATTTACCTAATCAAGGACTTAATTGCTCTCATTCCCTTGACGGTGTGTATTATTTGGACATGGAATATGAGTGTTAGGACGCATACGATGTGAACATAAGTATAATAAAGGGTTAAAATAAGCATGTAGTCTAACAACGGATAGCATTATCATTTTTCATTGATTTGGCTAGCAAATGACTATATTGATCAAAATTTATAAAAAATTTATTTTGAGGGTATAATTATGTCAAAATTATAACACTAACTATAATTACTTTACTTTTTAGAGAAAGTCATTATGAACAACTCCAATGCACACCATTATTGTGAACAGGAATAATATCAATGAGAAATGGAAAAATCAACATTGATACAATGAACTGACACAAATTTTCTTTTCAGGGAATTACCAGCTAGGGCTAAACCAAAGAATTTTTTTTTTTTTTTGGGTGGATAAAGTACTTTATTCTCCAAACTAAAGTCATAGTATAAAAGACAATATTAAAGTTATTCAAGCTGTAATTTTTGTGATTAATAAAAAGTTAAATACTTCTTTTGGGTGAAAAATTAAATCATTTTATAATATATGTCTTAAAATTTTGTGATGTTATGTGCATCCTGTTAGGCATGCACATAATAACACCCCCATCTTTTTATAATGCAATACCAACCTGAGAATTTTACTCCCAAAAATTAAATAAATAAATATATAAAATTTAAAACTTTTCTTTCTTTCTTAAGAGTGAACTTCCAACAGAATTGCTTCAATTCACCAAATCGAATAGAAAAATCACTCAGCATCAAGCCTTGAGGCTCCAGAATAATCAGATGAAGCTCTAGTTTACATAAACCAAATAGGAGAATTAGCAACGTTTTTGTAGGTTGAAAACAGAATTTCAATGCAAAATCCCGATTAGAGAAGGTCCAGAGAGAAGAATTAGTGCCGGTCCATAATCCAAACCTCATCTGCTACAATTTTCAAAATTTGTTACAGTAGATAAGACATAATAATAATAATACATTCCACAATTATGTGCCCATATTCATCTGGTTAATAATAACTTGGTACAAAATTCAACCTTGTGTTACCATGGATTTTAAACAAAGCTTACTGGTAGCTCCTTCCTCTCCCACGTCCACCCCAGCCCCTGCCTCTACCCCTTGCACCACTTCTTCCTCGTCCATACGAAAGACCTTGAAATGCCCTGTTAACAAGTTGGTTCGGTAAACCACCGCCACCGCCACCGCCACCGCGACCCTTTTTTGATGCATTGCTGTTCATGACATTAGTGGCACTTGCAGGACGTTTCCCTCTGCAGAAAAATCAATAAATATGAACAATAATAAAATGACAAAAAGAAAGCTGATACAACTATAAAACTCAAATAAAAATAAGAGCTAATGGCACTTTGCTACCGCCTATTAGTTTTTGTGGAAGATTCTCCATGCCCCTCATAAAATTAAAATTTGCACTATGCACCCTATAAAAAAAAAGGTGCACCCTCACACCTCACTAGGAGGTCAGTGGTTCAAAACTTTCCACTTGCGTGTGGGTCTTATTCCCTCTGCATTTGTTTGGGATTTCTCTGTCCCACATTTGAGAGTTTTTTGTATTAATTATGTGTTGTATTTGATCTTGATTAGATTGTAATTCATTTGGCCTCATTGTAATATCATACAACAATCCAACAACTAAATAAATAAATAGGTGCACTTTGCATCCTGTAGTTTTTTTTATAGAAGTTGCACTTTGCACCCTTAGTTTTTACCATATTCCCCTTTTTTTTTTTTTTTAAGTTAAAGAATGCGAAGTGTAACTTTTACAAAATTACAAGGTCTAAAGCAAAACCTTTTAATTTTACAACGGACAAAATGCAACTCTAATAAGATTATAGGGTGCAAGCCACCATTACTCCAATAAAAGATGGATCCCCATTCCCAACAAGCTCCAGCCAATTAGGTGAAAATCTTGCAGCAGATGTAAGTGTCATGCGGAACTCACATATCAACAAAAAGGGGCGTTTTATATGAGAAGAATAAGAGGTTTTCAACATACCCAGCACCAGTAGTGGTTGAAGGTGCCGAAGCTTTTGCTACTTCTTTCCAAGAAAGGTTGATTCTCTTATCGCCAATGAATGAAGGTGATTTTGCATGCAGCAGCTGAGTTATCAAAAAAAGTAAGAAAATTCAGTCCTGAGTGAATGAACTAGTATTTACATACCAAGCATTGTGTCCCACTTAAGTGGGGTCAGTGTGAGGTTGACTACATGAATCCTTTTAGCCATTCTGTTCTATGTACAAGTATTTACAAACAAAAATAATAATAATAATAATCTATTCCAGACCTGTGTCATTGCCAAAATATTATTGCAGGTTCGCAGTCCAGTGGTAGTATTCTGCTTTTGAGCTTTCTGCAAATTATGCAAATCATCTTTGTTAGTTAAATTCAACGTAAAGCCCAAAGATTGACAAAAGATTAAAGAAAGCTCTCCAAGATAAACTCACAACGCTAGCCTTTGCTTCGTCAGATTTAGCAGAAGCCATTGCTTTGTTGTGCTCAGCCATACCCTGAGTTAACTTCTTGATGGTAGCCCTGGCTAGCTCTTCAACGCTACTTAACCTGTCTCATCAACCAAGAATAAATTTCAATTAAATTCTCCTGGCTACAAATAAAAACTAAAAAAAAAATTTGGAAAATGGATGGTTGCAACTATGAGTAAAATGTAGAGAAAAAAAACCAGATCCTAGATGCCTCATTAGAAATAGAGAACCCTTTTCAACTGCATTCTACATCAAATAATAGGACACTGCAAGTCAATTTTGATACTATCTGCTGCATAAGTTGGATAGAAACATGCGCATGTTCTTAAGGATAATAAAATAATGTTCAACGTACTGTTTATTAGATCTCACAATCCCATTCACCCATCACTTCATGCATTGGCTAGTAGAGACGGTAAATGTGCAAGGATGAAACAGGACAGCCCCATCCTGATGCCGACCGATTATAGAAAACCCAACAAGGTAGAGATGGTTCCGCTTGGACAGAATGATACTTAATTCTTTTTCCTTCTTTCCTCTCCCATTGAATATACCAAACAAATGGCTTTACAACAAATTTCCAAAAATAAAAATTGACAAAATGCTGTCAACCATGATCACAGATGAGTCTTCAATCATGCAGAGTAAAGAGATCATGATGATTGATGATATTCCAACGTCGATCATGGTTAAGTGCAGGTTTCTCCTCAATTGGCAATGACCCCTTTTGCCAATGAAAACCACCATGAGAGATTACGGAGTCCAGAAATCCAGCTAAGGAATCTAATAGTGATTAGCAAGGCGACTCACCAGCTAGCAAAGATGCAAGCAGCAAAGGAATTGGATAAAAAACCACTTCTAATCCCTTAAACATCAAATTTAGGCAGCAAAGGATAAAAGTTAATATATTGGGACAGGCTTTTGGCTGGAAACTGAAAGTGAAACTGATACCAAATCAATCCCAAATTGGGCTGTGTTTTTCCCAAACTCACCCCTAGCTTAACAGTCACCTGAACCTTGCTAAATAAACCTCATCATTATCCCTAGCTGGTCACAACCAAAGGGTATCATTAACGCCCCAAAAAATTCTTGCACTCATTACTTCGCCAAAGTCTCATTCCTCATGCTAGAAGACCCATGAATCAATGTTTGTCCTTTAAAAGATAGTGAGATATTTGAATGAAAGATCTACTATATTGCAGCTGATATAAATCACTAGAGAAGAAGAATAGTAACAGGAGTTCTATCAGTGATAGATCCCAAGGTGGGGTGAGAAGGAAAAGATATCCAGCAAAGAGAAGAAGTGAAACATGGATGTAGAAAATGTAAACACCATGTTTAAGGTGCCACAAAAACAATGGACTGCTGGATAACAAAGGACAAGAAAAAAGAACATCACACTTTGATTACCACGCCATAGACCTGAAAGGAAAGATAGGATCCCAATCAACCAACCCCAAGTAGGCCAAATAGAAAGGCTTTGCTTAGTTGAGGGAATTAGCATGCACCGTCACACAGTTTGGCATCCACAACTTTTAGAACAAAAGCCATCACCACCAATATTTATGAGTGCTGAGAGTATGCAGTTAATAATGTCCAAGGTTACCATGCTGAATCACTAATGAGTAGAAAAACTTAATATAGAACTTTGAAAGATGTTCCAAATTTTGGGTTCACCTTCCCCGTTGGTTTTCCCTCTGGAGCATTACTGTGGCATTGCTTCCTCTCCAATTCTACTGACAATTTGTTTTTGGCAAACCAGTAGTCCAATATAAAAACTCCAAATGGCTCTACCATCCTAGTATGATCCACCTTAAACATGTGCCTAAATTCCAGGATCACGTTACTATAGATATCTTTTTTTGGATAGTCAATGGGATTCGAACCCTGGCATCCGCTCCGCAATAGATTCCATATTACCACTACCCCAAGACACCAGTTAGAAAATTTATCCGACCGGTGGATTCAGCTTGCAATCTTAACAAATTTGTCTGTACTGAAATCAATAAAGCAGTTTTTGAAGTTGCAATGACACAGATCTTCTATTTGAGTGCAATGAAGAAGACAGTAACATGAGCATGAAAGACACCACCAGTCCTTTCAGTTGTCCTTGAAATTTTGAACCTTGTACACCAGTTGAAGAATATTCTTTGACTAGTATGAATATAAAAACACCAGGCTATTGATAAGTATAAAGAACTATGAAAGGACCAGTTTCGAACATTTAAAATATTGGAGATTGAGCTATGCAAAGCATTACAAATGCAAAACATGTGCTACATGTGTCCACCCTCTTCTTGCAAACCAATTAAGACTGGTTTGTTACATGTCTCCCACAACATATTTGTTCTTTGACAAAATATCAGTATATAACTTATTTGTGATGAGGATGAAGTGGATGGTATTTTCGACGTCAAAAATTGTAGAATATTCAGTTTTCAAACTAGAAAAATATGTATGGATGTAGACATTCCATAGTGATAATTGACTTTGGAGCATATTTTCTTAAATTACCAACTGTTCCTGCACGAATGCAAGCTGACTAGCAAAAGTGTTTCACCTCCCATCTGGGGCAGCAAAGAATCTAAACAACTCAACCAACTATGAAATTCCATATGATGACACATGATGGCGTCAAATGATGACTTAATAGAAGTGTCAGATCAAGATATTACACAAAACAGATGATGTGATTATCTAGAAGCATGTTTCAGGCAGGAGGATTAAAATCTAATAGATGGTTTGGTCATGTACAACCAAGATCTATAGATGCAACAGTAAGGAAGAGTGACATGATCACCATAATTGAAATGTTAGCGGGAGGGAAAGACCTAAATTGACATAAGATGCGGCAGTAAAAAGAGAGATGAATTTATTAAATTTAACTAAGCATAATATAGCCGTGAACAAAAAAGAATGACAAAAAAATGATTCATGCAGCCAACTCTATTTGAGTGGGACATATTTTTACTCTGTTACATATGTCAATATCATTTTGTTTAAGCCATTTCTCTATAAATGGGTTAAAGAACTGCAAGGCATTTATTTTAATATTTAACATGGACTAAACTAGAAATTATTCCAGTTCTTTTTTCTTGTTATATTCGTCCATAATCCATCAACAGTCTATGACACAAGCAAGGTTAGCATAGAGTCCCTGAATATTCACAGCAGAAAATACATCTAAAAACATAAAGAAAATAAAGAGCTTAAACAAACAAATCACCTCTCAGTGAAATCTTTGTAATACTCTGAGAAGTCTTCCCCAAGCCTATCAGATGGTTGGCCAGTCACTATCTTGTAACCACATAAACTATTAGTGGCATTCGGAGCCTGTACAATGATAAATAGCAATTAAGCATTGAACAGGAAAGACATGTATGAAATACGCAGGAGAGTAGGATTGTTGGATATTACAACCTTATGAGCTAAATGGTGAAATGTGTACAACAAGCACTCCACATAAGTAAAGTTAGTCTCTTCTCCAGATTTTCTCCGAGGCATGTATTTCTGGAAAGAAAAAATAGATGAGACAGAGTAAATTAAAATATATAAATTTATAGGCAAAAAGGTTTCATATTTCTTAACACTCAAAAACTAGCCTTAAATAATAACAAACAAAAAAGACAAAAAAGTGAAGCATTGATAGATGAAGATGAGACATAAATTATAATGGGCATAGATCTAGGAAAGGATAAATGTTTATATATAAATTATAATGAAAAGACATCAAGGACATAAAGATTCATAAAAGAAAAACACAAAACTTGCTGGCATGCCTTAATATAACACGATTTATATGGCCACTGTACGTAACATGTGTACCTTTAAGAGATGAACAATGAAAAGAGCAGTATGCACATCATTTTTGGTTGTTTACTATACATTACCTTTAAGAGCAGGACAACAGAGGGAAGAATCTGACGTGAATCCTGTGGCGTCGTGTAAGGTGAACTTTCTGCAAGGTTCTTGAGCAAGTCTACTTTGCGTTCTTCAGGAAGCTGAGAGGCAAAACTATACTTAGTATGGAGTGGGACAGAAATCCAACTTCAAAACAAAGCTACTATTAGCTTGCATTCCAAGACGACTCTCATAACTCAGGAAGTCATAATCTGACGTTGGAGGAATGTTCTCTTGAAGTCTACGGAAAAAGCAGAATCCGTTTTCCATTAAACTATCAGATGCTTGAAAATGAACGGGGAATGCAACATTCGCTATTTCAAGAACTTCTGAAGAAAAAGTCCTTCAGTTTGTGTGCGGTGGTGTACAGTTAAAGCCTTACTGCCTGTCACCTTTAATTGATTTTCACATAATTTTTACTAGATTTCTGAACGGTCTTTGAACAAATTTAGTTATGTATTCATGTGAAAATATATTTTCTATAAATTTCCTACTGCTGGTCCAATCAACATGGGATGCTGTCATGGTTGGCTCAAGCTCCAGACATCAGACCAAGTAATAGCCCACCACCCCCACAGACGAATTAACATAATATTCAAGAAGCCAAGTCAGTAAACTCGTGAATGTAATTACCATTCCAGACATAATGTGATTACCCAACTTTATGAAATACCGTCCTTTATTGTGCAAACAAACTGATCCCAGATTGAAATATTAAATTTGAAAAAAAAAAGAATAGGAAAGAAAAGAGAAAAGAAAACGGTTAAGGGACTATTACGACAAAATTGAGAAAAAATCCTGTTTTTTTTCTCTATTAAGCCTTTCCTACAAGTTCTACAAATTCCCAAGAACCATACATCACAGCAAAGCCTCTGGTCTGTATGGTTGGCAAGGGCCAACTTGCACAAAGTAAATAAAACCTGCTTGAAGCATACTTCTTTAACTATATGTTCCAATTGAACACTTCCCATTTTTATTTTTTCTTCTTCCTCTATCCCTATCCCTAGGTACAGTGTTTGAATCAATAGAGATCCAAATAGATTTTAAACGAGACAAACAAAAAGGAAAGGGGTTTAAAAACCACTCAATAAATGAAATGCCCAAAGATTTTCCTTTGAGCTAAGCATTTTACTCCAAAAGAAATTGAACAAAAAAGCTGCTGAATTGGCCTATTTCTTGTGCATAACAATCGAAGTTTTTTGAGAAATGAACTAAAAAATGAATGCTTTCTCAGCAGGAGGCCAGACTATAACCGTGTGATTGAAATATACTTTTTGGTGATTGATATCAGGTATACAATATCATAGACCGAAGCTGATTATAGGTAAAACGATATCACATGAAAACCATATGACTTGTATTCATATTGGGTGCCTGAAATTAACACACACAAAAAAAAAAAAGATATAGCAGGCCTGAACCAAATTTAAATAATATTTTGAATGCAGGAAATTTAATCGATTTCTCTTTTTCCAGTTCATAAGAAACATTGCAGCAAGAACAACTAAGCAATTTTCACATATTCATATTCAAAGTGAGGGGAAAACTAAAACAACTGATCAGAATTTTGTGCATAACTATGATGCAGACATGCCTATAATTGGGTGGAATTTGACATGGATATAGAGTGTCAAATCAGTAACTCTCAAAAAAAACAATCAAAAACGCCAATGCATACCAAAATGATTTGATAGGTTCAACTACATGTGTACATTTGTTTTGACCCAGCAGTATAAAATGATAGCATGCATAATGCATCATACATGTATGAGCTGAGGTTTTCTGATCGCAATAACCTATTTTACATGGACTCTTCAGTTTTGTTGAAGTACCCATGCCGACATGACCCAACAGGGGTAAGGGTACAGGTACAGATCCAATCTTTCTGTTTTGGAACATATACATATATAATTATTGTTCATATATAATATGATATATCATGAATAAATTTTTTTTTTATATATAATTATTATCTTTTCAATTCGCCAATGTATCCCTGTATCCATATCTAATTTTTAGATCCTTTTTTGCCGAGTCTACGTATCCTGAAATTTGAAGCTTGATGTGTCATGCACCCACACCTGACAAACGTACCTGAGTCCATGTAACATTGGCAATAACATAAAGTGTTGAATACTGCGTTAAAAAAATCCATGGGAAGTTAATGGTCATCATGCATCCAGCACATAAATTAATACACTTAAAATTTTCATGCAACTAAATGTAAACATGGTATCAGGCATCACAGGGTCCTTGTGGTAACCAGATAAAGCATTGTGTGCATTTCATATAAGCGCCTCAAAGATCTTGAGCACTACTAACAACATAAGGTCAATTAAAAGGGCACAAGTATGCCCTGTTGCAGTATCAATTTCCACAAGTACAAAAGAAGCTGCAGAAATGTGTGTGTGTGTGTGTGTGTGTGTGTGTGTGTGTGAGAGAGAGAGAGAGAGAGAGATTTCCTAAATCTGAAAAAAAATATCCATAGTTATTGAATCATATGACCACATAAAGCATGCAATAAAGAAACCCTATTAACCCAAATAGGAAAAAGAAGAATAGAAGAGGAGGAGGAGAAGAATGAACCAAGTAAGATGTTAGAAGCATTAAAGATATCAAAGTTTTGACCAGCATCATTTCATTAGGGGCTTCAGATTTTGGAGATGACCCTAATTTTACTTTTCAAGCAACAGAATAAATAATCAAATTGTATTGAGAACTGTAAAACCAGAAAATGGATACCAAATACAAGAATACTAGAAAAGGCAAATAACTTAATCGAATAAACTATTAAGAACAGGAAGGAGTGATGTTACCTCATCAAAAACAGGCAAAATATGCTTGTTTAAATAGTTGAGAAACTTGCTATTCAATGCGCCCCGCTGTGTGCAAAAAAGAGGGGTTCAGTAGTCTACCAGAAAAAATCTACTATTTGATCAGAATGAGGAAAAAACCAATATAAACATAGCCTGTACCATAAAAAAGGGAAGAGCCATGAACAGGCATGATATCAATCTATCAATGTGGTCCCCATCTGAAACCTGCATTATGAAAGCCATTCTAATAAAGAATGTAGTAACATAGTAACTACAACATCATAAAGGAAGTCTATGAGATCACTTCTTTTTTAATGAGTAATAGAAGTCTATGAGATCACACCCAAAAGAATCTTTCGAAAAGAAAAGACAAGAAACCAAATTTTTTGTTTTTAGTTTTTCCTTATTGACAGAATAAAAATAATATAAATATGTCGAAGGGGATGGAACCCTAGGACATGCCAGTAGGGGTGTTCAAATAACCAATTACCCAACGAATCCGATCCGAACCAACCAACCCGAATCACCCACGGACGGTTTTGCTGAGGAGCATGGTCGGCTGAGAGTGAAATGTATGAATTTTTTTCAAATTTCGGTCAAGTACCGGGTTTGACAATATAATATTCGGTTAACCCGACCCGACCAATATATAAAAAATATTATTAACGTTTGATTGATTAGTCTTTATCTTTCCCAGGAAAGACTTTCATCTTCCCAAGGCAGAGTCATATCTCTAGGTAGACAACTCACTTCTCTATGTACTCAGCTCTCTCTCTCTCTCTCTCTCTCTCTCTCTCTCCACCCCTCATCTTCCCAAGACAAAGACAAAGAAACCTTACCTTACACTCAGCCTATCAATTGTATCACCAACTCTCTCTCTCTCTCTCTCTCCCTCACTCTGCATCTCTCAAAATAAAGTTTCTCACCACATATTCCTTTCTCAAAATCCCTAAAGTTCCTCACCACATTTTTTAACATATTTTCTACTCTCATCATCCCTCTTATCTCATAGTCTCTCACTCTTGGACACAAAGTTCTCAAATCTAATTAAGATCTTATTTGTGTCGTCCATGGCAACTAGGCTCAAGCAAAAAACGGGACGCCAATCGTTGCAAGATGGAGCAGCTCGCGGTGGTAGGCATTGTAAGATGGACAAGTCCACAGCAATATAACTATGTAGCTTCCCAATTTAATCTCTCTATTTTTTTTTTAAATATTTTTTCTATCACATATTTCTGTGTGTGTATATATATATATGTATATATGCTAGGGTTTTAAGTAAAAGGGGAAGATGATAACCATATATTCGAAACCGTCCGAAACCCATCCGAAACCGAACAAGAGAGGCAGTCGGCTCCAAACAAAAAGTCAGTCGATGACGGCTGGTGAGATCTGAAACTTAGTTGCACGAAGCGGGAGCGGGAGCGGGAGCGGGAGCAGGAGCGGGATCGGGATCGGAATCGAGGAATCGTAGACATTCCAAGAAGCGTTGGTTGGTAGGGAGCGTTTGTATATATATATTAAATAATATAATATATAAAAATATATTGTAAGATTATATATTTTTTTCCTCTAATGATAATGAGAATATATGTTATAATTTTTTTTAAAAAAAAAGTACTACAAAAAATCATATGTTAAAATATTATAATTATATACTTTTATTAGATTTTTTTCATTTATTATAAAATATTTATTCTAAAATATTTATATTATTTTTTTATCTATTTATTTTTAAATATTTTTGTTAAAAATTATTTGTTTTATTTATTTTCTTACAAAAATAAAATAAAAGAAGAGAGAGGGAGAGGAGGAGAAAAACAATCCCAAGCCCAACTCTCCTATTTATGATGCAAACAAATCATCTAGTAACCCAAACAATAAATAAAACAGCTCACAAGCCCAAACAAATGTTTGTATGGGTCTAAAAAAAATCCCAAGCCCAATAAAAATTCCCAAGCCCAACTCTTATGTTTATAGCTTACAAGCCCATACAAATGTTTGTATGAGTCTTAAAAAAAAAATCCCAAGCCCAATAAAAACCCCAAGCCCAACTCTTATGTTTATAATTCCCAACCCTAGCAGCTGCTGCTTCTTCTTCACATGCGTCTTCGTTGCCTGGTCTGCTTCTTCTTCGCAGCATAACCCTAGCAGCAGCTGCTGCTTCTTCGCAGCCTGCTCTCTCTCGCTCTCTCTCTCCCCTTCTGTGTCGCCATCGCTCCCATCTAGTTAGATCAGCAATTCTATCTCGACGGAGACACGATTCTATCACGAATCTTGCTACGAATCGTTGAATCGCAATTCTAGACGAGAATCGTCTCCCATTCCGACGATTCCTGCTACTAAGATCTGAAACCCAAAAGAGTCAGTTCAAGTCATGGTTCCACTTGTAAACTCAAACCGCCCTAACCCGTGTACAGCCCTACACACTAGTACGGAAGAGTTTAACAAAACCACCACCTGAACTCTAAAAGGGCTATGCTATTTTTTTTTTAAAAATCTTTGATAAGAAACTTAAAATGGGTACACATATCTAAAGAACCTACATCATATACAAAAAGGAGAAACTCTCTATGAAAGCCAAAAGGACAAATATTCAACAAAATCGATCGGACTTTAGGCACAGGTAAATAAAACCACCCTGTTAGACATGTAGTTGATCCTCTCTTCCCAAATGCACCTAAGGAGGCAGAGGGACTGCCCTCCAAGCAGAAGTTTTTCTTGTTCAGATAAAACTACTATTCAATCCACAGTAACTTTCAGAACAGATCTCAGCATCCTCCAAAACACTCCAAAGAGAAATAAATAAATAAATGATAAGACAGCATAGCTCTACAGCCATAATAAATGAAACAGTTATATCATTGCCTCTGCCCTCTTGCATATACAGAGCTATTCAAAATCATTTTTCCCCTAGTCACTAATTATTACTCATCGAGGATAGCTCTACACGTGACCACTCTCCACAAAAAATGCCACCTTGGATGGAATCTCTGTGCACCAAACCTCTTAACATGAACTAGTACTAGATATTATGCAGAATTTTGCCCCTCAAAAAACAGTGCAATTGTCCAAGAGTTCAAAAATTCAATAAGAAAGATGTGTCTTATATCACACAACATAAAGTAAATATCATTAAATTTCAACATGGCAATATATGTTCTAAACTTCTAGTGCAATTTTTTTTGTCAATTACAATACTGCTTCCCTCTTTTGATACAATGCGTAAATAATGAACTTACTGGAACTATGTCACCATGATATCCAAAGTTTCCAATGTTTGGAAGTAAATCCACCACAATTATGTCTTTTCTTCTACTTGTTGAAAATTTAGGGGGTTACAACATATCATTAATTTAAAAACACAAGGTTCCGTTTGGATGGATGTGAATTTCAAATCAAGGGATTTGAGTTTGAATTTTATAAAAATATTGAAGTGTTAGCTATTATATGTGGATAAAAAAACTATAGAAGAACATAAGCTGAGATCAAAAAAATATATATATGTATTTTATTATGTTCCTGGTAGCTAGAAGGAGAATCCTTAGCATGATTTCAAATAACTACTCTAATACAGTTATTTCAAATCCATCATGATAAAACTAATTAATACAATCTTGAAATTCATAGATGAATTATCAAATCAAAATTTTAGTTATTCTCCTTAAATGATTGATCGATCTCAAATCCATGCATTTCAAATCCCTAGCAGAACCTAAAATTACATCATGGGAAGCAAATAAATCCAATACTTCATATGCATGTAATCAGACTGTAAAAGATCTCAAGAGTTAACATTTATAGACGACCTACGAAGGCCCCTTAACTGTAAAATAGATCCACCTTAGTAACATCTAAGTTGAAAACTTTAACCAGACAACTTAGTGAAGTGTCATTTTCAAATCAAAGATGACATGAAACAAACAATTTCCTAAACATAATACAACAAGGCAAGTACTTACATTGAACTGTGCGTCTAGATCAGCTTGACCTTCAATAATTTCAATGAGTTCTTGCACACGCTCTGCAGGGGCTTTCTCTCCAAATATGCTCAAACTTTTCAAGAAATCCATAAACATTTTAAATTCAGCTCCTGTCACATCTTGCAAACTCTGCAATAACAGTCAGCAAAAATATAATGCATCTTCCAGTAGACTATCGAAGCAAAATCTAAGACAATCATTTTATATGCAATAACATCAAATCAAAGTAAGAGAGCGACAGGATAAAAATGGTGAGAAACACAACTGCATACAGAAAAGCAAATCATTATCTCACTTTTTTAATCAGATCAGTTATATGCCTCTCCATTTGCTCCTGAGGCTTCAAGAGCTCAGCTTTAAGAGGAAAAACCTGCAGCAAAATTGGTTAGTCCTCAATATGGTTAAGAACGAAATGATGTAATCAGCAAATACATATGTTGGTTTCTCACCTTATCTCTTATAAAGCATAGTGTCCTCTCACGAAGATTTTCATCTGTGCTTGGCTCATCAACACTCTCAATGTGCTTAAATAAGGCTGTCAAAGAAGCTGCAAAAACAAAGCCATTGTTGGGTTTTTGATAGATAAAAAGCTAAGCCATTGGTTATAGCTACAAGGGAATCATTAAAAAAAAGACGGGGGAAAAAAAACTTAAATTGAATTAAAAGAAAATTTCAAAGGAAACAAAAACATGCTGAAAAAATATTAACAATAATCAAACCATAAAGCCAATGATAAATGCATATAATCACAATACTAAAGCGCACAGAGCCTGGTAGTGGATGTCCGGTTAACAGTGTGGTATGCACTTATTCATACCAACAGTGATACTATATGCAAATGTTTAATCACTTCATTTGCACCTAAAGAAAAAATAACAGCCAAACTACTCTACCAAGAAAGGACAACTCAACTTTGTTCTTCTTTTCGTTTTTTACAAGTATTATCATTAAATTCATGCCAAAAAAGAGAGCACAAACTCTGCACATGCAAAGTACAAAAGAGAAACACCTATAAACCTATATATCTGTAGAGACATACCACTCCCCCAAAAATCCACATAAAGGAAAAATAAATAAATAAATAAAGGAAGAAAGAAAGAAACAGGGATTCCTCCCTAAGCCCAAAAAAAAAATAATAATAATAAGGTAATAAGAAACAACCCCTTCAAACTATGAATAAGAAGCTCCATCCTTTCAAAAGATATCTTATTTCTCCCCCTCTATATGGCACATCCCACATAAAAGAGTACCTTCCCAAGCCAACCTTTGACTTCCCCACGGCAGCCCCCCACTCCAACAGGCAATACTTGTCTACCTTGCCCACATACTTTATGTCATTGTTCATGATTCCCAAGTTTGTGGTGTGGAGGTTTGATAAGCTTCAAAAGGACTTTTTATGGGAGAGGCTATCAAGGAGAGATTTAAATACCATCTTCTTGATTAAGAGGTGGTGCGTGCGCTTCTCATTCAAAGTGGTGGGTTTGGCATTTGAAAGTGGGAGGTGAGGCATTGTTGGGTAAATGGTTGCGGAGGTTCACTATTGAAAGGAATAGTTTTTGGAGGAGGGTGGAGTGGAGGTGGGAGAATATGGGAACGAATGGGAGGATTTGTCCACTAGAATAGTTAGAGAAGCCTATAATGTGGGAGTTCACAAAGGAATTATGGTTTGCAACTCATAAGGTAATTCTTATTGTTAATTTGAGAAATAGAGAAAATTTTGGGTGCAACATTGATGTTTGTGTAAGCAAGTAGGGGGAGTGTTAACAACCTCCTCCTTCACTATGAGGTGGCTAGGGAGTTATGGAACTCAACATTGTTCTTTGATAATAGTCTTGGTTTTTTGTTTTTTAAAGCATGAATCCAAGACCCTATCAATTCTTGAGCTATGTCATAATTTTGACTCTTGATAACTATTCCAAGTTTACGTAACAAAAAGAAGCACAAAATAAAATCCATACTTCATAGAACTAATAATCATGGTCAAAAGTTGTAAACAAGTTCAAAAGCTATTTGAATTTTCTCTAGATGCAAAACAGGGGAATTTTACTTTTCCATAATAAAGAACATACGTTATTTGAAACAAGTTCATTGAAGTCAACCCTCTTAAGGACTTAATGGCAATTCATATACATATGTTAGTTCTAGTGTTATGAAGTCTCTTCTATTTTTCCCATAGAACCATGCTCATCGGATATGACAAGGGTAAGGGTGTAAGATATGTCTCTCACATGAATAAAAATTTCATATTTTTTATAAATCTTATTTAATTTTAAATACCTTTTTCTAAATAATTTGCACGATCTTATTTAATAATATTATACTATATGCAATATATATGTGTTCAAGAAATGTACCCATACCCAACTTTTGGATACATTGTGTTCAAGATATGTCCCTATACCCATACCCAACTTTTGAATACATACCCCAAAATATCCTGAAACTTAAGTTTAGGAAGGTCTAATGATTGGACTCACACTAGCACCCAATATTTGTACCCCCATGTAACATACATCAACTCCATATAGAAATTAATCCAACCCATGACCTCCCAATTGGTATTTCGAGTAAACATCCCATCACAACATCCCATGTGATTTTTACCACTAGGAAATGCACCACATTGAGAGAGGTCCTCTCCCAAAAAATTAACAATATTCACATCTTAATCACCCATCTCATTGATGAGGCTTATAGAAGCAAGATATACATTAAGACAAGTTCAATATTCTACAAGATTAATTATTACGGCATCAAGATATACAAGATTTGCATGCCAATCAAATATAGAATTATTATGACATCTACAAGATTAATTACCAATATTCCTATTCTACAATTGCTTTAACTTTATCATTAAGATTGAATGGATTAGAAATGAAGATTTTGGCATTCAAATTCACAAACACTTACATAGAAGGGTCAGCTGAGTGGTATTGGATTAGGAGACCTAAGAAGGATAACCCCGAAAGGTAATAAGGATACTACATAGGGTCCTTGTACAACTAAAGTCTAGAATTATTCTTAAGATTGGTTTGAAATAATTTCCTTTCATCATGTCATTTCAAATCAACTTACAAAAAGGCTTTCAAAATCATTCAAACTTCTTGTTGACAATCCAAATCTAAGCCTTTATTCTCAAAAGATTAAAACCAAAACCACTCAATTTTAAAATCTCAATCGAAATGCAACCTAATATTCTTATTTTGTAATGCAGCAATTGTGCTCTGCTGCATATTGAATATGCATATTACACAACATAGAAACAATGCAAGCATGGCACTAATTGGCACCAAGAAAATCTTCATGCAATCAATGACGCTACTTCAGACGATATCCATATCCATTCTTTGTAAATAAATATTCACACAATCATTACATTCCACCAGTTTGAAGAAATAAATTCATTACCTTTCACATCCTGCCTCAATAAAGACATAAGGGCTTTATGCACTGCATCACGCTCCACATTTTCTTCTAGAAGAATCAAGAAAACTCAGGATTAAATCTGTAACATAGTAAAGTACATATCCTCAACAGCACAGCCTGAAACACTAAATTTACCAGCTGTAAGGAGTTGTGCAAGAATATCTACGATTTTAGAAAGATGCTCTGGTGTATCCTTGCAGAAAAGGGGAAGTCCGCGAATTGCCTGCACCCTAACCTGTAATTGTAGTGAACAACAAAACTTCAAGGCTCAAATCAAGTGAAATGTATCAATAATAACAGGAAGAAAAAAAAAACATAACTAGAGATTTATGTCTATAGCATTCTAATGCAATAATTAATTGATTCAACCATCTACTATTGATTAATTAAGACCAAGAGTAAGCTTAACAGCATGCATCGTTACATTCAAAACCATAAAATAAGGGCACCTTAAATTGACAGAAAAATACCTACACCAATAATGGCCCTGTTTGGTAGGGCTTATTTCAGCTTTTAGCTTAATTTAAGCTATTTTGATGTGTTTGGTTCAGCTTAACAATACAGCTTATAGCTTTTTGTAAGTCAAAAATCAACTTATTCTTTGAGTGGGGGAGGAGAAGCTTAATTTATGAGTCAAAAATCAGCTTATGTTCACAACTATAAGCTATAAGCTGTTAAGGTATAAGTTATAATCACTTTCCCACAACTCTACCAAACGGGCCAATGTCCTTCAAAATGATGACTTGGTGAATGGCACAGTAACTCTCAAAGAGATGAATTTTTTTAAACTAAAAAAATCAAAAATCAAAATAAAATAAAATAAAAAATCAAAAGATATATACATATTGTACCACTTACAAAAATTCACTGTAATACTTTGAAACTTTTTACCAATCAAAACTGAACAAAAGGAGTATACATCAATTTTCTAACATGAAAAGAATAATAAAATTTTCCGAAATGCAATGTAATACAATTATAGCGAAGAAGGAGAGAGAGAGAGAGAGAGAGAGAAAAGAAAGACAGACAAATAGTGAAGAGGATCGACTGAGAGAGAGAAGATTCGATCGAGAGAGAGAACGATCGACCGAGAGAGAAGACGAGATTGAGATCAATCGATCAAGAGAAGACAAGATCAAGATCAAGATCGAGATCGAGATTGAGGGGGAGAGAAAATGAGATCGAGATCAAGAGGGAGAGAAGACGATAGAGATCGAGAGTGAGGATGAGATCAAGATCATGATCAACTCCTTGCATCAGATTCACGTCTCTCGCATTAGCTCCTTCTTGCATCAAATCGAGACTAAGGTCCTACTACCACTGCACATTTAATCCTTCTTCACTCTTCTCTCATGTCAGCCGTGTCCGAGAAAATCAGGTCGAGTTTGACACAGATCTCACACCTGCACCCGTGTCATGTCGACACGGGTACTCTGCCCTAAACCGACAAGTCCATGTAACACAACTTTCATCCTATGTTACATGGACTCAGGTACAAGTATCGGGTGCGGGTGTGTATCCAAGCGTCAAACCCTCATAAATTTTAATCTTAGGATCTTGGGATACATATTCAAAATTGAATATGGGTAAGGAGACGTGTCATATATGCATATATATTGTATATTATATAATATTCTCAAATGAAATGTTGTAAATTATATCAAAATATACTTGAAATTAAATAGGATTCAGGAAAAAAATGAAATTTTTATATCTAATAAATGTGAGAGGCTAAAAATATTACTTTACTAGCAAATGTGAGTTTCTTCTTCTCATGTATTGTAACAAATTAAAGGATCTGAGTGTCTAAATTGGGTACAAGTGTTACACACAAATCCCACACCCTTACCCGTGTCATATCCGATGGACACAGGTATTGTGAAGGTATTGTGAGGGAAATAGAAGAGCCCATGTAACACAGCTTTCAACTTAGATCAACCTGTGCATCTATATTAGCACATCAATGGGAGGGTGGGTCTGCGTTTCATGTGGATAAATCATCTTCAATAGCTTCCACTCATCAGGCTTTTCAATTAATGACACTTCTAACTTCCACAAATACATTCATTTTCTACTTTTTGTTATTACCCAAAGATTTTAAAGACCAATGCGTAACGCGAGGCATTTTACCCTTCATGAGGTGAAACATAAGCTTCGGGGCTTTTCTCAAGGCATAGAGAATTTCATTACAAAGAAAGAAATTTTCCCAGGTGAAATCAACATATTAGCATAAGTTATCAAACTTCCCATTGATCCTTAACTGGAGTTTTTTTTTTTTTTTTTTTTTTTTCCTTTTTTGGCAGTTCATTGATTTTTCCCATGGAATATTGTTACAAAATATGTTCTTTTTTATATTTAAACCATGAATTAGACTAATTTTAACAAAATCCCAAGAGAAGCGCTCTCCACATGTGTACTCCTGTCATACAGAAAAGTTGTACAAGGTGCACTTGAGGCGTATGCCTCATACTGAGATGCACAACTGTTGGGGGACTATTGCCTAAAAACTAAATCCTCGATTGCGTTTAACACCTTTTAAAACTTTGGTCACTCTTGTAAGTAATATGCCTAGACAGAAACCAAATAAATGCCCCCAAGATAAAACTGTAACCCACAAGTAAGTGAGCCAATATGAAGCCTATACTCATCAGACATAGCCGAAAACTCAAGTCTAATTAGCTAATCATTTTAGTCACCAAATTGCCTCAATTTTGCAACTTTGCAAGACCCGTTTTAAATTGATTTTGCTCAAACAAATTGTGCTACTAAAAAAATAATAATTAAGAATATATATATACATAATGTGCAGTGACTAACCCCAAGCTCCTCTGCCTCACACAAATCGATATGGGAATCAACAGCCAAGTCGGACAGTTCAGGGAAGAACTTGAAGTATCTGGGAATGAGCTGAGCAGATAACTGCTTGGCCTTGATGCTCTTGCTTTTGACAGCCTTAATGATGCTTCGATAATCATCTACATGCTGTTAAAATTCAAAATATATATATATATATATATATTGCAAATTAACAAACACACAAAATCACAACAAATTGAAATTGAAGAACAAAACCCTAAAAAATTGAATTAGAGTGGGGGACAAATTAGGAACCTGAGACTTGTCTTTGACCTCGCTCAATCGCTCGCCGTATTCGTAGAGTAGTTCGATGTCTTTAGCATCGTCAGAGGCGTCAGTCATTACGAGAATTGGACTGAGATCAACTTGTGAAGCTCGAAGAAACAGTGTGTGCGCGTGTGTATGAAGATATATATATATATATAGAGAGAGAGAGAGAGAGAGAGAGAGAGAGAGAGAGAGAGAGAGAGAGAGTGAGAGAGATACAGTGAGATCTGTGTGAAACAGGGAAAGTCGTGAACGAGGGGGCTGGGATAAGGGCTGTGAATGGATTTTTGGAAACGATGGATTGAGGAGAGAGAAAATGCATTGCTCTATCCGTTTCACCTCTATATATATCAGGACTCGGGAAAAACCATCAAAAACAAAACCCGTGTTTGATTGATTCAATTTGTAAAATAATTTTTAAAAATAATTTATAAAATTTATTTTTGTAAAATAATTTTTAAAAATAATTTATAATATTTATTTAGTTAAGTAAAGGTGGAAATCAATCGAGTTATTCATATAAATAAATCGAGTTCAAGCGTGAATGAGTTTAATTTGTTTAATTTTATTTAAATATATAAATAATACTATAAATACATTTATATATATTAAATCATATAAATAATATTTTTTATTTAAATAATATTAAAAAAATCTTATCGAGCCTATCTAAACTCAAATTTTATTAATATTAACGAACCGAGTTGAATTCAAGCTCAGTAAAGCTCGACTCGTTTATAACTCTAGTTATATATTTTCAAAATAATTTTGAAATTTATGATACTTCATGCTCCGTTTGATTTTGTTTTTAAAATGAATTTCGAGTTATATTTTGAAAGATAAAGTTATTGAAAATAGTTTTAAAAGTTAAAATTTTGTTTAGTTATAAATTTTGAAAATATTTTTGGAATGATTTATATTTATATTTTTAAATTAAATAAATGAGTATGAGAAAAAAATTCATTGATTAATTTTTAGAAGGGAAAATTGGTCTAAGGTCCCTCTCTCACTTTTCGTAATGGAAGAGATTTACAAAATTATTTTTTGATGTCTAAGGTCCCTAAACATATATCAAATAAATTTGACTGGGTTTGATCCTCTTCCTCAAAACCTCATTGCCCGATTCTTCTCTCTCTAGCAGAACCTCCCAATCTCTTTCTCTTCCTTTTTTTTTGTGTTTTCTCTATACTTTCTAGATCTCTCAACCTTATTTCATGGATCTATAAACCCACCCACTTGCATTGTTGTCTTTCGTAGGGTTTATGAGCCACATGCTTCGTTTGCAATTCTCGCTCTTTCGAAGCTATGCAATTGCTTGCTTCGAGCAAAGGAGCTGATTATCAACTCCGCCGTTGTTGCCAACAGGAGCTACATCGAAACCCTAGAAACACTCGCTGAGACTCCGGCGATGCATTTGAGCTTGGTGGTCTTTGTTTCTGATGATGGCGTGTTTGAATTTTGTTGTGAATAAGAGAGAAGATGCGAACTCTAATGCTAGAGAAATTTCTTCAGACAACAACAATCCCCACACTTTTTCAGACAGTTATCACTGCTAAATAGAACCTTCCATAAACATTTTCTTTTCTTTTATTTTCATCATCTTTCTTGCATTCCTACCAACAAAGTTAATAGAAAGTATGAATACATACAACAAAACCCTTTGCGCACATGTTCTATGTCCTAACAACCCTGGCCAAGATCTGCTAGGCAGCAAACTGTACTTTTATCTATACAAGTAAAAAATACACTCATTGTTTCATTTGTTGATCTAATTCTTTCGTCTGTAATGCATATCAGTTCAAAAAATACATAAAGCATATAAATTTTTGTTTGCTGAATCTTCTTCCTCCGAAGAAATTCTGGGAATCCAGAGAAATTTCTAGCCAGAGAAATTTCAAACCGATCTCTCCCTCTCTTCTCTCCGGCATGTAGTTGGTGTTGTACTGTGTGTTCCGGTGCTACTAGTTCTTTTGTTCCATCTTGGCGATCTCGCCGTCCATGGTACTAGTCTAGTTATGTTGTTGGTCGGTGATTCAAGAAAAGAATCCCCCCAGGAATTTCTCTGGGTTGATTCAGAGAATTTCTCTGGTTTCAACCCAGAGAAAATTCAGTTCAACACCAACTTCAACACCACGCAAGCAAGCTTCTGATCAACTCTCTGTCTCTTTTTGCAGTGTTGGATTTGAAAAATACATACATATGCATGGACCAGCTTGAACAAAGATTGGTATCTCTACCAGTTTCTTCTCCTGATATGGATGATGGTTTTTCAGCTCTTCTACTTGAAGTCCCCGATGTTGGGAATCTAGGGAGTGAGATACCTGGTCTGGATTCAGCTATTCACAGTGATGAAGTTCCATCTTCAATGGGAATTCTTCTGATAATGGAAAGTATGTATATAATATTGTACTGTTGCATTTCTTCCTCACCTCTGAGAAGCAAGGAAGTGAGTTGAGGTAAGGGAATTCTTATGTTCAAAAAAAAAAAGACAAAGAAATTTACAGTGGGAAGTTTAGGGAAGTTTAGAGAAATTTTCTCTGGATCAATTTTCTCTGGACCAATTTTCTCTGGATTAATGTTGAGGGACCTTAGACATCATGAAAATATTTGATGTCCTTTCTACTATAAAATCATAATATTAGGGACCTTAAAAAAATACCCCTTTTTAGAATTTGAAAGAGGAGATAGAGAAAATTATTGATTTATTAATAATAATAATAATAATAAAAGAGAAGAAGAGAAGAAAGAGAAAATTGAGTTTTTAGTTGTCCTTTAAAAGGTTGTTAACCAAACAAACTTTTTATTTTTTTATCCCAATCATATTTTAAAAGCTAAACCAAACATTATCTTAATTTCTTTTTATTTTTATCACCCAAATTTAATTATCTTTATTATATCATATCCATATTATTAAAAGTAGGGTTTTTCCCATACTTATGTGGCACATTATGAAATTTTTTTTTTCTAAGAGAGTCATGTCAAGATGTATTTTCTTAATTACATATAGAGTTCCATACAAATTAATTTAAATTATACTAACTTTACTTATTTTATATGCATTCTATTTGATAAATATATTTTTATATATATTTTTCCTGGTAAATTGAGATAATCCACAAACTCAATACCAATTTTGTATTTCATGTTTTTCTTCTTAATTCTTTCAAGAATATTAAGATTTTTTTTTAATGCTAAATTGCCTTTTTTTAAAATTATTTTCTTGTGCATTATTCTATACCCAATACTAATTCTATATTACTCTATATTATGGATTTATCGTTTAAATTTTATAGTAATTCTATATATAATTATACTTTCATTCCTACATTATTTTATATAATCACAATTCACAAGAGGAAAAACACAACAATGATACTTTTGAAGAATCTCTAAAGTTTGAATTTACTATTTGAGTTACTTTTCAATTGTTGAATAATAAGTTATTTTATGTTTTAATATCATATTACAGATACAACTAATATGTATCTATTGTTTGAATATTTTTATTATTATTTTATTTTTGGGTTTAGATGTTGTTATATAATTCTTTATTAGTTAGTTACTGTTGAATTTCTTTTATATAGTTGATATTTTAATTTAATTAAGAATATTTATTTTACAATCTTATAATCTAATATATATATATATATAATTATTATATGATAATCCAATTACAACATATTTATATTTAATTTTTTAAATAAATTTTATACAATTTATATTTTTACATATTTTTATTTTTCAAATAAATATAAAAGAAAATTAAATAGTTAGAATTATTTTTAATTTTATGTTACTAATTCTTCTTCCAATTTAACTATTATTTTTAATATCAAAATGAGTATTTATTCTACTATTTTATAATTTAATATATATCATACAAAATTATTATATAGTAATTATACTTTTATAATACAATAGAACTAAAATTGTCAAAATACACAAATTATCATATCATTATATATATTATTAAAAGTAGTGTTTTTCTATACTTAGAGCATCCACAATGGATGTGTTAAAAATGTGTGTTAAAGTGTATTATATAACAAAAAGTGATAAAAGTATAGGGTAAACTACCAATAGGTCATACTTTGGAGACTTATTACCCAATAGATCCTACTTTGGAGACTTATTACCCATTAAGTCCTATTGATAAATTTATTAAGTGATAAAGATAAATTTATCAGTCTTTTATTTTTATGAATAAATTTATAGTGATAAATTTATCAGTCTCTTTGTTTTTATGAATAAATTTTTAGTGATAAATTTATTACTCTCTTATTTTTATAGTGTTAAATTTATTAGTTAGGACTTGTAGGTAAATAAGTCTAGTTAATAGGACTAATTGGTAAGTACCCCAAAAGTATAACCAAAAAATGCGTGTTAAGAGTTTGTTAATTTAGTGAGTAAACAGTAATACAATAGATATGTTAAGGTATGTGTTAAGAATGTATATATATATAATAAATATAATACAAAATAATGGAAAAGTGCAGTAGGACCCCACCCCATTACATTGTTAGTGCCTCTCTCTTTATCTGTCAGTTATCACATCTGCTTGGTAATAAGCCTGTCGACCATAAAATCATCCGGTTGCCCAAAAAAAAACTCATGCAATTTTGTTTTTGTTTTTTTGTTCTTCTTGAAGGTCCGGACATCCGAAGAGACGACCGACTGGATGACCTCATAGCACTTCTCCCTTTCTCTCGCTAGCTGCAATTAACACACTATTTAACATCTGACACTAACTTTGACCACTAACGTTGCCCTTAACAGCTTCACTGTGAAGTTTAAAGTGAAAATAGCTGGTTGAAATTTAACAGCTGACACTTAGGCCAAGTTTGGAAAGACTAAATAAGTGCATTTTTTGACTTTTTATGAAATATGGGTTGGATTTGGGTTGGGTTTGAAGTGATGTGTTAGAGAGGTAATGCAACTTAAATAAGATGATGTGACTTAAATAGGATAGTGACTTTTTGACTTTTTGATTTTTTTTAAAATGCCAAACTTGGCCTAATGGGTGGAGTAACGTGTCCACTGCCGATGCTCTTAGGTGGCAATGACACATTATAAAGACTTACTTTTAAAAAAAAAAAACACGTCAACATATATTTTCTTAACTACATATAGAGTTTTATACAAATCCAAATTTAATTTAAATCATACTAACTTTACCCGTTTTATATGGATTCTATTTGACAAATATTTTTTTTTCCATGTATTTTTCATGGTAAATTGAAATAATTCACAAATTCAATACCAATTTTGTGTTTCATGTTTTTCTTCTTAATTTTTTAAAGGGTATTATATATATATATATATATATATATTTTTAATGCTAAATTGTCATTTTGTTTTCTTTTTATTTTTTCATATATTATTTGTTAATCATGTTATTTAATTTTGATGATGTCTAAAATATGATTTGTAACAATTTAGATTTTTTTAATATATATATTTATTTGACACAAAATATTATCTTTTTAAAAAATATATATATTTGTTAAATATTAGTTAAATAAAAATATTTTTGAAAACTTTACTATTCACTTTTTGAAAATTTGAGGCTGATCACTATTCACTTTTTGACCAAATTAAAAATTGATTAATTATATTATTTTGACAAAAATAATGGGTTGGTTGTATTATTTTGACACATTTGATATTGATGGGTTGTCTTGTGTTGACAAAATTAATATGGAGTGGTAGAATATATTTAGTTTAAAATCTCTACAACATATACAATATTTTAAAGATGGCATACATTTTCGGATCCATCATAAATATCATTTAAAGAGATTTTTTCTGTATGCAAATATTTGATTAGAACATTATATATATATTGCATATAATATAAATAGAATACATCACGTGCGCTATTAAATTTTTTACATTACACTGATTATATCATATCATATTACACTACATTGATTATATCTTATTATAATCAAACAAGAAGAAAAAGATGGAGTTATATATATATATGTATATATATATATTATAAACTAGATGGAGAAAATTATTTGTTTGTTTGAAAGTTGTGAACTTTGTATTAAATTGTCTACAAAAACGGTGGCTCCATGTTTGAAAAAAATAAAAAGAAAAAATCAGTTTTATTTTTATCTTTTTAATTCTTATCATTTGTTGACAATTCAAAATCAAGGAGTGTGCTAATGTAAGCGATGACATCAAGAGTGTGCTTATGTAAGCCATGACGTTAGGAGCGTGTTTATGTAAGCTATGACGTCAGGAGCGTGCTTATGTAAGCCATGACGTCAGCAAGGAGCGTCCAACGGGTATATTTTTGTGTATAAATAGAAGTGTTGTGTATGGAGAAAAAATCAAGAACTTGAAGAAAAAATTTTCTGTGAGCTTTCAATTGTATTCTGCTCTTTCACTTTCAGATCTAAGTCTAGCATTTGTTCTTACACTTTCATATCTACTCGTTGTGAGAGAATTATTGTAAAAGAGGGTTTAAATTACCCTTATTCTTATTCCTTATTTTTTAGAGAGATTTTGTAAGGGTAAGGCTTTTATTGTTGAGTGAGGCTCAATAGATAAGAGTAAGTCCTGTGCCAAATCCACAAGCTTGGTGGTGTATTTATTCAATTGATAGTAAATAAATTCTCAAGGAGGTTCCTTGGGGAGTGGACGTACGCCGGCGTGCCGAACCACTATAAATCGCAGTGTTTGATTTTCTCTCCCTATCTCTCTTACGTTCATATTGATAATTATTATTCTGTTTTTTTTATTTATTAAAATTCTGAATATTGTGTTAATTTTAATACTGTGAAATTTTTAGTAACCCAATTCACCTCCCCTCTTGAGTTGCCTATCTGGGATAACATTATTCTATACTCAATACAAATTATATATTATTTTATATTATGGATTTGTCGCTTAAATTTTATAGTGATTCTATATATAAAATTATAATTCATTTCATATATTACTAGCAGGCAATATATGTGATGCATGTGCAATTCAGATAACTAATAATAAAAACAAATAATAAAAAATTTAATATTATAATATGCATGTTACTAAAGTCATGAGCATGTTATTAATGAAATCTAAGGTCTTGGGTTTAAAACTTGCTTACGCTGTGTATAATAAATTTTTTATTTTAACATATTTAAAGTTGTCACGTAGCATGAAAAGAATAAAGTTTCACTAAATCAATTTAGGCCTTTACTTAATAATATAGATTTTAAGAGAATTTACGTGTTGATCCTAATAAGTGGACTTATTGTCTAATAAGTCTTATGGAAAAAATTTGTTATAAAACAAAGCCATTAATTATAAGTTTTAGTGATAATTTATAAAAATCATGACGAAAAAAAATCACTAATTATCAATTTTTAGTGATGTATGTAAAAAATCGTCAAAAAAAAATATTTAAACGACATCACAACTCACAAGAGAAAAAACTTACACAACAATGATGCTCTTGAAGAATTTCTAAAGTTTTGATTTACTACTTGAGTTACTTTTTGAATTGTTGAATAATAAGTTATTTTATGTTTTGACATCATATTACAGATGATTAATCACTGAGATGTATCTATTGTTTGGATGTTTTCATTATTTTTTCTTTTTAAGTTTAGATTTTGTTATGTGATTCTTTCTTAGTTAGTCATTATTAAATTTCTTTTATATAGTTGATATTTTAATTTAATAGTGTTTATTTTACAATTTTATAATTTAATATATATATAATCCAACTATAACATATTTATATTTACTTTTTTTAATAAATTTTATATAATTTCTATTTCTACATATTTTTATTTTCCAAATAAATATAAAAGAAAATTAAATAGTTAGAATTACTTTTAATTTTATGTTACTAATTCTTCTTCTAATTTAATTATTATTTTTAATATCAAAATGAGTATTTATTTTACTATTTTATAAATTAATATATATCATACAAAATTATCATATGATAACTACACTTTTATAATACGATAGAACTAAAATTATCAAAATACACAAAGAATTTAACTAAAATTAATATATATATAAGTTAAAGTATTCAAGTAACAGTTTTATAGAATGATAGAATAAATATTATTAAAATAAATAATTAAAATCATATTTTAATTTTAATTTTAATGTTATACCATCAAATTTTTTTAAAAAAAATTAATACTTACATTGCACGGTTTAATTACTAGTTTGAGATATATATTTATGGTGGGATATTCTTTTGTCCAGTCAAGTGTAGAATTATTGAGTTTAGTCTATGTGAATTTAATTTTTTAATAAATTTAACGTTAAAATCAAATGTATACTTTTTCAAGTTTGGATGTTTCCTAATCTGGGCCTGCCAAACACATGTTGGGCCTGTAGAATTTTCAAGTTTTCATGATAGTTCACACGTGCTAAAAGTCTGAAATAGCCCTTTTTGTTAGGGATCTTGTTTTTATTATTCAAATAATTTGTTTCATGAACTATTTTTGAATTTATTTTTATTTTTTGGGAAAAAAAAACCATTTTTTAGGAAACACAAACAAAATTAATTCAAGTTTTCAAAAGCTATAGCTTGAAAAAGAAAAAAGATGAATGCCTTCGGATTGTTCATTCATTGTTTTTTGTTTTTTGTTGCTAAAATCACAAAAAACAAAAATGAAAACGAGAGCTAACAGGCCCTAATTTGTCAAGAACAGCTTTTCTTTTCTCACTTCAATACATTGCAAAATATGGTTTGATGGATCCTTTATCTACATGTGCCTTTTTTATTACTTCTTATTCTTTCAGTGCATCTACTACACATCATTGCAGGCAAGAGTGGTTTGTTTGGCAAAATTTTTAATAAATAAACAGAGAGTCTATGGGAAAAAAAAAAAAAAAACAGAAACTTATTCAGAAATTCAAATGTAGGGTGAAAATTTGATTTTGTTGTTGTGGGACTCAAACTGAATAAACCTTGACCCTAGATTATAAATTATGAATAATTTTCTGTTTTATTTCTGGATTTGTAGAACTGCCGATTTAAAAATAAAAAAAAACAATTCTCATAATCATTGAGAATTCATTGCCTTTGGTAGAGAAAGGTGTCCATTTGATGTATCATAACCAAAGTTCCAAACATTACATCTTCTTGAACCAAGTTTCAGTGGGAAAAAAAAATTCTGGACCAAAATTTTCTTAAAAAAAATAAAATAAATCAGTCTTCACTCGTCTATTTGACAGATTGCAGGATGAAACTCCCATGCAGACTGCCTCTGCTGCAATTGTAGTGCTGCAGACAAAGCCAAAAGTTTCAATACTTGGAAAAACTACAAGATGGGCATATCCAACGTTCGTAAAACGTCCTTAAACTCAAATTCGCGCGTCTCTCTGTTGAACCGTTCTACCAGCTTGTACCTAACATCATTCAAGTAGAAAGATTGCATAGTCTCCAAAAGCCATTTTGCCTCTATGTCACTGAGCTTGCTCGTGAACACAATGTCGCCCCTAGCAAGCACCAAGTCATGGCTTTCTGCAAATTCTGTGTGGTAAGAAACAGTGAAATAGGGAGCAGCTTGGGTTCCTCTTGCTTTGTAATCTTCAAGACCCGTGAAAAGCATGTGTGGCATCTGTACTGCACAAGGCATGAGTAAATATTAAAGAAAACAAAGATTATATATTGTTTGGTCAAGGATTTTTTTAAAAAAAAAAATTGAAAGAGAGAATATTTACTCTCTTGAAAGATGCAGGTGTTTGGTAGTCAGATGGTCAATTGTGGATTTTCGAAAAGATGGTGGGCACTTCAATGGCTAAGGATCAGGTTAGGCCGAGAAAGATAGAACCAAGACAGCCTTAGAGAGAGAGGGTGACAATGAGAGACCTTAGTCACCGGACTGGAGGAAGATGATAACCAGAGTTGTGTTGTTCTACGTGCATGGATACTCCATTGTATAGGCTCCAAGACCAGTAGAGGCCAGCTCACCCATGGACAAGTGGCCAACTCTCTTTGGCTTGACAGACTGAAAGCATCAGGCATGCCATTAAAGTCCCATGATTCAAACATCGAAGGTTGTATCATGGGAGCTGCAGAGTTATGTATGATACTTCAGAAGGTGTATCATAGCATGACATACGTGGTAAGTATGATACCTCTTTTGAGGTGTCAAGTGTTGGGTCAACATCCCTCTCTCTCCAACTGGTCGAGGAGCTGCTCCCCAAAGTGGAGCTAACCAAGCAGCCTTGATGAGCCATTGATCCTAGCTTCCAATCTACAATTCTGTAACAATCCCAAGCAGCGGATATCTAGGCTTTGCTCAATAATCCCAGCTAAGGGAGTGAGTGAATAAGGAGAGTATAGGCAGGCAGGCCAAGGGACGGACTATGCTGCTACCAAGTGAGAGTGATCGAGTGAAGGCATGCTGGCCGAGCGGTGTGCTTGGTTGCTCCTTTGCATACCCTATGGCTATGTTTGGATTTAGAATTTGGGTAGGGATTTGTGACAAGCATGAGTGATGTCAAACATGTAATAAATATAAGTATTCAACATGTTTTAAATAAGAAAAAAGGTGGGAAAGTTTCCAAACAAAATAAATCAATATTATGTAGGCAACCTCCAACAATTACAGGATGTTTGAAAAAAACCATTAGGGACCAAACCTTGAGCAAACATTGTTGTATAACCACTTCCTCTCCACAAAGGAATGACGAAGTACCGGCTACAAGAAGAGTTTAAGTTAGAACAATAAAAAAGGAGGAAAGAAGACTTATCTACAAAAAAAAGGCCAAGTAATGGGACATACCAAGTTGCCGCTCTGTGCTCCAACAAATGATACAATTTTGCTTTCATGGAAGTACCAATGTGACCTCTTCCCAAGTGATACTGACATAACAAATCCCACCCAAAAGAATGAATAAGTAAATGAATGAAAACAATCAAGGTACAAATTTGATCCACTGACAATGATAAAAATACCATGAATGTGCGATGATGAAAAGTAGAGCAGTTATAAATAATCTGATACGAAGTCATAGTCCAAGCAAAATTTCAGAAAAATTCTTTTCAAATGATACTGAGAAACAACATTCAGAAGTTATTTTAAGGATTCAGTTGGATATTCATGGGGATTTGGCCGACTTACAAAATATGCCTCCAGTTTGGCCTGCAAATTTGAAAGGCCGGTTCAAAAACCATGTCTAATGAAAGATCCTACAATAGTGTTAATGAAAGTAGGCAAAATGTACAGGAAAAAATTGTAATAATTACGTTAGGAAGTTACAAAAAATTAATGTCTAAGATCAAGCAGCACAAAACCTAAAATTTTTTAGGAAGCGGGCTTCACTGGTATGTTCAAGGTAATGATGAAGAATTATGAGAGAGTTTTCGCTTTTCAGCTCATTCTTTTTTCTTTTTTCTTTTTTTTTTTGCTTCTCTTTGTCAGCCAAATTCCTGTCATCATAAGGGGAAGGATTTTTTTCTTTTTCGCTATAGATTAAGCAGGGAAAAAAATTTCAATATGGTTAAAGAAAGAACTCATAGTAGGTGTGATCAAAGTAACACCAGTATATCAAGAAAATACAGCAGCATGTTTCCTAGTGGCAATTTTGCTTCACCAATTCCCTTTCTTTTCAAAGTTAAAAAGAAAGAAACCAACAGTTTCTTCTCTCTCTGTTAGTTAACAACTTTTGACAACACTTCATCGAGTGAAATTGGCACCTCAAGATCACAAGCATCTTCTCATTTCTATTGTCAACAACAGCAAGATTGGTTTGGGGTGTCCTAAAAAAGTGCACTTTTTGTCTTTTTACGAAAAGATGTGCAGAAAAGTAGAGAGGTGATGTGATGGAAAAAAGATAAAAAGATAAAAAGATGGATTATATAGTGTACCCCAAACTAGGCCTAACATTCCATGTTTCCAACAAAAGCAGTAAAAATGATAACTACAACTTTTAATCATTCATTTCCAGAGAGAATTTCAACATTTGACTTTAGACAGGAGGGGAACTTGATATTGAAAGCGAATGAAATCTACCCAATGCATGCATGCACTAGGAAAACCAATTTTGCAAACAGTAATACGGTGACACAGTTCGAGTTTTAAATACCATATGATGTGTCAACAATGCAATGATATAAGATAAGAAAAAAGAGGCCCATTAAATGCGTCAATGACACATAGATGGCATCCAGAACTTGATACCCGAATTTGGTCACTATAGCACTAGTGTTGTGCAAATCATAAGTAACACTCGATTTAAGAGCTTCAAGTGGAATGAGGATCACAAGCATAAGTTACGATAAATTACATCATCCCAAATGGAAGCAAGATCCTCAGCTGATTGAGTCTTTGCCCTCTCAATGTCAATAATTGAATCCAATGGCTTAAGTTGCAATGGTGTGAAACCAGTAGCAAATTTCGATGTTCGACAGAAACCGAGCGAACCCCATTTCAATGAATCACCTGGAATAGATTGTTTTTGCAATTTCTGGAGCCCTCCTCGCAGTGACGAGGTACTGAAAGACTGTTTTGGGAGGAAAGAAGAACACCAAGCATTGCCAAACAGAGTTGCCATGGAGGACAACACCATCCTTGAAGAGACTCTTGTTGATAAACTCTGCATCATATATTATCTGCAAACAATATGTATAAGAACAATGTGAGTCTTGCAAAGCAAACCCATTACTGAACAGATCAGAAGGCCAAGTGGGTGCAAAGTAGTGAGATTAATATGAGCATTTTCAGATAGGAATTGGGCTCACAGTCAATGGGTAATCAAGTTTTTTGGGGAATTTTATCAAACATCTTGAAAGCAATACGAGTTGTTCTCAATATTCATAGATAAAGACAGAGAACAGAACAATAACAACTCAAACCCATTACAGAACAGATTAAAAGGCCAAATGGGTGCTCAATAGCGGGTTTCATATGAGCCTTCTCATCTAGGAATCGAACTCATGGTCAATGGGTAATCAAGTTCTGTGAGGAATTTTATCGAACAGCTTGAAAGCAACACAAGTTGCTGTAATTCTTATAAGTAAAAACAGAAAAGAGAACAATAACAACTCAATTTTCAAACCCATTTTCTAATTTTATTTATTTATTTATTTATTTTTGGAGTTCTCATGAACATTCAATTCATTCACTTGCCTCATACGATATAGGCATACATATACATATATAAATGTACAATTTCCAGTGGTAAAGAATGCTTTGACAGACCTGTGATCCGCTGATAATGTTGGAATTAGGAACGCAAAGAATTAAGAACGCAGAGATGTTGATCGCCGGCTCGTCGGCTGCAGAGACTGGACGTGTGAGAGCGACGACATCGTTAACGATTACCTAGACTTGCCTAATACTGCGACGTCGTTTGCTATGAGCAGAGCAATTGATTTTATTTTTATTGTTATTATTATTATTTTTTAAATCAATTGTTTCCTTAGGCAATATTAGACCATCTCAAACGCTTTTTTTTTTTTTCATTAAATTTGAGTCAAGATTTGATTTTAAAGTTTCATCTAATATCAAATATTTCAACACTAATTTTTAATTTTTATCAAACAATCGGTCGACCGGGAGAATGTTCGGATAGTCGTCTAACCTAATGTAAATTTTCTTCAAATTTTTTCCAATCCTATTATTCACCGGATTGACCGCCCAGTCATCCATCTAGTCATCTACCAACGGTCACTTACGAGGTTTGATAAAAGGTTAAATGTTCCCTTGATTTAATAAAAAAAATAGTGTTCTCTTCATTTGATGTTAAATTGGTGAAATAGTTAGAATACCGTTTTTACCACATTTTTATCAAATTTAAATTTAATGAAAGATTTGAGTTTAGGTTAAAAATGATTTTAGTAGAGTAAATGTTGAATGGATTTTTTTTTTTCCATAAAAAATTAGAAATCTCTCTTAAATAAATTATTGAACCTATGTAAGTATGTAACTGAATCACAACTAAGGCTTGGTTTGGCATCATCTAAAAAAGTCAAAAAGTCACTATCTTATTTAAGTCACATCATCCTATTTAAATCACATCACCTTTCTAACATATCACATCAAACTCAACCCAAACTTACCAATAAGTCAAAAAGTGTACTTTTTTAGTACATGCCAAACCAACCCTTATCATAGAAATCCATTTGATATAATGTAAATAAACTAAAAACAACAACTAAATATGGTTAAGTTGGTTGAACCTTAGGTATGATTGATTGTGACCAAAGTACAGACTAATTTGAATGATTTAACTATTTTTTAAATTAAAATATAATCGAAATTAATAAAAACCGAACCAAACTGGTTTTGAAAATATTTTCATTCTTCATCCAACTAACGCAATACATTAAAAGCGGGTTTTTTTTGGCTTTTTTTGATTTTTTTGTTTTTTTGTGTGTAAAAAATGTGAAAGTTGATGTAACCCAAAATAAATTAAAAGCAAAAAGCTAACTTTTAACTAGCTTGCCAAATTACTCCGAACTAGAAGATGAACATATAGTGACTTCTTAGTGAATTCATGAAAAATTCTAAGAGAATAGATTATTTTTTTTATTATGCGTATTAATTGACATTTTTTTCATTTTATACTTGAGAGTTCTATCAATTTAAATGTTAAGATAATTTTGTGTATAGTGATATGTATGATATTAGAGTAGTTTTAAAATACTGATAATTGATGTTTTTTTAAAACCAGACTAAACTGGGAAATTCTATTTCCAACACCATGATAAACTCAGTCAACACACTTAATGAAAAATTAAATTAATGACAATTATATCCTAATTAAAAATTACTATAATAGCCATTGATCAATACTCCTAATAATATATATACAAATTCTCTATACACATCTTTTAGAAATAAAAATATCTCAATATACATTTTTTGAAACAAAAAAATTAAACCATAATTTTTTTTTGTAGTCACTTTGCTTCTTACACACTCTGTACTCCTCTTTGTTATTTGCAAACAAAACATCGCCTCTATTGTTTTAATCTTTAAGTTTATACTCAATTATTAACATCGTTTAATTATTAGTTCAACAATTTTTATTTGATTTTGATCAACACTCCTAATAATTTTATTTTATTTTTGCGTTTTTTTGTCGGAGCCTTGATGCGAATTTGTTAAATTAATTCCGTTATCAAATACCGAATAAATATGAATAGTTCGTCACTAGAGATATTCGGTCTTAGAGTTCGGAACAAAGTTAATATTTTCGGAACTGTAATTCCGAATTTTGTTATTATTTTTGGTTTTAATTTACCGAATTATTTTACTTACTTCGGAACTGTAGTTCCGAATTGAAATTCTCCTTACCGAAGAACTATTCCAAGATATTTTTGCTTCTTAAACCATAATTCCGGAAAGTATGAACCTACATCTCCTTTTACCTCTCTCCGCTTTTTTCCACCAGGACAATTGATATTTTTACTTCGGTTCATATTTTTCCTTACTGAAGTCAATTAAAGAGGGTAGTGGCGAATATTTTCAAGATATTTTTGTACTGAAGAACCTAATCAATTTATATAATTGGGGCATCGTCTTCTTCAAGAAATATGATGATGATGGCGAAGATATTTTTGCTTTAATCTTGTTTGAACTTCTTCTTCCCCCTTGTTTGAAGTAGAATTGTAAATTGGGATAAATTAAAGTGTATGTATTTTGAGGGTAAAGTGTGTGTATATATGAATGAAGGGTTTATTTGTAATTTTAAGGATGTGGGTTGAGATAATTATTTAATAATTAAATTAGTAGAGATGTGTATTGAGAAAAGATTTGCCCTGAGTTTATCAAGGTGTTGGAAATAGAATTTCTCGACTAAACTTTGTGTTTCAAACTAGGAATGACTATTTTAACCCAATCTATGGGGGCTCGCCCATACTTGCCATAAATGGGGCGGGTTTTACCTGACCCGACACTTATGCAGGGCGGGGGTGGATTACATTTTGCTTACCCAAAACGGAGGTAGGACGGGGGCGGGTATCACCTCCCTCGATCCAAATCCAACCCAATATAATTAATAATATATAAATAAATCATATATATATTTAATATAATTAAATATAAAATTATATTATATCTATGATACTAAATTATATAATATCTTTTGGACATTTTGGTTAGTATTGCATTTATTCTTCAATTGTGTAGTAATAGATATTGAAACAATAGAGAGAGAGAGAGAGAGAGAGAGAGAGAGAGAGAGGAGAGAGAGAGAGAAATTGATTAACTCTATATTGATCTGTGTTGTGTACAATTTACAAAGATAAATGCACTCTCTTTATAGAGAGGAGAGGATACATCGGATGCCAAAATGAGCACCGAAAGTAGAAAGGAAAAGCAAATAAAAAGCTTACTTTATATTATTTTACATACACTAATGCTAACAGCTATACAATACACTAACATACTTTATATTACTTTACATAAACTAATGCTAACAGCTACATAATGCTAACAGCTATACAATACACTAACATCCCCTCGTAAACTCAATGAGGGAAAGCATCAACCAAGTTGAGTTTGGAAACAAGATCACTGAAGCGCCTAGAAGGATGAGCCTTAGTGAAAATATCAGTAGGCTAATCGACAGAAGCAATAGGAAGAAGATGAACAGTACCACAGGTAACATGCTGGCAAATGAAATGACAATTAATCTCAATATGTTTGGTGCGGTCATGAAAAACATCATTGTGAGCAATCTGAATGGCACTCTGATTGTCACAATAGAGAGAGGTAGGACTAGAAGAAGAAACACCCATATCAAGAAGGAGCCAGAGAAGTTCCTGAGTAGTATCAGCAAGAGCCCGGTATTTAGCTTCGGTACTAGAGCGGACAGTGAGGGATTGTTTTTTGCTACGCCAAGTAAGAAGAGAATCCCGTAAAAAGAAACAGAATCCTGTGGTAGAGTGTCGATCCGTAGGATCCCCAGCCCAATCAGCATTAGAAAAGACATGCAGTTCAAGAGAGGAGGAAGCAGAGTAGTGAAGGCCATGGAACAGAGTGCCTTTGAGGTAGCGAAGGATGCGGAGTAGAGCTGTATAGTGGGGATAAGAGGTCCCTCCCATAGTAAACCAGGAAAAATCATCAATAAAAACAACAAAATAACCAGATCCCTCCATAGTAGTAGTAGGGGAGAGGCCCCAAATATCTGAATGTATAAGATCAAAAGGTGCATGGGAAACAGAAGTACTTTTATTGAATGATAAAGCAGGTTGTTTGGCAAGCTGACAGGGTATACAATCGAAATTATCTGGAATTACATGACCCAATTGTCCACTAGAAACCAAAGACTTTAAGCGATTAATAGAAATATGCCCTAAGCGATAATACCAAAGATGAAAAGGAGATAATAAGGAAGCAGATGCAGGAGCAGCGATCTGAGGAGAGTCAAGAACATGAAAGTGGATGAGTTCATAGAAACGTTCGTGCTTACAGCCGATTCCAATAGTCTGCCCCGTCTGAGGGTCCTACACCAAACAATCAGTAGCAGAAAATGTGACAGTTAGACCAAGTTCACATAATTGACCAATAGAAATAAGGTTTAAGGTGAGAGTAGGGATATAATAAACTTGAGGTAAAGATAAAGAAGATGTGGAAACAGTACCAACATGATGGACAGACATGAGAGAACCATCAGCAGTATGAATTGAGGGAATATGAGGAGATGAAGAGATGAAAGAAAATATAGTAGAACTGGAGGTCATATGATTACCACAGGCAGAGTCAAAATACCAAGAACTTACCTGGGATCACAAACAAAACAGTAGGAGGAGGTGTACCAGAAGGGGAGAGAAGGTGTTTGAACATGGCCTCTATATCCGTTGGAGAAAATAGAGGGGTAGACGGAGCAGGTAACTCAGAGAAACCCTCAGAGGCAGTAGTAGCAGTGTGATGAGACTAATTCCCGAAAGCAGCAGTAGTGTGATGAAACTGATTCCCGGAACGATGAAAGCTCCCCCGGGAAGAACCACTGCGAGATGAGTAGCTATTGGCGGATGAGCGGGAGGGATTACGAAAACAATCCTGTTGCAGATGACCAGGACCAAGTTTGTTATAGTATCGGCAGGATCTAACAGGGCAATTGACCAGGAGATGTGTTGAAGGAAGGCCCCGATTCTGACAATAGAGGCAGGCAGTGGTCCGCTGGGTAAATGATGGTCGGTACGGAGGAATGGCAAGAACAGAGTCCACATGATGAGTTTGGAGAATACCGAGACGAGTCTCCTCTGATAGCAGCTCAGAAATAGCTTGTTCAAGAGTGGGCAATGGATGGCGATGAAGAAGAGGGGTACGTACAGGCTCAAAAGAGAAAGTAAGAGCCATGAGAAAGTGCACCAACCTTTGCTGATTACGATAGATAGTAAATAAAGCAGCATCTTCTCGGTGAGGCCAAGTTGGTTCGGAGAGAGCAAGCTGGTCCCAAACAAAGTACATTTGAGAAAGGAAGTCATTGATGGACTAACTGGATTCTTGGCACATCCGGTGAAGTTGGCTCTGAAGTTGATATTGATCGGCAAGACCAGTAGTCTAGTATCGTTCTTTCAAAAAATCCTAGATGTCTTTTGCAGGAGTAGTTACAGAGTCAAGCTGAAAGCGACCAAATTGAAGACTGATAGAGGTAATAGAGGTATTTTGAAACCAGGTAATGATTTGGTAATTCTTACTGTCTCATTCCTCAAGTCGGTCTTCATATGTAGCAGTAGCAGTACTATCAGGAGTTTCATCAATGTCTTTCACTGATTGGGTCACATCCCCGGTGATAATTCGCCAGAGCTTCTTTCCTTTGAGGAAGGAAGACATGGCTTGGGCCCACATAACATAATTAGAACCATTCAAAATAACGAAAATGGGATGGGAGGTATCATGATGATCCATAATAATAGTTGTAGGGTTAAATCAATAGGAATAGACCTGTAGGAGCAAAATTAGGTAAAACAGAGTGTATCAGTGAGTCCGAAAGGTCAAAAATAGCTAGGAAATGTGTGTAGAAATGATGTCAGCAGGATGTAAAATGACGTTAGCGGCGTACGTTAGTAGAACGGCGCACGCGCGACTCACAATAGCAAGCTGGTGCACAAGGGTGCACGATAGTGGAAAGCCTTGAGCACTTCACGGTGAGACAAATGGCGCCGCAGTGCACGATAGCGAACGGCATAGCGCGGCTCACGATGAGCAGATGGCGACGCAGTGCAAGATGAAAGCGGCGGCAAAAAGCCTGTTTCAGAGGCGCGTGAAGGCAAGTTTGAGAGTGGCGACGGAAGCAGAGACGCGCCGATCACAAATTTGGCGCGTGGGAGCGCATGAGGGTGTTTCTGATGACGGGCATGGTGCCGTTGGAATCGTAAGGAGATTCCGAGCTGTTTGGTGTAGTGCCACTGTGTACAGGACTAAGCACCAAAATTGAAGAATGCCAGAATTGTATAACTGGGCTCTGATACCATGAAACAATAGTTTGATAGAGAGAGAGAGAGAGAGAGAGAGAAAGAAAGAGACAAAAAATGATTAACTCTATATTGATTTGTGTTGTGTACAATTTACAAAGAGAAATGCACTCTCTTTATAGAGAGGAGAGGATACATCGGATGCGAAAATGAGGCACTGAAAGTAGAAAGGAAAAGCAAATGAAAAGCTTACTTTATATTACTTTGCATAAACTAATGCTAACAGCTATATAATGCTCACAGCTGTACAATACACTAACATACTTTATATTACTTTACATAAACTAATGCTAACAGCTATATAATGCTAACAGCTATACAATACACTGACAGATATGATGGAAGAAGTTTATTTAAATTTAATTGCATGTTTGTAGGTATTTTGGGCATTTTGGAATAGGTTTTTGTGATTCACCGAGCTTGACAATAGCTACTTTGTTTATGATTTGTTGGAACATGAGATGGTGCTAAAGGAACTTATGTATAAACTAGAAATTTCCTCATTGACAAATTTTTTTTTTTCCACTGTATGTTTGATTGAATTTTTTTATTTTATTTTATAGATTTGTATGTTTGACTGATTAGAATATGGAATGTGTATAAAAGGAACATGATAGTATCCGTGGGAATGTGTATGTTTGTTGGAACATGATTTTTTTCCACTGTATGATTTTGTACATATTCTTGTTTTGAATATGGAATGTGTATAAAAGGAATCACTTTTATTGTTTGAGCTCTCAATTTGAATGGTGGGTAGGTATCCATGGGTATTCGCAGGGACGGGGATGGGGAAAAAAATCCCACCCGTAGTGGGGTTGGGGTGGGGGTGGGATTTGAAAGCAAAAGTGAGGACGAGAAATGACAAACCCATCCCAAACTCGCCCTGTGGCCATCCCTATTTTAAACTAACCTGACTCTTGCTATATAAAAAAAAAACTTAGACTAAATAATTTGTCTTGGTATTTACTCTCATAACTAAAATCTTGACTTTGAATCATGGGATGCCCCTATGACATGAGAATTATTTATGAAAGAGAAATTTTGTTTTTTAAATTTTTGTGTTCAAAACTTTTTCATATCCTAAAGAGACTTGAACTCTCACATCTCCTATGAAAGTTTTAGGCGATGCTACTAGGCCACAAGACATTAGTGTGAACACAAGGAAGGTTGCAAGCAGTTAGATTGTATCTTTAAAATCATTTATTAACTTGAATGATGGGTTTTGAGTTGTTTATTGAATGAACTCTAAATAGTCTAACGACCCAATAACTTGGATAAAGTGAATCTACTAACATAACTCAAGTGTTTAAACTTAAGTTGCTAGTAGTAATTTACTTTAGTTTTTTATGTTCAAGACTATTCAAGACTAATATTTCATTTTCTATTAACAAGGGATTTTAAATATCTCTCATTACCTAACCTTCTCGTCACCTTACCCAAGTTCTTCTCCTTTGGATGACAACGTGGGATAGTAGGTCATATAATTGACTACAACCAATTCATACGTATGCACATAGTATATTACTAAGGATGACAATGGGGGTTAATGGAGTGGATATTTGTGGGAGGGACTGGATTGCGTGTATGGCGGGGCTTTCGGCAGGCTGTATATCATATGGATGTTATCATGCAGAACACTTCGCTGGAGACGTTCGTCTTGTGTCAACTCCTCAAAGTAATCGGCTGAAGCACAACGAGCGTCAGTGTTTTGCTGTCGGGCCCGAGACCGTAGATCGCCTGCCCTTGGGGGTCGCTTAGAAACCTGGCGCACTGTTTGTTTGGACTTTGCTATTTCTGAGGCCAGATCGCGGCGAAGGCGCTCGTTCTCAGCGATGGTGTTGTCTAAACTGTGTTTGGTCTTTTTGGCTCGTTCCAAGATGGCTAGCATCGTTTCCTGTGCTGAAGTGGTTTGTGAATCGACATTCAAGGCACGTCTTGCAGCGATGATTTCCTTCTCGAGCATGTTTGCCGGAGTGAGGTCGATTCTCTGTGTGATCGCGTCGGTGGCTATCGAAGAATCTTGAGTCACGCCTTCCATGGATGTATTTGAGTATTCCCACAGACGGCGCCAATTGTGGGGAAGTGGTTTTGGAAATACTCTTCAAATCCTGGGAGACGCTCTTGGTACTCAGCTAGTCACTTGCAAAGACAAATACTCCGGTCGGGGGTGCCGGGATTAGCACTCCGACGGGCAAGTCAGTTCTTATACTCAAGAAAGCTTGTTTTCTAAGTTTAGTGAAGTGTTTCTTGCATACCTTTCTCAATCTGAAGCTTTTGCATTTATATTCATTTTCTGGACCTCGGGTCCAGAGCCCACTTTCTACTTATTATCCTTTTGTTTATTCCAACATACATCTTCCCATCCATTCGGTAATTTCTATATATTCGGTATCTTAGTCGATTAGTACGGAGCCGAATAGTCTCTGACTTCTGGGATACATTCCTGCTGACTCTTCTGTTCATTCGGCTCCCACAATTGCCCCCCAAGCATTCTCCCAACGTTTGTTGGCTGGAGTGCTTGGCTCCGAGTTTTGAATACCCCACCAAAATTTTGGTATTCGGGCCCACAAAGCATACGTCTAAGTACACCCCCTTTTGGTTGTCGTACCGACTTTCCGCCTCTTCGTACATATCTATTCATTGCGTTTTCAAAGATTGGCATCCCTTCAGATTCACATTCTGTGATACCGGTCGCTGGGTTGGCCCTTGGATCGTTCTTACAATTTTGTCTCCTCCAAAATCTTCATCTTCCGTAAGTTTTCCACTTCTTTGCTTCGAGAACTATTTCGATTTTATTCTTTGGCGTATCTGTGCCAATTGTAGAGTATGGCGAAGCATTTGAAAGATCTCTTCATATCAGATCGTATTGTTGGTTTTAGACGCCATTTCTCTATTCCTGATGATGTCCGTCTGTCACTTTTGACAGACAGCACCCTTGATATGGAGAGGGAGGACGTGACCACAATCGTCTTTCCTCTCTTGTCAATCGCAGAGGGTGGAGTCCGCTTCCCTCTACACCCATTTTTGAGGGTTGTGCTTCGCCATTGGGATTTAATCCCTTCTCAGCCTAACGTGAATTTCTTTAGAATTATAATGGGGATTGTTGCGTTGAATCGTCGCCTTGGAATTAATCTTGGCATTCTGGCCATCCGGCACTGCTATGCCTTGGCTAAGTCCTCCGGTCGGCAAGGGCGTTATTTCCTCAGAGCTAAGGATACCGACCATCAACTAATCACTATGCTTTCCAGCTCTGGGAAACGAGTTGATGATGTTATGGTCGTTGTCGAAGCAACCGAATTTGGCGAAGGGGAGGATCGTGTTGACCCTATTCCTATACGGAGGGGCGAGCCAGGTCGCCGTGTATCTCCTTGTTTTTGTCGCGTTCATTTTTATTGTAAAACCTATTTCGTTGAAATCTTACGGCTTCGTCTCGTGCAGGGAGGGGTTTGAAAAAGGTACTTTCTTCAACCCACGATGCCGTTCTTTCAGATATTAAGGTCGCTCTCAGGTATTTCGGCCGTCGAAGTCTTCAGAGACAGGGGAGGGCGGCTCACATTCTGCTTTGTTATGAGCCGACATACACAACCTTCTCGGCGGCGGAAAACATACCGATTCCGAAGGGTGAAGATTCACTTACTGCTCTTATTTTGTCCGACTTCAAAAACCTAAGGCAGGTAGGCTTTGAAGGGTCCGATTCGGAGCGAAACGAGGTAGCTGATACCGCCGACTCAGATCAATTCGAAGCCGAATCTGAGGAGGTATTAGATTCCGCCGATCCTCCATTTACATCGGGACCGGGTGATCTTCCTTCTGCCGACGTTTTTCAACGCTTAGAGGATCTTCCCGTCGTAGACTCCGCGGATATGGCCGGATTGAGTCTGATAAAGCTTACTAAAAAGGCGAACGCGGAGAGGTTAGCCGCACGGCGAAGAGCGGAGGGCGTTTCGTCTGAAATGCCGCCCGCCATCGAATCTCGACTCCACCCCCCTGTTACTGAATCAGCGTCCTTGGGGGTTCTAGAAGAGACGAAGGATCGAAATCTCGAATCTCCGTTGGTCGGGGAAGACGGCCGAAAATTTGAGGAAAAGATAGGGAAGCGTTCTGCCGACCTCAAGGCCGGTTCAGACGAACAAAGTGGTAAGCGTCCTCGATTGGAGGGATCTAATGAGGTTGTTCCTTTTGTCATTCGTCCAATGGTGAAGGACATGCTGGTTCCCTCTAACGCTTCGGCGCTTAAAGATCCAGAGGTCGCATTCGGTGTGGCCACGTCCGTGTCGTTGCCGGCTGATATGGAGGCTTTTCGGGTGGAACCAGATCTGAATGCGACGACACTAACCGCGCAATCGGCACTTCTGGTTCATATTTTGACTTTTCTTCACTTTATCTAAGTACTGTTGGGGTTATGTTTTTGGGTTTTTCTTTTGTAAACCGTCGGAAGGATAGCTGACATGGGACGTCGACATCTCGACCCCGTCAAACAGATGGACCGCTTGCGAAAACAGGTGGAGGGCCAGAGGAAGAGGGCTGAAGACGCAGTTTTGAGAGCGAACAAGGAAGCGGCTCAGGCCGAGGCCGAAGTAGAAAAGGCTCGCCTTGCAGATCAGTCGCGAGCGGAGGCCGAAAAGAAGGCGGACGCGAGCAAAACGGCGCTAAGATTGTCCCAGCAGGCGGTTGCTAGCCTGCAGGCTGAATTGGCCGACATGAAGGCGGCTGCCTCCAAAGTATTCGAAGCCGGGAAGGATGCTGGGCTTGCCGAATACGTGGACCAGGCCTCGTGGTTCGAAAATAGGGGGTTCAAGCATGGCTGGCACAAAGCCCTTGCTGCAGCTGGAGTTTCACTGACTGTGCTAGTGCCATACAAGCAGGTGGATGTTGAGCTGTTGGAGACTGATTCCGAAGGCTGAGCTGGGCAATTTGACTTTTAGGTTTTCACAAATTTCACAAATGTATTAGGATTTTACTGATGCATTGTTACAATCGTTTTGTCAGACAATTTTGTGCGGGCTTATAGCTTATTTATTTTGAATATATATAAAATGTCATGAGTTGTGCTCAATTTTGCTAATGAAGAATGATATTACTTAATGATATTACGCAGTTTTGAGCTCGGACGATTGGCCTAAGGAACCTGCCCTTGGCTTAGCCAGGGCGCGAGGCTGAGGAACCAAATGAGCCGACTATCTCGGAATCGTGGGCAGGCTGAGGCATAACTTATTCAGCATTATCATTTGAAAATATGACCGAGTAGATAAATGAGTGCCCTTGCCCCAGCGATCTTAGGATAACCGGCGATAGCACTTGCAATATAGCCGACGAGATTAATGAATCTGCCATTGCCTTAGCCAGGGCGCGAGCCTGAGGAACTGAATGAGCCGACTATCTCGGAATCGTGGGTTGGCTGAGGCATAACTTATTCGGCGTTATCATTTGAAAATATGGCTGAGTATATAAATGAGTGCCCTTGCCCTAGCGATCTTAGGATAACTGGCGATAGCACTTGCAATATAGCCGAAGAGATTAATGAATCTGCCCTTGCCTTAGCCAAGGCGCGAGCCTGAGGAACCGAATGAGCCGACTATCTCGGAATCGTGGGCTGGCTGAGGCATAACTTATTCGGCGTTATTATTTGAAAATATGGCCGAGTAGATAAATGAGTGCCCTTGTCCCAGCGATCTTAGGATAACCGGCGATAGCACTTGCAATATAGCTGACGAGATTAATGAATGCGCCTTGCCTTAGCAGTATGCCGAGTCGAGGAACCAATGAGCCGACTATCTCGAATCGTGGTGGCTAAGGCATAACTTACGACGTTTACGCTCGGTTTTCGGGAGCCGATATACCCCAGAATAAATGGGCGAGTTCATGCCAACAATTTGACTCATTTCTATTCAGGCTCGATTCGAACCTGGCAGGGGCCAACATTGGCTGAGTTTATCAGTCAAAATGAATCGCGGTAGCAAGCCTACCCACACGAGAAGAAGAGCATCCATGGATCGGGAAAAAGAGAGGCCTCCTAGTCGTCGAAGCAGATCACCCCGAAAAGACGGACAACGGGGAATTTTCCCGTACCCACGACCGCAAGTTGAGCCTGAGGCGGCGCCACGACCATTGAGTTTTGCGGTTCTTGTGAAGAATAGACCGATGACAGAGGCGGACTCTATAATTAAAGATCCAGATGTGGCAGTCGAGTTCGCTCGGCAAATTTTTCCGCCGGAGGTCCAACAGTCGATGGTCGGACGTAGGGATTTCGAAGTATTTCGGGATGGCATACATGGCGCTGTCAAGGGGCTGTATAGCGCTTATGAAGTCGGGATGCGTCTGCGCGAAGCCCGACGCGAGAGTGAGAGAAACAACGAAAGGAATCGTAGTCTGGAGGCTCGCACGAAAAAGGCTGAGAGTGAGCTTCGGGAGTTGAAGAGTGTTTGAGCGGCCGAGTCGGTGGTGGACAGTCAAGCGAAAAGCATTGGGGAGAGGGCGAACTGAGAGGCCTCGAGTTATGAGAGAGGATATCGGGACGGCTTGAAGGACAGGGTTAAAAAGACCAAAATGGACCTAGCTGAGGACGTCTATCAATGCGAAAATCGTGGTTTCAAGCACGGCTGGATCAAGGCCCTTCAAACCATGGAAGCTCTTGGGTCCGTGGGTATAAATTCGGCTTCGCCCCTATATCATCGGCATTACCTTCCGTATCCCGAGTTCGACGACGAGAAAAGCGACGACGAAGACGCCGACTTAGTGGACTATAATGTTAAATAAATAGAATTTCTTTATCAAATGCTTGAAATGTTTGGTGGCTTTTTAATAAATAGAAATTTTCTATTAGCAGCTTTTGAAATGTTTTGGCGTAATGAAACGTCCTATCGCAATTTATTGTCAGCTTTTGTATTGCGTTGAAATGTTTTGCGCGTAATGAAACGTCCTATCGCAATTTATTGTCAGCCTCTGTATTGCGTAATGTAAACGTTCGAACATGCGTCGATCGGCTCCAATTAAGAATCATGTAATTTGTTGGTCAAGTCGTGACCCCCATGAAGGGCGCTCCGAATCCGGAGACTTATTCGGCCGATAGTGGAATCCACGAAGGGCGTCCGAATCCAGAGACTTATTCGGCCTTTAGATGTCATACACCCAAAGGGGCTCCGAATCCGGAGACTTATTTGGCCAATCATGGTATCCACGAAGGGCGCTCCGAATCCGGAGACTTATTCGGCCCTTAGATGTCATGCACCCAAAGGGGCTCCGAATCCGGAGACTTATTTGGCCAATTGTGGTATCCACGAAGGGGGCTCCGAATCCGGAGACTTATTCGGCCCTTAGATGTCATGCACCCAAAGGCGCTCCGAATCCGGAGACTTATTTGGCCAATCGTAGTAACCACGAAGGGCGCTCCGAATCCGGAGACTTATTTGGCCAATCGTGGTATCCACGAAGGCCGCTCCGAATCCGGAGACTTATTCGGCCAATCGTGGTATCCACAAAGGGCGCTCCGAATCCGAAGACTTATTCGGCCCTTAGATGTCATGCACCTAAAGGGGCTCCGAATCCAGAGACTTATTTGGTCAATCGTGGTATCCATGAAGGGCGCTTCGAATCCGGAGACTTATTCGGCCAATCGTGGTATCCACGAAGGGCGCTCCGAATCCGGAGACTTATTTGGTCATCAAGAAGCGTATGAGCTGAAGCATAAAAACGAGCAACTTTTGCATTACGACAGAGTATGTACAAGTACCAAGCCCACAAATCGGGTCATTGGTAAAATTTTCGTAGATGCGTTGAATTCCAAGGCCGTGGTAGGCTTCTTCCTGACATGTCCGAGAGGCGATATGCCCCTGTTCTTGCAATGGAGTCTATTTGATAGGGGCCGTCCCAATTCGGACCCAGCTTTCCGTCGGCCGGTCTCCGGTCGGCTGGAAGTACTTTCTTTAGGACCAGCTCTCCTGGAGTGTAACGACGCAACTGAACTCGTTGATTGTACGACTTAGCGAGTCAGCCGACATCGTGCCATGGAGGCCGTATGGCGGTCTCTTCGTTCTCGATTAGATCCAGTCCGTGAGCATCATGTCATTTCGCCCAGATCAAAGGCTTGTGATTTCAAAGTCGGAAGCCGATTTCGTGGGTAAGATTGCTTGGGTTCAAACATAGAAATGACGGCATTTCTCGGTGGACCTCCTCGGCGTGTAAGCGCCCACAATACACTTGTGTCACGACTCCAAACCCCGCCCTATGGGTTTAGCAATCAGAATCGCCAATAATCCGAGATTACCAAAGGCTGTGAGCAATAACAAGAAATCAAATAGAGTATGTGGCCTAGCTGGCCAATACAGTAAGTAACTAGTGTCCATTAAGCTGTGTAAATCCGTATGCCAAAAACATTTTTCATGCATTCATTCAAAAGATACAGTACAGTCTATACAATCATTTACAGTCAGTCAGTACAAGGATCAAATCCCTAGATAACAATACAGTATAACAGTAGACAGTCTATACAAAAGTACAAACAGTACGGAGACCGATAGGGGACACAAAAACACCCCAAGCCATGGCATGGCAACTCGGAACCTCGCAGTGAGGCACATAGGCTGGCTTGACAAAACTGGGGACCAACCCACGCTCCTAGCTCCGGTCTGGTTGCTGAGAACCTACATATATATATATAAACAGTGAGCTAAAGCCCAGTGAATAACATAATGTATAAAGAGGTTATGAATGAATGTCCCTTACAGTAATGAAATCAATTCATTATACAGTATTTCAATCTTTCAGTATTTCAGTCAATAAGTATTTCAATCAATCAGTCATATGTGGTACATCCATTAGCCTATAAACAGTAGGTCCAAAAGGACCGGGCCTTAACAGACCCAACAATAATGATGGCCATCAATCGATAAACGATATGGCTCCACAAGGAAACCGACAGAGCTCTGTAACAGTAAATAACAGTGGGTGCTAAGGATGCCTGTCTGATTAAATACAGGACATACATTCATTCAATAAACAATATCAGTTCAATAAACAGTCGATTCGAAGATTCAAAATATAACCATTTGAACATATCTTTACACAATCTGTTACTCACAGAGATTGGGCTAATAACAGCTAGAGCGCGTCCCCGAGAGCCAACCCTAAACAGTTAACAAATAGAACACACACTAAGTTTCACAGTCGGAAGGATGTTAATTAAATCCCTAAATTTCCTCGGTGTGGTTCTATGTCTAAATCCTCATTAAGATGCCTTAAACTAGGCCTAAGAATGCCTAGGATGGGATGAGGATGCAAAAATGTGCACAGAAATCAGTTTCAGAATTTTCAGAAAATAGGGCCTCCGCTCGAGCTCAGCTTTCCCCGCTCGAGCGGACAAGCAAACAAAGGTCACCGCTCGAGTGTCAACTTCCCCGCCGGCGGTCGATGCCTGATGCAAGATCTTTGGATGCGCGATTTCACTCGAGCGTGAAACACTCGCCGGCGATCAGAAACAAGTGGAAGAAATGCTGGGAGCATGAATTCCCCGCTCGAGCGGCAATTCCCCCGCTCGAGCGGACGGCCAAAATCTGGAAAATCCAGATTCAACCTCCAAGTTCCAAATCAAGTTTTGATGCTCCAAATTCGATCCTCTTGGGCCCATTTTCTGGAAAACTCTTTCAAACACATAGAATAACAAGTTTTAAAGCTCAATTTAAGAAATCAAGGCCCAAGGGTATTTCAATTAAACCCAATTTTTAAACCAATTTCAAGAACACTTTCAAAACATGACATGCATGATCTTTAAACCAAAATTAAGGTTCAAATCTTGCTCTAATGAGCTCCAATCTTTGAAAACCAAATGAAAACATGGTCTATGCTAAAAATATGGACATGCATGTATATTTCTCCAAGAATCCAACTTCAAACTCACTAAATTCAACATACATGCAACAATGGAACTTCAATTCAACAATTATGAACAAAATCATGGTCTAGCTCTCTAATGATGCATGAATCATGTAAGAATGAAGTTCAAAGACAACAAGGAGAAGATGATTTCCTTACCTAAGTCTCCATTACAAGGTAAGGAGGCTAGAATAGCAAGTATACTTCAATCTACTTCAAGTCTCCTAGCAATTCTCAACAATGGCAAGATGAGCTCAAGTCTACTCCCTCTCTCACTCTATAATTCGGTGGGGACTAAGGAAAAGGCTGAGGAGGAGCTTGTTCAACATGTAATAAGGTCTAGACTAATAATAAACAAATGGGCCACTAGCTATGGCAATGTGGTAATTACACCTAAGTTTGCAATTAACTCACTTAAATCTAATTTAATCATTCCTAGTCAGTTTTTAGATAAATACACCATTAAATCACAAATATTCTACTGATTCTAAAACATCAAACGGTTTCTAAATCGGCCGCCGATAAGGCCTTCAATTAGCAGTTTAAACACATAAACGCAAACAGATAATTAATCAATTAAACAGATAAAAATGCAATATAACAGATAAACTTATTCAGTTTCAGTTTCGATTTCAATCGGTCCATTCAGTCTGTTCAGTAGTTCATCCAGTTCACTTATCAGTCATTATCAGTTCAGTTTAGCAGTAATCAGTATATAATTCAGTGGTTATTCAGTAATCGGTACGAGGGTTGTTACAACTTGGCAATTCTTCGACCCATTTGCTTTTAGCTTTTTCCAACCTCTTTTTGATGCCGTCCAAGATGGTTTTGTTAGAGGCTTCGGCTTGACCGTTACTCTGGGGGTACGCGGGCGTAGAGAAGTAAGGCACGATCTCAGTATTTGTCAGCAGTTCTCGGTATACGCCACAATCGAACTGGGTGCCATTGTCTGAGATGAGAGCTCTTGGAATGCCGAATCGCATAATGATGTTTCTCCATACAAATTGCTTTATGTCGGCATCTCGTATGTGCGTTAGAGCCTCCGCTTCGACCTATTTTGTAAAGTAATCTGTTGCTACGATTAGGAATCGCTTGTTTCCTGGGGCCCTTGGCAACGGTCTTACAATATTAAGCCCCCATTGAGCAAACGGCCAGGGACTGGTGATAGAGTTCAACTCTTCGGCGGGCAAATGGGTTAGTGGGGAGAACTTTTGGCATTGTTCGCATCTTTTAACATAATTTTCTGCGTCAGCTCTCATTGTCGGCCAATAATACCCCTGTGTTATAGCTCGATGGGCGAGAGAGCGTCCGCCAGAGTGGGCACCACAACTGCCCTCATGTATCTCAGTTAGAAGCTCCTCCACTTTATCCGAGTGTACACATTCCAAATAGGGACCGGAGAGGGACTTTTTATAAAGCCCTCCTTGTGGATCCAGATAGTATCGCAGGGCTTTATTGCGTAGCTTGTGTGCTTCTTTTTTGTCATCTGGGAGTTGTTCAGAAGAGAGGAATCCGGCTATGGGGTCCATCCAACTTGATGCGGATTCTATAACATTAACGTGGGTTTCCTCCGAAGGGCCAATACTCGGCTCCGGGATGAAACCTACCTCAATGGTCCGTTTGAGCTCAGAATTGACGGCGGAGGCTAGGCATGCCAGGGCATCTGCGTGTGTGTTCTGATCACGTGTTATTTGGTTCAGTTCGTGATGGTCAAACTTCGTTAGCAAAGAGTTGGCCGTTTTCATATAGGCCGCCATACGGTCGTTTTTTGCAGCGTACTCCCCCTTTAGCTGGTTGATGACCAATTTGGAGTCACAAAACACTAGCAAACGCCGAGCGCCAAGAATATGTGCATTTCGTAGACCGGCTAAGAGGGCTTCATACTCGGCCTCGTTATTTGATGCTTCGAAGCTGAGCTTGACGACCTGCTCTATTACTGCGCCGTCGGGGGACATGATTACTACGCCGGCGCCGCAGCCCCGTTGGTTAGACGATCCATCACAGTATAGCTGCCAAATATCCCCGACATAAATTCCCCAGTTCAACTTTGATCGAACTTCAGCCTTTGGAAGAACGTCGGCAGGTTTAAGGTCGGAAAGCCCGCCTGTGAATTCGGCCACAAAGTCGGCAAGCACCTGTCCCTTGATTGCGGTTTTGGGTAAAAACTGAATGTCATATTGGCCGAGTTCAAGAGCCCATTTTGAAACATGTCCTGATGTTTCCGCACTCCGTAGTACTGATCGAAGGGGATTATCTGTTATCACCCCAATGCTATGCCCCTGGAAGTAATGCATCAGTTTTCTTGCTGCCATAACTAAGACTAGGATGAGTTTTTCCAGCGGAAGATAACGTGTCTCGGCATCGACCATTGCCTTGCTTACATAATACACTGGCCGCTGCTGCCCTTCCTCTTCTTTTAATAGTACGGCACTGACGGCCCTATCGGAGACTGCCAGATACAGAATGAGGGGGTCACCGGCAGCTGGTGTTGTCAAGAGAGGCACTGATCAGAGGTAAGTCTTGAGCCCAGTGAAAGCTGCTTTGCATTCGGCGGACCATTCAAAAGCTTTGCCTTGACGTAGCGTCTGGAAGAATTGTCTGCATTGGTCTGTTGACCGACTAATGAATATATTGAGTGCAGTGGCCATCCCCATCAACTTTTGGACTTCTTTCACTGATCGGGGGGAACCGAGTTCCAAGATTGCTGTGACTTGCCTCGGGTTGGCTTCGATTCCACGGTGGTAGACGATATAACCCAGGAATTTGCTGGAGTCGATTCCAAACGCGCACTTCGAGGCATTCAGTTTCATTCTGTATTTGCGCAAGATGCAAAACGTCTTCTCTAGATCGGCTATGTGATCCTTTTCTTCTTTGGACTTGACCACCATATCGTCGATGTAAACTTCCATAGTGTGGCCGAGTTGTTCTTTGAACATGGCGGTGACTAGTCTTTGGTAAGTTACCCCTGCATTCTTCAGCCCAAAAGGCATAACTTTGTAGCAGTAGGTTCCTCTTGGGGTGAGGAATGCAGTTTTGTCCTGGTCATCTGGATGCATGGCGATCTGATGGTAGCCTTTGTAAGCATCGAGGAAACTCATGCGTTGATGGCGCGCCGTGGCATCGACGAGTTGGTCGATTCTAGGTAAGGGAAAGCAGTCCTTGGGGCAAGCTTTGTTCAGATCCGTGAAGTCGACACACACTCGCCAAGTTTCATTTTTCTTCTTCACCACCACTGTGTTGGAGAGCCACGTGGGGTAGGTGACTTCTCTAATTGCCCCGGTGTCAAGCAGTCTGTCGACTTCTTCTAAGACGGCAGCAGTGTGCTCTGCGGCAGACCGATGGCCTTTCTAAATGATGGGCTTGCATGTGGGATCGATGTTCAGGTGGTGTTGTGAAATTGATGGGTCTATACCCGGCATCTCGTACGGAGTCCACGCAAAGACTTCGAGGTTGGCAAGTAGAAAGGAGATCAGCTGCTGTCTATCGGCTTGGTTTAAAGAGGTGCCGATCATGAAGAACTTTTCCGGGTTTCCATCGATGTCAACTTGGTCTAAACCTTCTGTGGCCTTTTCGCTTGGCTGCCGCCCGATGTCATCCAGGATTTCCCGATTGGGTACCTCGATGGAGTTGACCTGCAATTCCTTTGGCATTTTGGCGGCCAGGAGGTAGCATGCTTGTGCCGATTTTTGGGAGCCGCGGATTTGCTCAACGCCGTGTTCTGTTGGGAAACGTAACAATTGATGGTAGGTGCTGGGGACGGCCTGCAAGGTATGCAACCACGATCGCCCCATGATGAGATTGTACGGCGATGGCAGCCGAACGACCAGGAATTCTACATCTACCGTTCTGGAACCCGCTCGAACGGGTAGGTTGATTTTTCCCAGTGGGTATTCGGGATTGGCATTGAAGCCGAATAGGGGATAAGGGGCTGGAGTCAGATCTGATTCGGTGAACCCGAGTTTGATGAAGGTTTTATAATACATGACCTCCAAAGTGCTGCCCTGGTCTATAAGAACGCGTTCGACGGTGAACCGGTTTACGCGTAGCGCGACAACCAATGGATCGATGTGAGGGAGTGTTACGCCGATCAAATCAGAATCGTCGAAGGTGATGCTTGGCAATTCTCGAGGTCGCTTTGCTGGCGTGAGTTGCTGCTGAGGGCCTGGGAGCGTCTCCCAGGATTTGAAGAGTATTTCCAAAAATTTGAATAGTTGCACCACTATTCAAACATTGATTTGACCGTTGCAAATTTCAAACAATTTGAATAAAGTTCCGTTAAAGGAATAGTCAAAGCAACTATTGGAACATATTATTTAAACTATTTTGAATACATATATATATATATATATATTAAACTATTTGAATAGTTTAATAAATAAAGAAAGAGGTATAAATTTTAGGAAACCACTTAGGAACCTAAAATTTAAATTTAGAATTAAATTAAATTCCCATAATAATTTTTAGTGAAAAAATTCAAATGAATTTTATCTAAAAATTAATGTTAGACTCGAAAACGACGTCAACTTCCCATTCACTCAAATGGTTTTGACGTTTCGTCTTCACTATGTGTCTTACCACGCGGTAAGGAACACTATACCTTTTCGGACCCACCCCATAAGACGTTTGGGGCCCACACAAATTGGGCTAAAAAATATACCTATATTAAACCATTTTTCCAACAGTATCAAAGTCACAGCCTTTCCCAAATACCTATCCAAAAAACCAGAGAAAGAAAAAGAGAGAAGAACAAAAATTCCATCAATCATTAAATTTGATCACAAAAACTTATTCCAAGAAAACATTAGAAAAATTCCTAACAACCTTTGTTTTATTTGTTTGTTTTATCTTCTATTTTTCTTTCTTTTTTTGTTGGTGCATCTTTTACAGTTATATATGGTTAAAAAAAACTCAAGAACATCAATTAACTTTTACTTGTCAAACTTATACTAGCTAAAATGTCTTGCCAACAGCTATTGCCTTCAAAAACCGTAACTTGTTTAATATGCAAAACCACATGCAAAGTTAAAGATGTACTAAACTTCAACACTAGCTAGTGTAGGAACTTGATATTTTCAGTCTCCAACACCCATCCACTCATACCCAAACCTTAGAGAAAATTCAAACCAGACAGACATGCATCAATATTTGGGTGGAAAGCCTACAACAACAAATGTACGTGAATAAATCAAGATAATTAACCAAGAGCCCTTTTCCTTCAATAAAAATACATGGATAGTGTGAATGCTCATGCCACATATGTGCAACCATATGAGATAGAGACTTATTAATCTTATAGAATTCAAAGATCAGTGGAAATTCAGAAACAATAAACCCATCCATAAACTAGAGAACCAATTCAACAAACTCAACCATGGATACAAAGAATCTACAATTATCAAAGAAAACCTCATATTGATTGTTGTTGAATGAATCAAGCTCTTTAACACTGACCACATTGCAACTATCAATAAACTAAAATAAACCATTTTGACAAACTACAAAGTGGGAAAACCAGAAATGCATAAACAAGAAAGAGAAACAAATTGAGTAGGTACCGATAACAACAACGCAATTTCAAGGTCTTTTGGATGTTTGAATGTAATAATGCAGTATTTGATTGCCATGTATCTCTACCACCCAATTTTTTGCATAACAAATCAAAACAGAAGAACCCAATATACAAATCAAAAAATAGTTGAAAGACATTGTAAAAAAACATTATACTATGGGAAAATGGTTTAACAATCAAAATTATTACTTGGGTATGCACAAAACAATTAAAAATTTGCATAAAGTGTCGTCAAATTAAGAGAGATAAGACAGAGCACTCACCATAACAACTGCGAAGACCTCCTCGCGTTTGGGTTCTTCTTCTTCACTGGTAGATTCTACGACTTGCGAAGCTAACTATTGGTTCGATTTCTTTGTTTCTCAAATCTGTTCCTTTGTATCTCTATTGTTGCATACAATTTCCTTTTCTATGAAATTTGCATGGTTTAGAGAAGCCCCTTGTGCATGTTTATGGTTAGTGTTTTTGCATTGCACTTTTGTTTGGTCTTCTTCTTATGGTTCAAGAGTGTGTTTATAATTTTTTTTTAATTATCTTCGGTCAGGCGGAGATCATGGTGTACATCATTTTGGCAAGTCACAAATCATGGTGTACATCAAAAGTTATAATAGATAATAAGCATTCTTAGTCTGAACTGACTTTTTTAAGGTTCTTATATTATCACTCTAGATTGCCCATATTAATATTTTATTGTTACTCATTGCTTAATCATTTGGCTGCATAGTTTTGCCATTCATGTTAAATATTCCATTTGTATTCTTCATTTTCTTTTGATTAGGTTGGAGACAGTTATTAAATTTTACACAATCATGAAATGGCCGTGTCATGTTGCAGGCAAAGAACTGTTGGTCATCATACACATTGCAGCAAATGTGGTATGGTCTGACAAGAATTTTGTGTAGATTTTTTTTGTATATGAGGTATTGTTACCAGATATGCTTGATTATAAGATAATAAAATAGTTTTTTTTAATAAATTTACTTTATTAAGTTTAATGAATAATTTTTGAATCAAATATATATATTGAGTGCAAGAAGGTAGGCTAGATCTCTATCAAGTATATAATCGTGAATTTTCTTTGTCCATATTTAATTGCTTAACCATGAATTACCCTTCATCTGTTTTTTTTTCGTATTTCCTTAATCAAGATTTTTTGGGTTGTTTTTTTTATTATTTTTGTAGTGGGGAGAATGTATATTTGCTTTGCAAAAAGCTATGCACAAGTGGAGTAACAGATGCAGATGGATCAGATCTATTTGTTGTTTTCATCTCTAATGAGAAGAAACATGTAGTTGATTGTTTGCTTATTTAGTGAATTTTTTGACTTTTTACAAAAAGATGTGCAGAAAAATAGAGATGTGATATGATCTAAATAAATGTAATTATCAAATAAGTGCACCTATTGAGATCATCTCCAAACAACTCCTAATGGAAAAAGAGTTTATCAAATTGTTATGAATGCACTCCAAGTTAAGTTTGATTTGATGTTTCATATCTGACCAGCAAAGAAAAAAGAATATCATTGATAGATTAGATTCAAATAATACCAATAATGTCAGATTTATGTTTCTATTTTTTGTATATTTTGCATGATGATTTGAAAGTACATCATCATCTTGCTCTTTAGTAAATTTGTGTGATAATCACTTATATAGTGTTTGGTTCATTAGAATGAAATACAATAGTCACTCCTTAGTCTCTCTATACAATGACTATTCTCTTATAATGGTGAATGGTAATTCCATTTGTAATGTATTTTTCATAAATCAAATACAATAAACAATCAGACAATATAGTACAATGTATACATACAGAAAATAAGCACTCCAACTGGAATGCAACCCACGCGTTATGCGTGTGGGGTCCAACTATTATTTAAAAAAACCTCTTAATTCACCTAATGTGTAACAAAATGGAAAAAATTCATATAGTTGGATTGAATAGGATAGGATCCCCATTGTGATCATTATTGTAGGCTGTAGAGTTAAAGGTCTTGTTTGGTTTGCTTTTGGCAGAGTTGTTTTTGAAATTTTTTCCAAAATTTTGTTTGGTTTGTGGTTTTTTCCAAAAAATCTCCAAAATTACTTTTTCTCTCTTACACATCAATCAATCACTTTTTCGTTCTCATCTCTCATTCTCAATCACTTTTTTTCTTGCACACATCTACTCAATTACAATAAAATATCAAATCATTCAAAACTTCCAAACTCCAAAACTACTTTCAAAATATACAACCAAACAAATCAAAAAAAAATCTAAATTCTCTCTCCAATTTTTTTGTTGAAAATCACTCTCTCAAAAGCAAACCAAACACACCCTTTATCTCTGAAATCTCTACTCTTTTATCACAGAACTTTAATGCCTTTCACGAGATTAAGTTCACTATAATACCATTTCTTATGTCCTAAGCAATATTACTTGAATGAGATGGATCAATTATCTTGAATGGGATGGATCAATTATTTTATTTGTGTGTGCGTAATCCACTCAAATGAATAACAAATTTATTTAGGACAATAATCAGTGTGTTTGATTTCAGTTTTCTGAATTCAATTTTTTGAAAGTTGAATTTTTTATTTTTCGTATTTTTTTTTTAATTTTTAGTGAATATTTTTTTAATTTTAAGTAATTATTTTACTTTTTTAGATACACTTTATTTAGATGCATCTACATAGTAAAATATTTGTGAAAAATATTTTTAAAAATTAATAAATACATAAAAATACGAAAAATGTATTGTATTTTCGTATTTTTTGTATTTTTTGGTATTTAGTGTTTTTTTTTTACAAAAATTATACTTTTTAAGTGTATTTATGTTAGGTGTGTTTAAAAATTAAAAAACAATTACTTCAAATATTAAAAAAATTCATTGAAAACATTAAAATACAGAAAATAAAAAAGTAGAATTTTCTGAAAACCAGAACCAAACAAGTTGAATAATTTTCATGGACAAAAGAGTTGTTTACAATATCCACAATGGAATAGCTAAAAAAGTGTGTTATATGACAAAAAGTGGGGTCAAAAATGTGTGTTAAGGTGTGTTAAGAGTTTGTTAATTTTAGAGAGTGAGTTGTGGTGCAATGGATATGTTAAGATGTGTGTTAAGAATATATATATATATATATAGACAAATGTGGGACCCACCCTTTTACCAACTTTACTTTCCTCTCTCTCCACTTCCAACGACTGTATTTCACATTACCAATGTTGCACTGCCAACGACTATATTTTACTTCGGCAATGACTATAATTTACAACAAACAGATATAAATCGTATTGTCACCAACTAAATGAACAAGTTTTATATATTCAAATCAAGTGCATTTTTTTTATCTAGCAAGTAGATTATTTGTTCTTTTATCTTCTCTTTCATTTTTCCCCATAAAAACATCAATGGCATCATCGTCTCAATTTATTCCAACTATGGAGTCTAGTTCTTCTACGCATTTTAGTTCTTCAACCGACGATGATAGCTCATCCGATGGGGATCAAGAGACGGTGACAGCATTACAATAAACGTGTTCGAAAGATGACGAATTGTTTTTTTTGCCGCAAATGCTAACACTAATCTCAAAACCAGTTGAGAGGTAATATATAAGGCGTGATCGAGAGGGAAGTGATCGACAAATATGGAGAGATTATTTTGCTGAGAATTGTACGTATCCTCCACCTAACTATTTTCATAGACGATTCTGAATGTATCGAGAGTTGTTTCTTCGCCTTTTGAATGATGTTAAAGGGTATGATAAATACTTTCTACAAAAAAAGGATTGTGTTGGACGGTTGGGGTGCTGTCCTATACAAAAAATTATAGCCGCAATTCGTATACTCGCCTATGGATTTTCATTAGACCACTGTGTGGGTACATAAAGATTGGTAAGACCACTGCTAATGATAGCTTGAAACCCTTTTGTAATGTTATTATTGCCTCATATGAGGAACAATACCCTCGCTCACTGAATAAAAATGACATAAAACGTTTACTTAAAGAAGGGAAAGCGAGAGGCTTCTCAGGTATGCTTGGGTCTTTAGATTATATGCATTGGGAATGGAAGAATTGTCCCACAGTGTGGCATGGAACCCATAGGGGCCATTACAATAAGCCTACCCTTATATTAGAGGCAGCTGCATCAAAAAACCTATGGATTTGGCATGCTTTCTTTGGTATGTCAGGTTCACACAATGATGTGAATATCTTAGACTATTCCCCGATATTTGACAATCTCATACATTGTAAAATGCCTCCGATTAATTGCAATGTGAATGGGCGTGAATATACATTAGGTTATTATTTACCCGATGGCATATATCCTCAATGGGCTACTCTAATGCAAACCATCATGCACCTAAAAATATGAAAGGAAAAGTTGTTTGCTCAAAAGCAAGAGGCTATTAGGAAGGATGTTGAAAGAGCATTTGGTGTGTTACAGACAAGGTGGGGTATAACGTAAGGACCAGTGCGTTACTAGAAAAAGAAAACGTTTGTAAGATAATGAAAACATGCATCATACTACACAACATGATCATTGAAGACGAGTGCGGAACCGACATTGAAAGTTAGAGGCCTCCGACAGATGAAACTGTATCTCCCCCAGAATATGCTCGAAACCCAACACTTTTGGTGGCACACATCTCATCTTGTCTTAAAAGAATTCGAAATAAATGAACAAATGCAATGCTTAGAATTGATCTAATGGAACATTTGTGAAATCAATTTGGTGATGAAGATATAAATTTGTAATGACATAAAGTGTGATACAAGAGGTTGTCAGTTTAATCATACTACCTTTTTAATCTTAACTAGTTGTAATACATTAGATTGTGGGATAAATCGCCTTTCACAATGTTAACTTCTTTGTCAGTTCATATATAATACATTACTTTATTGGATTAATCTTAACCACAGTAGTGTCTCATTTGTTCCTTTGGAAATTGAAAACTAAACTCAAAAGCCACAACCCATTATGTTTCAAAATCTGGAGAAAAATGAAAAGGAAGACCTAAGGTGCTTTGCTTATCTAGAAAAATAGAGAACTTCATATATGAATGAATATATAAGATTAATCAAGAAGACCTATCTTTGTTTTATCTATATTTGGCAACTATTTACATCCATCTATTTACATCCATTTTTGTTCTTGGTGGTCATCCGCCCAAACGTCCCCGTAGATGTCCTGTGAGGCTTGGTCGTGAAGGTTGTCGTCCGCGGTCGTCGAGCATACAGAGCAGAGTTAAAACAAAGCTGTTTTGGACCAAAATACCACCTTCGATCGTCCTCCCGGACGTTTGATTGGACAACCGCTCCTTCGTGGGCCAACTTCCTTTGTTGTTGCTATGTGTTGCTACTGTTTGGCTCTTCATTAGCTGTTGTTCTTGGCTTCATTTAATAACTGTTTAAGCTTTATTTTTCACTCAAGAGGAACATCATGATTAAAACATTTTGATCAAAGTTGTTAATTGATCTCAACTCTCAATGAGTTGATGATGCTGTTTCTTAGTCTATCTTCTAACCCTTCTTACTTCAATTCATCTCTTTATCAGGGTAACTACATCAGAGCTAAATATATCAATGAGAAAAATCAACAAAAACTAAAAATCATATTAGAGCTAACAAAATTTAACCATTTCATTTCATAAGAAAGCTCAAGTTTTTCTTAAAATTAATACATGGATGTGAAATGGTACTACAAAGTTAAAACATGATACTACAAATTTAACTTTAAATGTTACAATAGGTTATCACTAAATTCAACTATCGATCACTAATTTAAAACACTGCCACTTGATCCATCGTCAAGGCCCCATTGTTTCTCATGTGCCCAAATTGCTTTATGTTGTGTAATGACCCAAGCTTTTCCTTCTTCAGTAGGAATCAAATTTGGATCAGTCATCATAATCTCTTTCTCAAACCTCATCTGTTCTTGCTCATGTTTGGCTATAATTCTCATTCGCTTTTGTTTGAGTTTAACCTTTACCTTCCGTTGTTCTTGTTGTTGTTTGGCTTGAAGTTTCAGCCGTTCTCGCTAATTTTCCTTTATGACCTCTTGTCCAACAATTTTCTTTTGGGGCAAATTACGCTAACAATCCCTATAGTTTGGGACTTGTGTCACTTTAATCTCTGACTTTTCAATTGTGATACATTTGACCCTGAATTTTGAATCTTGTTCCAAATAAGGACAATTGAAAATATTATTGCTTAATTTCAAGGGCAAAAATGTCAATTTGATAAAATATAAACTAATTTGACAAAAATAAATGTCAAAAAAATATTTTTGAATTTCTAAAAATTATTTGTACCCACTAAAGATAAAATTCTATAAAATTGATAAATCTTTTAAACATTTATTTATTTTACCAAATTAATTTTTATTATGTGTTTCGATGATGATCATGTAATGGGTAGTTGTTTTTATTTTCATTAAATTAGTTTTTATTTTTTCAAAAGCCAGATATGGTGACAACTTTGATATCATTATTAAACTAATCCATTAAATCAAAAAAAAAAAAAATCCAAAACTGAAAATATTTCATATATTAAATATATTGATTACACATTAAAATCTAAATATTCACCCATTACATGATTATCATCCAAACACATAATAAAAAAAAAAATTGGTAAAAAATAAATAAATAAATATCTAGAATATTTATTAATTTTACATAATTTTATCTTTGGTGGGTAGAAAGAATTTTAAAAAATTTTAAAATATTTTTTTGACATATATTTTTGTCAAATTAGTTTATATTTTATCAAATTGATGATTTTGCCCTTGAAATTAGGCAATGGTATCTTCAATTGTCCTTACTTAGAACAAGATTTAAAATTCAGGGTTCAATGTGTCACAATTGAAAAGTCAGGGACTAAAGTGACCCGAGTCCCAAACTATAGAGACTGTTAGTGTAAATCGCCCTTCCTTTTGTTCATTTCTCAAGTTATTAAATTCAGCAACAAATAATTTTATATTTTCTAACTGATCAGTGTTCTTTCGATGCATATTTTTTGTTGTTTTTCGTCCAACAGGTCGAAGTAATTCCTGAGCTTTTTCAGTAAATGGAGAATCATCATCATTGTTAAGGCTAATTGATCTTGTAGCTGAACTGTGTGTTGTTGCCGGAGTAAACGGATTTGAGGAATCTTGTAGACGCGCCCTTGGGGCCTCACTCTACAGTTCGGACTCCCTTGTTTTGTTTTTGTTTGTTGCGGTTCTTAATCTGAACCAAAGAGTCCAACTCTGGCAAATCGTTTGAGAAAACAGATTTTGTTTTGAAAAATAGTGCCAAACATGGACTGCTTTGCCAGATACAGAGTCACCACCTAAATATTTTAAAATGAGAAATTTAGAAAACCCTGACTCAGTGCCGAAGGCCACGTGTCCGTCATCACCAAAGTTGTCTTGGTTCGGAAGCTTGGGTACGATCGGGGAAGGTCAGCTATGAGCACCCCTTTCGCCGAGGCTGAAGGCCTCTACTAACAGTGATGTGCGATTTTCAATACATTACATGCTCTTATTCCAATTATTAGCCTAGAATTACTATGTTATCTTGTGACAAACAAGTATAGACTAGATTGCCTAATTTGGAAACAAGCATTGCATATCTGTTTGTTTGGAAAGCAGTTTGAAATTGCTACTTAAGTAGGCTAAAATACATTTCAATGAGTTATTCCAACTCAAGCAATCCAACCTCCACTCACAGCATTCAAAGCAGTTTATCTCATATAAGCATTTAGCCACATGGTTAACATTCACGCATGCGATATGCTAAAGCGTAAACACTTACATCGTACTCGTGCCAAAACAACAAACTAGTTAGCAAACATCGTGTCCTAGTTCATGTTAGGTGACTAATGCATCGCATATAGAATGTGATTAGGTAGGCTCGGCTAACCCTAAAATGGCATGTGAAATGCAATCATTGATTGCGTATTCAAGTTGGAAATTGAAGATACAATGCGGTTTGCATGATGTACCGAGCCCGATGCATGTCAACAAATGCATGGATGCACGCATGCATTGCATAAGGTATGCTTAAAATAAAGCGTGCCTAATCTATCATCATAAGCGTGTAAATAAAAGGGAGAAAGAATGGGGTTGGAAGACATACACCACTCACCCACACTTATTACAGATTCCCTCGCTCGGAGGACCAAAATAATAATACAAATTAATTAACTACATAAGCTAATTAAATATTACAAATTAATTAAATTAACAAATTAATTAATCTGAGAAAAAAGATAAACCGCCTCCGAGGCGAGGACTCAATGCACGCTTCGATTCCGCCTTTGTCATGCCTAGCCTGCCTCTGTTTTCCCTGCTTTGTTCCTCTGAAAACTGCCAAAGTCTCAAGGATGCCTCTCTGGACATTGGAGAATCCCACCGGCTAGAGGAAATGACCACCGGCACTAGGATGTGGCCCATCGGCACAAAACATATCCACCGGCTGATAATTGACTGCCGTCGGCCTTTAATTTCGTCGGCAATGAATTCCTGCAGAACCTGCAACTCACAGCAACAGAGGGCAGAATCTTGCATGGCAGCTCAATTCAAGCAATGTATGCACCAAACACATTCCTTATCATGTTTGTGACTCAAAGGAGGATGTGCCTCGATTCTCGGGCCACCAATCACACATTTTCATGTATGATGGCCCAAAGGAACAAGTGTGCAATTTCATGTCAAATGAAATGCAAACTAAGCAATCAAAAAGCCCAATCCCCATCACCAAATCAAGGGACAAGGCATGCATGCAAGATGCATTGCAACCTAATCATGTTAGCTAGGGATGCAATATGAGCATGTGAACAAACAATGCAAGCATACAAGCAAAACATGAGGTAAGCATGCAAGCAAGCAAGCAAATGATGGTCTTAAACATGACTTAGGCAACTCCAAATAGGCCTAAAATTAGTGGCCAATAATGCCCAAAAATGAAAGCCAACACACACACACACATGCATATGTTAAGACTTAACACTTAGGCACTAAGTAAGCAACCCTCAAGCATACTTGAAAGGGGATATCATGGACACTTAGCATGCATCATAAGCTTTAAAAATCATGTTATAGAAGGTTTCCAAACCAACTAAATAAACCGAGTAAAGCATGCAAAAAGGCCCAAGCACTCAAGGCTCACCAAAGAGGTAATGGACTACACTTAACACAACCATACATGGCATGCATTAGGCGACCAAAAACAGAGTTTTAACACATAAAACTAAGTCCAAAAGACCACTTAGATGGCACCTAAGTGACTCAAATTCAAAGGCATGCGCAATGGTCAAAACAAAGGGCATACAACACATGCTCTCAAAGCAATAAAGAGGCGACTAAGACTAGCATATGGGCATGCCAAAGGGACTGAAATTACATGTTGGGTGGTTCCAAACCACCAAAATAATGCAAGCAACACATGCTACACATTCACATACTTGAGGCATACAAGCCCGGCAAGCCACAAATGCAAAGGAGCTATGCTAAACATGCCAAAATCGACCCAAACAACTATGGACAGACCTAAAGCATGGCAAAATAAGCACAAAACATTCATAAGTCTAAGCCTAAATCACACTTGAACAAAGGCTAACAACCTAAGACATGTTAAGGGAATTACAGAGCATTACATGGAAACTACATTAAGCATGAATGGAGCACCAAAACCAACATACAACATGATTATATTATGGCATAATAAGCATGAAATGCAGCCTAGACATGATCAACACACACTTGAACATAAGGCTCCTTAAGAGACCAAAAATGGTCCCTTTCAAGGACAACAAGGAGAGGGGGTGGCCCTCCTCTTTTGGAGACTTCAAGGCACCATCTCCACCACTGAAATCCCTCAAGATTTCAGTAGTGAAGAGGCCCAAACACCAAAGTCTCGAAACTTGCACAAAATGGCACAAAATGAGGCCTTTTAAGGCCTAAGGGTGGCCAAACACACCCAAACCACAAAACACTCTTAATAAATAATCAAGAGGGCCTAAAAACAGAATTTTTTATGTTATACACTAAACACAATAACAGCTCTAAGATAGGTAGAAATATGATGTAAAAATGGGGAATAAAAGGCTAGTTTCTTACCCTTGTTGACCACCTTCACAAGTGTTGATGTTGTTGCTTCCTTAGGCTCAAATCCAGCCAAGAACACCAAGAACAACCTCTTGGAACCCTAGAAACCAAGAAAAGGTGAAACACTAGGTGTTGATGTGCAATAGTATGAACAAATGCACCTAGAACACTTAAGAGAGAGAGGTATAGAGATATGATATGTATCAATCCTAGACCTAAAACCAGAGCTCTCTCTGAGTTGTTTTCTCTCCAAAAAGCCAACCCTAAAGCCAAGGGGGGAGGCCTCCTCTTATAGAAGAGGCAATCTTGTAAACTTAGTCACTAAGCAAAACAAGAAGTGCATCCCTCCATACACGTGTATAGAGGGGAAGCCAAAGCCATACAGCTGTCTGAAAATATCTCCAAAAGCAGCTGAACAGTAGCCGGCTGGGCAAAAATGTCATTTTGACAAAATTGAGTGCCGGCCGGCAACAAAGAGTGCCGACCGGCAATATATATTGCCGGTGGCAAGAAAAACCAGCCGGTGGCCTCTAGCTAGTGCCGGTGGTGTGTGGGGATGTCTCACAAGGCATTCCCTGCCCCTCCAAGGCAAAACACAAGTGTTTGGTGCAAAATTAGACACAAAACAGTCGAGTTCGGAGATCTTGAGGCAAGGCGCGTAGCCGAGAACTCCGGGAACTCCAAACAAACACGAACATGGATAATCACCGAGTGTTCAAGCAGTGACGTCCAAGTCTTGAGGACGGCCAAAAATGGGGTGTCTGCAGTTGCCCCTCTTTGACAGAACTCGAAAGTCATAACAATGACGGGAGTGAATGTCAAAGCCCAGAGACGACCCATTTTTGACAAGGCCGAAGACTTGGACAAACATGCAAGACAAACAAGGTGCGCGCCCGAAGGCAGGGGCAAAATGCAACTGAAAATGCAAGAAGCCGAGCATAACTTATGATCATGCAAATAAAGCTGTAATGAAGCACGCATGCAATAGTTATAAGCTAGCATACGCCAATCTACACTACAATGTAGAAAGGATGTAAGAGAATTATGCAATTCTCAAAACGTCTCACGCGGAGAATGCAATACCTGTGCGGCTCGTCCGGTTGCATCGGCCTCAAATGAACCGTACATACAATATCGTGCCTGCAAAGAAAGTAAACTTAACAGGTACAATATCGTTAATCAATATGCATGACAATGCAATGATGAATGCAAAATGATATGCACTATATACAAAACTATGTATGAATAATGCAAATGATATGCAATGCAATTGAAACTATGCAAACTACATGCATAGCAATTGAATCATGATCCAATCACGAACGGTTCAAAACCACACATATGTCAAATAGATTGATGGAAGTAACGAGTCCGTCTACCATAGAACGATGTCTGAACTATGAGTGATGTAGACGGACACAAGAACAAGTATTGGGTGGATTGACATAAGTGGGGTGACAACCCGCTAGGGAAAGAACAATGACCCTAATGCTGGATGCAATAATTACCCTACAATTTAATATCTACAATGGATATGGCGTGCGGCCAAAACCGTATTTTGCCTAGGAAAGGCATGTACACGTACAAGCCATGTCTAACACAGAAAAGAAGCCGCCACCCTCAAACCAAGTTCATCAAGGAATAGGCGCGTACACATGCAGAACTGTGCTTCAATGTGAAAAGTATGAGCACATACCAGACCAAGCTTAACAAGGAAAGGTGCAAGCCATAGATGGAAGAGGATGCGGTAGATGCATACAACTAAAAAGGCAATATATACAACATGCAATGGAATGGATATTTACAAAGGATGCATGACATATGCACTATATTACAACGAAATGCATGACATATGCATGTTTTTTTTTGGTTTTGGATTTTTTGAAATGCATGACATATGCAGTATTCACAATGATGCATGACATATGCGATATTCACAATGGTGCATGACATATGCATGTTGTTTTTTTTTTTGGTTTTTTTTTTTTGAAATGCATGACATATGCAATATGATGCGATGAAATGCATGACAATGCAGTATGATGCGATGGCTATGATTGCAGTTTTCCCTATCTTACCAACAGGGCGATACACTAGGTTGGTTCAATATCTAGAGCTGAGGTGCAAACATGCTGCCTCAACCTATGGGGTTTCCATACAGATTTCAAGTCGAGGGTACACCCCCCCGGGTATTTAAACCAGACTTTAGTCTCGGAAATCCCGAACCTTTACGTTCTAAGCATAAGCCATTCGAACTCTAGTTTCTACCGCCCCCAGTTAGTCTTCTAGGAACTCACCGCAAAACAGACGGGCGGCTTTACCAGACCACCGAAAGTCGTTCGGGCACGACAAACACCAAAGGAATTGCACCTTCAGAGGATTTAAGGTCTCCTAGACCGGGATGCAAAATGTATGCATGACAATGCATGTTGTTTTTTTTTTTTCTTGTTTTTGTTTTTGAAATGCGCATGATGTATGATGTTTGGTTTTTGTTTTTTTAAAATGCGCGCCAACGCGCGGCTTAGAATGCACAATGCATGATTTCGAAAGGTGCAACCATGCGCTGCTTTTGAGATGCATAACAATGCAAATGAGCGGGTTTAAGGTCTCGCCAGACCGTGCGTGTTTTCGGTCCCGCCGGACCATAGGTTTAAGGTCTCCCAGACCGTTGTGCGGTAAAGGTTTCACACCTTTCAAGGATTTAAGGTCTCCTAGACCGTGCGTGTTTAAGGTCTCGCTAGACCGTGTGCGTGTTTAAGGTCTCACCAGACCGTTCGTGCACAGGACGGTGTGATGCGCAAAATAGCGCGATTGAATGCATGCAAAATGCAATGAGATGCGCAAAATAGCGCGATGCGTTAGACAACGCGAGTGCACAAGACAGTGCAATGCGCAAGATAGCGCGATTGAATGCATGCAAAATGCAATGAGATGCGCAAAATAACGCGATGCGTTAGACAACGCGAGTGCACAAGACAGTGCGATGCGCAAGATAGCGCGATTGAATGCATGCAAAATGCAATGAGATGCGCAAAATAGCGCGATGCGTTAGACAACGCGAGTGCACAAGACAGTACGATGAACGCGTGCAACGCACACGGGGCAACTTTTGAATCTTGTAAAAGACAAAAGGATACAAAAGGATACAATCATTGCATGAATTTGAGTGCCACGCACGGAAGACATGGTCCGAGGTCAAAACGGAAGCCGGTTGAGCATCGGAGATACACTTTCTTGCACTTTCTTGGGCTATGAAGACCAGAAACCACTCATATGGCCTAAACAAGGCTGTGGGAACATCACCGGCCGGGCTAGGAGGCCACCGGCTGTCCACCGGCTGCAAATAAATTCCATCGGCACAATATTCTGCCGGCCGGCACAAAATGTTGTCGACCGGCAAAAAGTTGCTGAGTCGGGGCAGATTCGACTTTTCACCTTGGGTCTTTTAAAATAGGGTTTTAAACCCTATTCTTTCACTTCTCCTCTAGCCGAAAATCACACCCTCTCTCTCTAGAGCTCTTTTTCTCTCCTCATTCGCTCATTTCTTTGTGTTTTCACGCCATTTTCGTCGTTCGATTCGCGAAGTTCATCGCGTCTCGGACATTTTCGACCGATTGAAATTTCATTTCGGCGCTCCCTTTGCCATTTACCCCTTTTTGGGACTTGTTTCCCTCGATTTCCTCTTCATTTCCATACCCTTTTCCCATCCCGACCTTTCCGGCCATTTTCCACCCTCCCGGGGGTTGACTTTCGAGTTGACTCTTCGTATTCCAAGCCTATTTTCATTCTTCGACCATTTTCCCATCATTCTCGACATGGCCGACGACGTTCCACGCGGCGGGACTCCCTCGGATCACGAGATGGATCCCGAGGTCGAGCTCCTCCCGTTGAGCGAGCGCCCTTTCGACCCGGCGACCTACCGGCCGGCGATTCACGTTCTACCACCCGACGGACTACGCCAGTTCAGGAGCTTCGACATGGCGTTGGATCCCGAGCTTCTACTGCGCGAGCCTACCTCTCACCTTTCCTTCGGCGCTTCCGAGGTAACATCTTTTCTCTGCTTTAATTTTCTGCGCTGTAAAACCTTTTAACTGTCAACTGCCACAGCCGATTAGATTCTTTAATTGCTTTAGCTCTGATACTCTGATGCATTGTGTATTGTAGTTGATCACAAACAAACTTGCAACTGATATCGGTTTAAGAAACGACACATGCACACACACTGCACTAGCCTTAATCACCCAGACACACGGCATACATCGTATTTCACTGCAAACACCGACACCCGATAACTGTTTGAATCTGAAAATATGCACGCATGCCACGTTTGCACTGAGCCACAAAAACACACTGACGCATCACACGTTGTAGTTCACTGTAAGCACACCGGCACCCGGTATCTGTTTGAATCTGAAAAACTTGCACGCATGCCAAATTTGCACTGATTTTGACTGTTTCTTCAAAACTGTACATTTTATATTGCTTTGCAACTATTTGTTTGAAAACAGGGAGACTCTCATACCATCTGCGGGTATGGGAACACTGTTGCCCACGAGTGGTACGCTGAGCTTCCTGACGCAGTTCGCCGCATCGTAGACCAGGCGGGCTTTGGCTCCTTTTGTAGGGGACTCTCCCAGCTCACGACATGCAGACCTCTTCTGGCCGCTCTGGCAGAGAGATGGTGGGACACCACCGATTCGTTTCATTTCTCTGGCGGGGACATGGCGATGACCCCACGATTTCGATGTTTACAGCATCGGGGTAGGGGTGATCCGATCCCTTTGATATTGCTATGGATGAGTGGACGCGGCTCGGTCTACGGTCTACTTACTGTTCGAGGTGCGATTAGGGTCCGGCCCTCCTCGTTGATGCACCCCGATGACCCCAGAGGTAGGAGAGATATGCACGCTGCCGATGTTTCGTCGACGACTCTCGCCGACCGGCGAACACAGGCCTCTCGCTTCTCGGCGACTTGGTGGATGTCCGGACATCTTGCATTTGGCCGGGTGGTGCCGCTCTGGCCTCTGTCACGGATACATGAGCTCCTCCCGTGGCGATGAAGCGATTCTTTGGGGCTACTGGAGAGCCTGGGAGGTACATTTCCTTTTGCTGTTTTTCATTTCTGTTATGTACTTTCTGTACTCTGCACACTGCACACACACTGTAGTCTGCTTTACACTTCTCAGATAATCGTACACACGCACACACATACTCGCTTTAATCGACCGCTTTGCCACACGGTACTCTCTCGCTCAATACACCGCACAATACACGGCTCATATTTCGCTTATTCTCAGATTCTCGCTTATCTGATAAACATTCTGGTATTCACCTTGCAGTTGTGGGTTTATGCCTACTTCCCTAGGCTCGCCTCTCAGACGGCGAGACCCTCTCAGTCGTCCCCTTCATGTCGCGTTCGACGGAGATGCGCCGAGGTCATGGAGACATTCAGCTTCTTCCGCCGCTACTTCGACACCATCACCCCTGCCGAGGTATGTTTTACTTGCAGTTCATTTAAGCTTCGCTTTTCCACTGTATATTTGCAATACCAGTAGGTAACAAACTGTATTTCATTTTTAGATCACCTAGCGACCGTGGGCTCCACTGCCTGCGATGATGAGGGACCGGTTTGCGGGTGCCGTCGAGACCTCGCGTTACCGGAATCTGCTGGAGGGCCCGGTCTGTCGGGCTTTGTACCTGGGCGAGCGCTTCTTGTGTCAGACCCTAGGCGTATCCGAGCAGACAGTCCCAGTGCACCCTCCTGAGTATATGAGGGACACCGAGCGTTTCACCGCCGAGCAGATGGCGGACTACACCATCGGCTGGGAGGCAGACGGCTACAGAGGCGAGGGTGATTACTCAGAGTACGTCCGGACCTTCATCATGTGGCCCCTGAGCGGTGGTCGTCGAGCTGAGAGAGAGAGACCTGCGGCGCCAGCGGCCGGAGCAAGAGTAGAAGGAGGAGCGCCGAGGAGGGCTCGAGTCCGCGGCAGAGGTGGAGTTCAGAGAGGACGGGAGGCCAGTTGGCCCGCCTCGCTTACTGGCCGACTTTCCGAGGGCGATGGGGCGACCTATCGATCCCTTCGCCTCCACCGGCCGATCACGAGTTTGTTTGTCCCCGACTTGCCTCCGGTATGTGTTACTGCATTTCTGTACAGTTATTTCATTTCAGTTTATTTGATATTCCACAGAATATTGATGCATCTGATTCCCTTGCAGGCGTCTTCTGGATACACTCGGCAGTTACTGGAGATGAATGCCTCCATGACGGGGATGCTGCAGCGGACCTTCGATTTTCTAGCCTTTTACGGCCTTCCGGTATGTTCTCTCTGGCATAGCCTCAAAACATACACAAAGCGCCCGCATAATCGATGCGATACAACACCGATACCCAAATTTTACGCACTTGATACATCAGATCACTACATCCTGTACTGATTCAACTGCTCACGGCGCTCACAAACTGCACTCATACATTGGATTCTGCACTGATTCAACTGCTCACGGCATGCATGTACTGTACTCATACACTGCATTCTGCACTGTTTCAACTGCTCACGGCATTCATACTCTGTACTCATACACTGCATTCTGCACTGATAAACTGTTTCATACATACTGATGCATTTGCCTTTCATGTTTTTCAGCCTCCCTTCCCACTTCCTCCGGCGGGTGGCGTTCCAGCTAGACCTCCCATGTCTACCCGAGATGGCAGGATATATCCCCGTACCAGAGGGGGACGCACTTACGTCGGGAGCAACCATGACTCCAGCCTGCATTTACGAGTCCGAGGAGGAGACAGAGGTGGAGGCGGGGGCGTCGGAAGAGGAGACCGGGGATAGCTCGGGCTCAGACGGCGAGGCTCCTAGTGATGCTCCTGGGCTTCTGCCCAGGAAGAGGGCGAGGACGGATCCTTAGGCGCGAGATCATCGATGCTGCTACAGACTTTTTGCTGCTTTTTTTTGCTTTCTTTGTACTTTTTTTCTCTTTTGGTAGTTAGATTACCTTGTACTGCCGCGAGCAGGTTTTTGTCTTCTTCAAAACTATGTACTTGAAAAAGATTATGGAATGAAACAAACTTTTCTTCTGAAAAGAATGTTATATATGTACATATCTACATATTTCATACTTTGCACTGCATTGCATCATGTTACACCTCAAATGTAAATGATATTGATCTGTTGCCTAAAACTTGAGCAATTGTACTATGATAATCGGATAACCAACCAATTAATCAGCAAAACAACTCATACAAACCACTGCTCAAACTGGATATACAGCCCATACTCTACTGGGGATCGATCTGCATACAGCCCATAACACAGCACTTGGTTCATTCTGCACACAGCAAACCCTGAACAAACAGCCCCGATCTGACAAGACGGACCACGAAACTGACACGGTTGCAGTTGAAACACACTCGGATATCCCAAATTTTCTCTTCTCTTTCTCCTGCCTCGCATAGATGTAGAGAGTGGCACAGCATTCTGAGCACAAACGATTTTTTGAAATAAGGAAGGGTTTTTCAACCGGGGTATCGAGCCTACCACAGAACACAGCGAGACAGACTCAAACAAAGAAACAAAAGGCACACAACCTAAAAGAACGAGACATGCTCAAAAAAGACTCAAAGCTAAAATCGAGACCGAAAGGTCAAAAGACACGACACACGGACACGTTTACAAGAAGACCTCAAATCTCGAGGAGCCAATTCCTCCGGGTATTATTCCCACCCTTTCTGATTTGTGATACTCACATCACTCGGCCCTCAAGCTCGGTTTTTCTCTTAAACCCTTTTCTTACTTTTCTCTCAACTTACACCTCTCTGTTCTTTATTCTCTCATTTTTTATCCCTCCCCAGGGTGATTAATGGATGAATAGGAAGTCGCAGATTCACGCCCAACACTGTTAGCTCACGGCTATTTCTTCTAGTGAATAGGGCGCCCTCTTGGCAAGCATGTTAGCGGGGGAAAGACAGAAGAGCTAACTCAATCGTGCCCCTAGTTCGTCATTTTGACCATTTTTTGTTTTCTAAAACAGTTTTGATCAGAAATGAGAGTTGGATTAACACACTTATTCGATTTTTGATTTAAAAATCATGTGAATCAGGTTGTGAGCACTGAAAATTCTCCTTTTTGGGTCCAAACATGGTCCAAATTTTGAAAATGAAACAGTTTTCGAGAAAATAAGTCAACCTCAGTGAAAATTTTCAAAAACTATTTTTGCAAACAGTCAATGCTCAAACGAGCACGGAACTTACCCTCGAGATGCGCAACCTCGGATCGGGGACGATGGAAAATTGCCCCTAGCTTAAAGGGGGATAAGGCAACGGAAAGTTGCCCCTGGTTTGGACGGTAACCCAGGGCAACTTATGGCAATGGATGGCAACGGAAAGTTGCCCCTTGTTTGGATGATGTCGCGGCATGTTGTAAGCCAGTCCTTGTTGACGACGATCGGACCCTCGGACGCGGAGGAGACGAAGACGGTTTGAATCAATATATGGACACAGTCACCTGGAAGGTATTGGTGGTTTGACTTCAAGAGGAAGTTGGTCACGTAATTCCAGGTTGCTGCAATCGAGACATTGGATTCGGAGGAGGCAAAAGTGATCAAAACCATGACATGGACTAAGACGCTATGGAAGTGTTGGGGGCTGGACTTCAAGATGAAGTTGCCTACGTATCCCAAACATGGGAATCAAGCCTTATGTAGTTCCGGTTAAGGTACACTCGGGTATTTTAACCTTCACTGTTTAGGCTCTAACTTTTGCCAAGGTGCTCAATGCGGGTTTTCGACCTTGCGAGCTATGTTCTTCTTTTCCTTCTTTTTCTTTTACATTTTCTTTTTTATTTCTTTTGCTATATTTTTTCTTTTCTTTTCTCTTTTTTTTCTTCATATTTTTCTTTTTTCTTTTCATTTTCTTTGCTCTAACTTTTGCCTGGGCCGCCCTTCCGGGTTTTCGGCCCAGCGAGCCTCTCAAAGGGTAAAAGGTGTAGCAAGCCTATGCCAAGTGGTTTTGAGATTGAAGCCTCTCCGTATCCAGGAGAGCGACTGTTGTGTTGATTTGCAGGAAAAGTCCATCACGGTTGCTTCTCGAGCTTTGCTTGGTGGGATCTGATCTCCCTAATCTGACTTTGATGCCTCTTGCTCGAGGGTTGCCTCGAAATGGGCCACACAGGCATTTCATGGCACTGAACGATTTGAACGGATTCCAGTTTGCAACAGATGAATTGAAACTTGAGACAGAGAGCGATCCTGGGCTGCACAAACTCAAGAGCGGTCCAACACAGGTCTTCGCAAGACTGCACGAAACATTTTGTTTTTGAAAGTTTTTAAGAGAGCGACAAATCGTTCGCGTTGAAGATAGTGTGGAACCAGTCTGGATCGAACCAGGATCATTTTCAGTACTCACGCCGACAAGCATGATTTCATTCATTAAAAGCTTAGCAGGCCTTTCTTTCTCTCAAAATGATCAAAATTTTACAAAACCCAAGGAATTACTTCCTCTTCGTTTTCATCACCGCAGTGTTCGAAATGGGGTTTTATGAAAAGCTTAGGTCATTACGATGATGTTTAAGGCACAAGAGAGTAGGCGAAATGCACTGTCGTTCCATTCACATCTTCTGGCACAGCTAACTCAAATAGCAACAAATACGGCACATGATAGCGCAATTGCTTTTCATTGATTTGTTGGTATAACTGCTCCTTAAAAACAAAGCTCAAAAAGCAAAAGCAACTAATTATGAGACAAAAGCGGTGTTTGAGGCAACAACCCCAAATCACCGGTATACTATACAAGAGGGATCGACTCATTACAACAAGACAGACCAGAAGCAAAAAAGACTGACTCCATACAGAGAGACAGACTCAAAACAAAACAAAAGACTGACTCGACACCCAAGTCAGAATTTTACAAAACTAACATTAACAGATGTCCAAAAATGCGTGCCAAACGCCACATCCAAAAGCGGGCCAGGCACTGCCCACAGGCGGTCCACCTTCTGATTACATACTTGCAGTGTCTGTATCCTCAAAATCCAACAACTGGGTGGTGACGGACTTTGCTGAGGTGGGGGGAAGGATAACCTCGTTGTCAATCAAATCTTGCACCTCGTGCCGGAGGACGAAACAATTGTCGGTAGCATGGCCAGTCTGTTGGTGGTACGCACAGTACTGAGCAGGGTTATGAGTATCAGGGAGATTCTTCGGGAGAGGTTGAGGCTCCAGGGGTTTAAGGTGTCCCCTCTCGGCAAGGATTTGAAGTGCCTTGGACAATGGCATGTAGAGAGCATGGAAGACCCTGTGCTCAAGGGCGGTACTTTGAGTTCGAGCACTCTAGCTAGATGCACTAGCAAAGCGGATCGTGCGGCCTTGGGTTTCGATCCTTTCCGGATGCAAAGTTGGGAGGAAGAACTGTTTTGGCATGATTGGGCCTATCTCGATTCTCGATTGATCGAATTGCCCTCGTGAGTGGGAAAGCATCCTCCACAACTTTTGACATAATCGCGATATCTGCTGCTTGTTCATTGCCCGGCTTTCAAAGCCTCTCTCGCCACAGAGCTTGTTCGATAGATCGGCATCTGCCTTCATCTTGCCTTTGTCTTCGCCCGAGCCGATTTAGAACTTGGTTTGATGCGTTGTTGCATAGCCATTGAGGCCATCTCCTGTTGGTTGAGTTCAATAATTGGCCCCAGATGGGCTCTTAGGGTATAAAGCCTCCGGCATATGGTGCGAGTGGCGAAAACAGACATCCCATAGGCGAGATTCGCTGACCTTTTGAAGATCACCTATCATTCCCATTAGTTCAAATGTAGTAGGCTCGCGAGCCCGATATAGTTGAGGGGTCCAAATTGATGTGCGACAGCGACAGGTGGATGCGCATGTCAACAAGAGTTTCATCCCGTGGGGTGATTTCTTGACTCAACGCGTCGTCATGACCACAATCTCTTCTCGAGTTCTGCGTTATGTTCGGCCTTGCCAAAGAAGGAGAAGACACTAGTCGCTCGATCGACCCTCGACTCTCGAATCAAACGGAAAATAAGCGATTTCAAATTTCAAAGATCAAACACGGGTGTAGTCGAACAACTGCACTCTACTACTGAACACTGTTCCCCAGAATCACTGTTCAAAACTGAACTGATACCCACAGACATAACTGATTCTCAACAACACTGATACTGGTGCCCTCTGGCCGGATACCCAAATTTGCAAACTGATATATGCGTTCCCTGCAGAGATACACTCTAAAAGCACATAACAGGTAAAAGAGAGCCAATACACCCTTATGTTGGGGTAGGGTTTCCCTGTCCTATTTTGTCAGGAGCTAGGGTTTCACTACGCACACAGTGGCTTCAAACAACCTGTATCGGGTAAGCAACCTGTCCTAATTTGGAATGGTCACTATGGATCTGAATATGCACTAGGTCGAATGGTCAAAAAGGGTACCCCGGTAAAACGGGGGTTGTGTTCCCATACTGGCAGAGCCCGCAACCGGTCAGCCTTATGGTCATGCCTTGGCAAGACAAACCTCCAGCAAACCGCTCAGGAATAGCAGATGGCCAACACGGTGTCCTAGGCGCACCAATGCACATGCAATGCAAAGAAACACATAAGTGTAGTCAAAACAAGATATCACGAGTGCGAGTCAAGCTCTCTAAAAATCCCCAGCGGAGTCGCCAGAAACTGTAGACGCGCCCTTGGGGCCTCACTCTACAGTTCGGACTCCCCTGTTTTGTTTTTGTTTGTTGCGGTTCTTAATCTGAACCAAAGAGTCCAACTCTGGCAAATCGTTTGAGAAAACAGATTTTGTTTTAAAAAATAGTGCCAAACATGGACTGCTTTGCTAGATACAGAGTCACCACCTAAATATTTTAAAATGGGAAATTTAGAAAACCCTGACTCGGTGCCGAAGGCCACGTGTCCGTCATCACCAAAGTTGTCTTGGTTCGGGAGCTTGGGTACGATCGGGGAAGGTCAGCTATGAGCACCTTTCACTTTCAAGACCGGCCTCTACTAACCGTGATATCCGATTTTGAAAACATTACATGCTCTTATTCCAATTATTAGCCTAGAATTACTATGTTATGCGCGCAGCAAACAAGTATAGACTAGATTGCCTAATTTGGAAACAAGCATTGCATATCTGTTTGTTTGGAAAACAGTTTGAAATTGCTACTCGCAAGTAGGCTAAAATACGGATTTCAATGAGTTATTCCAACTCAAGCAATCCAACCTCCACTCACAGGCATTCAAACAGTTTATCTCATATAAGCATTTAGCCACATGGTTAACATTCACACGCATGCGATATGCTAAAGCGTAAACACTTACATCGTACTCCGTGCCAAAACAACAAACTAGTTAGCAAACATGCGTGTCCTAGTTCATGTTAGGTGACTAATGCATCGCATATAGAATGTGATTAGGGTAGGCTCGGCTAACCCTAAAATGGCATGTGAAATGCAATCATTCGGTGCACGTATTCAAGTTGGAAATTGAAGATACAATGCGGTTTGCATGATGTACCGAGCCCGATGCATGTCAACAAATGCATGGATGCACGCATGCATTGCATAAGGTATGCTTAAAATAAACGTGCCCTAATCTATCATCATAAGCAGGTAAATAAAAGGGAGAAAGAATGGGGGTTGGAAGACATACACACCACTCACCCACACTTATTACAGATTCGCCCTCGCTCGGAGGGACCAAAATAATAATACAAATTAATTAACTACGCAAGCTAATTAAATATTACAAATTAATTAAATTAACAAATTAATTAATCTGAGAAAAACAGTAAACCGCCTCGGGGCGAGGACTCAATGCACGCGTGCTCGGATTCCGCTCGGAATTGCACTGTCATGCCTAGCCTGCCTCTGTTTTCCCTGCTTTGTTCCTCTGAAAACTGCCAAAGTCTCAAGGATGCCTCTCTGGACATTGGAGAATCCCACCGGCTAGAGGAAATGACCACCGGCACTAGGATGTGGCCCATCGGCACAAAACATATCCACCGGCTGATAATTGACTGCCGGTCGGCAAGACTAAACATTGTCTAGGCAATGAATTTCGCAGAACACGCAACTCACAAAGAAGCGAGAATCTTGCATGGCAGCTCAATTCAAGCAATGTATGCACCAAACACATTCCTTATCATGTTTGTGACTCAAAGGAGGATGTGCCTCGATTCTCGGGCCACCAATCACACATTTTCATGTATGATGGCCCAAAGGAACAAGTGTGCAATTTCATGTCAAATGAAATGCAAACTAAGCAATCAAAAAGCCCAATCCCCATCACCAAATCAAGGGACAAGGCATGCATGCAAGATGCATTGCAACCTAATCATGTTAGCTAGGGATGCAATATGAGCATGTGAACAAACAATGCAAGCATACAAGCAAAACATGAGGTAAGCATGCAAGCAAGCAGATGATGGTCTTAAACGAGACATAGGCAACTCCAAATAGGCCTAAAATTAGTGGCCAATAATGCCCAAAAATGAAAGCCAACACACACACACACATGCATATGTTAAGACTTAACACTTAGGCACTAAGTAAGCAACCCTCAAGCATACTTGAAAGGGGATATCATGGACACTTAGCATGCATCATAAGCTTTAAAAATCATGTTATAGAAGGTTTCCAAACCAACTAAATAAACCGAGTAAAGCATGCAAAAAGGCCCAAGCACTCAAGGCTCACCAAAGAGGTAATGGACTACACTTAACACAACCATACATGGCATGCATTAGGCGACCAAAAACGGAGTTTTAACACATAAAACTAAGTCCAAAAAACCACTTAGATGGCACCTAAGTGACTCAAATTCAAAGGCATGCACAATGGTCAAAACAAAGGGCATACAACACATGCTCTCAAAGCAATAAAGAGGCGACTAAGACAAGCATATGGGCATGCCAAAGGGACTGAAATTACATGTTGGGTGGTTCCAAACCACCAAAATGATGCAAGTAACACATGCTACACATTCACATACTTGAGGCATACAAGCCCGGCAAGCCACAAATGCAAAGGAGCTATGCTAAACATGCCAAAATCGACCCAAACAACTATGGACAGACCTAAATTATGGCAAAATAAGCACAAAACATTCATAAGTCTAAGCCTAAATCACACTTGAACAAAGGCTAACAACTTAAGACATGTTAAGGGAATTACAAGGCATTACATGGCAACTACATTAAGCATGAATGGAGCACCAAAACCAACATACAACATGATTATATTATGGCATAATAAGCATGAAATGCAGCCTAGACATGATCAACACACACTTGAACATAAGGCTCCTTAAGAGACCAAAAATGGTCCCTTTCAAGGACAACAAAGAGAGGGGGTGGCCCTCCCCTTTTGGAGACTTCAAGGCACCATCTCCACCACTGAAATCCCTCAAGATTTCAGTAGTGAAGAGGCCCAAACACCAAAGTCTCGAAACTTGCACAAAATGGCACAAAATGAGGCCTTTCAAGGCCTAAGGGTGGCCAAACACACCCAAACCACAAAACACTCTTAATAAATAATCAAGAGGGCCTAAAAACAGAACTTTTTTATGTTATACACTAAACACAATAACAGCTCTAAGATAGGTAGAAATATGATGTAAAAATGGGGAATAAAAGGCTAGTTTCTTACCCTTGTTGACCACCTTCACAAGTGTTGATGTTGTTGCTTCCTTAGGCTCAAATCCAGCCAAGAACACCAAGAACAACCTCTTGGAACCTCAGAAACCAAGAAAAGGTGAAACACTAGGTGTTGATGTGCAATAGTATGAACAAATGCACCTAGAACACTTAAGAGAGAGAGGTATAGAGATATGATATGTATCAGTCCTAGACCTAAAACCAGAGCTCTCTCTGAGTTGTTTTCTCTCCAAAAAGCCAACCCTAAAGCCAAGGGGGGAGGCCTCCTCTTATAGAAGAGGCAATCTTGTAAGCTTAGTCACTAAGCAAAACAAGAAGTGCATCCCTCCATACACGTGTATAGAGGGGAAGCCAAAGCCATACAACTGTCTGAAAATATCTCCAAAAGCAGCTGAATAGTAGCCGGCTGGGCAAAAATGTCATTTTGACAAAATTGAGTACCGGCCGGCAACAAAGAGTGCCGACCGGCAATATATATTGCCGGTGGCAAGAAAAACCAGCCGGTGGCCTCTAGCTAGTGCCGGTGGTGTGTGGGGATGTCTCACAAGGCATTCCCTGCCCCTCCAAGGCAAAACACAAGCGTTTGGTGCAAAACCAGACACAAAACAGTCGAGTTCGGAGATCTTGAGGCAAGGCGCGTAGCCGAGAACTCCGGGAACTCCAAACAAACACGAACATGGATAATCACCGAGTGTTCAAGCGGTGACGTCCAAGTCTTGAGGACGGTAAAAAATGGGGTGTCTACAATCTATAGTTTGATCAACATCCACATTAAAAACACCTCTCTTTCTCTGAATATTTTTTTATGTTTTTTCTTCTTGTTCTGTTGTATGTATTAGACTTATTTATCTTGATGATTTATTTAATTATGTTTTAATTTATTTGAAAAAGAAAAATAGAATCCAAAATTTATTTTGATAATTTATTTAATTATACTTTAATTTATTTGAAAAATAAAAATAGAATCCAAAATTTATTTTGATGATTTATTTAATTATGTTTTAATTTATTTGCAAGAGAAAAATAGAATCAAAATTTGTTTTGTCCCATTATTTCTGACCTAAACTTTTATCCTAAATATTGTTTGAATGTATTTAATATTTGCTTAAATCAGAAGTTCATTTCAATCCAAAAATAATGCCCAATCCAAGGTTCAAACAGCCCAAAACAAAGGTTCAAACAGCTCAGCACAATAGCAGGCTAAAAGGTTCAAGTGAAAAATATTCAAATGAATACAACGGCTATAAACGGCTATAAATTTCATTATATATACCAAAGCCTCTTATGTAACAAGAGACAACAACTACAAATAAGTTACAGAAACCAGAAAATATTTTTGATCTAAAATTACTCTCATCTATTCTCTAAAAAATTTTCTGAGAAGTGTTCTTCAATTTTTGTTTACATCCTCTCTCAGAAATTATAGATTAAGTCGTATAGCTTTAAGTCCATCTTTCTTGTGTGAGGATTACAGAAAAATCAGAGTCTCATTTTTATATCTATCTTTGAGAGATAATTCTTGTAGTTTTCTGTGAAAGCAAAAATACTTCATTTTCAATCCTGTAAGAGTGTAGTACTCTTAGTGGCTTTTTTTGGACTTAGAAAGTCTGTGTAAAATCCGTGGAGGATTGTTCCATCTGTCAAAAAGTTGCTAGCACCCTACGAAGCTAGAGAATAGTGGAAAATCTCAAGTGATGCTTGAGGAGTGGACGTAGGCTGTGTTGAAGCTGAACCACTATAAATTTGTTTGCCTCTCTCTCCCTTATCTCTTTATTTTATTTAAATTGTCATAGCTATATTTCATATTTTTATTGTGCTAAAATCTAGTTGTTAGAACACTTGTTTTAATTATTTTTATTTCATTAACTATATTTATCTATTGTGCTAGTCATAATTTTTATTAGGGTATTATTATTTTTATTTGTAAAAACCTAATTCACCCCCCTCTTAGGTTATTTTTTGGGTAACAATTGGTATCAGAGCCTAGACTTTTGTTTTAAATTTAACCATCTGGGAGTTTCGATCCATAGCAACCTTAGCTGAAGGACAAGCTACAAATAGGCCACCATTGTTTGACGAAAACAACTATAGTCATTGGAAGGATAAGATGACCCTATACCTACAAGCCACTGACTATGCTACGTGGATTATTGGCACCGAAGGTCCAAAAATTCCTACCAAATTAGTAGACAATATTAGCGTACCTAAAACTGAAGATAAATGTGATGAGAGGGATCATAAATTATTGCAAGCCAATGCTAAAGCCAAACTCACCCTTGTTTATGGATTAGACTCTAAGGAGTATAATAGAATTTCGAGTTGTGATTTGGCAAAAGAAATTTGGGACAAACTTGAGGTAACGTATAAAAGTACAAACCAAGTGAAGGAATCTCGTATTGATATGCTTGTTCATAGTTATGAATTGTTTAAAATGAACTCTGATGAATCTATTTCAAGTTTGTTTACTAGATTTAATGAAATTGTAAACTCTTTGAAATTTCTTGGCAAAACTTATACTAACAATGAGTTGGTGAGAAAAATTCTTAGGTGTTTACCAAAGAATTGGAAAGCAAAGGTCACAGCCATTATAGAAGCCAAAAATTTCTCTACACTTGGATTGGATGAGCTTATGGGTTCCCTTATGACTCATGAGATCACCATGAAAGGACATGAGGATGTTGAAAAAAAAAAAAAAAAAGTGGAATTGCATTCAAAGCCTTATCAAATGAAGAAGAACATGAAAACTCCAGTGAGGATGAAAGCTATGCCATATTTAGTAGAAATCTCAAAAAACACTTCAAGAAAAACAATTATGGAGGAAAAAGACATTTCAAGAAAGAGTACAACAAAGATAACAAGAAATAGTCTATTATTTGCTATGAGTGCAAAAATCCTGGACATATGAAGATGGATTGTCCAAAATTGAAGAATCATGGAAAAGACTACAAAAGAAACAAAAAGGCCATGGTAGTAGTTTGGAGAGAAAGTGAAGATGAAAGCTCAAGTGATGAAATTGAAAATGAAGTAGCCAACTTATGTCTCATGGCTCTTGAAGATAAAGACTCTACTCAAGATGAGGTAACTACTCTTTATAAAGAACTTGAAAGTGCATTCCATGACCTACAAGATGAATTTAGAAAAGTTTGTGCCAAAAATAATGTGTTGAAGAAATCTGTTACATCTTTATCTGTTAATGTAAAAGAATTAAATAAAGAAAAAATTATTTTGAAAAATGATTTTGATACTATCTTTAATGAGAAAACTACTTTAAAAAACAATATTGATGATTTAACAAAAACACTTAAAAATTTTGTAAAATGTATAAATAATCTCAACATGTTTCTTGAAAATCAAAGATGTGTTTTCGATAAAGTGGGCATTGGATATGACCCTATTAAAAAACAAAAGAGTCTCAATACAATTTTTGAAAAGGCACCTCTCATGACTTACCCTCATATTACTTGTTATTATTGTAGAAAGAAAGGCCATTATATATCTTCTTGTCCATTCAAAAATAATATAAACATGGGAATTAAAAAGATTTGGATTGTTAAGGGATCTAACAAAACTAACCAAGAAGAATCCAAGAAACTATGGGTACCAAAAATCAACACTTGATTGTCATCTTGTAGGTTTGCTTTAAGTCCAAAGCTAAAGAAGGGAAGTGGTACCTTGATAGTGGATGTTCCAGACACATGACCGGAGATAAATCCTTCTTTATTACACTGTCATCCAAAAATGGAGGCTTTGTTACTTTTGGAGACAATAAAAAAGGAAAAATCATCGGTATTGGTAGCATCGGTATTTCTCCTAACCCTTCTATTGAAAATGTTTTACTTGTTGATGGACTTAAGCATAATCTACTTAGTATTAGTCAATTATGTGATAAAGGTAATCGAGTTATTTTTGATAAATCACATTACACAATTGAAAGTACAAATGATCATAAAGCTTTATTCGTTGATAATCGTCACGATAATATTTATATTTTTCATCTCAATGATCTCTAAGCTAGTGATGTTAAATGTCTATATGTTAATAATGAAAATAGTTGGTTATGGCATAGAAGACTTGGTCATGCTCATATGAATTTAATTGCTAAACTTTTGAGAAATGATTTAGTCATTGGACTTTCAAAAATTAAATTTGAAAAAGATCATCTTTGTAGTGCTTGTCAACAAGGAAAACAAACTAAAATATCGTTTAAATCAAAATCTCACATTTCCACAACTAGACCTTTACAACTACTGCATATGGATTTATTTGGTCCCTCAAGGACATCTAGTCTAGGTGGTAAACATTATTGTCTTGTTATTGTTGATGATTATTCAAGATTTACATGGGTTATGTTTTTAGCACACAAACATGAAACCTTTTCTTCTTTCATAAAATTCTATCGTAGAATTCAAAATAAAGAAGGCTTTCTTATTACTAATATTCGAACCGACCATGGTAGAGAACTTGAAAATGAGAAATTTGAATTGTTTTGTGATGAGCATGGTATTGGACATAATTTTTCAGCATCTAGAACTTCTCAACAAAATGGTGTAGTAGAAAGGAAGAATAGAACTTTAGAAGAGATGAGTAGAACAATGCTTTGTGAAAATAATCTTCCTAAATATTTTTGGGCCGAAGCCATTCACACCGCATACTATATTTTAAATCGTGCATTAATTAGACCTATTCTCAAAAAGACTCCTTATAAATTTTGGCATGATAGAAAGCCCAACATTAGTCACTTGCTTTTTTTTTTTTGTTGTAAATGTTTTGTGCATAATAATGGTAAGGATAACTTAGGTAAATTTGATTCAAAATCTGATAAAGCTATTTTTCTTGGCTATTCCTTAACTAGCAAAACTTATCGTGTTTTTAATAAAAAAACTCTTGTTGTAGAAGAATCTATACATGTGGTATTTGATGAAACTAACATCTCTGCTCAAAAGCAAATTGTTAGTGATAATATAGATTTGGAACCAAATGTGCAAGATTCAAGTATCTACCAAGAAGAGAACCAACCATGTAAGTTAAAAAAAGAGATTGAACAACCTATTCTCCCACTTCAAGAAGAATGAGGAAACAATGATGATTTGCCAAGAAAATGGAAGTTTGTTCATAATCACCTTTAGGATTTAATCCTAGGTGAGCCTACAAAAGGTATTGAAACTTGCTCTTCACTTAGAAACATTTGTAGTAACTTGGCTTTTCTCTCACAGATTGAACCCAAAAACTTTCAAGAAGCTGAATTTGATGAACATTGGATGATAGCTATGCCTGAAGAGCTTAACAAATTTGAGAGAAACAAAGTGTGGGAACTTGTGCCAAAACCTAAAGATCATACCATTATTAGTACCAAATGGATCTTTCGAAACAAGTTTGATGAATCCGGCACAATTATAAGAAACAAGGCTAGACTTGTTGCACAAGGATACAATCAAGAAGAAGGTATTGATTTCGATGAAACCTTTGCTCCGGTTGCTAGATTAGAAGCCATTCGCATGTTACTTGCATTTGCATGTTTTAGAGATTTCAAACTTTATCAAATGAATGTAAAAAGTGATTTTCTTAATGGTTTTATAAATGAGGAAGTTTATGTTAAACAACTGTAGAGACCCCATTTTTGACCGTCCTCGAGACTTGGATGTCATTATTTGAACACTCGATGGTTTTGTATGCTTGTGTTCGTTTTGAGTGCCTGAAGTTCTCGGTTGAGCGCCTTGCCTTTGAGCCTCTAAACTTGTCTGTTTTGTACTTGGTTGTGGACCAAGAGCTTGTTGTTTCAAGTCTGGAGAAGAGGGTGGCCTGTTGGCCATCCCTACAGTCCATCGGCCATGGCTTGTGTCTGCCGGCCATCAGTGGTGGCCAGTCGGCCACTGGTGATGGCCGACGACCATTTTTCTCATTTTTCAGATATTTTTTTGCCAGCTGTGCTAACTGTTGTTCACTGAAGTGCATCTCCATACACGTGTATAGAGAGATGAATACAAGCTCTAAGCTTGTTTTTCTATATATAAGGGGGTCTCTTCCCATTTTGAGGGGTTAGACAATTTTGATCAAAATTTTCTCTCTTTCTCTCTCTAGAATTCTTTCTCTCTTCTTATTTTGTGCTTTGTAGTTAGCTTTCTCTACACTTTTGCACATAGACCCTTGATTAATCTTGACTACCTTGGAGCTGAGGTTCTAGGAGGTCTTCTTGGAGCTTTAGAAAAGGTTTGAGCTTGAGTTTGTGCCTGAAATTGTCTTGTGCTTCAAAAGGTATAAGACTAACCTTTTAAACTTGTCTTGCATAACTTGAGTGACTATCTTTTTGTACTTCAAGAGGTCTAAGACTAGCTCATTGTTTGCTTTAAGCATGGAATGCTTGAGTTGCTTACATGTTGTAGCACTATTTTGTATGTAATCTCAGCATCATAATCTCTGTCACATACTCATTTGTTCCACTCTTTCAAATACTTTTGAGAGTTGTTTCAAGTTTGGGATCTTTTAAGCTTGAGATAAAGTTTGTGCTTAATGGTTTTAATCCTCTTTTGAGGGTTTCTACTAACCAACGGCATGAACTCTCTCTTGTCTTACATCATTCCTTGGTTGAAATTTCTTTCTCTTTAGAGGACTCTCACCAATGGACTAAATCAATTAAAGAATGGTTTGATAACTAAAATGAATAAACAAAAGTGATAAGTAAAATTTGAGCAATATAAGCATGTTGTGTCGCATTGCATGTGTTCAATCAGATGTTATATTGAACAAGAGGAAGATTGGAGCATTTCATACTCAAAGTGATGAAATGTACCAATCTCCTTGGTCTCCATTGCCTTTGATCACACATGATAAGATGATGGTCTTGAGTCTTATTTTTGCATACAATGAAGTTGTACTTCTTGATTCTTTGGCCATCATGCATTGAAAATGCTTGGTTGGTGGTTTTGGAGCCAAGAATTACATTCCTTTGACCTTGTGTAATGATAAGGAGGGTAATAGTACACATACTCCTTGAGAATACACTGCTTTGCCTCTGTTTGCTCTCTGTTGCAGCAAAAAAGAGAAGTTCAAGAAATGGGTGGCCGATCGACTACCAGTATTGGCCGACAGCCACCAATAGTGGCCAACAGCTACCAATTGTAGCCGACTGGCCATCAATGAAAATTTTGTTTAGTGTGTTCCTGAGGTGGAGCAGAGGTGTGCTGGAAGTTAGTGTAATTTTCAGTGGTCAAAAAAAATGCAAACAGAGGCGTCTGATGGCAAGGCGGTGGATTCTTGGAAGGAAGCCAGTCGAGCATGTATGCGTCCCTCGCCCTCGAGGCCTTTTGATTGCTTTAATTAGCTTATAGTAGCTAGTTCAATTCAAGTGTTGTACTTAATTAGTTAGTGTAACTAATTATTTAGTTCAATTTGTAATAATTAGTTAACTAGAATAGTTAAGTAATTGTGTTATAATAGTTAGCTTAATTAGCGTAGCTAGTTTAGCCTATTCATTTGAACCCTTCTTCGCGAGGGCATAATGTTGTAATAAGTGTACGTGCGTGCGTGTATGCATGTCTTCCAACCCCATGTCTTTCTCCCTTTTATTTAATCGCTTTCGATGGTTAGATTAGGGGCATTTTCAATTAGCATACCTTATGCTCGCATGCTTACATCCATTCATTTGTCTTGCATGCACTGAGGCTCAGCGGATCATTCAAACTGCATTGTCAATTTCAATACTTCCTTGAATACGTGTTTCAAAACATGTTATCAAAGTGTTGCAAATACCATGATTAGATAGCCGAGCCTATTTAGTTGCATCATTGCATGTATTACATTAGACATCTTGCATAGTTAGGATCATGCATTATTTCTAACTAGTTTTTGTTTTGGCATAGAGTACTCGGTGAGTTTTATGCTTTAGCATACTTGCATGAGTGTGATTACCATATTGCCATGTTTCGCATGCTTGCCATGAGGCTATGTGCTTAAATGCTAGACTGCTTGAATGCCTGTAGATGAAGGCTTGGTTGCTTGAATTGAAACAGTTCAACAAATGTGTGTTTTAAGCCCACTTTGCGAAGTGACAAATCATGTTTTAGCCCATCATGTTTGATGGAAAATTCGCATTTTAGCCCACTTGAGGGTGGCAAATTCAAACCATTTTCGAAAATAAACACGAGTTGAATTGTTCCAATTCTTGCAATTTTAATCTATACTTGCTTGTGTGCATCACGTAGTAATGTTAGCTAATAAACCGGAACAAGAACACATAAGGTTTTTAAAATCACATATCATGATTAGTAAAGGCCGATCTTTGATCGGGGCGAGCGGGAGGTGCTCAATTCATGACCTTCCCCATTCGTACCTAAGTTCCCGAGCTGAGGTAACTTTGGTGATGACGGACATGTGCTTTGGCACAAGTTAGGGTTTCCTAAATTTTCCTAAAATAAAATATTTAGGTGGTGACTCTATAATCTAGCAAGCAGTCAAATTTTGGCATTATTTGATTTAAAATCAATTTTGTAAAATGATTTGCCGGATTGGACTCTTTGGTGTTTATCAGTTTCACATTGCACTTGTGAGACTAGATTCAGAACCACAAGTAGAGTCCGAACTGTGAGGCTTTCTTTTCAAACCCTTTCTGAAAGGCGAGGGCGAGGAAAAATGCGAGTCCACAACAACCCCCAGGTTTTGAAAATCATGCTTTTCCAAATCATGTTTTTAAACTATCAAAAGCTTTATATGGTTTGAAACAAGCACCTCGTGCATGGTATGAACAATTAAGTAAAGTTTTGATTGAAAATAATTTTTTTAGAGGAACGATTGACACAATACTTTTTGTTAAAACTAAAAATGATGATTTACTTATTATGCAAATATATGTGGATGATATTATATTTGGTACTACTAATGAAATCTTGTATGATGAATTTGCTAAGTGTATACAATGTGAGTTTGAGATAAGCATGATGGGGGAGCTAAATTATTTCGTTGGGCTTCAAATCAAATAATGTAAGGAAGGAATTTTTATCAACCAAGCTAAGTACACAAAATAATTACTTAAAAAGTTTGATATGTATGACTCAAAAATAGCTGGAACACTTATGAGCACATCCATTAAGCTAGATAAGGATGAAAAAGGTAAGTTCATTGATCAAACAAAATATCGAGGTATGATCAGCTCACTTCTTTATTTAACTGCAAGTAGACCTGATATTATGTTTAGTGTTTGTATATGTGCTAGATATCAATCAAATCCTAAAGAATCACATTTCAATGCTGTTAAAAGAATTTCTAGATATCTTGCTGGCACTCAAAATTTGGAATTGTTTTATCCTAAAGGTGTTGCATTTGATTTAATTAGTTATTCGGATGTTGACTTTGCCGGATACAAACTTGATAGAAAAAGCACCAGTGGCACTTGTCACTTTCTTGGTAACTCATTAGTATCTTGATTTAGCAAAAAGTAAAATTATGTTGCTTTATCAACGGCCGAAACTGAATATAGAACTTCCGGAAGTTGTTTTGTCCAAATACTTTGGATGAAACAACAATTTGAGGACTTTGATTTGCATTATGATCATATCCCTATTAAATGTGATAATACTAGTGCCATCAATTTAAGCAAAAATCCGGTTCAACACTCACGAACAAAACATATTGAAATTTGACATTATTTTTTAAGAGATTATGTTAAAAAAGGGGATATTGTACTTGAATTTGTAAACACCGACAAGCAATTGGCGGATATTTTCACAAAACCCCTAAGCGAGGATCGCTTCAATTTTATTCGTGGCAAGCTTGGAATGTCGATTTTTACTTAAAAAGTTTTGTTATGACTATGAAACTTGAATTTTTATTAAAATGATATATGTGTATTGCTATATTGATATGAAAACATTTATATCAGTTGCATGCTCTCAAGTTCTTCATACATTTATTATCCTTAACAGTTTATTATTCTCAACTGTGTAATTTTTTTTATATTCTGCATCTTGAGGTAAAATTAACTTTGCATACATTGATTTTCTTTAAAACCCTCATGGTATTTTTTTTGCATTACTCTTCCAGCAACACCGACGTCCCATCAAGTATAATTTCTGCTGGTATTATTTTATTTTAATTGATTTTTTTTATTGCTATTAGGCTTAAGGGTTGTTTGGGATGATCTAAATAAGTACACTTTTTGACTTTTTATGAAATATGGTTTGGGTTAGGTTTGAAGTGATGTGTTAGAGAGGTGATTTGACTTAAATAAAATGATGTGACTTAAATAGGATAGTGACTTTTTAACTTTTTTCAAATATGCCAAACCAGCCCTTAATATCTTTTATTTATTTATTTATTTTTTGTTGTTTTACTAATAAGCTTCATTTCTTTTATTATTATTTTTCTTATTTTCTTTTCATTATTTTTTATTGTTTTGTCCTGAGGCTTAATTTTGATTTATTTTTTTTGCACTTTACTTTCATCTTCAAGTGATTACATTAAACATAAAAACAAACACAAATCAAAATATACATATTTACACCAAAAAAAAAAAAAACCTTCATTTTTCTGCCCATTGGCCGACCTCACTTACTCGCCTCTTCCACCAATCTCTTCTTCTTTTTATCACCTTAGGCGACACTTGACGTCCCTGGCCCCGTGTTTTCGTCAAGAGCGAGCACTTCCCGCCGACTATCAAAAGCCAAGAACGATGTTGCTCCAAATCGGGCCATGGAGGTGGTCTTCTGTTTAAGCTTTTTATTTTCGGCCTTTAGTGCACAAATCTCTGCTCGCGCATCCTTGTACATGCACTGGAACAGAGAGAGTTGAGCGTTGACCTAATGGAGCTCACTCGTTCTATCTTATAGTCGATGTGCCAATTTTGTGGCTGCAGTCATCGTCTCCATACAGGACGTCAGTGTGAAATGATTGGCTTCAATATCTGATTGCGCTGCCATTATTTGCTCAATCGACATCATAGGCATGTTGGGAAGAGTAGGCACCGAGGCACTCGGCCCAACAGCGCTTGAAGGGTCATTCAGGTCCAGAAAGAGAGTGAGGGGATGGGGCGAGGCCACGTGGTCGACAAAAGAGATGTAATCGAAAGGAGGGTCGTTTTTGGCAGACTTTCTACTCTACTCAGTCTCTCTGCTCTATCTCTTTCAAGATGACGTAGAAAGGGATGCAAGCGAATGAAGAAGAAGAAGGAGAAACGAGTGACTAAGAAGAAGAAGACGAAAGAGAAGAAGACAAACGGGAGAGAGAGCCGAGGCAGTTGATTGACCTGTCTCGCTTTTGCTAGTCGATTGACGCAAAAGTGAGACCGCGTGTCCGACGCGATTTTCGACGGAAAAGAGAGAGACGGACGAATCATATATATATATATATATATCTCTTTTTGATTATTTGTTTTTGATGCCATTTATCCCTATTATTTTCCTCCTCCTCCTCCTCCTCTCGATTCTGAGGCATGATTTTCTTTTTGATAATGTCACAGGGGGAGAAACTTATAATGTTATATATTATAATGTTATGTATTATGATGTTATATATTATGATGATGTTATGTATTATGATATCATTTTCAAACTAATCTGATGTTATGTATTTATAGTTTGATATCTTAATCTTATATCATATTGTTGATTAAAGCTTATTTATTACACATGTGCTAACCTACGTATTTAGAAATGAATTCAGGGTACATGACTTGAGAGGGAGCCTTTATTACTCCCAAATTAAATCAAAACATCATTGTGTGCCATTATCAAAAAAGGGGAGATTGTTAGACTTATTTATTTTGATGATTTATTTAATTATGTTTTAATTTATTTGAAAAAGAAAAATAGAATCCAAAATTTATTTTGATGATCTATTTAATTATGTTTTAATTTATTTGAAAGAGAAAAATAGAATCCAAAATTTATTTTGATGATTTATTTGATTATGTTTTAATAGAATCCAAAATTTATTTATATGATTTATTTAATTATGTTTTAATTTATTTGAAAGAGAAAAATATAATCAAAATTTATTTTGTCCCATTATTTCTCACCTAAACTTTTATCCTAAATATTGTTTGAATGTATTTAATATTTGTTTAAATCAGAAGTTCATTTCAACTCAAAAATAATGCCCAAACCAGAGGTTCAAATAGCTCAAAACAAAGGTTCAAACAGCCCAACACAGCAGCAGGCCAAAAGGTTCAAGTGGAAGATATTCAAATAAGTAATGATGGAGTGGAAGATATTCAAATGAATACAACGGCTATAAACAGCTATAAATTTCATTATATATACCAAAGTCTCTTATGTGAACAAGAGATAGCAACTACAAACAAGTTATAGAAACCAGAAAATATTTTTTGATCTAAAATCACTCTCATCTATTCTCTGAATTTTTTTTTGAGAAGTGTTCTTCAATTTTTATTTACATCATCTCTCAGAAATTATACATTAAGTCGTATAGCTTTAAACCCATCTTTCCTATGTGAGGATTACAGAAAAATCAGAGTCTCATTTTTATATCTATCTTTGAGAGATAATTCTTGTAGCTTTCTGTGAAAGCAAAAATACCTTCTTTTCAATCCTGTAAGAGTGTAGTACTCTCAGTGTTTTTTTTGGACTTATAAAGTCTGTGTAAAATCCGTGGAGGATTACTCAATCTGTGAAAAGGTTGCTAGCACCCTACGAAGCTAGAGAATAGTGGAAAATCTCAAGTGAAACTTAAGGAGTGGACGTAGCCAAGTTGAAGCCGAGCCACTATAAATTTGTTTGCCTCTTTCTCCTTTATCTCTTTATTTTATTTAAATTACCATAGTTATATTTCATATTTTTATTGTGCTAAAATCTAGTTGTTAGAACACTTATTTTAATTATTTTTATTTCATTAACTATATTTATCTATTATGCTAGTCATAATTTTTGTTAGGGTATTATTATTTTTATTTGTAAAAACCTAATTCACCCTTCTCTTAGGTTGTCTTTTGGGTAACAGTATGGTTAAACTATTTAGCATTATCTTTGAGGATTATCCAACAACCATCACACTTAAAGTGGTGACCCTGTGAGGTATAATACAATTGTTTTGCATCTCCTACCTATAAAAAATTACAAACAAAAATTGATAGTCTTTCCATTAAATCATTTGAGTAGAAAAATGTGTAAACTATATCTTATCGAATCTTCAAGGTTATAGCCACTAATTGGAGTCCTCTCTATTGTGCGAACAAATCCATAATATTTGTTAAGGTGAGATTGAATGCTGGACCATCGATGTATCAAGCCTGAGCTAATTTGATCACTCTGATAACCCAAGAGTTGATTGAACTAATCCCGAATTCGATTCCATAACCTTGCTCTCGGTTGATCTGTACCCGTAGTTGCATCTTCTGAGACATGCAACCATGCTTTACAAAGTGCTTCATCTTCCTCTTTTGTCCAATTTCGATTTCTTTCTTTTTGTTGCATTTCACCATTTCTTTTTTTCTTTTTCTTTTTTTGTGCTGTGGATGGATGTATGTCACTTACTGGAGGAGGTTCATGAGATTGTAATTGAGATTGCTCTAGAATAAATTTAGTAAATGGAGTTTGACAATATTGTGGATTTGAAAAGAATTGAGAAAATGCTTTAGAATCAAATTGCAATGGTAGCCGAGAGTTTTGTTGTTGATTGAACTAATTATTGAAAAATGGAGGAGGATCCATTTTTTGGAAGTTTTGGCTGATATACAGTTGAAATCTTTTTTAATAGAAGGGTTGAGAATAGGAAATGGTTAAGAATATATACTGGTTTGCATTTTATTGAAAAAGACAAACTGTGCACAACAGTAAAAAAATTGAATTAGCAAATGCCTAGTTGCAACAGTAATATTGATTTTGAGTTGTTGTTTGAAAAATATTATTATATTTAAGTGAGTCCCACAATGGCTAGCTATATTGCTAGTCACAGTTAACACATAAGTTAACACCTAACATTAACACCCCTTAGCTGCTCCATTGCAGCACAAAACAATATTTTTAGCTGGTCAAAAATTGGCAGTTGACACTAACAAATACAGTAACACATCCATTGTGGATGCTCTTAGGTCTATTTTAGGAAGTTGGTTAAAAATTAATTTTTTAACTTTTTTAGATTATATCATCTTTTTATTTTTTTGCACGTTTTTTAAAAAAAAGTAAAAAAAATTAAAAAATCAACTTTCAATTTACATCCAAAATAGACCTTAATTTCCTCATCCACCTAATCAGGCTTGTTTAAACCAAGACAGAAGTACTAAAACATGAACCATTCTAATCCATGTGTAACGACAATGAGAAAGTCAATATATTCATATAATTAGAGCGGTATAAAGGGGGTGTTTGGTAAAACTTTTTTTCAACTTAAATCAGCTTTTGGCTTAAATTAAGCTAAATTGGTGTGTTTGGTACAACTTATGAGGCACAGATTATGGCTTAATTTAAGCCATTTTCGGCTTAAATGTAAAAGTTGCTCCAAAGGTGCTTAAATTTTGAGCTTAAGCGCGCAGCTGTTTTTGGAGGGGCAAAATGACTTAAATGCCCCTCCAAAACAATGAAAATGCCACTATATAAACATAATTCTTTGTCTCATACCTCACTCTTCTCTTCTCTTCTCATCTCCTCTCAAACGGCGCTCTCCTCTTCTCTTCTCCTCTCGCTGCTGAACGACGAAACTGCTCCACACATCGAAGATCGCCGGCGATCGTCCCCATTTTCCGTTGATCTCCACCAAAAAGTAAGATTTGAAACCCTAAACCCTATGTTTTGTTATATATAGATATACATACACTACTAGAAAATTGGTTTTTTGCGTCTAGTTTTTTGCGACGGTCTATTTAACCGTAGCAAAAAATATACTATTTTCTAAATCTAGTTTATGTATGTGCTTTATTTCACTTGTTTTCTTTTATTTATATTTGCCCTAGTCAGCCTTGCTCAAACTCTCGACATCGGTCTCTTTCCCTCGCTCGCCCAAACACAGGTATGAATCACTCTTCCTCTCTTGATCTCTCAATATCTCTCGATCTCTCAATTCCTCTCTCTCTCTCGATCTCTATTGTCTCTCTCTGTGTATATATATTTCCTAGGGTTTAGATCGATACATTCATCTGCCCTTCGCGATTTCTATTCTTCAATTTATGTTCTTTGTGATTTCTTCTTATGATCGATGTCTTCAATATCATTTGGAATTCTGTTCTTCACGATTTCTTCATAGGTGCGTGATTTACTTTTTCACTATTTCATTTCATGTAGTTTCAATTTCCAGCAAATAATCGCTTTGTTCGCACTCTCTTCTTCTCTTCGATCATTGTATTTCCTCTTTCTATCTACTTCTTACATTTCAATTGTTGTTCATTGAGGCCATAATTATATTTCAATTCTTGATAATTTTTATTGTGATTTCTGAGCATCAAAGTTCCCTGTTTGTTTCATAATCTTTGTGATGTTAATTGATTGTGATTTGAATTGTCAGGTTAGCCTTTGGAGAAGCAACAAGACCAAATCCAGAATATTTATGAATTTGATATTGACAACTCTGATGGTTGTGCTATGCTTTAGGTTATTCAAATTTTTGCTCTAAAGCACTTTGAATTTGAACTACTACTATTAACAATCTAGTCCCTAAAAGTTATTAATAAATCTGCTATAGATAAGCTTGGATATGGTCAAACTACCTAAGTATCAGTATATCTTCCTCTTCTCATCACATCATTCTTATTCATGTAATTGCTCTTGATGATCGGATGTGTAGCTAGAGAAGGAAATATAGAGAGTATGCTTTCAGTTGAAATGGGCTTGAAGGAGCTTGTTTCATGTGGATTTTCATTTCATGTTTTTAGGTTATTCATTTCACGTGGATTTTCATTTCATGTTTTTAGGTTACTCTTTAAATTTAGATTTATTCTTTTTGGGAACTCAGTAGTGAGAAAAAATGAGATCATTTCCCAGTATGCATCATTTTGATAAATGGGTGCATTTTTATTTCAGTTGGTTTATTTTAGCAGTTGCATTATCCCCTATGGTGATTACGTTTGAAGGATGCACCTTACCTAAAATTTTAAACAAAGTCAAATAGAGGAATTCTATTTCACTCACATATCCTGAAAAGTCAATCAATTTTAATTTCAGGTAACTTGTGGGGTAAGAGGAAAACTGGATCCTCCTTGCAATGCCGTGGGTTATATTGACAAAGAAGTGCTTGGTATCAATCACATGTATGAACATCCAGCTTGGAAAAGATCTAAGATGAATGATTTTTCTTCTCTTATTCTTCTTTTTATTAAATTATTTGGTATTTAGACCGCTAGTTCACTAGCATGCATTTGTGAAATTCTCATCTTCCTTGAAGTAATGCAGGCTTGCACTAAGAATACCCCTTATGAAGGGCCTTTTCTGAATGATGCTCCATCATGGTGCTGGGCACCTTTTGAACCTGAAGGAATTCTAAGGTTTGTTGTACTTCACAATTACTTTTTCACTTGTGTATTGAGCAAGATGTAAGATCTCATAGCTTTCACTGGGTAGGTGCCTTGATCAGTTTTCGATCAATTATGAGTGAAACCGTTATGAGACCCAAAGGTGGTTAGAAAATTGAAGATAAAGTAAGACTAATTGAAGATAATTTAATAGAAAACATGCTAAGATGGTTTGGTCATGTACAAAGAAAATCTATAGATGTAACAGTAAAAAAGAGTGATATGATCACTTCAATTGGAAATTATTTATCAAAAAAATAAAAATAAAAAATCACTTCAATTGGAAATATAGAGGGAAAGACCTACACTGACATAGGTTCGGTAGTAAAAAATGATATGAATGTATTTAATTTAACCGAGTATATAGCCACTGATAAAGAAAAATGGTAAAAAAAAAATTCATGTAGCCGATCCTACTTGATTGGGATTTGGTTTGGTTTGGTTTCGTTATAGTCAACATTGAGAACATGACTATGAGTCCACAACTTTATATGTGGATTTGTTTGCAACTGCAGTTCAATATTAGCTATCCTCTCTACAATCATCGGAGTGCATTATGGACATGTGCTTATCCATATGAAGGTTCAGTCTTTCATTTTAAGTAAATACTGTTCTGCACAAATCTGATTGACTGTCACTCATTTGTTGAATCTATGAATTTCAGAGTCACTCATCTAGGCTAATACATTGGATTGTGATGGGTCTTGCGCTCCTTGTTTTGGGAATCACTCTTCATTTCACAAATGGTGAGACTGGAGAGCATGAAATAGAGGCAATTCTAAAATATATCTCCTTTGCATCCTTTCATATCTCATTGCTTCTCTGGTGCAGCGATTCCTTTGAATAAGCAGTTGTACACTTTCAGTTATGTCTGTGTAACATCAGGAGCAGCAGCATTGGTGTTCTCAGCCTTCTATACTCTGGTAAACTCTTATAAAAATTTATTGTTTCACTGATTTTATGGTTATTTTCTTGTATTTGGGTATAGAAGGTTTTCCCAAATATTATTAAATTAGACAATAATCATTCTAAGACGACATGGACACCTGTGCAATAACAACATTTTTAGGGAAATCCTCGCATTAACCAATTGAATCATATCATCTCAAGAGAAGTGACTCACTTGTATTCAAGAATATAACTAGACTCTCGCTAAAGCTCTAGCCCATTAACACAGTCTCTTAACCTTTGTCTTTTGCTTTTGATTTAGGGGTCTTTTGTTCACCTTAACTCTCAAATTCCTGCAAAATAGAAAAAGAAACAAAAAGTGATTGTGGGTCATAATGTGTGTAGATGGGATCATTTATTGCTGGTTCCATCAATTTGATGCAAATTTGTTTATGGACAGTGTACAATGATGTGCTCTGTACACTAATTTCAGAGCCACTCAAATGACAAGGACCTTAGATTTACGCTATATCAAACTTAATTTGATGAAGTTGATACTCTTCTATGCTAGGTTGATATTTGGAATTTGAAGTATCTGTTTTCGCCATTGGAATGGATTGGCATGAATGCTATGCTTGTCTATGTTATGGCAGCTGAAGGTATCTTTGCAGCATTCATTAATGGGTGGTATTATGGTGATCCCCATAATACACTGGTATGTTTTCAAGTCATCTAATTTGTTCAATTTCTAGCTGCCTTATTTTTATGTCTTTTGTTTAAGAAGTGCAGTCAAGGGCCGCAGAGTAAAATTTCAGTTCCTCTCCGCTATAAAGGAGGGATTCATGGGTGGTGATCCCCTTAATCTGGTTTATCTAAACCAGGTGCATTTTGCCAAGTAAAAATTACATACTCTCTCTCTCTCTCTCATTTTGATGAAACCTATATTTTGCCTATATGTGTTTGTATGTTCATGTGTTTATCAACCAATTCTCTATGACTTAGAGCCTAAGGTTTTTCTTTATTTTGTCATCGGTGAGTAATTAATGTGCAGCAGATGCAACAAAACATATTGGATAATTTTAGAAAACTATATGCTTGGCTGGCCCAATTTCCAATTTCCGTAGCTGCTCCTTGAATTTCAAGTTAGTTTGGCTGATCTTTCTAGTTCTCAACCTATCTTCTCTTTGGATGTTAAACACGAGCACTTGAGTTGGATACTATAGATAGGCTAAAAGCTCTGGACACCATCGCTGCATAAAAAATTTGATAGAGAAATGTGAATTTATACAGAAATTTTTTGTCACTTGCCTTGCTTCGTTTCATAATTATTTTAACAGCAGATCTGTTGTGCCTAATCTACATACTTTTGACTAGTTTCCATGAGTTGCATTCAAAGATTTTCATTTAAATTTTTTCCCCCCTGTTATTATTTGCCCAATTATTCGTTCTTGAGTTTTCTAATTATATACTCTTCACAAAAATAGTTTCTCTGGTATTATCAAGTTATAAAATATGTAGGCATTGAAGTTTGGCAAGTAAGACTCTTGACTCTTTATTATTAAAGTATTGTTATTTCTTCTAATTGGGTCTATGATCTTGCACTTTCTGATTCAAGCTGAGCCTGTGAACCTCTGTTGTTATGAAGTAAAAAGGTAGCAATGCTTCATTGTCAGTTTCAGGACTTTGGGCCCTTTAAGAGTTGCTACCAACTACAATTAGTTCATTTTTGTTGTAAATTTTTAGCTTTGCTCGAATTATTGGAGCTCTTTTATTGCATTGCGTAAAAAGTGGTGAGAATCACTCAAATATTTTATTTACAAGTTTTATCATGTGAATTGCTCTTTATAGTTGATTTGATAGTTATATTATCTAATTTGCAAGTTTTATCTTTATGAAATTTCAGATTGAAAAGGATGCCTTTGAGGAGGCAGAGAAAGCAAGAAGAGCTAAGGAAGAGGAGGTGATTGACAAGAATTAAATTATTAATTGAGTTTTGTGGCTTGACCTAGTGTTTCTTCCGAATATTCTCCTGCTAAGGAACAGATTGTGGTGCGAGATTGTTATCACTCTCACGATCCTTGAAGGTAACTGGATGCCACTTTGAGCTTCCTATGCATTCATGATTAACTTCAAGCTTTCATCAAAATTGGTGATTGGCAATTTTTTTGTTAATATTATGCCTAACTTCCAACTAATCCCACTTTTGACATTCTTTTGGTGAATCTTTATAGTATTGTTGATGTATTGAAAGCAAAAGAGAAGAAATGTACACTTGCAATTGAGCTTCCTATGAATTGAGCATATTGCACCTACATAGCAATTAAGTGTTCATCCAATTTTTTTCTCACAAGTTTCTATTTACATCAGCACTTTCTCATCATTGATACTTCACAACACTTCTTTCATAACAACATATATGCATGTTCTATATTGGAATAAATGAATAGTAATGACTTTCATTATTTAATATTGATGAGTTAATATGACCTAAGGAGAAAATCCCTAGTTTTGAACAAGTTTGCTTTGACTTAAGCTTTAATGATTATGAGGTCATCTCACCATTGGTTTTCTATTGTGACTCCATTCTAGAAGATAGGATTTTGCCTTGTCTTGGTGGATGGGATCCATGTTGTCTTGTAGGATCCATGTTGTCTTTTAAATGTTGTTTTTATAACTTCTTAATTATTCTTTCTTCACTAGGATTTGAGTTGTATCTTGTATAGCCTAAAATTCTCATGTTAAAATACATAAGTTAATCCTAAAGAAGTTTGACTGCTCTATCAGTAGCCGCATATACGACAATATTCTCATTGGTTTCCATTCTTTTTTTGGGGCCATTTAACGGGTATGCACAAATGACCGATTCTAGACTTTTTTTTTGGAGTGTCTTCATTTTGTTCTGGCTCTACAAAAACATTTAAGCACAATAGATGGCTTGGTGATCTGACCTGGTTATTTGGAAGGCTCTCATGGAGTTGACAGTGACTGTGAATTAAGTACATATGACTCCTGTTCGTGAGACACTTGTAGAGATGTTTTGTGCACATCCAAGGAAGTCAAATGACAATATCTATGTAATATGTATGCAAAACAGTTGCTAGAGGATATCATTAATCTCCTGTATTTCATATATTCAGTTTTCTTTCTCGTCTGTTTGTGCTATATTCAATCTCTGTTCAGAAGAAAGGAGGGATATATTCTCCAAGTATATTACTGAATGGCTTTTGTAAAAATAAAAAATCAAAGTACTATGTGTAACCCAACACTATTTAACAGCATAATCAAAGCACCCACATAAACATCTAACAAGCAGATTTAGATTGAAAACTGAATATTTTTTACTTATGTTGCTATGGTTTTATTGTCGTGACCTACTATAAGAGGGAGATTCAACACCAATGGGTGTTGCCTCAGAGAATTTATTGATCCAAGGGAACCATTGCATGTTAGTATATCAATCTCGTTTTAAATTTTTTTTTCTTGTCTCTCCTTTCTATGTAATGGATAATCTGTATTTATTTCTTATCTTCTTGTTGTGTATTTAGTATAGGAAGTTCCCCACACTACATTAGCTGCAAGCTAGTTGGGGTTCCCTTTTTTAAGTTTTGTTGATAACAATGTTACAAATTTATGAATGTGACACCTTTAGAAATTATTTAATCTTGGAAGAGTATAGCTTTTAGAGTGGCATCATCGATGCACTATTTATTTAGCTTTGCAGATTGTTCCTATCTTGAGAGCTGGTCTTTCTCTAGCAGAAGATGCATCATCAACTGATATGGTAAACTGGGATCACTGGTGGAGGACATTGTTGTGGAGTATGTAACTGATATGGTAATCTGGGATTACTTGTGTCTACTTCATGAGTTACTTATGTTGTTTTTTTTTTTTTTTTTGAAGACTTGAATTTTTTAGTACAGTGTATTTAAGGATGGTTAATGGATAATGTCTATTATAAATTTAATTAATTTGTTAATTTTGTTATTTTTCATTTACAAAAAATTGTTTGGTGCTTATAATTGATTTTTTTTTTTTGTAACAAACTCATATATGATTTTTTTTAATAAATAATTATTTGCGACAGTAAAACAATAGTCGCTAAAAGTGTTTTTTATTTTTTAATTTTTTTTTTGCAACGGCAAAATAACTGTCGCAAAAAGTAGTTTAGGCGGTTGCAAATAATTTGCGACCGTTGTTTTGCCGTCGCAAAAAGTATTTGCCACCCCCATATTTGCGTCCCTCATTTGCAGTCGCATAGGCCGTCACAAAAAGTCTTTTGCGACTGTATTTTTATTATTTGCGACGGCATGTGACGGTCGCAAAAAGTGTTTTTTTTAGTAGTGATATATTAGATATACACCTCGATTTAGGGTTTTTTTGGTTTTTCATTGCTCTGTGTTCAAATCCATTAAGATTTGTGTTTGTTTTTGATTTCTGGTTGCTCTCTCTTTCTCTCTCTCACTCTCTCATCAATTTTGGTTTCCCGATTCATGTAGGCTTAGGATTTATACTTGAGAATAAATAAACATATCTATACTTTTCAAAGCAGCCTATTTCTTGTTACTTGATGCATTATTTTTTTATTTGTTCCGCACATGGGTGTCTTCCATTTACAGGAATAGGTTCTCCTTGGTTGCGTGAATACCTTTCTGAACTCCATCTTCCTCTGATGTATTTGTGTTGAACGTGAAGGCATCCTGTGCTTGTTAATAAACACATGATACACCTCTGTTAATATAGGCCTACTTTGTAGAGAACTATAGATCATATAGCCACAAGGATGTCTCAAATGTCCTTTAAAGTCGTTTCCTTTGCATTTTCCACAATTGGAGTGTGAATGGAATTTATATAATCCACTAACATAAGCCATCAATCCATTTAATTAAGCTGATCACTTTTCGGATTATGTAACATTATTGAGCAAATCATGGATAAAAGCCAACAAAGTTGAGTTTCTTGTTGTGCTTTAATTGGGAAGGCAAGTTGTTTTGTATTTCTATTTAAATATTTAGAGAATATTACACACATTAAGAACAAAATTTAAATAATAAAAAGAAGAAGAATGAAGGCATGAAGAAAATATATAAAACTGGAAGGAACTGGATAAATAAGAATTAATCACTCACTACAAGAAAAAGCACTTTTGGTGACTAAAAAATCACCTTTGGTCGCTGAAAGTTTGAGTATTGGCGACTAAAAAAGCATTAGTAGCCAAAAGTGTAGATTTTTGGCGACTAAAAAAATTTAGTAGCCAAAAGTATAGGTTTTGGCGACTAAAAATCTGTTCGGTCGCCAATATATGGCTTTTGCCAACTAAAAAAATTTTAGTAGCCAAAAGTAAGGCCCTTTGGCGACTAAAAAAAATTTAGTAGCCAAAAGTGAGGCATTCGGTGACTAAAAAGATGTTTGGTCTCCAAAAGTTAGGCTTTTACCGGCAAAAAAAAAATTAGTAGCAAAAAGTAAGGCCTTTTGGCGACTAAAAAAAATTTAATAGCCAAAAGTGAGGCATTTGGCAACTAAAAACATGTTTAGTAGCCAAAAGTGAGGCTTTTTGGCGACTAAAAAGAAGTTTAGTCGCCAAAAGTGGTAATTTTAGCACGGAAATTTTATTTTTTAACGACTAAAAAATAATTAGTAGCTAAAAGTATAGAATTGGTGACTAAAATTATGTTTAGTCACCAAAAGTGGTCTCTTTTTTTTCTACTAAATAATTTATTTTTAAATAAATTATGTTTAATAAAAAATAATTATGTTTATATATATACTCTTATATTAATACGGGTTTATGTACTATATAAATAATATATATTGCATATACAATCATATAGTATTATGGAGGCGTAGTGGAAAGAGTGTGTTGTATAAGGTTTATGATGTGAGGAAGGTTGATGGTTCAAATATCCACAAGAGCAAAGTGTAATTTTTTTTTTCACGAATGAGCTTTTGGCGACTCAAAGGTTTAGTCACCGATTCCTTGAGTACTGGCGACTAAAAAAATAGTCGGTAAATGTATAATTTAAAAAAATAAAATTGACTATTGGCGACTAAAATATTAGTCGGTAAATTTATAATTTAAAAAATATAATTTACTATTGGCGACCAAAGTTTTGGTCGCTAAAGACTTGCTTTTTCGCGACAAAAAGTTTTTTAGGCGCCAATACCTTTCCCGACCGTCTTCCGGCGACCAAACCAGTGACTAAAAAATTTAGTCGGGGAAACTAAAAATCGACTTTTGGCGACTAAAAATCAACTTTTGGTGACTTAAAAATTTAGTTGCCAAATGTATTTTTTCTTGTAGTGACTTGACAAAATTAATGAAATAACTTTTTTAAAATTTAAAGTGAAGAAAATGACAAAATCACAATTTTTATATTCATAAGGACAAAAATGACAATTATACAGCAAAAAACTATTTTACAGCTTATTTACCAAATACTACTCTGCTGCTTAAATCTATAATCTCATAGCTACACCAAACAGATTACCAGCTTATGCTCACAGCTGTAAGCTATAATCTGTTAAGTTATAATCTATAATCACTTTCTCACAGCTCTACCAAACGGGGCCAAAATATCATTCAATTCGTTAAAATCACATTAATTTGTATCAATTCGCACAACTCCATCCGTTAATCGCAGTTTAAATTTTAAAATTTATAATCTACTTTCGAAACTACTCCGCTCTGTTATAGTTAATACGTATATATTTTTTAATTTATAATGAAACATCAAAATAAAAATAAGTGTAAAAGATATTTAATATATAAAATTTATTACAAATTAATAGTTATATATATGAAAAATATTATGTAAAATTAGTTTGTGTTATATATATTAAAAATATTATGCAAATTAATATTATATATTATACAAAAACTTGATAATTAATTAAAATATTTTTCAATCTGTCAATCCGTCTAAAATCACTCACGCTATAATTTATTAATTTATTAATCCGTCATTCAATTTATAATTTTATTTTTAAACGGTCAGAATCGTACCGTACACACTATCCATACAATCCTTGAAAGTGGACACCCACTCCAAAACAAAACTTTTGGGCCTTTTGGTCCCCACCTCACTTGCCTCCCGTTAATGTGCTCATCACTATTAAAAGTTAGGCATGAGAGAGCAGATTATTGGTCCACAGCTTTACTCTACTCGCAAGTTAATGATTTGCTTGTTCAAAAAAAAAAAAAAAAGCTTTACTCTACTCGCAACAAAAAAAACTCATTCTACCGTGTAAAACAAGAAAGTTGAAAGGGGTTATTGGGATTATCAATAATGATTCATCCCATTAAAAACACCATCACTAATAATACTAATGCATTAAAAAAGTTAAAAAAAAAAAAAAAATACAACTCCAAGACCAAAACATCACATCATTACTGGCGGGACCCACTGCCACCTAATTAGTGGGAGTACTAATTATTGCTCCTAAGCATTTTTCTTGAGATTATTTGGTATAATTTTTTATAAATTGAAATATTAATATGTCTAAATAAATAGAGGACTAAATACGAAATGAAACACACGATCTCACAAAAAATGAGACTCATATGTGAGTTCCATCATTTTGAGACATGTGTGCCCTGTTTTATATTTAGTTTTTGTATTCTTAACATTACTCTTGAAATATTAGTCAAAAAGTATATTCTCTTTTGTTTTTTTAAATAAACAATTTATTCAAATTATTTTCATCTCATAAGTTATTTGCAATTCAAACAATTTAAAACAGATTTTTAATTAAAAAAAAAAAGGTTATAAATATTTTCATAAGTTGCAACAAACTGAATATTGTACTAGGCAATTGGAAGCAACACTGCTGTCCAGGCCAAGTTTAGTCTTATGTTAAGAAAAAGGTACTTGTGGTCTGGCAAGGTCCCATGCTGCGCATGGTTTCTTTTAAAAATTGTAAAAATGAGGCTCACTCTATGTCTAATAGGATTAGCTTTTCCTGAGACCCTATCTATCGAATTATTGTCTATAGTAATTGTGACGTATCATGTCATATTATTCATAAAACTAACCTCCACCCATGTGTTTTATAATTCATTTGTTTGGCACATAAGTAATGGACACATAATATTTTTAAAAAGTACTTAATAACTTTCTTACCCCTCTCTCTTTCTCTATATATATTTCATCAAATATGAAATAATTTATAAGATTAGGTTTTTCTTCAGTCCAGCAGCTCAGAATCTAGTATTGTTTGAGTCTATGGGTTCACAAATCTAAATTTTTTCATAAATGATATACATTGAAATTTTATAACATGAACGGTTTAAATCATTAAAATGAAGTCCTTCATAAGCCCGAGCAACACCTCTAGTCTAGAATATTCTAAACTAGACACAGCCTAATTCTAATTTATAAACATTAAGGGTTTGTTTGGAAATAGGTTAATTTAGTAAAAAAGTTACTAAAAAAAATCAGAAAGTCAAAAGTTTTCATCTCATATAAAAAGCGTAATGCTAGAGATTCCAAAAATTTTACTAAACTTTTTACCACATGTCTCACATGGGTATGAGACTCACATGGGATCCACATGATGTGGGTTCCACATCTATATGAGATATTTGGTAGAAAATTTAATAAAACTTTTGGGATCCTTAACATTTTTCTATAAAAAAGTCAAAGATTCTTTCTTTTCATTTTACTTTTTATACTTTTTTGTATAGAAAGTCAAAAAATTCTTCCCAGACATGTTGGGCATTTCTCCTCTTATTTCAAGCCAAAAAACATTAAAAAAATCACTTCCCAAATGGGTCCTAAGAGAACTAGAAATATAACAAGCCTAACAATTATAACAAGGTTAATTACACCGAGACCCTCGAGCTATTTGTCAAAATATCTCACCTCATTCATCTATTTAACTGCCTCAAGTACAAAATGTGTCATTTTTCCATATAATATCCCTTCAGAAGGAATATTCGTACGAATGCATCACTTTCATCACTTCTTATGCTTTGAGGAGAAATATTTGTATGATTTTTATAATTTAAAGATTAAAGTATATAAGTTTATTGACAAGTAAAGTAAGGTAAAATTCATTAATAATTAAGAAAATTATAATGTAATTAACTCTAATAACAAGTACAAAGTCATCTATCATGAGTTAAAACTTCAATAAAACAATACTACCGTTGGGCCTTAGCTCCCTATCTATACTATATATTAAGTAAAAGGAAATTTTTAACCCCAAGGTCTATGGGAGCTTTAATATTCTAATCTTAATTTTTTAATTTTTTGATTTAAAAAAAAAAAACCTCAGCATTTATTGACTTTTCCCAACCCAACCTCAGCATTTATTGACTTTTCCCAACCCATAATCCCTTTTGATTTCTCTCATAATTATTACAATATCCTTTTTAATTTCTCCCATAAACTATGATTACACACAAAAATAAAAAATAAAAAATAAAAAAGATTAGAATTTAGCTATAGATCTCAAAAAGATATAACATCTAAATTTGAATTATGATTTAATAATATAATTATGTATTTTTTTTTATGTATATCTATCAAAATTTTAAATCACTTAATGGGACAAATTAATCAAATTTTCAAAATTATTGATTTTTAATTTACAAAATAGATTAAAAAAACTATTGACTGATTTATTTATTTAATAACAAAAATATTTCATAATCTCTCTCACAAATTTTCAAAAAAAAAATACTAAAACATGCATTCATTTTCTCTTTCCCAAAAAATCAGATAGGAGCTCCAATCTCCTAATTCTAATTTTCTAATTTTTTGATTTAAAAAAAAAAATCTCAACATTTATTGACTTCTCCCAACTCAACCTCAACATTTATTGACTTTTCCCAACCCACAATCCCTTTTGACTTCTCTCATAATTATTGCAACACCCTTTTCAATTTCTCTCGTACACTATGGTTACACAAATTTTTTTTTTTTTAAAAAAAATAAGAATTTAGCTATAGATCTCAAAAAGATATAACATCTAAATTTGAATTGTGATTTAATAATATAATTATGTATTTTTTTTTATGTATATTTATCAAAATTTTAAATTACTCAATGAGACAAATTAATCAATTTTTCAAAATTATTGATTTTTAATTTACAAAATAGATAAAAAAAAACTATTGACTGATTTATTTATTTAATAACAAAAATATTTCATAATCTCTCCCTCCTAATCTCTCTCACAAATTTTTAAAAAAATATATTAAAACTTGCTTTCATTTTCTCTTCCCAAAAAAATCAGATAATATTTTTTATTAAAGTTGTAGATATCTACCTATATTTTATGGGTCCTGTTATGGTGTGCAACCCTTTAAGGTTGCACACCATATGCAACCAATACAAAAGGCATAAGTGGAAGGTATAAACATGAAACAGTACAGCAAACACAAAAGGCGTAAGTGTAAGGTGTAAGTTGCACACTTAAGAAAAGTCCATATTTTTATATATTATATTATAACATAACAAAAAAAACTAAAAAAAAAAATCTTTAGATAAACTTTAAATCAATAAAACTCATATGTCTATCACATATCTAACTCACATCATAACTTACTTAAATAATAATAATTAAAAACAAATGGAAATCACAGATAAATTAAATTTAAAAAAAAAAAAGATACCCACAACTCCATCTTAAATAAATTGAAAAAAAAATACCCGAATAGAAACCACACAAAAATAAAAATAAAAATAAAAAGATATATCTATCTATCTATATCTATACTATATATTAAGCAAAAGAGGGTTTTTAACCCTCAAGGCCTATGGAAGCTTCAATATTCCAATCTAATTTTTTTTAATTTTTTATTTAAAAAAAAAAACTCAGCATTTATTGATTTGGTCACAATCCCCTGATTAGTATTTATTAACTTTTTTCAATCCACATATCTTTTCACATGCCTACAATTATTGATTTGGTCAAAATTCCCTGATCAGTATTTAAAATCCCCTTATACAAATAATTATAGATATAATTCGTGTATAGTTACTGCAGTACCCTTTTCAACTTCCTCCATACATTATGGTTAGTGATAAGAAAAAAATCTTAAAAAACATAATTTATATATTAAAAAAAATCTAAAACAAATATAAATATCTATAATTATCTCGTGCATGGCACGGGTGATAGGCTAGTTTAGTATACACCAAATAGCTTTTAGGTTTTGCCCGTTATAAAATCAAACAAAATTAAATGTCATTTAGCATTTTTAATTTATTTTAAAAAATAAGTAATGTAATTAGCCGTTATAAAAGTGAATTCTTTGCTGCTATCACAACTCACTTTAAATTTTATTTATTTATTTATGATAATAAGGGAAAAACTAAAATATTATAAGTTCCTCCATATTATTCATTGATTTGGCTAATCATGTTATAAAAATCGAAACTTAAAAATGTTGATGATAGATTTGATAGAATATTTGTTGTTATTTTTTCAAACTTGGCAAGTTTGGTTGCAAGAAAAGGCAATTGATTTAAAGTTTTGCTAATTCATTAGTTTGTCATATTAAAAAAAATGGCACAATTTGGACATTCTTGCTATAAGAAAATATTTTATTAAAATTGTGTTTTGATCAATAATTTAAACTAAGAAGTTGTGAAGCAAAAAAAAAAAAAAAAGAAGAGAAAATGAATAAAATATAAGTTATTTTTCATTTTTTATTTTTTTGTTAACAAAATTTCTCTCTAATGCTTGATCCAAAAAAGCATAAATGTATTACAAGTTGTCTTGAAAGAAGAATGGTTTATGGCCGTGAATAGGCAGTTATTATTAATTTTTATATTGAAGCACCTACCACTTAATTTATGTTTAACTAAAGCGAAATTTTCATCATTAGTCCACTTGTTAATCATTATTTAACTTTTAGCATGTTTAGTGACTAGTTAAAAATTAGGGATAGTTGCCAACAGGTTATGCGAATCGGATTTATTTATCAAAAAATCTTAATCTGATTTTTCATGATAAATTAATTATTTAATTACTTATGCTTTCAACATCACATTTCAATATAAAAACTAGTACAAATAATTAAAAATAAATCAAAACTTACAAATAAAAATCAAATATTTCAATTATTTATTACTTTGATAAAATTTTCAGTTTTATTATTGGTACTAAATGATCATTTCACAAACACAAAGCACGTCTACAAAATCTCAAAAATTTTACATTATCAAAATAAGGGATAAATATATAAAAAAAAATTACATAAAACTTAAGTGCATAAGTAAATTCTTTTTTGAAAGACAAGTGCATAAATAAATTTAGTCAATATAATTTGTTAGTAATTATTCTTTAAAAAATTAGTGTCTCAAAGAAAGTTGATACATAAAAATATTCATTGTGACTTGTTAAAGTGTGGTGGTGACAGACTCGCAGTAGTGGTGGTGGCGGGATAGAGGTCATTGATGGGATGGTAAAGGTGACGGTGATGATAGTTGGTCGATAATATTTTGTAAAATGTTAGACTTAAAACATTTTTTTTTTATTTTAAAATAAAATATTTTTTTGTTTAAATAAATTTATTTTTTATTGATTTTTATTTTCTATTCTATCAAACATTAAAAAAAAAAAAATGAAAACAAACACAGCATAAGAAAAGAAAGTAAAAATAAAAATAAAAATATACATGTATATACATGAAAGTGATTACATATTGAAAAATGTTTGGGAGCATTAAAAAGGGAGTACTAATGATGTGACAGTGAACTCCGCCTACTTTCTATGCCTTGTTTTTTTTTTTTTAGTGGTGTATTTTTTAGTGATCTAAATCATTGTTGTTACATACTAGAGGCCTTCTTTTGTCAATTTATATCCAATCCACGTAATAAGGGGTATTTTAAGAAGATGATTAAAAATTAATTTTTTAACTTTTTTTTACGTTTTTATGTGAGAAATAATATGATATAAAATAAGTTAAAAATTAACTTTTTAACTTTTTTAATATATTGGCAAAACAACCCTAAAATATGTTCATATTGTTCTTCGCTCATCAATAGATTCAACACAAAACACACAAATTTTCCTTCTCTCTCTCTAACTTTTATTAATGGAGGTAGATTTTTTCCGTCCAAAATTTAAATTGGAGGGAGTTGTTTCGATTTGTGGAGTCTACTACGAGTTTTATTTCAATGATTTAAATCACTCATTTTATTAGACAATTTGTATATTTCTTTTATAAAAAAAAATTAGATCGATTTGATAATAGTAACTTTTTTAATTTAATATTTTTATCATCAAAAAAATATATGATTCATTTTTTAAAAACACAATTGTTGTCTATTTTTTTAGTAAAAAATATAATAAATTGAATAAATTACAGTTATCGAATTGACCTAATTTTTTTTTTATGAATAAAATACACAAAACATCTAACAAAATAAATAATTTAAATTATCAAAATAAAATTCATAATACCCTTTACGAATTCTCCTTGCATCCAGATTTTAGAGTGGAGTGAATCTCCTCATTTATTAGGGTTGATTTGGGATGTTTTAAAAAAATATACTTTTTGACTTATTAGTTTATATGGGTTGAATAGATTGGATTTAATGTGATGTGTTAGAAAAGTGATGTGATTTAAATAAAATGATGTGACTTAGGGCTAGTTTAGCATGTACTAAATAATTCAAAAAGTCAAAAAGTCACTATCTTATTTAAGTCACATCATCTTATTTAAATCACATCACCTTTCTAATACATCACATCAAATCTAACCCAAACTCACCAATAAGTCAAAAAATATATTTTTTTAAAACATTCTAAATTAACTCTTAAATAAAATAATAACTTTTTAACTTTTTATATTATTTAATAGATGTAAAACTTGAACTCGGTGGATTCACGGGTTATGACTCTGACTTTTACATGCCCATCTCTGGCGCACTAGAACTACGGAGCAAGTGCTCAACTTGCTCTGTAGCCAATAGCTTCTGGTTACGCTTTACGAGTTCTTTTCTCTCTCTCTCTCTCTCTCTCTCTCTACTACTACTACTTTACTTTTTTGTCTTAAACTGCTCCCTTGAGATAACCCAGCAACCAACATGTTTGTCACTCCTTTCTCTTTTTTCACCAGTTTGCTCTTCATTCTCCTTATCCTACGCACCTCACACTCCACCACCACCAATGCTGCCGCTGGCCCGCCCCGCCAACTCGCCGTGGACTACTATGCCAAGTCCTGCCCGGACCTCGACCAACTCGTCGCCTCCGTCACCGCCCAGCAGTTCAAGGAATCACCCGTCGCCGGTCCCGCCACCATTCGCCTATTCTTCCATGACTGTTTCGTTCAAGTAATATCACAAATTCCCTGGTTTTTTCATCCCCGCGCATGCTAGCCGATCACAGCACGATATGCTATCCTAGTGCATTTTTTTAGCTGATAATGCTTTCTAATAAAAATGATTTACAAACATAATTTTTATTTTAGGATCTATATGAAGGGCTCATTTAAGAATTGACTAATTAGTTTTTTGAATTAAAAAATAATATATAAATTTATTTTTTATATTTAATAATGTGTAAGTTATATGATTAGTTAGTAATTCAATAAGATATAAGAGTGTTTTGTCTTAAATATCCTAATTGATTATTATATTATTGGGCCTAAAAAGTGAGTCTAATTTTTAGACTTGAATAGTCATTAGTGTGTTTGGTTTTAATTTTTTGAATTTAATAAAAATTAAGTATTTTATTTTTTGTGTTTTTTTTTTGTTTTTAGTGAATATTTTAAAAATTTTAAGTAATTTTTTTTTACTTTGTTAGCTGCACCTTACTTAAATGTATTTAAATAGTAAAATATTTATGAAAAAATATTTTTAAAAATTAATAAATACACAAAAATATAAAAAGTATATTGAATTTTCATTTTTTTTTTCATATTTTTGACATATATTGAATTAAAATTTTTTTTTTTACAAATATTATATTTTTAAGCGTATTTATGTTAGTTGTGTCTAAAAATTAAAAAAAATCACTTAAAATATTTTAAAAATTCAATGAATTTTTTTTTATAGAAAACGAAAATGTAAAATTTTCTGAAAAGTAAATTCTAAACCAAACAAGGTGATTTTTTGAATTTTTACAAAAAGATGTATAGAAAAGTAAAGAAAATGATGTGATAATTTATAGTAATTTTTTTTATGTTTAACTAAAAATTCACATTTCCAAACAGGGTTGAAATGATGTAGCAATGATATATTTGCAATTGTAAGGCCTTGTGTGGAAAGTAGTTAAATTAGTCAAAAAAAAATCACTATAAAAAATTAATTCATTCTTTTTATTTTTTTTACTCGTCTTTTAGTAAAAATTAAAAAAAAAAAAAAAATCAATTTCCAAATAAACCGTAAATATCAGTGTTTTAAGATCATTCTGAATGAAAATTTTATTTGAAAATTTTGCTTATACGATATTATTTTATTTTAAATATTATTTATCTAGTTAATTAGTCCAATGGCTTTAATGATTTTGATTTTGATTTTGATTTTGATTTTTTCGCATGGTTATATTAATTAAAGGGTTGTGATGGGTCGATATTGATATCGACAAGTCCGGGAAGCAAAGAGTTGGCGGAGAGGGATGCGCAGGATAACAAGGATCTAGCAAAGGAGGCGTATGATAGCATAGAGAAGGCCAAGGCAGTGGTGGAGAGCAAGTGTCCTGGTGTTGTATCTTGTGCAGACATTCTTGCAATTGCAGCTAGAGATTTTGTTCACTTGGTAAGTTAGTGGCTTTATTTTATTTTATTTCCATAAGTAATTCCTATCATATTATGTGAAATTATTATCCAATTATGGAAAAAAAAAAAAAACTAAGAAGCCAAAAAAAATATAGTTTGAAAAGTGATTAAAAAAAAAACTTCTGTATGATATAAATTTAAATTTATTGTGACGTAAAATGTCTCCCCAATAAATTTGATCAATATAATTTATTTTTTCAAATGAAAAAGAGTTTTTTTTTTTTATTATTATTTTTTAAATTACTTATTATAACTTGGTAGCATTGTTGTTAGATTAAGTGGAAAGCCCATGAGAGGGTATGTCTTTAATTCTCACACAATCATTGAAAATACTTCATGGCGAAGACTAGATCATGGCCTTTTATAAATTATTTTTTTTACTTTAATACAAAAAGTAGGACGGGTGATCATGTAACGGCCCTGTTTAGTAGAGTTGTGAGAAATTGCTTATAGCTTATGCCTAAACAGCTTATAACTTATAACTATGAACATAAGCTGATTTCTGACTTATAAATTAAGCATCTCCTGCCCCACTCAAAGAATAAGCTGATTTTTGACTTTCAAAAAGCTATAAGTTATAAGCTATAAGCTAAACTAAACACATCAAAATAACTTAAATTAAGCTGAAAGCTGAAATAAGCAGCTTTTAAGCTGCACTAAACAGGCCTAACATGTCTCATATGCAAAAGAGGCCTAGACAGGCTAACAATGTGAGGTTTTTGTATACAAGGGATTTGTAAGTGCTTTTTTAAGATGAACTTAAGTCATAACTGGACTCCAATATCATACAAATTATTACACACAAAAAATCAATAAATAATTTCTCCAAACAAACTTAAATCATAATCTCACTCTAACCCCACCAAAGACATAATCACAAAGAGTCAATAGTTCAGAATTAGCAAGCAATCATCTTGCTTCCTCAACGTTGCTTAACAAACAAAACCATATTCAATTTATCACTAAACTACTTGGGAGTATGTCCCCCAACCACGACCATCGTGTGATATATCTCTTTAAATGTTATGATAACAAAATTAGTTAAATAGCATTCAAAATTCAACAATCAAATTTAATCACTACAACATAACATTTATTATTATTTTTTTTTTTTATGGTAGGAAATGCAAATATTATAGGGGAGCTAGACTTCTCCCTTTGGAGGGTTCGGTTCAAAAATTATAAGAGAGATTATGGACCATCACAACAATAGATTCCATTGTAGGCTCGATAGTCCTCTCCCAATTTTTAGACTAGAATAGATAAAAAAAAAAAATTTCTCTTTGCATAATGGCGGTATTTGAAAACCGTGGCTATAGGCTATTTTAGCTTTAAATATAAAAAAAAATCTTTTAGCCACGCTAACCCATTGATTTAAAAAATAAAAAATAAAATAAAAATAAATAAAAGGTAGTGGCTGTTATGCATAGACAGTCTACATTGTGACCAACACAGTGTAGGCTCAGGCTACCATTGCCATCCCATAGGCAGTTAAATTACCATTTTGCTCCTGCAGATCAATTTTGGAAAAAATAAGATTAGGGATAAATTTGTCATTTCAATCTCAAATATCAGTTCAAACACATTTTTCAATACAACAACCAATTCAAAAATTTAACCCAACTTCCCAAATATAAGAACTAAAATAACCTATTAAAATAGTCAAAAAATTCAAAAAAATCTCTAAAATAACCACTTCCTAAACACTCACAACATATACCTTTGATCATAGGATGACAAAAAGATAAATGAAAAGTTGTCTTGTCACTATTACTAATAATGGAACGAACTCAAAGACCATAATTAACCTGTTGTCACAGCTAAATGATACTAGTGAACAAATCGAGCATTACTCACTTCCTATGTTGTCTGATCAAAAAAGAGTAGACCCTTTTGTCTTCCGTTGATAAAAATTTGTAATTTTCTTAGAAGTTAAAATCTAGCACATGACATTGGCTCGGTAGTTCATACATCTTGAAGTTATATTTGATTTATAAATTTGAAAAGAGATTTAAAAAGAAAAAAAAAAAAATATGTGAAATATAATTATATTTTACAAATATTTTACTTACTTTTTCTTCTTTTCAAATCGCTTTCTAAATTCATGATACATTGTAAAGGTCATGACAGCTGCATATGTTCAGCCTGGAAACACTGGATACATATCTCTTTTTGGTCAATTAATCGATAGTGATGAATTTCTCCCTCTCTCTATATAACAACAAATATTCTAGTGGTGGTTGATGCTTTTAATAAAAATAATGCCAAGGATGAAAATATTTTAAGTTATGGGATGTGTATCACACCCAAAACTATTGTAGACTATTGATTTTTTTAAAATATTTTTTTGAATTTGTAATATTATTGTGCTTTTCGAGTCGGTTTGATTAATAAAAATTAATAGTGAAAGGATTAACAATCCGTGATATTAGTGTAAGATTGGTTATCAGCCGAATTAGTGAAATACATAATTTGCTTGTTCACATATGTTTTGTAATAGATATGAAAATGGCCATTGAAATCTGATTCGAATAATAAAATTTACAATTATATAATGAAATGTAAATCTTATAAATTAATAATTCTAATCCTATGCTATAATCATCCCAATCAACCAAAGTCCTTAAAAGTAGAAATATTGCAAAAAGTTATTTGTCATTTGTTATCAAATGAACTTACATATTTATGCTTCAAATGTATGAGAATATGACAGGATTTTATTCCGTTACGTACATCAGATGTTTCTTTTTCGGATAGTGAAGACGATATACATGTAATTATTTAATTCGACTAAAGCCAATAAAATGTAGAAACAAATAAGCATAAAAAAAGGGACACAGCTTCCTTTCGGTTCATTAAATGGACAGGAGAATAGTGATTGTGGGTTCACCCCTGGCTTGGTTCAAATTATTTTATTTTATTTTCAATTTTTAAGATTATTTAGCTAAATGGAGCTAAATTGTAAAAGATTTTGACTCAAATTAAAAATTAAAAAAATCACTAAATACATAAATTAAGTCAGTAAAGCTACCGCAAATGAATATTTCTATGACTTGTATATAGTCTTTTTTTTTTTTTTTTTTGGTTGCTAAAAATACTCTGCAATCATAAAACATTTTCCTTTTGTGCACTTATTAAAAACTGTTTATAGTCCAAGATTGTTTTCTTTTTTAAATTTTATTTTAGACTTGGAACACTTTGATTTCATATGGTGCAGGCAGGGGGACCATACTATCAAGTGAAGAAAGGTAGGTGGGATGGAAAAATATCAATGGCATCCATGGTGCATGCCAACCTTCCCCGCGCAAATTCCACCCTTGACGAACTTCTCAAGCTCTTCACATCCAAAGGCCTAGCGCTCCGTGACCTAGTTGTCCTCTCGGGCGCGCACACAATCGGATTTGCGCATTGCGAACATTTTGTGACCCGAATATATGACTACCGGGGCTCCAAGCAACCTGACCCTTCCATTGATCCAAGGCTCCTCAAAGCCCTTAGAATGTCTTGCCCACATTTTGGTGGCAATGTAGACATTGTTGCACCATTTGATGTTACCACACCTTTCTCATTTGACAATGCCTATTATGGGAATTTGAAGGCGAAATTGGGCTTGCTAGAAACAGACCAAGCTTTGTTTTTGGACCCAAGGACTCAGCCTTTGGTTCAAGAACTAGCTAAGGACAAGCAAAAGTTTTTTCAAGAATTTGTAGTGGCCATGGAGAAGATGGGTTCAATTGGTGTGAAAAGTGGAAGAACACATAGGGAGAAAAGGAAAGATTGTAGCATGCATATGCTATGATATTCGCTGTTTGGGCACATAATCATTTGTCTTTTATCTGTCTCGAGATTTTTGCATAATTCGATTGATTGTTTGCTATTTTTTTTTTTTTTTACATCGTCTTTGTCACATTTCAATTATCATATATATATATATATATATTATTTTTTTTTCTATTTTGTTGAAAGTTATGCGCATGAGGTTTTGTGAATGTTTGAGTTTTGAGAAAATTTTATTGATTTATTTATTTATGAGATACTATCTATTTTATTTTGGGCAAATTACATATACCCTCTCGAGGTTTAGTAAAATTACAGATATTCCCTGAGGTTTGAGAAATTACAGATACCCCCTGAAAGTACTATTTGCATAACAAATTAGGGAGCAAATTGTTATGAAAATATAAACCTCAAGGGACAATTTGTTATGAAAATATAAACCTTAGGGGGTATCTGTAATTTTTGAAATTTCAGAAGTATCTGTAATTTAACTAAACCTCGAGGGAGGTATATGTAATTTGCCCTTTTATTTAATCATAAATGTAAGTTGTGACTTGTGCTGATTGATGAGAAAGTATTAAAAAAAAAAAAAAAAAATGTTGAGAAGTGAAAAACGAGAGGTTTGCTTCTATATTTTCTTATGTTTAATTTTCAACTTATAAAATATTAAGAAAAATGCTTGGGAGCACTAATTAGTGCTCTCACTAATTAGGTGGCAGTGAGTCCCGCCAGAAATGATGTGATGTTTTAGTCTTGGAATTGTATCATTGTGCTTGGTTACTAGTTTTCCAAAACACTTTTCAGAAAATTCTACTTTCTTATTTTCCGTGTTTTTTTGTTTTTACTGATTTTTTTTAATATTTTAACCAATTTTTTTACTTTTTAAACACACTTAACATAAATACACCTAAAAAGTAAAAAAATTGTAAAAAAAATCTTTTAAAAATTCACTAAATACCAAAAATACAAAAAAAATATAAGAATTCAGTACATTTTTTGTATTTCTATGTATTTATTAATTTTTTAAAATATTTTTCAAATTTTTACTTTTTAGATACCTCTAACTAAGGTGCATCTAAAAAAGTAAAAAAAATGTTTAAAATTTTAAAAATATTCACTAAAAACAAAAGAATACGAAAATCAAAAAACTCAGTTTTCAAAAAACTTAATCCAGAAAACTCAAACCAAACACACTGATTTTTTTTTTCTATTTTTTTAATGCATTAGTGCTATTAGTGGTGATAATTTTAGTGGAATGAATCATTATTGAAATACTAAATCAAATAAGTCCTAAGTGTAGTGTTGGGAATTAAGTTATATAATATTATAATAATAAAATGTTTATTAGTTAATAATAATAAACAAATATATTTGTTAATACAAATTATTCCATGAATAAAATAGATTCTGTTAATGGGAGGGAGATATAAACATGGGATACAGCCAAAAATTTTATTTTCACACACTTATTTATCTTTGTTTATATACTTAATGAAACATAATTTTAATAACAATTATATAATCAAGCAAAATAATTATAATGGATATCAAAATACACTTTTAATATTAAATCAAAGTTTTCTCTATACACATCTTTTAAAAACAAAAAATCTCAGTGAATATCTTTTAAATAAAACAAACTAAATCTTAATTTCTCCATTGTTTCTCACTTGCTCTATTGTTCAAATTCAAATAAGAATATGTCTGATTATAACAAATGCGGTGATGAAAATGTGAACTTTTTTTGTGTAATTTTTTTTTTGGTTCGTGACTTTCATTCAACAAATCAATGTCGAAATTGTTTACCAAATTCGGAACTCAAGTTCGAATTTAACAATTAAATTTGAAAATCAAGTTCTAAAAATTTGTAAAATTTTTGAAAGTAAACAACTAAATAATATTATTTCCGTTCAGAAAGCTAGTGCTGAATGTGCAGAATAAAAAATCTTATAAGAAAAAACGAGAGTTTATGAAAAATAAGAAATAGACACAGTTAATGGAGTGCACAGAGAATAACATATAACTAAATGAGATAAAAGATTTCGAAATAGGAGGGAGATATTCACTTTCAACAATGTAATGTAGGACTTCAATAAAGTTGTCAATGATGGTCTTCAATAGAGTTGTTTTTACGTGGGTGGAATCGAAAGCAAGTCTAAAATTTTGAACATGTATATGAAAGAAGGGTTTAGGTGGTATATGTACAAGAATATTAGTTAGGAGTCTGATGTATAGAATGAGAACAATAATATATAATCAAATTAATAAATGTGTATGTTAAAAAATAATGTGCACAGATATAAAGAGCTTGGGGTGCCTGTTGTGCGGTTTTATGGGCTTATTTCGGGATCCGTTTTGATAATTTGAACCGTTCACATTTTAGAGTATATCGAGTAGAATATACCTGTAAAAAATTAAGTTAATCGGATATCGTTAACCTTTTCGTCCACTCACATTTGTATCTTCAAAAATACATGACATTATGATTTAAAATATTAAAATGAATACAAATGTGAGTAGATGAAAGGGTTAACGATATTCGATTAACTTAATTTTTTACAAGTATGTTCTAATTGATATACTATAAAATGTTAACAGTTCGGTTTATCAAAACAAATCTCAAAATAAACTCATAAGACTACACAATAGTGCCTACTGTGCTGAGTGCATAACAGGCACCCCAACTCTAGATATAAATGGGTGTGGAAATACAATTTACCATACTCCTCGACCAGGCAATAAATAATCCAAGGGACTGTTTGTTATAGTTTTGGGAGATGATTATAACTTATTTTAATTTGAAAGTCTGTGTCAGATTATTTAGTGTAACTTTTATTTTTAATTTATTAGACAGAAATAATTTAAAATAAATTTTAAAAAATTAATTATTTAAAAATTAAAATAAAAATACTTTTAACTTCTACCCTCTAATTATCAACTTTTAACTTCAAAACCAAAAAAAAAAAAAAAAAAACTCCATCAAACATGGCCCCAGGGCCAAACGGACCCATTTACCTTCCGTCCGATATATTTTAGCCATACGGAAATTGTGTTTGGGCGGCTAGAGAGAAAGAGGCAAAAATCAAACACAACGACAATGAGGGCCGTAGTTCAGAGAGTTGCCTCTGCCAGCGTTGAGGTCAGTAAGAAAATCAACTCTGTATCTCCTCTCTCCCTCTTTCTCTCTATATATATACATAGATGTATGTATTTGGTTGTATCAAGTGGTTCACCCGCAGGTAGAAGGTAGAATTGTATCGGAGATAGGGCCGGGGCTTCTGGTGCTCGTCGGGATTCACGAATCGGATGTGGAGTCCGATGCTGAGTACATCTGTAGAAAAGTATTGAACATGAGATTGTTCTCTAATGATAAAACTGGAAAAAATTGGGACCAGAATGTAAATCCCTCTCTCTCTCTCTCTCTCTCTCTCTCTTCCAGTAGGGCATTTTGATAATCTGATTTGATTATTTTTCAGTTTTGTTTGTTGATTATCATAAAAGGAAAAAAAATTAAATTGATCGGATAATCCTGATGGCATTTTTAATCAAACAAAAAATAATGAAAGGGAACTATGGTTTTGGGAGTGTACCATTCATTTCTTTATATGTGAACATGATTATGATTATTAGAGGGATCTAATTAGGGTAAAAGTACATTGACTACGTTTAGAAAAAATATAATATAATCATCACTCCAGAAATTTGTGTTTTTTTTTTTTTTTTTTTTTTGTAGTGAAATTTTTAAATATTTTATGCATTTTTTATTTTTATTTTTTCAATACACGCCTAATCTAAATATGTTTAAAAAATATAATATTTGTGAAATTTTTTTTTAAAAATTTATCAAATATAAAAAAATATGAAAATTTATATTTTGTTTTATTCAATAAATTTTTAAAAGATTTTTATACAATTTTTTTACTTTTTAAATATATTAAGATTAAGGGGATCTAAAAAATAAAAAATAAAAAATGATTAAAATATTTTTAAAACTATTAAAAATACAAAAATACTAATTGAAAACTCAAAAAACTGATTTTGAAAATTCAAAACCAAACAAGTTTTATAAGTTCGGTATAATTATACTCGTTTCTCTTTTAGTAAGGCTTAAACGTTCAATGGTGTGTAGACACATGATAAACAAGGTAAAATATGCATATTTGAGTGTAAAGTGATGATGTCACTTTTTTATCTATACTATTAGAGAATTATTGATGAAAAGGGGATCAATGTATGTGAATTAAAATTTCAAGGTAGCATAATGTAATTATATCAAACTTTACGGGGTTCAATGTATTTTTGCTAAATCTGAAGGGAGGTTGGAGTAATTTACTCTTTTATTTATTTGTGTATTTGTTTATTTTTGCATTCTATGAATGATCTATACACCTAAAAACTAGAAAATGATCGGATTGAATTATCAAAAACAGCAATGTGGCGCCAGCATATGCGGGGTTGGACTGTCCGGTTCCTTTTAACTAACTGTCTTTTATTTACCCAAATTCCAAATTTGTATGACATGCTGAATAATTATTTGATGTGCATTTGCAGGTAATGCAGAAGAATTATGGTGTTCTACTAGGTACATAACATGGTTATAATTTTGCTAATATTATTGTTGCCTGTTTTTCATTTTATATCTACAAATGTCAAAAACATTTGTATCCATGTATACAATACGATTATGTAAAGCAGACACTCTTCTTGGTACCCCTGTAACATTTGAAAGAATTCAACTTGAAGTATCTAGCTCCATGTGGAGTTTGAGAGTGGGATAAGTAAAAGTAGGGGAGAGAAAGAGAAAGAGAGAGAGTAAATTAGGGGGAGAGAGAGTGCAAGATGGCTAAGAGAGAGAAGTAGATATCTTATTTACACAAAAATTCGCACTAAAAGTAAATAAAGATTATACAGTGAGGTAAAGATCATATGTTATCTCACCCTATAATCTCATTTTTATTTATGTGATTTTCTTTTGTTTTAAATATCCATTTTGTGTGTGTGTGTGTGTGGTTACATTCCCTACTCTTTCAAACTTGGCAAAAAAGGCGATGTTTCAAATTCTTTTAATAAAAAATTCCTATTTTACCCCAAGTGAAAAACAAAAATACAGGAAAATTCTCCAAAATACTTTTCTTTTGCTGAGAACTGAGTTTTAAAAGCATCGTGTAGTTCTAATTTTGTGTGGATGTTTCAGTGAGTCAATTTACATTGTATGGGATTTTGAAGGGTAACAAGCCAGATTTTCATTTGGCAAAGTCGCCTGAGAGAGCAAAGCCTTTCTACACTTCTGTAGTTGATAAATTCCGGAGATTGTACAACCCTGATGCAGTAAAAGGTAGATGTGCTTTTTCTATTGTGTGCTTATTATTTCTTAGCTGGTACTATTTTATTTTCTATACAACATTGTTAAATTTAATGCCAGTTAGTTCTATTGGGGGGGGGGGGGGGGGGTTGAATAATAATGATAGCTTCTGGCTTTGTTTATCGATTCTATTATATAAAGTGCGAACACTGTTAAGATTTTTTATTTTTTTTTCTTCCAAGAATTGTCTTCCATATTCAATAATTGTCGCATCTAATAACTGCTAAACGGTTTTTCTCATTCATCAAATCGTTTAAAATTTTAAATGTAAAGTTGCAAACACTTGCACCTACCAACCACCAGTAATGTATAATAGCTTCAGGTAATATGTGCAGCAGCATGTAGCAAGCTACAAGTGCTTTAAGAAAATTTTTTGTATTAAAGAACTAACTCATTGCTAATCTGAATTCAACTTTAGCAACCATAATTGGCGTTTCTCGTATTCCTTCTTCCTTCTCCTAAAACGATAGCAGTTGATGATTTTGCATTAACATTCTAGGAACATAATAGAATTTAGTGGAAGAAGTGCGACAAAGGTCACAGTGATATTAATAGCATTTTGTTTTTCAGCAAATTGATTCTCCCAAACAAGTTTATAATGATAGCTTCTGGCTTTGTTTATCGATTCTATTATATAAAGTGCGAACACTGTTAAGATTTTTTATTTTTTTTTCTTCCAAGAATTGTCTTCCATATTCAATAATTGTCGCATCTAATAACTGCTAAACGGTTTTTCTCATTCATCAAATCGTTTAAAATTTTAAATGTAAAGTTGCAAACACTTGCACCTACCAACCACCAGTAATGTATAATAGCTTCAGGTAATATGTGCAGCAGCATGTAGCAAGCTACAAGTGCTTTAAGAAAATTTTTTGTATTAAAGAACTAACTCATTGCTAATCTGAATTCAACTTTAGCAACCATAATTGGCGTTTCTCGTATTCCTTCTTCCTTCTCCTAAAACGATAGCAGTTGATGATTTTGCATTAACATTCTAGGAACATAATAGAATTTAGTGGAAGAAGTGCGACAAAGGTCACAGTGATATTAATAGCATTTTGTTTTTCAGCAAATTGATTCTCCCAAACAAGTTTATAAATTTTCTCACTTCAAGGACAGTTTCCATATTAAATAGCTCCTTTTCTCTTTAAGTTTATCTTCACTATGCCCATTTGAATCGGGTTTTGGTCGGACAGTAAAACCTTTGTCGAATTGCTTAATTGTAATTTGCAAATGACTCAGGTTTTGACTGTTACATGCCGAGAAATTTTGACAAGCCATTGCATTAAGGAATTTATTTATGAGGAAAATTTGGTATCAATCAAAGCAGGGATTCATGTGTTGCTCTCATAAATCCTGTAAATTTTCTTTTAAATCTCGTTAATTTAATCGTATCATGCATATCATTAATGGTGACATTATTCTGAAGTAGCTCTGATATATGATTAATTAGAAGAATGTAGTATTGTACTGCCACCTCTGGGATCGAGTCTGACACATCTGATGCAGATATCTCACCAATTCTAGCTTACTGCAGTCATGTCACTCGATTTACTTCATGGTCGCTACATTTCATCTTTTTAATCATTATTTTAGAAAATGCATTATCTATCTTGTGTTTACCTTCGTCTTTCCTGCATCCTTGTCATTATCTACAGATGGCATATTTGGAGCAATGATGAAGGTGAGGCACCCTAAATCAGTTTTTTTGAGTACTTTCTTTATTATATATTGGTTTATCTTTTTGGGTTGGAGGAGGGTGATAATTTACTATGATCTTATGATGGTGGAAAGGTCAATTTGGTTAACGATGGACCAGTCACAATGCAGATTGACTCGTCACAACCATCCAAGTGAGTACATACATACCAGTCACAATGAACTTGTCCAATGGCTCGAGTTTCTATTATGTCCCTCGAGTTATTTCCAATCAGTATGAAACTGAACTTATGATGCACTGTTTCAGGAATACAAATGATGCAGTCGAAGAACCATAAATTGGTTGGTTTCCGTCAATTAAAATGATTAGAATGATTCAACTATGGGTCTGAAATCTTTCTGTGACCCAAAACATTTTACATAGCTGGCGAAAAGGCACGAGCTATAGAAAACAAAACTGCCCTATGATTTGTTTTGTTTATTTGCCTTTTTAAAGGACTGTGTTATGATTTCAGACTGAGATTGCTTTGCTAAATGTTGCTACATTCAAATCAATTTATGGTAATTCAAAAGAAAAATGTGTATATGGGAGCTTCTTAAAATTTCATTCCATGCTTTCTGATACATGTACTGAGCATGCCGTGGGACACCACAGAAAGGGTTGTAAACATTATAGATTGTAAAAGTCCAAAAAAAAAAAAAATTGAAGTTAGAAGAGACTATGGATTGACATGGAGTGGTAAACAAGAATGTAGTTGGGAGAACAAAATGGAATTAGGGCAACAAAAAACCTTGAACCGACATAGGTTACACAACTTCAATCATATACTATCGCTGAAAGGATCTTTAATTGAAATGATATACTAGTGGTTGCACAAAAAATGTACAAAATTACAATGCCACTGGGCTGGCGTAAAGGAATTTAAAATTGTCACCACAATTCATCGATTTTGAGTTTTACATGCACATATGAACTTACATCATAATGTTTCCACATGCACATATGAACTTACATCATAATGTTTCCAACATACGTAGGCAAAAAAAGATAGATAACTGCACTTTTTAGCTTGCTGGTGTACGTAGTGTTCCACACAAAATGGCCGTGCCCAATCACAAACTTGTATTCGTGTTCACATACCCTTGCTTGCAATATAGCTTCTGTTTCGGTCAGCACAAGTCACAATGAAATCAAATGGTGCACCCTATGATTTCGTTGAGAGGATGGTTGCTGCTGTAAACAATGCTTCTTTTCCAAAAGGCAAAATTTCCATGTCCCTGCACCATGATTCATTAACAACTGAATGGAACAAAAAGGTGCAAACACAACAAATATAGGATCAGGAGCGACAAAACCAAGTTGCTAACTTAACAAACGTGTCCAACGAATAGAAAATATTGAATAAGAAATCTTTCTGAGTAGATATAATTAGAGACATGGAATTCTGAGACGTTAGATGTAGGATATACCCTAAAAATTTTGACAGTTTTTAACATTTATAAAATGAGGTATGCTGACTTCAATATGACTCTTTTGAGCACTTGGCTTCATACTTCTTAATAATATAGACTGGAAACAACTAATTTTTTGGGTAAATAGCATAAGATGTAGTTAATCATAGGTAATGAAAAGTACAAATAATCAATAAAAAAGATAACTCATACAAATGGATGCTATTGTTGCAATTTATTGAAAATTTAACGTTTTAAGACCAAAATCTACGGACCAAGACAGATCATAGGAAAATGACGTGATACCGCTTATTGTCAGCCATAGTTCTATCATAACATGTATTAAGCTAGAAACCATATTTGGTGTCAACAAAAAAGTGAAGCTGCTTCGTGCCTTTTCTAATTCCAAAATTGACATAAGAAACTTTTTCAATTTTTAGTTAAACTGTTTCAGTTTCTGATCCTTCAACCCCTATCAACTGCTTTAGTTTTTAACTGTGAATAATTAAAGTGTGGTTTAATAAGTTTCTCATAGCACAAGCATTACATGTGCACACTCGCTTGAAATGGGAAAAAACATAGGGGATATGGGGCTCTAGTTAGATTAATGAAACATTTTTCTGAACCACGTTGACAAGAATACTATGGTTCAAGCAAATTAAGTAATATGGAATGCAAGTACCAAGATATTCTGCAAAGACAAAAATGCAAATGCTATAAATAACATATTGTGAAATAGTATTGAAACTTACTCGTCTATTGTTCTAAGATTAGTAAAGGTAGATATCATATTCTTGCAAATTTCCACCAGAGAGCTGTCTCTGACATCTTCCTTGGACTGACAGATGCCTTCAGCTGAATGTTGGGTTGATAATGACAAATAAGCCTGAAAGAAAATTGTGATACATAACTAAGTTCAAATTGGAAAAATAAAATGGTCTCAGACAACAAAAAAACTCCTCAAGCACAGTCATTTGCTGTAAGCAGAGTAGGGATGTTATAGTAGTCATACTCAAAACTTTTGATGTATCCCAAAAGTCGCTTGCACCCTGTACCCCGTTCGTGGTGATAGGAGATGCAACTCAAGCTAACAACAACAGGTGATCAGACTTTAAAGAACCCTACTTGTTTATTTCTTCTACATTTATGTTAGAAACTTGGACTAAAATGTGTCAAGTATATGGAACCAAAAGTTATACATGTTTTTTAACACAAACTAAACAGATTAATTATTGTTCTCAATGTAGAGGGAAAGAAAAATTGAATAAGCAACGAGACATTCCCAGATGCACTAGACCAGTGTGCATGGGATAGAGCAAGAGCTTCGCCCTGGACATATAAAGTGAAAAACTAGACTATTTGCTAAATTTGAACAATCACCTGAAAAGCATGCGCTAAAAGCAATTGTGCTACTTCTGCACTGATTTTCTTTATGATATTTTTCGCACAGTTGCTATTTGAAAAGGACTTCAAAATTCCATCATATGTTGCATCGTCTATTGGATCACTTGACTGCCGAGTGCGGATAGAAGGCTGCATTACAGAGTTAAAAATAAATAAATAAATAAATAAATAATTATTTTCAGAGGGAAAAGTTGGCTTTCCTACATAAATTTTGAGGTCTCTGTTGAGCACCTTATATAAATAGAAATAGATCCATAGCTCACATGCTTGACAATACATTAATTGGATAAAACCAAGGTCATGAACTCAGGTGCTCATTTCAAGTGGTTGACAGTTGACACTAATAAATTTGCAACCCAGAGCAAATATCAAAGGCTGCAAAGCAGTTCATTTAACCATTTGAAAATATGTTGAATGTTCTGAGAAAAATTCTGTTTGTTCAAGAGTCCCCAATCACATTTCATCTATTATTATGCTATTCTCCAAGGTTATTCGAGTAGATCTAACACAGCTATTTGTATCAACTATTCCTAAATTTCCGTGGAAGTACAATTCACATGGAGATTTGTCGTTTCAAATATAAAAGCAAAGAAAAAAAGAAAAAGAAAAAAGCAAAGGACCTTGAAAACTGTCCAGCCATCTTGAGGGTATTACATGGAGTACAGCTTCATGTCCCCGAAATAAGCAAACTCATAAGGTGATTGAAGTGTTTAATCCCAACTTTTCAGATAATTTCCATGCAGTGTAAATATAAATAAATGGAAAACACGCCTTTCCCCTCTTGATATAATGGGTAAGTGGTAAGTGTGCCTTTCTGCTTGGAAGAAGTGGAGATGAAAGGAACCCCTCGGCAAATGGTTGCATAAATGCACTATTATAGGTCACTCTGAGAAATGTACCAGAAAGAAATAAATGGAGAGTAGACCTACACCTTTCAAAACTCAACTTCCCAGGGAATGACTATACTTCATTTTAGGAAATAACAGGTAAACATCATGGAGAAACTGCAAACGCCTTGAAGACAGTATAAATGTAAAAACTCCGTGATGATCTGAATTCTGAAATTAAATAGATTTGCCATGAAAATCAAAATAGACGACTCACTTTAGCAATGTACTTCTGAAAATACTGTACAATTAATTCTAGCTTCCATTTAGGTTCATTAAAGACCTGCAAACCATTCTCAAGGTCAGCCAAGAAAAAAAAAAAAGGAATCATGAGTAGCATAAGCAAAGCTTTGACAAGCAACATTTTCAAAATGCAGTTAGAGAATCATGTCACCACAAAGTAACGAAATAAACATCTCTTGAGAAGCTCAAAGGAGGATCCTAATAGGTACTGCTGGTGTACTTTTGCAACCTCCAATTGAAAATGTTAAATCTCCTATTACAATTCATTTCTAGCAAACCATAGAAGCGATTGGATGTTGATAAACGCTAGTGATGTCACCGAACAATCAAAATCAGTACATCTTTTATTATATATGCCAATTTGGTTTGGTGTGAGTGGATTTTGAAGTCAACACTAGTCCCAAAAGCTTAAACTGTTAAGAAATAGACCTGACAATGTATATCATGTACAACCCTATAGAGTTATAGGGAGAAGCAAAACGCAAATGAGAAATATATGCAAATAGAGAGACTTGAAACAAAGACCTCCCCTAACCTGAGCTTTTAATACCACGTTAAGTCACCACTAGTCCCCAAAAGCTAGCTGTTAGGAAATGAACCCAAAGCTATCCAACAGGATTTGATCTTTTTTCTTTAAATGATGCCATTTGCAATATGAGATATTTAATTGACAAAAGAAAGTGGGTAAAAAATAACAGTTTTAGAGAAAAAATAGTGCGGTGGGAACATGTGCATAGGTCCCATCTCTAGTATTATTAAAAGAACTACAGGATTGTTAACAACATCATTGGAGGCACTCAGCAAACCTATGCAAGGAGGTCCATTACACACATACACGCACAGAGAGAGAGAGAGAGAGAGAGAGAGAGAGAGAGTTGATGGAAGTTTCCTGGAAAAATGGGAAAAGTGCATCTCTGTTGTAAGTAAGTTCATCTTGAATTATTTCCACTGCAGGGGTTCTGCACCAAGTCCAATAGCCATATCATTTCTTAGCTTAATGGTCATAAATAAGCAAAGAAAAATTATAGTACATTTTTGGTGCATGAACATGTGCACGAGCACGCCTAAAGTGACAGATAAATAAACACACACAGAGACAGTTTTCATTAAAAAATAAGCAAATACCTCAAACCATCAGCTCTGGTGGTAAGGCCTAGCATATCTGCTTTCTTCTTTGATGTATCTAGCTCCATAGCCTAAGGGGTCCAAAGGTTTATGGTTAATAGTAGTGATTTATAATACTTTCAAATACGTATTGCTCACGAATCTTACCATCAACAGAAGTTTCTGCAAAGCAATACATGTACACTTCTTTACTTCAGGAAAAGAAATTGCAACAGCAGCGTCACAATCTTTTAATTGCTCCGCCGCAGAATTTTCTGGCAGTCTAATGTCATGACTGATTTCAGTATGAACATGAGACATTTCACACATAATTGATACGCAATCCTTGATTAAACCTTTGTAACTTATCCTTCTTGACCCCTACGAAATAATTTTCACAAATATGCTTTCATGGTACAACAAAAAATAATTCAATTTATGTAAATATAGAAGTATGACGTGAGAGATAATTAATAATAATAACCTATCAATAATGAAACGATATAGAGTAAAATCCACCAAAATTGAAGGGCACCAAACTCAAATATTGTACCAGAAGCATGTTTAGCAATGATTCCCTCAAAAGGTTCCAGTTCATAATGTCTGCAATAAAACAAAGAAATGCTTAATCCATGAGATTAATTAATCCACAATCCAAATAGTTAACCAACAACAACTTACCTTTACAAATGGAGTAACGAGGTACAAAATCTCCTTCAAGAACACTTGTGAGGTACTGGAGGAGTACCATGTTCCTTAGGGACTGCAGAAAGGATCAAGTTAGAACTCAATAACATACCAAAGTTGTGAATTCATGATTATTTAATGCTGCAATACAATGTAATAGTTTAGTTTCTCATAACAATTCAAACCATATAATTGCAAGAAAAAGAAAATGCAAGAAGAGATGGATGTCACAATATAGGAATGTAGATGATTTGAAATCAAACAAACATATAAGAGCTAACTTCATTACCATAATAATATAGACAACAAGGTATTTAAGGACAAAAACACTGCACCTGGATGGTTGACACTAGAATAAGCTACTAGCAGAGTCCAGTTGGGGCATGAAGGGCAGCTACAACGGGACAACTTTACAGCCTTGGTCAGTTTGAAGGCCTTCCTCTTCAAGGCTAGGGATTGGTATTGGGTCTTGTGGACCCTAATAAGTACTGTTCACTGGGCCTTGGGTCCAATGGGGGTTTTGGGGGAGTCTCCCCCCAAGGGAAGGGGTACTTCCATCGGCCCGAATTTTTGGGTACTTTAGTAAATTCCTGTTGCTTCCATGTTGCTCTAATTCTATGCTTATAAACAAATGAAGGGGGCATCTCTTGTATTGCAAAGAGTTGTATTGTATTGTTTTCTGATCATAGTGAAAACCATAGCAACCATGAACGTAACCCTATTCTAGGGTGAACCACGTAAATCCTCGTGTTCTTGTGTGTGTGTGATTTCTTTAATTTATTTTATCTTTCTTATTTGCTTTTTTGTGTCTCATCGATCTTGGTTAGGAAGAGATGATTTCCTAACAATTGGAGGCTTGCCAAGGTCTGTGCTCCTTATGAATGAATGAGGTGCCTATCGTTATGGCCTATCTGAGAAGTAGAGAGGTTCTCCACTCTCTTGAAGAAGGTTGCTGCTCTACTCATGACTTTCCAACAAACCTACATAAAGGGCTAGGAGCCTCTAGAAAACACAGAGTCAGGCTTCCTTCAGGATTCTGCCCACACATTGGACCACCCAATTTACCTCATGAATTACTGTACTAAAAGGTCAAGCTAAGGTGTCTGCCATCTCAACAGTTTACTTGGTACATCTCAAGGGAAAGATGTTGCCACCTAAACTTGTTCTAATGGTTGTTATGTCCAATAAAGCATGAAAATAATTCACTTCAGCTACCTCATAAAAATGCACTCCGATAAAGCAAGAAAATATTACTCGAGGAAGACCTTTGCTAGGGAAGGGTGATAATTAGAAAGGAGTTTCTAATTACACTAACATGAATTGTATCATTTAGGGGTTTGACAGTTTTCCATATCCTACTGGTTTAAATAGGATATTGTATGATGAAAGGATTCAGTTACATGGTAACCACTAGCCAAAGTGTTCACTTTGTATATTCATGCTATCTAAAGTGGTCATAATATGTATTCATTATGATTTATAGAATTCATGGTTTAGTTAGGAGTTCTAATTAGTTATATAGCCTAGATAAGTGTGAACCTAAAAGGTCACATACACTCTATATTTGGCCAATGTATACTATGAAGGAATTAGAAGTTAAACCAAATTAATAGTTAATTAGGAAAGGTCTTATTGTAAGTAAGGGTTAATTGTGACAGTCTATATTTGGACGACAAGATAGACTAATCCTTGTGGAATTAGATTACTTAGTTTTGTAAATAAGGAGTTCACATAAGAGCTAGCACTTTAATTGACTACCTCTCTCCTACACACTATAGAAAACTTGTGAAGCTTGCAATTGCTTTTGTGTTTGAGATTTGTTTTGTGTGGATACTTTTGGAGAGTACCTCCCCCCAGTTGAACACTGCAGCCGACAAGTACTCACCGTCTTTGTGGTTGCAGGCAACTTTCGTGACACCAAAGTTTGTGTTCATCACCTTCACTTTAGTATGGTTAAAATTTAACCCACAGTAGTATTTATCCCAACTATGTCTATAGACGGTTGATTTAAGTTGGATACATCACAAACATGATCATGTGTACTGGAATCGAAATAAATTTTTTATTTTTTATTTTAATTTTAAAATTCCACTGTGTATTTGACTCCTTTTAGATACAACCAGAGACTTTACAGGAACAATGAACATAAACATATGCAATCATATTTCATGGTAGCCTGCTTGGAAGTGCTTTATGACTAAGGCCTTGACAGCTTGTTGATAAAGGGTTTTGAACAAGACAAAACAACTGGAAAAGCACCCCTCAAGTTTCAGTTAACTGACTACACAATGTTTAATGTCAGTGTAAAAAATTATAATGATCCATGTCATACGCTTTCATTCATAAAAGGGCAGCCCAATGCATGAGCCTCCCGCCACTGCAGGGTTTGGGAAAGGCCAAATATATACACCCCGCATAGGAAGAGCCTCTTTACGTATTTCAACCCATGTCACCAAAGTCATACATCCATAAGTAAATATTTTGAAATATTTAAAGTCATGAGTTACAAACATAAGATAACCAACCTTTGTTTCTAATTCTTCAGACTTTGTTTCAATGACCACTTTAACAAGGTCTTGTATTAGAAGATGAAAGCTCTGAAAATGGAAAGGAAAATTCAATAAAGGAGGAAACAACAGTGATTGAGCTACTATGATAGAGTTTTACAGACAAACGGTATAAAGAATATTTTGAAAACTGAGATGCCATGCCATCTACAATGGACTATTAACCATAAAAACAAAAGGAGCAGTATAATATAAAGTTACTCAAGTAATGCAAAACAATTTTCTATTTAGTAGACTGCAGAACAAAGGGAACTGTAGAATGGAGCTATGTAAATCCAACTCACAGTGGAGTCAAATGATTCACCAGAGTTTTTATTAGCACCATCCCTCTCACTATCTGAGCCAAACGTAAATGGTGACCAAGCCTGACATGCAATAAAGAGTAGTAAGGTCTATCACAAATGGCATAAAAGCTACAAGTAATGATGAGTAGTATAGCTCAGACTATTGTAACACAAAATCAAAATGCGATACCTCTTCAACCACAACTAATTCAGGAGCATTACTAGGTGAAGGTAATTTTGATAGTTCCACTTTGGATATATACACGCGAGGGTAACGCTACATTAAATGGACAAAAACCAAAAAATAATTGTGTTAAAATATTTGAAAAAAAATCTGCAGAGAAACAGGAAAGGGTTATCATCAAATACCTTATCTAGCTCATTTAGAAGCTGATAACTTGACATTATCAGTTCTAATGAATTCTCTTCCTTCAAAATCTGGAAAATTGCCTCAAACATTTTGCTGTTTGACCAATTTGCATAATCAGATACTCAAGAAAGATCACAAACAAAAAAAATAACAAACTAGGCCAGTTAAACTTGCATTTCCCATAGTGAAAAGAAGCTTTCTATCATTTTTAAAAGCAACATACCCAAATTTTCTCAATATAAATGATACCGTTACATTAATCTAAAGCTTCAATGAAATGTCCAATATTTACATTAACTACACGGAAACAAATACTAATTACTTTCAGGCCTTAGGTTGAGTTGCTGTGTCAACTGTCAAGGAGGTACTAGTTCAGAGTTTAGCCCCCAAAATTGTCACCATCAATCTAGATAATGAAACTATCCAAGATCTGAGCGACAGAGTGCTTACAAGGAAAGAGTTCATTAAAGCAGTGTTTAGATCGTGGATTTCGATAGTGATTTGGAAAGAAAAACAGAAAAGGTGAGACAAATGTGGATGAAATATAAACTAAAGTTTTTTTTTTTTTTCATTTCCCTTTCCCTTTCCAAAACCTTACCCAAATCCATGATCCAAACACAACGTAAGGGTTTACTCCATATTTTTAAGATCACATTCACATCCAACTTAGGCTATGTTTGGATCACGGATTTGGGTAAGGTAAATTTCATTCCCATTTCACCCACCTTTTCTCTATCCCTTTACAAATTCCTACATCCAAACACATAATAAATTCAACAAAACATCAAGTGTTTTGGACAGCCAAATTTAAGTATTCTAAGAATCTTGGGTTTGTAATTTTTAAAAAGAGTACTAATTTTTCAAGCATTATTATTTTACTTTGTTTATATCAAAATTGTAAGTGTTCTCTATCTTTTTTTATTTTAATGAGTTTGTGATGTATAAGTAATTTTTTAATAAAAAAATAAAATCAGTACTTTTTCCGAATTTACACACGATGCCGCTAGTACTTAATAAATTCTACAAAACATCAACTGTTTTGGACAGCCAAATTCAAGTTTCAGCAATGTTTAGAATCAGAACAAATTAGGGATCGAAACAAATTGACCATATAAGGGGTACTCATTGTTTAGGGCAAAAACTAGAGGGAACCAACAGTGAGTTTTGTCTTGGCTTTGCAAATATTGGAAACTATCAACAATCAATTTATATGAATAGAGAGAGAGAAATACTAGGTTGGGGCAATTCCATTATCTGGAACCAGAGAAGCAGAGCGAACAGCTTCGAGAAATGTAATCCCTATACAAACAAAACAAAAAAGATTGAGAAATTGATCAAAGAGATATGAATTTGTGAGTATATATATATATACGTAACTGTCGTCACTTAGGTCTTGGGTGGCTTTGACGAATCCAGAGGCGTCGAGGATGGCCATGGTGTTGACTTCGATTCCTCTGCTTCGTATTCTACGGTTCTCCATTTTCGTATTCCAAAAACCCTAAACCCTGCTCCCTCCCTCTTCCCTCAGATCATAATATGCTTTCTTTGTTTCATATATATCTGTATCTATGTGTAATTGTATAATAATAAAGTACATATGGGTCTTCTTTTCGCGCCAAAATTAGGAGAGGCTTCTCGCCCTACCTTCAACTCTCTGTTCCCCTTCTTTGTTTTTTTCTTTTTTTTTTTAAGGTATAGTTTGGGTACAAATTTTTTTAATAATTTTTTAATTTTTTAATTATGATATAAAAAAATTAATATGTTTTGAATGATTTTTAAATTTTTTACAAAAAGATGTGTAAAAAATAAAAAAAAAATGAAAATTTTGATTTTTTTTTTATATAAATTGTTGGCTTTGATGTTTTTAATAACTTTTTTAACTTTTAAACTAAAAAGTGATATTGCTACCTGAGACCTTAATCCCACTAATAATTTAAATTGTCTATTCTAAATTTTGTAATAAAAATTACCTATATAAAAAATAAGTTTTGTCAAAAAAATATAAATATTAAAAAGAAAGAAAATATTTTATTTTAGAAAATAGATATTTTAAATTTATAATCATATTTGTTATTTATTTTATAAAATAAAATGTATTTTTTAAAAAATTTATAGGGTATGTTTGGTTTGAGTTTTAGAGATGAGTTTTGAAAAAAAAAATTTAAAAAATTGTATGGTTTGAGATTTTTCTCAAAAAATTTCCAAAATCACTTTCTCTCTCTTACACATCAATCAATCACTTTTTCTCTCTCCTCTCTCATTCTCAATCATTTTTTCTCTCACACATACTATTCAATTACAACAAAATATCAAATCATTTCAAACTCCCAAACTCTAAAACTACTTTCAAAATATACAACCAAACAAATCAAAAAAAATTTCTAAAACAACTCTTCTAAATTTTTTTCAAAAACAACTCCCTCAAAAATAAACCAAACAAGTCCATAATTTTTTTAATGAAACTTATTTTTTTATATGAATGACTTTTATTATAAAATTTATAAGATAGGCCGTTCAGATTATTGTACAAGTCCAAATTAAGACCTAAAAAAAAAAAAAAAAAAAAAAAAAAAAAAAAAAAAAAAAAAAGAGGAGGTTATAGAGTGATATAAACAGAGGAAGATAGGGAAGCTTATCCCAAAAAACAGAGCACCAGTTTTGCCTGTGCTTTTTCCTCTGATTTCTACTGGTCTGTCGTATAAACCCGTCACCGGGGGCGGAAAATGAAAACAAAAAAAAACAACGAAAAAGGAAAATTTCCGTTGCCGGGACTTGAACCCGGGTCTCTCGGGTGAGAGCCGAGTATCCTAACCAACTAGACTACAACGGAATATGCAACTGACGTCCAAATTATTTTTCAATAAATCTTGGCTTGGATATAAACAGAAAAATATTAAAAATGTGAATAAAATATAAGTTATTTTTTGTTTTTATCATTTTTCATTTCATTTCTAAATTCATGATTTTAAATTGGTTGGATATATCTAAAGCTTACTTCTTCAGTTTCAGCTCATGTTGAGATGGTTAAGTCCATCAGACCTCTTATAAATGTGTGTAAAGTTGTGATGTCATGCAGTCAAAGTTATAATTCAAACATATTGAACTGTATCTTTGGAGCATGTTTGATTGGAAGGATTAGAGTATGGGATTGAGATTATTAATTCATGGGCCCAATTATCCTATATTTGTTTTGACATTTTGTTTTAGGATTATTAATCCAATGGATAGTTAATCCAACAAATTTGTAGGATTATTAGTAATGGGGTAGGGGTGGGATTATGAATACCATACTAATTTGATAGGATTATTAATACCTCATTATTAATCTTGTGGAATCAAACATAGTCTTGAGTTACTACTCACTAAATCATGTTACAACTTCGTGCATATCTTATAATAGTCAGAGGAAGTCCATGTGCATATGTATTATGCATACCTTTTGAAAGTGTGTATCGTAGATTTTGAGATTCTGACTAAATAATAGGTAGATTTTGATTAAATTGTATGGTAACAAAATGAGTCAAATTTGATGTGAATATGTATAGTTTAGGAATGAATTCATTTAATTTTATATATTACATGGTGGAGCTGAAGAATTAGAGAATTATTTTTCTTTGGTAATCGAGGTGCAAAACATAGATAAAATTACTCGTATAATAGTTTAGGAACTCGATCTTATAAACATGGGTAATTTATTTTGCAACATTGAATCATAGATAATTAGACCTTCGCCCTCATTTGCAAAAATATCTGCGAACATATTTGCTTCTTGATACATATGTTTCATTATTGTCACAACTAACAGGGTCATAAGGTGCTTAAAAAATGATGTTGCTAGCTAAGATGATGGTTATATATTCTTTCTCCCCCATGACAAGTTATTGCAACGATAAAGCATTAGTTTTCACAATTAAGTTCGTAGTGTTAAGATTAAGTGCTAATTGTAAATCGTTCTGAAATGTTTAAAATTTTGTAATAATTACTTGACGTGATAGTAGTCCCTAATGATAACATAGGCAATGAGTGTTTTTAAAGATTGTAATCGATGAAAAGAGTAAGACTTAAGAATTGAGAACAATAAGATAAGATATTGTACGGGGAGCAAATATTCGGTGATGCCCGTACTCTTTTCTACCAAGCTCCTTGTCAGTCCGATCGACCTGCGAACACAATGGCGGTGAGCTACCCGGCGGTGTGTGGCCGGAAAACCTCTCCAACGGTCAAGTTATCACACACTCAGATAGAGAGAGAGAGAGAGAGAGAGAGAGGAGAGTTGAGTGTTTAGGTTGTTCTCACCAAATGATGTTCCATCCCCAGCATGGGAGGCGCAGTCATGCTTATATACTTTCTGCGCTCAAATCTACTCCCATTGGTCTCTTGACACGTAGAGCTGTTTTTCCATCTGCCAGCACATATCCAGCGGACACCACCTAACCAAACCGCCAGACTACAATAGCGAGAGCTTGGCAGCCGGTGGCATCACCTCGGCTTCCCACGACCATGCTGCGTAACGTGCCTGAGTGTTCCGCTCGCCGAGCTCCTTAATAGTCGAGCTCGGAAGCATTCCGGCAGAGCCGAGTTCAAGACAGGTCGGCCGGTGAACAAAAGACATTTCCCGCCGAGCTATGCGCGCGTCCCATGGAACCCGGGTTGGCAGGCGGTCATCTCGGCCAAGTAAGCTCAGTCCAAACGTTGGACCTGAACCTCGGGCCTAAGCCTCGACCGAGCAAGATCGAGTCCAGAGGCTTGAGCCTTAACCAGGCAAAATCTACTCTAGACTGGCCTAAATTAGCTTGGCCCAACATACTCGGTCCTATTCGTCTAGCTTCTTCCACAGCCCAAAGCTAGACTTATTGTAACGACCCTCACCACTATTTACCAGTAAACTGTTGATTTCTGAAAACTGGGACTGATTATCATTGATAATTGAACTGATTGGGTTACCAATCGATCGATCAAATCAACTAAATCGATTGAATATACATCTGTTTGAATTGCATTCTATCTGTTTGACTGTGTGATTATCTGTTCATGTTTATATGTTTAACTGTAAATTGAAGGCCTTATCGGCGACCGAATCAGAAATTGGTTGATGTTTTAGGATCATCATAATTTATGTGATTTTATGGTATAATTATTTGAAAATTTATTTGGCATGATTAAATTAGATTAAAATATGCTAAATCGCATTAAGTGGACTTAATTGCCAAAATGCCACTTAGTGGCCCACTACATGGAACATTTGAGACTTGCCTTCATTTCATTTTCACACATTTCATCAGCTCCTTTTCTTGTTCCCACCGAATTAGAGAGGGAGAGTAGGAGGTTAGATTTGAGTTCATGAAAGTTGACTTAGGAACTTGAAGAAATTGAAGTGTAGATTGCCAATTGAGCCTCCATACCTCTAATTCAAGACCTAGGTAAGGAAATTCATCTTCTTCTTTGTGCTTTTGAGTTGATTCTTGCATGCTTCATGCCAATTTGAAGAATTGAGCCTAGGATTGGTTGAAAGTGTTGCATTAGAAGCTTAAATGTTGTATGCACGGCTATATCCTTGCATTTTGAGGTTGATTACATAGAATTTGGTACATGCATGCTCATGATTATGTCTAAGGTTCATGAACTCATCTGGTTTCGGAGGAATTGGCTCGTTTGAACTTGGATTCAAAGCTTGGAATTGTTTTAAACTCATGCATGTCATGTTTGTATCATATTCATCAAATTTGGGTTGAAATTGAGTTTGAATTAAACACCCTTGGGCTTTGATTTACCAAATTGATCTTTGAAATATATAATGTCACGTGTTTACAAGTGTTTTCCAGGTTCTTAGCCCAAGAGGATCGGAAATTTTGCATTTAAACTTGATTTTGAGCTTGAGGTTCAAATCTGGGATTTCCAGATTTTGGACCTACGCTCGAGCGAGGAAGTCCACGCTCGAGCGTACACTCTGTGATCCTGCCTTCCGCTCGAGCGAGAAAAGTGACGCTCGAGCATGAAATGCATGCATCAAGTACTTTGCATGAGTTCACAGTCCGCTCGAGCGAGGGAACCCACGCTCGAGCGAGGACTTGTGTCTCACGCTCGAGCGAGGATCGAGCGTCCATCGAGCGTAAATTTTGAGCATCCAGTATTTTTACTATAAGCACATCCCGCCGAGCGAATTCACGCCGAGTGAGCCCCTTTATCTGCATGTCCGCTCGAGCGAGACCCCTGTTTTCTGAAAATTTTGTTAAGTGTTTAAAGTGCATCTTTGCATCCTCTTTCCATCCTAGGCATTCCTAGGGCATGTTTAAGACATCTTAATGAGGATAAAGATGTAGAACCACACCAAGGCAAATTAGGGATTAAATTATTATCTTTCCCAACCGTGTAGCTTAGTGTGTGTTCAATTTGTAAACTGTGTAGGGTTGGCTTTCGAGGAGACGCTCTAGCCTACTGTAGCCCAGAACTTTGTGAGTAACAATTGTGTAAAGATATGTTCAAAATGATTATCTTATGAATACCGAATCAATCAAGCATCGAATCGATATTGTTTATCAATGAATGTATGTCCTATATTCAATCAGATCAGGCATCCTTAGCACCTACCGCCATCGTTATCGCACATCGAGATCTCTCGGTTGCCTCGTGGAACCACTATCACATCGATTGATGGCCATCATTATCGCTCGGTCTTTAAGACCTACGCCATCAGATCGTTATGCTAATGGATGTACCACATATGACCGATTGATCAAAGATCGAATATCGATTTAATGAACTGCTTTCATTCTTGTAAGGACATTAATTCTAAACCTCTTTATGCATTATGTTATTCATCGGGCTTTAGCTCATCGCTTCATATATATATGTAGGTGTACAGCACCTCAACCAATGCTAGAGGCGCTGGTAAACTCCGGCTTTTGTCAAGCCAACCATCGTGCCTCATTGCGAGGTTCCGAGCTCGCCAAGCTATGGCTTAGGGTGTTTTTAATCTTCGTCTGTCTCAGAATCGTGTTGTATCTCAGATAGATCTTTATCGCATCAGACCGCCAAATAGGGATTAAGTCCCTGTCTTGACTGATTGTAAATACTGTGTATATATCTATGTATGTATGGAAGATCTCTTTGCATACAGACTGTCACAGCTCATTGGACATTGTTTATTTACTGTTTTGGCTTCCACCATGCCCCTCACTGTTTTTATCGTTTCTATCGTTTCATCATATAGCCTTCTAATCTCGGATTCTTGGCATTCTGATGCTAAACCCATAGGGACGGGTTTAGGTTGCGACAAAGTGGTATCAGAGCGATACTTAACCACGAGTTATACCACACACACGTGTCCAAATGAGTTATAGAATGTCCTAGAAAGGTGATTAGGGTATTGCATGAACATGAAAAGTGTGTGGTTATGACATGACTGAATATGCGCTAATGTGTTAAACTATTTAAGAATGCAACTGTTTATGTTTATAATTGTTATAATTGCTTATAGTGAAATGGATAATGCAAATGAATCTGAGTCCTCATCCACTGAGGCAAGAATGGCAAGAATGAAAAGAATGATGGAATTGATAACTGCAAGATTAGAGCAACAACAGAACCAACAGCCCCCACCTTCTTCGGTAATCTCGGATTACTGGCCGGTTACGGTGCTAAACCCATAGGGGCGGGTTTGGGTCTTGACACTTATAAATCTCCCTCTCAATTGCCCCTTAATTCCGTCCGCACAAGTGTGACTGGGATTACATGATCTGACCAGGATAGATTCTTCGCCGGTCCTCAGTTTAGAAGACGTTAACCGTGCTAATCCCCATGCTCAGTTTCTTGGCTTGCTTGGTTAACGCCTTGATTTGCCATCTTGTCTCTTCAATACTGACGCCGCCGCCATTATGAACACACGTCGTCCATTTATTGGCCTCGAGCAGCCACCCCGACGTCTTTTCATATTTGAATTTTGGCGGCCTTTTTCGTCTATAAGTACGCCACTTCACCCTTCATTTTCTTCTTACTGACTCACTTCCATTCCAGACGACCTAACGTCGCAGTGCCCTTATCAAGCTCCATTGTTGCCCTCTTCTGCATTCGTGCTTGAAGATTCGACTTCTCCTCCATTTTGGTAAGTTCTTCGAACCCCTTTATTGCTTTTTCCTTTGGTATTTCACATCTTAAGGCACAAAAGTAATAGGTTTTAGGATATAGCTCTCAAAAACCTCCCATGCCCCCTGTTCTTCTTGCTGTTCTTCAGCTCCAGTGATGAACACATGAAGATTTAGGGCGGACCGGGTTCCAGGTCTTCTTTTGATCCCAAAAAACATCTAAATCGAGCAAATTGCGAGTTTGTAAAAAACTCCTGTAGGAACCGAGGTAGGTAGAGGGTTTTACCGCTTGACCGGGCTAACATCTGGTCCGCTTGAGCAGCCGAGCTTCTGGATTTACCTTCCTGACCGAGGTGGTCTGGCACTCCACCTGACCAAACTAAAGTCAAGCTCGTTTTGCGCGACCGCGCTCCCACTTACACTTAGCCTCCTTTTCCTGCAGAGTCCAAGGGGACCACGCACCAACACTGAGGCTCTCAAAGACCGAGCAGCCGCCAAACAAGGGTTTGTGCCAAACCAACGCAGCTGTGCTAAAACCAGCCGGCTACACATAGGGTGCTACCGTTTCCTGGTCGACACGCCGGTCGCTCTAGCCACGTTCCGGAAAGAATACAGTATCCCAACCGACCCCCTGGGATAGACTAGACCAGTGCCCTTTCACCGTGCTCTCCATAATAGAAGGTGGCCTCCGCTTCCTGGTTAACCCCCTATTATGCGAGTTCTTGCGGCGCACCGGGCTAGCACCAACCCAAGTCTCAACCAACACTTACAGGATAATTAACGGGATCCACGAACTGAACAACCGGCTAGGAACCAACCTAGGATTAGCCGAAATACTTCGCCAGTATACCCTCGGGCATACGGGCGACGGCCTCGCCTATTATTTAAAGATCAAACCGGGCAAAGAGAAGATAGTAATCGGCACCCCGGACAAAGACATGCACGACGACGACTTTTTCTGGGTATCCGGTAATTATCAAACGGTTGACGTGCCGGGTTGGTATATAAGCAAAAACTTCGGTGAAACATGTAAGCCGTGCTAACTGCTCAGTCAAATTCCTTTCTTTCTAAAGTTCGTATTTAATATCTCTTCTTCTTTTGCAGCAATTGAGGCTTTGCAAGCCAACTACCATTATCCCAACGAAGTAGCCATCAGAACCATGTTGCGGTACCGAAACCGAGATTGTCACGAACTTCTTTGCTATGTACCAACATACCGGTACTCCATTCCATGCCGGAGTAGAGTGATAGACTTCTTTCGAGCGCCATCGCCACCTTTTGACCCCACATTACCCAACGTGTCCCTCATCCGACTGACCGAGGCGGAGGAGATGGCCAAACGAAGCCGCATCAAAAATCTCATCACTGCCACGTCCACTGAGCTACCAAGCATCCCCTCCCGCACAGCCGTTGCCGGTCAAACGAGTGGGACCGTGGTTGCATTGGCGTCACTCGCCGCCGGACAGGCAAGAGAAAGCCATCGGGCTGGGAAAAGGCCTCGCACCACCTATCCCTCAACCGAGCTAGTTATGGAGTTGAACGCCGAGCAACCGGCGATCACAACTGACCCAACACCACCATGGAAGCCCCAACTGAAGCACCGGGGAAAGGAGATCCCGGCAAGCGCATCGGTCAAAGGGGACAAGGAGCATCTACCCTCCTTCGACCTAACCAAGGCCTTGCTTCTACCGACCGACGTGGTTAACAGGGACCACGTGCTTGACACCCGGCTGGTGAAGTCTTCGGTCAAGTCTATGACCTGGGTAAGAATCTCGAACTTTTTATTCAATTTTTTCGAAGTGTTTGCCTGGTTTCCTTTATTTGATCAAGCTCTTTTTTTACAAGCCATCTAGAAACAACACTTGGTGATGAAACGGATCCACAGACTCAGGCAGAAGGCAACCGACGCTGCCAGCTAAGTTGAACACCTTCAAGCCGAGTTGGGGCGGTCTAAGGCTTCGCTGGAGATTGTAAACTCTAACAACTCCAGATTGCTCGGCCAGCTTGGAGCAGCCGAGCAAGAAAGGAACCCTCTCAGGGCTGAGCTGGTGGCATTGAAATAAGCAAGGAAGGAGGAGCTGGAGAAGGCCAATAATGCTGGTTTCAAAGAGGCCGAAGAAAACTACACGAAGCAAGTCCATGCCACCCAAGACATTTTCTTCAAGGCCGGCCGAAGGTCGCTTCAGGAACAAATTCGCCGAGGATCTCGAATCGACGGTTTGCCTTCCCACCGCTTCCCGCCATGGTATACGCCAACGACGCTCTTCAAGCACCGCAGCCGAGGCCGAGGAAGACGACGAGGAGGAAGCCAAGAAAAATGCTGAGGGAGGTAACCACCCAAAGCAGACCGGCCAGGTGTGGACTGGAGTCCAGGAAAAAACAACCATGGTCGACCTGGAGGCTACTGCTACCAGGGATGAATTTGCTGACTTGTCCCCCTTAGTTTAGTTCTGTTTTGTTGTTTCTTTTTTTTGAGAATACAACCGGGCTACCTACCCCACCTTTTGTAATGTTATTCCACATCAATGGAAAATTCTAATTTCGTCAAGTGTTTGCACTGTTTAAGCTAAACAACTTCAGCTGGGGTAAAACACCTTGGCTTAGCAAATCACCAACTCGTCCTTGAGCAAATTATCAACTCATTCAACTGGAATAAAACATCTCGGTTGAGACCATAGATTTGGGCAAATCATCAACTCGTTCAACCGGAATAAAATATCTCGGTTGCAATCAAAGAGTTGAGTAAATCATCAACGCGTTCAACCGGAGTAAAACATCTCGGTTGTAATCACAGAGTTAAGCAAATCATCAACTCATTTAACCGGGATAAAACATCTCGGTTGAGAGCATAAAGTTGAGTAAATCATCAACTCGTTCAACCAGAATAAAACATCTCGGTTGCAATCAAAGAGTTAAGTAAATCATCAACTCATTCAACAGGAGTAAAACATCTCAGTTTAAGTTGAGTAAATCATCAACTCATTCAACCGGAATAAAACATATCGGTTGAGACCATAGAGTTGAGCAAATCATCAACTCGTTCAACTGGAGTAAAACATCTTGGTTATAATCACAGAGTTGAGCAAATCATCAATTCATTTAACCGAAATAAAACATCTCGATTGAGACCATAGAGTTGAGCAAATCATCAACTCGTTCAACCGGAATAAAATATCTCGGTTTAAGCTGAGTAAATCATCAACTCATTCAACCGGAATAAAAACATCTCAGTTGAGACTATAGAGTTGAGCAAATCATTAACTCGTTCAACTGGAGTAAAACATCTCAGTTGCAATCAAAGAGTTGAGTAAATCATCAACTCGTTCGACCGGAGTAAAACATCTCGGTTGCAATCAAAGAGTTGAGTAAATCATCAACTCATTTAACCGGAGTAAAACATCTCGGTTTAAATCTCAAAGTAAGCATCAAAAACAACAAAATGCTTAAGCAAAGATAAGTCACTTCTATTATACTTGACAAAAAGCGTATTACATTCAGAAGTATAGGGAGAACAAGTCTTTCACAAAAAATTACATAAGAACGTAAAATGCTAAAAATAGTACAGTTTTAGGTTGGCCGCATTCCATGGCCGGGGTATGTCTTTTCCTTCCAAATCTTCCAAGTGGTATGCCCCCTTGCCCGCCAGACCGGTTATCTTGTAAGGCCCTTCCCAGTTTGCCCCTAGCTTGCCTTCCCCAGGCACCAATGTGTTGCCCATCACCTTTCTTAAAACCCAATCCCCAACTTTGAACGGTCTGAGGTGCACTGTTTTGTTGTATTTTCTGGAAAGCTCTTGTTGGTATGCGGCCACATGGATTAGAGCCTTGTCTTGGCGCTCTTCCACTAGGTTCAATTCCAGGGCGACGGCTTCAGAGTTTAGCTGGGGCTAAAAACTTTCACTACGGAAGGTGGTGTAGACGTCCTCGAACGTCCCAGGAGGAGATCCTGTTTTGTTCATTGGGCTCACTACAGTTCAAGACTCAATGTCACGGTCCTGTATCTAATCTCGCAGAGTGCAATGCAAGACTGATGAATCATCAAAGAGTCTAAATCCGGCAAATCATTTTTGAAAACAAATTTTTTTTAAAGAAATGCCAAACATGGACTGCTTTGCTAGATACAGAGTCGCCACCTAAATATTTATTTTGGGGGAATTTAGGAAACCCTGACTCATTGCCTAAGGCCACGTGTCCGTCATCACCAAAGTTGCCTCAGCTCGGGAACTTGGGTACGATTGGGAAAGGTCACTTTGTGAGCACCCCCGCTCGCCCGATCAAAGATCGGCATCTACTAACCATGATATCTAGTTTTGAAAACATTATGCGTTCTTATTCCGGTTATTAGCCTAGATTTACTATGTGATGCTTGCAGCATACAAGTATAGATTGGATCGCCTAAATTGGAACGAAACATCTCATGTTTGTTTTAAAAACAGTTTGCTACTCGCAAGTAGGCTAAAATGCGGATTTTGCCACCCTCAGGTGGGCTTAGAAAAGAAGATGATTTTGCCACTCTCAAGTGGGCTTAAAATTCGCGATCAATGAATTGTTCCAATTCAGATAATCCAACCTTCACCCATAGGCATTCAGATTGGTATATCACATAAGCACATAGCCTCATGGTAAGCATGCTATCATGGCAGTCACTCACACATATGCAAGGATGCTAAAGCATAAAAGCTTACCTAGTACTTCGAGCCAAAACAGAAGCTAGTTAGTAATCAATGCATAATCCTAGTTCATGTTAACATGGCTAATGCAACACATGCAAAATGCAAGTACAATAAGCTTGGCTATTCTAAGAATGGCATATGAGATGTTACAGCTAACACGTATTCAACTTGGAATTGAAATACGATGCAGTTAGTATGATACGCCGAGCCCGGTGCATGCAAGACAGATGAATGGATGCAAACATGCGAGCATAAGTATGCTAATTAAAACATGTCCTAAACTAACCATCATAAGCTGATAAATAAAAGGGAGAAAGACATGGGGTTGGAAGACATACATTACACGCACGCACACTTATTACAATTGTGCCCTCGCTCGGAGAGTCCGAATAAATAATATAGTCCGAATAAATAATTAACTACTTTAGCTAATTAAATATTACAAAACCCTAATTAATTAACAAATTAACTAGGAAAGCAAGTAAATTAGCATGCAAGCTAAATGGATCGCCTCAGCTCTGTTCCGAATGATGAAAGATGCATGTATGCTTGAGCCGCCACCGAAATTCTCGCGATGCCCCGACGGTTTCGCTTGCAATTAATCCTTTAATGTGTAAAGCTCTAGAAGGCTGTTGATTTCTGGTTTGCTGCAACAGAGAGCAAGAAAGGAGCGTGGTAAAGTATTTTCACATTTGTATGCACACCTCGATCCTCGTGTCACCAATCACGCATCTCGATGCATGATGGCCGAGGAGTCGAATTGCACAACTCAATGTGAAATGAATGCACATATAAACACAACAGGGCCTGGACTCCATCATGGGTAATCCGGAGTGTCAGTAACTGGGAATTGAGACACGTTTCGTCACTAGGAGTACGAAACGTCCCTCGTTTCCCGTGCTTAGACTAACTCCTATCCCAAACACATTGCAAATGAGATGGCATACACAATGTGACTAACATGCAACCTAGCATACACAATGCTATGGACTAAAATGGCATACACAATGCAGGTGATGTAACATGGCATACGCAATGCTCTAAAATGCAACCTAGCATACGCAATGCTGTGGACTGAAATGGCATACACAATGCACGTGACACAACATGGCATACGCAATGCTCTAACATGCAACTTAGCATACGCAATGCTATGGACTAGAATGGCATACACAATGCAAGATGGACTTACACCAATATGAGTGGACCTCAGCCACACTCACATCAGTGGCCATATGATGGAAATGAGACAACCGAAATACATGTAAACATGCACAAATGCAATGGACCGATCCTAAGGCACAACATGCAACTCTAACAAGGCATGGCAAGGAATGAAATATGGCATAGGATGGTGCATGGTACAACTCTGAAATGGCATAAAATATGGTCCCGAAACATGCAAGTATGTCACGCAATGCAAGCTAGAGGGCCCGGGTACCGAAACTAGTGAAGTGCGTTACACTAGAGGTACCCAAAGCAATGCACCAAAGGCAAAACCAACCCCAAACAAACCCTAGGCAGGTCTGAAACAGTGGGGAAATGGCCTAAAATGATGGCTCGGAGTGCAACGAAATAGAGCTCATTCAATGGCCCGAAAACAAGGCATACAAGTCCGACTCTCAAACACATTTAAAGAGTACAAAACATGGCAATATAGCATTCAAAAAAGCTCTGAAATATGATGTATAATGAGCCCAAAACATGAACACACCTTAGTATATGCATGGAATGGACCTCGAAACTCAAGTTAAGCATGGGTATTGAACTACAAGCATGCAAAACCAACATCATTCAACCATGAGACCCAAAAACAGAGCTAGGGCAGTCCAAAATAAGCACAATATTAGTTTAAGGCATGGCCAAAAAGTGTTAAAATCAAGGGTCAACAAAGCATGCAAAGAAAGCTAGTGAACCATGATTTACACTACACGTATATGAAGCATATGAAGGCTCACCAAACCAGCCAAAAATAGAAGTATTCCATGCCAAAATATGCCCAAATAATCACTGAAACTCAGTCAATGCATGCAAAATGATGGGCTCCTTTGAAAGGTCAATAAGGGAGTTATTCTACACATGCATGATGGACACACACAATGGCAAAACCACCTTTGGACAGAGGTTCTGAGGGTCCTAAAACCCACTAAAAGGAGCTTGAAATGGGTCTAGCAAACATTCAAATAAAGGCCCCTTTGAAAGGCCTTGAGGAGGATTGTTCTACACATGCATCAAAGACACAAAATATGGCCAAAAGGGCTTTATAAAGAGTCAAGGCAGACCTCAAAACTCACCAAATAGGGCCTGAAATGTGGCTTCACAACATGCAAGTAGGAGCCCCTTTGGAAGGCCAACAAAGCTAGTAAAGAGAATAAGGGGTGAGAGGGTCACCCCTCTCTGATTTTAGGGCTTAAAGACACATCTAAGCCACTGAAAATCCACTGGATTTCAGTAGCTAAAAGGGCAAACCAAGGCCAATGCAAATGCTCAAATGCATGGCTCAAAGCATGAGGAAATAAAGCATGAAGGGGGGTAGATGACCCCAAACAGAAAATAGTCCTTAAACAAACATGTTTAGAAGATCAAAACAAGACTTTTTCCAGTTCATGCCGAAAACCCAAAAATGCTTGCAAATAGGGCTAAGTCATGAAGCAAAATAATGCAAAAATGGGGGAAATGAGGACTTACCCTTGTAGCACAGCAATGCAACAAGTTCTGGACCAAGAAGGTAAGCCTTCAACCTTTGAAAAATAGCTCCAAGGTGATTGAATGGATGGTGGAGGTGGTAGGCTATGAAGTGTAGTGCAAATGGTCAAGAACTATAGAGTTATGGAGCTTGGATGTAGAGATATAGAGGGAGAGTGTATCTATCTTGAGACCAAAAATGTTTAACCCTTGCAAAAGGAGAGGAAAACCTCTCTTATAGAAGACAAAGGGCCAAGGCTTCTTGGAGAAGCCTCAAGTAAAGGGTGCAAGCTTCTAAAAGAAGCTAACCAAAAGGGTCAAGTTTCTTGAGGAAGCTAGACCAAAGGGGTCAAGCTTCCTCAAGAAGCTTGACAAAAGGTCAAGCTTCTCCTAGAAGCTAAGCAAAAAGGGCCAAAGCTTCCTTAAGAAGACAAACAAGAGGATCAAATCCCAGAGGAAGGGTCAAGTGCTTTACAGTTGGCACAGTTGTGTTGCACTCGGGAAGGCCAAAAAGTAGAAGGTAGGCCGACCAGTTCAAGTGGTCGGCCGACCACTTGCCCTGGTCAGCCGACCAGGGTTCAGAAAGGTCAAGGTGTAAAGCTGGTTGGCCATACCAGAAAGGTGGCCTCCCAGATGAGTAGAATACATCTGTATGGTAGGAAACCAAAAAATGTGACCCGGAAGAGAGGAAAACCAGCTTTCAAGCAAGGTTCAAAAGGGTCAAGAAGAAATACTGGTCAGCCTATCCATATTGGTGGCCTCCCAGATGAGCACAACACAATGGCGGCATAGGAGACCTGAAATTGTGGCTCAAAAATGGAGAAAACCAGTTTTTTGTCAAGAAAACCAGCTGGAGGAGAGAGAAAATGGTCTTCAAAAGAATTGCTGGTCTCCTACTATAGTACCACCTTCCAAGCAATGAAAATAGAGTCCATACCAAAAATGAACCCTAACCGATGCAAAACGAGGGTTCGGGGGCCAAAATGCGTGGCCCAGGGCCTTAAAAACAGGCCGCGAAGCATCGGAGGTGGCGTATGACCACGAAGGTGGTCTCCTGGGCCACAGTGTCCCTCTAAGGAGAGAAAACAAGGTGTGTGTCGAAAATCGGAGCAAACGGAGGTGGTTAAGCGGTCCCGAACCGAGGCACACGGCCGACGGCTCCGAAAATCGAAAACTGGTCTCCAAACGGGAAAAATGGCCTACGACCATGAAACGTAGCCTACGGCCACTGAGAGATGGTCTACGAGACCTCTCCCTCCCTTCGGGAAGAGAAAACAGAGAAAACAGGACCTGGTTCGCAAACCGAGGCAAAGCACAAAAGAGCTCCGAAGTTCGGAGGCAAGGCTCGCAGCCGAGACTCTGCAACCTCATAACGAGCACAATATGCATCATCACCGAGCACTCAATCGGTGACGTATGAGTCTTAAGGTCGGTCAAAAATAGGGTGTCTACAGGTGGGCATGCCAACTTCCAATGGGATGACCGCCTCCATGCCATATGCCAAGGCAAAAAGAGTTTCCCCGGTAAATCGCCTCGGGGTCATCCGGTATGCCCAAAGGACACTTGGGAGTTCCTCAGCCCATTTTCTTTTGGCTTTCTTAAGTCTTTTCTTCAACCCATCAAGAATGGTCTTGTTTGATGCTTCGGCTTGGTCATTAGACTGCGGATAAGCCAGGGTGGAGTTGTAGAATTCGATCTTCAATTCTTCACAAAATCCTCTGAATAAGCGTCCGTCAAATTGGGTGTCGTTGTCAGAAATCAGAATCTTAGGGACGCCAAACCGCGTTACCACATTCTGCCAGACAAACCGTTTGACGTCTTTCGTCTTGATAGTCGCTAAGGGCTCAGCTTCAACCCATTTGGTGAAATAGTCCGTAGTCGCAATGAAGAACTTCCGGTTGCCTGGTGCCATTAGGAGTGGTCCTACTATGTCCAGCCCCTACATAGTAAAAGGCCAAGGGCTTGTGAAGGGAAGAAGTTCTCTGGCCGGCTGGTGAATTTGGTGGGCGAACTTCTGGCACTTCTCACATTTGCGGACATATTTATGAGCATCCGCTTGCATGCACGGCCACCAATACCCTTGCGAGATAGCTCAGTAGGCCAAAGATCGGCCCCCGATGTAACTGCCACATATGCTTTCGTGAATTTCGTACAGGAAAACTTCCACGCTGTTTGGGTGTACACACTTGAGATAAGGACCGAAGAAAGACTTTCTGTATAAAGCGCCAGATGGAGAGACCCAAAACCGCTCTGACTTCACCTGGACTTTATGCGCTTCCTTTTTATCGACCGGAAGGGTCCGCTCTTTTAGGAAGAGGATAATCGGGTCCATCCAAGAAGGGCTAAGCTCGATGCAGAGTACTTCTGTCTGCTCAGGTTCCTCTATACTTGGCCTTGGAAGATACTCAATTAGGAGAGGACTGGGAGATGTTCGGTCGACCATGGAAGCCAGACCGGCTAACTCATCCGCACGGCCGTTGTCTTCCCGGCCAATTTGTTGGACCCTAATTGCCTGGAATCGCTTGATGTGTTCTCTCACTAGAGCTTGGTACTTTGCCATTCTGTCATCTTTAGCTTCGTAAACCCTAGACACTTGATTGACAACAAGTTGGGAATCGCTTTAAACCATTAGCTTGACGCGACACTGGCGAGGGCGCTTGAACTCGCCAAACACCAGACCAAATTTCGTTGTTTGATGCAGGGAACCCGAAGGTGATGGAGTCTTCGATGGTCAGACCATCTGGTGCAATCATAACTATGCCTAGCCTGGCACCGTGATGGTTCGAGGCTCCATCTACAAAGAGTTTCCACATTTCGCTGACAAAGAGCTTCTAACACTCTGAGGGGTCCTGGGAGGCTTGAAGGTTGATGAGATCGCATTTGCTCGGCTGTTCGGTTTCTGGTTCGCTACCGTTTGGTTCTATTTCATCCCCCCTCGGCGATGCAGTACCGGACTCAACAGGTTGAACTGCTATGCTCAAGTCTGGAGTCGCATCGCTGGGCTGAAGTACTATGCCAACTGGAGGTTCTATGGTGGGGCGCGCAAGTTTCGCGTCGCCAATATCGCCCTGCTGTGCAATTTTTGGTGAGCCCGTACTCACTTCCTCGACTGCCGCGGCAAGATCTATCGGGCATACTAGATGAATTCTAGGTGAGAATTTAGTAACAAAGTTGGCCAATGTCTGTGTTTTTATGGCAGTTCAGGGTTGGAACTTGATGTCAAATTGTCCCAATTCGACCGCCCACTTGAGAATCTAACTAGAGAAATCTGCCCGCTCAAGCAAGGCTTTGAGTGGGAACTCGATCAAAACGATGATTGTGTGAGCATGAAAATAGTGCGCCAATTTCCTTGAGGCCATCATCAGTGCCAAGGCAAGTTTTTCCAGTGGCAAGTATCTCGACTTTGCCGATAGCAAGGTTTTGCTTACGTAAAAGATGGGGAAATGCTGGATACCTTCTGACCGGACAAGCAATGCGTTAACTGTATGCTAAGAAACGGCCAGGTAAAGGAAGAGTTCTTCACCAGGCTTTGGTGTCACCAATAATGGAGCAGAAGACAGATGCGCCTTTAGCTCGGCCAAAGCCCTGTCACATTCCTTATCCCACGAAAACTTGGATTTCAAGGCTTGAAAGAAAGAGCGACAGTGATCTGATGACCGGCTTATGAATCGATTAAGCGCGCTATTCCATTAGATGCAGACGCCCTTCGTTGAGAGTTGCCGCTTTAATTCTTGTATGGCTTTGATTTGTGTGGGGTCTGCTTCGATGCCTCAGTTTGTGACTAGGAAGCCTAGGAATTTCCCGGATCCCACGCTGAAGGCACACTTGGACGCATTCAAGTGTAACTTGTGCTGTTTGAGAATGACGAACATCTCGGCTAGGTTGGACAAGTGGTCTGCCTGATGCCTGCTTTTGACCACCATGTCGTCGATGTAAGCCTCCATCGTCCAGCCTAGCAGAGAGGCGAACATTTTGGTCACCATCCTTTGGAAAGTTGCCCCGACGTTCTTCAAACCAAAAGGCATGACTCGATGGCAGAAGAGTCCCCTTGGAGTGGTGAAAGAGGTTATCTCGCGGTCGGGGCCATGCATGGCAATCTGATGATAACCGTGGTAGGCATCCAAGAAACTGAGCCTTTCATGTCTGGCCGTTAAATCTACCAGCTGGTCTATTCCAGGCAGAGGAAAGCTGTCTTTAGGGCAAGCTCAGTTGACTATCTTGTAGTCGACGCAAACTCGCCACTTTCCATTCTTCTTGGGTACTACGACCGTGTTTGAAATCCACCGAGGGTATTGCACTTCCTGAATAGCCCGTGCTTCAAGCAAGTTCCTTACCTCCTCCACAACTACCTCGGCGTGATGAAGAGCTGATCTCCTTGTTCTTTGAATGATTGGCCGCGCATCAGGTAAAACGTTGAGTTGGTGGCAAATAAAACTTGGGTCGATGCCAGGCATGTCGTAGGGCGACCATGCGAAGACTTCGATATTTTCCATCAAGAACTCTACCATCTCGGTCCTTTCTTGAGCGATCAGGCTTGATCCGAGCAAAAAGAACTTATTTGGATTTTCCGTTTCGAGCCATACTTCTACCAATTCTTCAACTGCTTTTTTCTCGGCCCTGGTGCCCACGTCATCAAGGACACTTTGGTCTTCTGGGCCTTCAATCATTTGTACGAAGCCTTTAGCAGCTCGGCTCCCGTTCACTGCTGCGAAGCATTACTTCGACATGACTTGATCGCCCCAAATTTCCTCAATTTCCCCCATAGCCGAGGAGAATCTCATAACCTAGTGGTAGGTCGACGCTACAGCCTGCATAACGTGAAGCCAGCCCCTACCGAGGATTAGATTGTATGTAGACGGCACCTGCAATACAAAGAACTCCACCTGTTTGACCACGGATCCTGCCTTGACCGATAAAATTATTTTCCCTAAAGGCCACTCCGGTTGCGAGTTGAAACCTACCAGTGGCAAAGTAGCCGGAGCCAAGTCTGTATCTCGGAGTTTGAGTTGTTTGAACGCGTCGTAGTACATAATTTCAACCGAGCTTCCCTAGTCAATCAAGATGCGCTTGACATCAAACTCTTTGACACGGAGGGTGACCACTAGGGCGTCGTTGTGTGGCGTTTGAATGCGCTCTAGGTCCCTTGTGGAGAAACTAATCACATCTTTTTCCTCGGTCTTCCCCCTTTTGATCACGGGCTGGACTGACAAAACTTCTCTTATGTGTTATACTTTTTTGATCATTCCGCGGAGCTCGCATATATGCGCCGGCTCCACTATGCCATGGATCACATTAACCACTCCTTGAGGGGGTGCCTCAAAGTCAACCGGTCCATGCGGATCAGCCGGGGCAGGATGCGCGGCCTTAACGCCCCCATCAATGTAAAGATCTAAGTGTCCGACTGCAACTAACTTCTCCAAGTGTTACTTTAGAGGCAAACAGTTCTCCGTCCGGTGGCCTCGCTCTCGGTGATATGTGCAGCGGTATCGCGGATTGAAGCCCTTTTGCGCGTCGCCTAACTTAGCAGGAAACCGGACGTAATCCTCGTCACGGATTTTACTAAGTATGTGATAGATTGGAATCTTAAAGACCGTGGTGATGCCCGTCCAAGCTTTCAACTTTCTATTGGCATTAGTTACATCATCACGGGGGTATTCATCTCGGTCATTCCGACGTCCCCTTCCTTGGTTTCGACGATTCGACCCTCGGTCAAATTCCTCGGCACGGTCATTTGGACGGTTAGCCTCCTATCCGACCGCGTGCACCTTGCCAGCCGACCTCTTGTCTGTTACCACCGGAGTTGTCTTCACAGTGGACGCCACCGCATCATTCTCTACTTGGATGTGCTCATTGATGCGCTGCATTAGTTGGGCCATGGATGTCGGCTGGTTCATGGTAAGCGAGTCCTGCAGCCTATGTCCGATCGGGAGATCGCGATTATATTAGGTGATTGCCAGGTTGATCGGGCAATCTAAAATCTCATTGAAGGTTTCCCAGTATCTGGAGTTGTATGCCTTGAGTGTGTCGCTCGACTCCATTTTGACACTGAGAAGGTGGTCCACCTCCTTCGACGTTTTAGTGTTGGTTTTGAAACGAGTTACAAAGGCTTCCGCCAACTGCTGCCACCTTTCGATACTTCCCTCCGGCAGCCTCTCAAACCATTTCAAGCCCAGCTCGCCCAAACTCGACGGGAAGATAAGGCACATAAGAGCGTCATTACGCCTATGTCCGGCCATGACCTGCTGGAAGTGGTTTACATGCATGTATGGATCGGTCTTTCTGTCGTAAAGCGTAAACTTGGGCTGGTGAAAGCCCGTGGGGAACGGTGTGGTTTCTATCTCAAGGGAGAAGGGGGTGGCGTCACCGCCAAATCTGGTCTAGAGGAGAGGCACTACTGGGGGTGGTGGCATTATGACCTCTTCATCGGGCGCGCCCTCATAAGATAGTCAGCGGAGCGCCGCACCTTTGAGTCTCACCGCGAGCTCGCTTCCTTCAAGACTGCCCGTAAGTCCTCTGAGCGAGCAGAATAGGAATACCTCAATGTCGTCGTCGGGCATGAGGGTTAATAGGTACTATCTTGCGTGCTAGACTTCTCTACAGGCGTGTCGGATTCTCCAACCCTGTAGCTTCTGGTGATAGAAAATGAGGGAGTGTGCTGCTGGCTCTGACTGCCTGAACGGCGGGGTTGGGTACGCTCACTGTGGTCTCCCACTCCAGCAACACCCTTCCCTTTGACATGCCGTTTGGGATCTTCCATCTCCGTTGCCATTCTCCGGATGACGGTGTCTGTAGACACCCCATTTTTGACCGCCCTGAAGACTTGGGCGCTACTGATGGTTTACTTGGTGGAGAAAAGTGTGTAGGGCAAAGGTCCAGTTTCTTCGGCAAGGAGAGAGGCGAATCTCAACTTCACACCCCATTTTGAACCAAAGCTATTTTGAATAGTTTTTAGACCTTAAAACCCTCTCTTTCAAAACATTTTTGAAATAAAGTTTCTACGATGTTCTGAAACTCGCATTTTGTCAAACGTTGTGCTTTTCGGTAAACCGAGCAAGGACAAAGTGGAAATAAATGAAAGAGAGATGAAATCTCTGAAAAATATTTCAAAACACCTTTCTTAGGGATTTGAAGTTGAAGAGAAGAGGAGAAGAGGGGAGAAACCAAGTTAGAGAAGAAGTTCGGCATGAATCCGGGTAGAAGAGAGTCGAGCGGCCCTCGCTGAATCAGGCTTATTCATCTACATACTTGGACTTTAGCTATGAGGCCATAACCATTGGAAATAAGACTTCCGGGGCTTCATTTTTCACTCAAGAATCTCTCAAAGCCAAGTCCGGGTGGGGGAGATATGGTTGGTTGAAATTGGGCATCATCCCGGTTGGATCGAATCTGCGCGGCTTCACCAAAAAAGGCATAACTTTTTGCACAGAAGGAATTTTAATGCAAGGTTTGCGCCATTGGAAATCTAACTTCTGAGGCTTCAATTTGGACACCAACCGGCCATTTTTTGACCTTACCGGCCATCCACCGGCCATACATTTAGCCGACCGGCCAGCATAAATAGCAGGTCGGCCAAATATTGTGCCAACCGGCCATTTATTTGGCCGATGACCCATTTTCTTGGCCGGTTTGACCCTTTTGACTCTTGCAAGCATGGTGCATGCCAGCTGTGCCAACTGGAGTGCACAGACCCGACCCCCCTTGCACATGTGTGGTTGTTTTGCACCTTTCCACTCTTTTGGCCCCAAACCTCTTCTAGAAGGTTGACCCCTTTGCTGAAGCTTCTTGAGGAAGCTTGAGCCCTTTGCTTAGCTTCCTCAAGAAGCCTTGGTCCCTTTGCTTGGCTTCTTGAATAAGCCTTGAGCCCTTTTAGTAAGCTTGCCTTAGAAGCTTGGCTCTTGCTTGATCTATATAAGGGATCCATCCTCTTCCTTTGTGTTGGTTGGAGATGTTGAGAAAAAAACCAGGGATATACATATATATCTGATATATACACATATATCCCACTTCTCTCTCTATATCTCACTCCTTTGCCTCCAAAACTCCATAGTTCTTGGCACCATTTGCCCTACAACCCATAGCACAACACCTCTATCCCCCATTCCAGCACTTTGAAGGCCATTTGCAGAGGTTGGAAGCTCAGATTTTTGGACCAATAGCTGTTGGTTTGCTGCTCTTCAAGGGTAAGTGTCTATTTCCCTCAAACTTGCATTTTCTTGCTTTATTTATAAGCTATATTTGCAAGCATTTCTGGGCTCCGACCCTAACTGAAATTGGTAATATTTTGAGCCCTTCTTCATGTTTGTTTAAGGGTGTTTACCTGTTTGAGGCTTCCTTTTTGTACTTGCCTCTTTGCCCCTCTTGTATCCCTCTTCCTTGCATAGGATTTTTGGCCTATATATAATCTGTTTTGAGGCATGTTGTAAACTGTGAAGTTGCTTATTTTGAGCCCTTCTTCAACATTGAAGAAGGGATCATCCTTGTTTGGGACCTCCATGTATCACTTGCCATTGTACCCCTCCTTGGTACCTATTTTTGCATGTTTTGTTATCTTGTCTTGCTTCTGTTTTTAGGCCATTATCAGAACTGAAAGTGGCCATATTTTGATCCCCTTGTCATGTTTCATTAAGGGTCTTTGGCTGTTTGATGAATATTTTGTGTACTTCATGTTATAGCCCTCTTGTGGCCTTAATCTTGCATTGCATTTTGAGCATGTTTTTATACTGATTTGGGCTTGATAATCTACTATAAAATGCCATATTTTTGGACCCTCTTCAACATTGTTGAAGGTCACTCACTTGTTTGAGAACCCCATACATCAGTTACTTCTTTGCCCCTTTGTTGGCCCATTTCTTGCATGAATTGTTTGCCATACTTGTATCTGTTTTTGGGGCTTGTAATCTACTGAAAAAAATCATATTTTTGGCCCCTATTCAGTGTTGTAGAAGGGTATTTTTCTGTTTGGGCTTTGCATCTACCACTTGCCTCATTGCCTCCCTTGCGGAGCCATTTTTGTGTGCTATTTTAGCCCTACTTTTGCTTGCTGTTTGGCCATTCTTTAAACTGAAAAAATGCTTATTTTTGGGCTGCCTTGCTTCTTATTTTACACTTCATGTACCAATTATGCATGCTTTGTATAGCTATAGGTCATTTCATGTGCTTAATTCCATATTTCGGGAGAGATTCCATGCATCGGGCGTCATTTCGCCTTGTTTCGGGGATGTTTTGCCCCTCATTTTGCTACTGATTTTTGCATGTTTGTATATCATATTCCATGTCTTTACCATGTCTCATTAGAGTGGCATTTCGGTGCCTGAGGGTCGGTCCTCGGTTTGCGTGCACGCATGCACGCATCTCGAGTTGTCTCATTTTCATCTAATGGCCTCCTATGTGAGTGTGGCTGAGGCTCTCTCATGTTGGTGTAAGTCCATCTTGCATTGTGTATGCCATGTTTCAATACGTTGTGCATGTTATGTTGTTAGCATTGTGTGTGCCATGTAGTTGCATTGCATGTTTGTATGCTTGCTTGTATGCTTAGGTCGCATGTGCATTGTTGTGCATTGCCTCGCCTCTTGATCAACCATGATTGAGGTTGGGTCCCTTGTATGTTTTGTGTGCATTGCATTTGACATTGAAATGCATACCTGACTCTTCGGCCATCATGCATCAAAATGCGTGATTGCAGGTCTGGTCGAAAGCACCACACTCCCTTGAGTCTTAAACATGATATGGAGTGTGGTGGTGCAAACATTGCTTTGAAAATACATTGCCATGCCTTGTTTGTCCTCTGCTGTTGTCAAACAGGTTTCTGCAGGAAGTTTTGGCCGGTCGGCTACATATAGTGCCGACTGGCAATTCATCAATGGCCGATAACTTCATCAGCAGCCGGTGACCATTTCCCATAGCCGATGGACATTCCTCCTAGCCGGTGGCACTCCACAGTGTGAAGAGAGCATACCTTGGGACTTGTGCAGTCTTCAGAGGTGCCAAACAGTAAAAACAGAGGCAACATGTGCTATGGCAATGAATTTCTGGGCGAAGCAAATCCGAGCATGCGTGCATCCCTCTTCCCGAGGCCTTTTATTGCTTTCCATAGCTTAGTGAATTTGTTAATTAATTAAATAGAGTTTTGTAATATTTAATTAGCTAGAGTAATTAATTATTTATTCGGCCTGTATTATTTTTTTGGTTCCTCTGAGCGAGGGCGAATTTGTAATAAGCATGGGTGCGTGTGTGCATGTCTTCCAACCCCCACTTTTTTCTCCCTTTTACTTACCTGCTTTCAATGGTTAGTGTTAGGGCATATTTAATTTAGCATGCCTTATGCTATGCATGCGTGCATCCGTATATTTGTCTTGCATGCATCGGGCTCGGCGCATCATACTAACTGCACTGTACTTCAATTTCAAGTTGAATACGTGTTAGTTGTAGCATCATCATATGCCATCTTAGAATAGCCGAGCCTATTGTAGTTGCATCTTGCATGTGTTGCATTAGCCATCTTAAACATGAACTAGGATCATGCATATGATTACTAACTAGTTTCTGTTTTGGCTTGGAGTACTCGGTAAGCATTTATGCTTTAGCATACCGCATGCGTGTGAGTGTTGCCATAACAGCATGATTACCATGAGGCTAATTGCTTACGTGTTATAAACTGCCTGAATGCCTGTGGGTGAAGGTTGGATTGTTTGAGTTAGAATAACTCGTTGAAATCCGTATTTTAGCCTACTCGCGAGTAGCAATTTCAAAACTGTTTTCAAAACAAACGGATATGCAATGCTTATTTCTAAATTAGGCGATCTAGTCTATACTTGTTTGCTGTGCGCATAACATAGTAATTCTAGGCTAATAACCGGAATAAGAACATATAATGTTTTCAAAACAAGATATCACGGTTAGTAGAGGCCGATCTTTGGTTGGGCAAGAGGGGGTGCTCATAGCTGACCTTCCCCAATCGTACCTAAGTTCCCGAGCCGAGGCAACTTTGGTGATGTCGGACACGTGGCCTTTGGCACCGAGTCAGGGTTTCCTAAATTCCCCCAAAATAAAATATTTAGGTGGCGACTCTGTATCTGGCAAAGCAGTCCATGTTTGGCATTTCTTTTCTAAAAATCTGTTTTCTCAAAACGATTTGCCGGATTTGGACTCTTTGGTTCAGATTAAGAATCGACAACAAAAGGGAGTCCGAACTGTAGAGTGATGCCCAAGGGCGCGTCTACAATTTCTGGCGACTCTGCTGGGGAGTTAAAGAGCTTGACTCGAACTTGTAATATCCTGTTTTGATTTCATTCATGTGTCTCTTTGCATTGCATGTGCATTGGTGCGCCTAGGACACCGTGTTGGCCATCTGCTATTCCTGAGCGGTTTGCCGGAGGCTTATCTTGTCAAGGCATGACCACAAGGCTGACCAGTTGCGGGCTCTGCCAGTATGGGAACACAAACCCCAGTTTTACCGGGGCACCCTTTTCGACCATTCGACCTAGTGCATATTCGGAATCCATAGTGACCATTCCAAACTAGGACAGATTGCTTACCCAATTTTAGGTTGTTTGAAACCGCTGTGTGCGTAGTGAAACCCTAGTTCATGACAAAATAGGACAGGGAAACCTTACCCCAACATAGGGGTGTTTTGGCTCTCACTTATCTACTATGTGCTTTTAGAGTGTATCTCTACAGGAACGCATATACCAGCTTTGAAGTTCAGCATCAGCCTACGGCCACCAAGATAGTATTTTTGAGAATCGCTTATATCTGCATGATATCGATTGGGGCGATGATTTCGGGAACAGTGATCGAATAGAACACGCTGCTCACCGTCAGATTCTGCTTGGTGAAGTTGAGCCGAGATGTCGCCTGCTTTTCGCTTTTGCTAGGTAGACTTGGAACCATAGCGTCAGAAGGCTCCACTATCACCCGGGTACATTGGATTTCTATTGATAGACTTTGTTAGGTCAGAGACTCAGTTCAAATGTAATCAGGGCTAGAGAAGGCTAGTCAGGCACAGATCACCGCTCAAATAGCTATCAGATCAAGGGTCCCTTATCCACCCTCTAGTGAACAGTGTCACCGATGGATCGAGAATACATCAAGGATGGAGGCAATGATGCGTCAAATGCAGGAAACTATGAAACTCATGCAACAAGACGCTGTCCGCCAAGCGGAATTTTCTAAGCAAAGAAGTCGCAATCATGGCTCAACAGCCGAGCTCATCACCAGCCGCAAAGAAGCGCACGTCCGCTTCACAACAAGTTCTCCCCACCAGAGCTCCAAAGACTGGGAGACGCCAAATGTCCAAAATGTCCAAGAGGATACAGACCTTCCAACGTGGGCCCGCCTCGATTCTACCAAGAACTATCTAAGGCACCCACGCCATTAATGCCGGACTCTCCTTCGAAGTTCGGCGGACCCCACAATAAGCCGAAAGTAAACTGGAAAAGATGTTTAAGAAATCCCAAGGAGTCAAGTCCATTCCCGACATTGAGGATGGGTATACGGACGCAGCTGTGACGTTGCCAGACTGGTTCAAAATGCCACAAATCGATCGATTTGATGGGTCCGGGGACCCCATGGTGCACCTAAGGCTGTTTTCAGATATCTTAAGGCCGATGGGCCTCACCAGACTACGTTTCGCTCTGTTTGGTCAACCCCGCCGTGTGGCGCCATCCGCACGCCAACCGAAGATGATGTTAAGATGAATTGGGATGAGATGGCCGAGGCTTTCGTCGATCAATAGTCCTATAATGCTCAGATCGAGGTCACAACTCGCGATCTCGAGACGACTAGGCAAGAGCCGAAAGAGGGCTTCTCTGACTTTGTAACCCGTTGGAGGGCCAAAGCTTCTTCGATGACCACCAGGCCGGTCGACAAGGACCAGATACGGATGATTGTGCGCAATCTCCAACCCAGGCTGATGCAGAAGATGATCGTCCTCCCCCTACCCACCTTTGCAGACCTCTATGAGATTGGGGTACAAATTGAGGACGCTATAAAGCAAGGCCTTATTGACCAGGAGAAGGAGCAGCCTAGGCGGGCGTTTTCCCGCAGTTCGAATGCGACCACCAGTGACGATGTGGCCACAAGATCTTCTGAGGTGGGCATGGTCACCACCACCACATCAAAAAAGGCTACCCCATTCACCGGTGCATCCGGAAGTAGCTCACAGAAAACCAAATATCCACCCCGAGTCAAGAGGGTTTTCACCCCACTTTACATGCCTTTGTTAAAGGCTCTAGAGGTCTTAATCCGGAAGGGACATCTGAAACCATTGGAACAACGGCCTTTACCTGATCCTCTCCTTCCAAAGCATGACCAGACTAAGTACTGTGCATACCATCAACAAACCGGCCATGAGACCGATAGCTGCTTTCGCTTGCGCCATGATGTACAGGATTTGTTTGACAACAAGGTCATTGCCGCACCATCTCAACAGAGTCTATCACCACTAGATCAGTGAACTTGGGGGATAGTATGAATATGTGATTGGGGGATGAATCACCTGCGGACGGCACTCAGTTTACTCCAGACGTGGGAATGGCACGCACTGTTTTGAGCAGTATGCAAATACTAGTTTTTGTACTTTCTGGCTTGGGTATTGAGCCGCCTATTGTTTTGTTTTGAGTCCTGCCTTTGTTTTGAGTCGATTTTTGGTTAAGGTCTGCCTTGTTATATCGAGTCACCTTATGTAGGAGTCGTGATTCCGGGTGTTACCTCGACATCACCATTTTGTTTTGTGTTTGTCTTTTCATTTTCTTTTGAGTCTGCTTACTTGGAGCCGCTACATACGAAGATTTGAATGGAACAAAGGATTTTCATACTCTTTGCTTGTATCTACCATGTGCTAGTTGTGCCGTAAATTCTAAATGGGATGACAAGATTTGATAAGAAGTCATGACTTTTCAGGCCTTAAAATCATTGCATTGACCTAAGTTTTCCAAAACTTTTGGACATCATGGTGAAAACGAAGAGGAAGGAATTCTGATTTGCAAAATTTTGATCAATTAAGAGAAAGAGAGGCGTATAAGCCCTTAATGAATGAAATCATGTTTGTTAACGTGAGTCTTGAGAAGGACCTCTGCTTGATCTAGATTGGTTCCACACTATCTTCACCATGAGCGATTTGTCGCTTAAAAATTTTCAAAAAATATTTTGCGCGGTCCTCGCTAAGACTTGTGTGGAATCACTTGAGATTGTGCTGTCTAGGATCGCTCTCAGCCTCAAGACTCGACCCCTTTGCTTTCAAACCTTGAACTTGCATTCAGAATGTTCAACGGTCAACCACAATGTGAGGCCTGTGTGGCCAGATTTGAAGCAGGCCATGAACTAGGGACGAGAATATCAAATGTGATCAAAGGAAGCTTATAAACTAGATCGAAGCACCCTGGAACTAGGCGTAAAATGTCGATGTGCTCAAGAGTCAAGATGGATCATCCTGCAAATCAATGAAGATCGACAAGAATGCTAAGTCTGAGAAGGGAAGAAAGAAGAAAGTATTGTTGAAGAACAACGGAGTTCCTACCCACAACACTAGGGGCAATTCAGCCCCCATTGGAAGGACTTCGACATCGTCAGCGACCAGCAGCCATTCTCTCGGATTCAGACGACTTCAGAATCTCAAAACCATTTGACATGGACAAAGCTACACTTTTACCCTTGAGAGGCTCGCTGGGCCGAAAACCCGGAAGGGCGACCCAGGCAAAAGTGAGAGCAAGAAAAAAAAAAGAACAAAAAGAACAAAAAAAAAGAAAAGTGCAAAAGAATGAAAAAAGAAGAAAAACAATGAAAAAAACAAAAAAAGAAAAAAAAGAGAATGAAAAGATACAAAAAAATTGAAAAAAGAAGAAGAAAAACAAAGCTCGCAAGGTCGAAAACCTGCAACGGGCGCCTTGGCAAAAGTTAGAGCATAAAAAGGAGAGGTTAAATACCCGAGTGTACCTTAACCTCGAACTACGTAAGACTTGATTCCTATGTTTGGGATACGTAGGCAACTTCACTCTGAAGTCCAGCCGTAAAACAATTCAAATTCGACTATGTCCATGTGATGGTTTTGATCATCTTTGCCTTCTCTCAGAATCCGGGTCGTGTTTGTCGCCGAAGATCGACTACAATGTGTCATGACATCATCCAAACAAGGGGCAACTTTTCGTTGCCATTCAAAACGCCACAGTGTCATTTCAAACAAGGGGCAACTTTCCGTTGCCATGCAGCTCTCTTCGAACAAGGGGCAATTTTCCATTGCTATGGGTCCGAGGTTGTGCATCTCAAGAGCTGGTTCTGTGCTTGTTGAGCATTGGCCGTTTGCAAAATAGTTTTTGAGAATTTTTACTGAGGTTGACTAATTTTCTCGAAAATTGTTCCATCTTTTCCAAAAACTGGACCATTTCTCGGACCCAAAAAAGAAAAATTTTCAGTGCTCATAGCCCGACTTGCATGATTCCAAATCAAAAATCGAACAAGCATGTTAATCTAACTCTTATGTTGGTCAAAACTGTTTTAGTAGAACGCAAAAACAAAAATGGTCAAAATGACGAACTAGGGGCACAGTTGAGTCAGGCTTCCTGTCTTTCCCCCATTTTCAACATACTTGCCAAGAAGGGCACTCTACCTGCCAGAGGAGGGCACGACTGAAGTCAACAAAAAAGGGGTGAAAGCTCTCTCATCCTCCAAGCAACGAGGTATCAAGACAAGTGCGAAGCACGAACTGGAATGGGGCGAGATATTCCACTCCCTCATCTGGACAGATCTAACCACGTCCAAACTCCCCAGCAGAGCATCGTCAACCGATGTCAGCTGCAGATTTGCTACCCGCCCAGTTGTAGCGCAGCCCCTCTGCGGAAGAAACTCACTGTTATGAACAAGAATGAAAATCTGGTGGAATGCTGGGGCAAGAGCCCGTAACTGCTTGTTCATCCACCAACCACTCTGGAGAGGAATGAAAAATGAGAGATTGAAGAATAGAGAGATGTGCGTTGAGAGAAAAAGTGAGGAAAAGGGCTTTTTTCAGAAAAACAGAGCTTGAGGGCCGAGTGATGTGAGAATCACAAATGAGAAAGGGTGGGAAATAATACCCGGTGAAACAGGCTCCCTGTGCACATTTGAGTCTTGTGTTTTGTTTTGTCTGTTTTGATTCTTGTTTTGAGTCGTTTTGAGTGTCAATAGATGTGTTTAGGTTGTTTACCTTTTTGTTTTCCGTTGTTGAGTCGTGGTGTGCTGTGTTCAGTCATAGGCTCAATACCCAATCGAGAACTTATTCTCACCGTCAATTTCAAAAAAATCATCTTGTGCTCAGAGTGTTGTGCCATTCTCCACATTTGTGCAAAACAATATTTGTTCTTTCATAAAACCGCAGGGTTCAACCCAGGTCATGTGAGAACAGTAGAACCGGGACCTATCTGAAGCTATAATGGTTCTGGACTACAAAGCAAAAGCAAAAGAGGAAAACGTCGGGTATCTGAGTTCGTTTCAACTTCAGTAAGTTCCGAGACTACATCCCGTGTGTACTTCTTCAGGCCTTGCCAATGCTCCGAAGTATGAGTGTACCTCTACCTCAAGCTCAAGATCAAGTCTGCTTCAAGCCAGAATAGTGTATCAATCACACCTCATTCCCTTAGTGCATCAATCACACTTCATTCACTCAGTGTATCTAACACACTTTATTTGCCTTAGTGTATCAATCACACTTTATTCACTTTGTGTATCTATCACACCATTCTTCTCTTCATATCACATGTTTACTTTAGTGTATCCATCACACCTCATTCACTCTGTTTGCCTCATGTATCTATCACATGTTTATTTAGTGTATCAATCACACTCTCTTCACTTAGTGTATCTACCACCCACATTTTCATTTTGTGTATCTATCACGCACATATTCACTTTTGTGTATCTATTACACTCTCACTCAGTGTATCAATCACACTTCACTCATTTTGTGCATCTATCACACACATTCTTGTTTTCTGTATCACACTTCATTGATTTAGTATATCCATCATACTTGTTCACTAAGTGCATCTATCACACTTCGTGTTCACTTTTAATATATCCATCATACTTTGCTCATTAAGTGCATCTATCACACTTCGTGTTCACATTTTGTATATCCATCATACTTTGTTCACTAAGTGCATCTATCACACTTTGTGTTCACCTTCATTATATCAATCATACTCTGTTCACTGAGTGCATCTATCACACTTTGTGTTCACTTTTAGTATATCCATCATACTCCTGTTCACTAAGTGCATCTATCACACTTTGTGTTCACCTTTAGTATATCAATCATACTTGTTCACTAAGTGCATCTATCACACTTTGTGTTCACCTTTAGTATATCAATCATACTAGTTCACTAAGTGCATCTATCACACTTTGTGTTCACCTTTAGTATATCAATCATACTTGTTCACTAAGTGCATTTATCACACTTCGTGTTCACATTTAGTATATCCATCATACTTGTTCACTAAGTGCATCTATCACACTTCGTGTTCACATTCAGTATATCCATCATACTTGTTCACTAAGTGCATCTATCACAGTTCGTGTTCACATTTAGTATATCAATCATACTTTGTTCACTAAGTGCATCGATCACACTTCGTGTTCACCTATTGTGTATCCATCACACTTGTTCACTTAGTGCATCGATCATACTTCGTGTTCACCTATTGTGTATCCATCACACTTGTTCACTTAGTGCATCTATCACACTTTGTGTTTGCCTTTTGTGTATCCATCACGCTTTGCTCACTTCATTCATCTTGTGTATCCATCACACTTTGCTTCATACAGTGTATCCACCACACACTTTTACTTTTTGTATCAATCACACGCTCGCTTTGTGTATCAATCACACACTTTCGCTTTGTGTATCAATCACGCGCTCGCTTTGTGTATCAATCACACACTTTCTCTTTGTGCATCTACCACACTATGCTCATCTTGTGTATCCATCACACTGCGCTCACCTTGTGCATCCATCACACTTTGCTCACTTCATTCATTAATGTATCAATCACACTTTGTTCATATAGTGTGTCTATCACACACTCACTTTGTATCTATCACACTATGCCTACTTTGCGTATCTATCACACGCTCGCTTTGTGTATCAATCGCACATGCCCCCTTTGTGTATCCACCACACACATTTGCTTAGTATATCTATCATATATTTGCTTAGTGTATCCATCACACTCGTTTTGCTTTGTGTATCTGTCACACTTTGCTTCACTTAGTGTATCAACCACACTTTATTCATATACTGTATCCATCACACTCTCTTCACTTTTGTGTAAATATCACACATGTTTGTCCACTTAGTGTATCTATCACACTTTGTTCGCTTTTGTGTATCTAACGCACATGTTCGTAAGAATTGCATAATTTTCTTACATCCTTTCTGCATGAGATGTAGTTTGGCTCATGTCTACTTGCTTGCATAGCATTCGCTTAAAATGTTGCATTTATTTTGCGTAATTGCTTCATCACAGCTCTCTTTGCATGATCATAAGTTATGCACTTACATTGTGCATCACTTAGCATCCTGCCCCTGAACTACGCTGGTTTGATTTCTTGCAAAGGGATACGTAGGCAGCCTGCGGGCACAACCATTTATTTATCTATATATTTTGTTTGCCCAAGTTCTCGGCCTTCTCAAAAATGGGTCGTCTTTGGGCTTTGACATTCACTCCCGTCATTGTTATGACTTTCGAGTTCTGTCAAAGAGGGGATACTGTAGACACCCCATTTTTGACCGCCCTTAAGACTTGGGCGCTACTGATGGTTTACTTGGTGGAGAAAAGTGTGCCGGGCAAAGGTCCAGTTTCTTCGGCAAGGAGAGAGGCGAATCTCAACTTCACACTCCATTTTGAACCAAAGCTATTTTGAATAGTTTTTAGACCTTAAAACCCTCTCTTTCAAAACATTTTTGAAATAAAGTTTCTACGATGTTCCGAAGCTCGCATTTTGTCAAACGTTATGCTTTTCGGTAAACCGAGCAAGGACAAAGTGGAAATAAATGAAAGAGAGATGAAATCTCTGAAAAATCTTTCAAAACACCTTGCTTAGGGGTTTGAAGTTGAAGAGAAGAGGAGAAGAGGGGAGAAACCAAGTTAGAGAAGAAGTTCAAGTGAATCTGTAGAAGAGAGTCGAGCGACCCTCGCTGAATCAGGCTTATTCATCTACATACTTGGACTTTAGCTATGAGGCCATAACCATTGGAAAGAAGACTTCCGGGGCTTCATTTTGCACTCAAGAATCTCTCAAAGCCAAGTCCGGGTGGGGGAGATATGGTTGGTTGAAATTGGGCATCATCCCGGTTGGATCGAATCTGCGCGGCTTCACCAAAAAGGCATAACTTTTTGCACATGAGGAATTTTAATGCGAGGTGTGCGCCATTGGAAAGCTAACTTCCAGGGCTTCAATTTGGACACCGACCGGCCATTTTTTGACCTTACCGGCCATACATTTAGCCGACCAGCCAGCATAAATAGTAGGTCGGCCAAATATTGTGCCGACCGGCCATTTATTTGGCCGATGACCCTTTTCCTTGGCCGGTTTGACCCTTTTGACTCTTGCAGGCATGGTGCATGCCAGCTGTGCCAACTGGAGTGCACAGACCCGACCCCCCATGCACATGTGTGGTTGTTTTGTACCTTTCCACTCTTTTGGCCCCAAACCTCTTCTAGAAGGTTGACCCCTTTGCTCAAGCTTCTTGAGGAAGCTTGAGCCCTTTGCTTAGCTTTCTCAAGAAGCCTTGGTCCCTTTGCTTGGCTTCTTGAATAAGCCTTGAGCCCTTTTAGGAAGCTTGCCTTAGAAGCTTGGCTCTTGCTTGGTCTATATAAGGGATCCATCCTTTTCCTTTGTGTTGGTTGGAGATGTTGAGAAAAAAACCAGAGATATACATATATATCTGATATATACACATATATCCCACTTCTCTCTCTATATCTCACTCCTTTGCCTCTAAAACTCCATAGTTCTTGGCACCATTTGCCCTACAACCCATAGCACAACACCTCTATCCCCCATTCCAGCACTTTGAAGGCCATTTGCAGAGGTTGGAAGCTCAGATTTTTGGACCAATAGCTGTTGGTTGCTGCTCTTCAAGGGTAAGTGTCTATTTCCCTCAAACTTGCATTTTCTTGCTTCATTTATAAGCTATATTTGCAAGCATTTCTGGGCTCCAACCCTAACTGAAATTGGTAATATTTTGAGCCCTTCTTCATGTTTGTTTAAGGGTGTTTACCTGTTTGAGGCTTCCTTTTTACACTTGCCTCTTTGCCCCTCTTGTATCCCTCTTCCTTGCATAGGATTTTTGGCCTATATATAATCTGTTTTGAGGCATGTTGTAAACTGTGAAGTTGCTTATTTTGAGCCTTTCTTCAACATTGAAGAAGGGATCATCCATGTTTGGGACCTCCATGTATCACTTGCCATTGTACCCCTCCTTGGTCCCTATTTTTGCATGTTTTGTTAGCTTGTCTTGCTTATATTTTTCGGCCATTATCAGAACTGAAAGTGGCCATATTTTGATCCTCTTGTCATGTTTCATTAAGGGTCTTTGGCTGTTTGATGAATATTTTGTGTACTTCATGTTATAGCCCTTTTGTGGCCTTAATCTTGCATTGCATTTTGAGCATGTTTTTATACTGATTTGGGCTTGATCATCTACTATAAAATGCCATATTTTGGGATCCTCTTCAACATTGTTGAAGGTCACTCACTTTTTTGAGAACCCCATACATCAGTTACTTCTTTGCCCCTTTGTTGGCCCATTTCTTGCTTGAATTGTTTGCCATACTTGTATCTGTTTTTGGGGCTTGTAATCTACTGAAAAACATCATATTTTCGGCCCCTATTCAGTGTTTTAGAAGGGTATTTTTCTGTTTGGGCTTTGCATCTACCACTTGCCTCATTGCCTCCCTTGCGGAGCCATTTTTGTGTGCTATTTTAGCCCTACTTGTGCTTGCTGTTTGGCCATTCTTTAAACTGAAAAAATGCTTATTTTGGGACTGCCTTGCTTCTTATTTTACACTCATGTACCAATTATGCATGCTTTGTATAGCTATAGGCCATTTCATGTGCTTAATTCCATATTTCGGGAGAGATTCCATGCATCGGGCGTCATTTCGCCTTGTTTCGGGGATGTTTTGCCCCTCATTTTGCTACTGATTTTTGCATGTTTGTATATCATATTCCATGTCTTTACCATGTCTCATTAGAGTGGCATTTTGGTGCTTGAGGGTCGGTCCTCGGTTTGCGTGCACGCATGCACGCATCTCGAGTTGTCTCATTTTCATCTAATGGCCTCCTATGTGAGTGTGGCTGAGGCTCTCTCATGTTGGTGTAAGTCCATCTTGCATTGTGTATGCCATGTTTCAATGCGTTGTGCATGTTATGTTGTTAGCATTGTGTGTGCCATGTAGTTGCATTGCATGTTTGTATGCTTGCTTGCATGCTTAGGTCGCATGTGCATTGTTGTGCATTGCCTCGCCTCTTGATCAACCATGATTGAGGTTGGGTCCCTTGTATGTTTTGTGTGCATTGCATTTGACATTGAAATGCATACTTGACTCTTCGGCCATCATGCATCAAAATGCGTGATTGGTGGCCCGAGGATCGAGCACCACACTCCCTTGAGTCTTAAACATGATATGGAGTGTGGTGGTGCAAACATTGCTTTGAAAATACATTGTCATGCCTTGTTTGTCCTCTCTGTCATCAAACAGGTTTCGCAGAAGTTTTGGCCGGTCGGCTACATATAGTGCCGACTGACAATTCATCAATGGCCGATAACTTCATCAGCAGCCGGTGACCATTTCCCATAGCCGATGGATATTCCTCCTAGCCGGTGGCACTCCACAGTGTGCAGAGCATACCTTGGGACTTGTGCGGTCTTGAGAGGTGCCAAAAGCAAGAAACAGAGGCAACATGTGCTATGGCAATGAATTTACTGGCGAAGCAAATCCGAGCATCGTGCATCCCTCTTCCCGAGGCCTTTTATTGCTTTCCATAGCTTAGTGAATTTGTTAATTAATTAAATAGAGTTTTGTAATATTTAATTAGCTAGAGTAGTTAATTATTTATTCGGCCTGTATTATTTTTTTGGTTCCTCCGAGCGAAGGCGAATTTGTAATAAGCATGGGTGCGTGTGTGCATGTCTTCCAACCCTCACTTCTTTCTCCCTTTTACTTACCTGCTTTCGATGGTTAGTATTAGGGCATATTTAATTTAGTATGCCTTATGCTATGCATGCGTGCATCCGTATATTTGTCTTGCATGCATCGGGCTCGGCGCATCATACTAACTGCACTGTACTTCAATTCCAAGTTGAATACGTGTTAGTTGTAGCATCATCATATGCCATCTTAGAATAGCCGAGCCTATTGTAGTTGCATCTTGAATGTGTTGCATTAGCCATCTTAAACATGAACTAGGATCATGCATATGATTACTAACTAGTTTTTGTTTTGGCTTGGAGTACTCGGTAAGTATTTATGCTTTAGCATACCGCATGCGTGTGAGTGTTGCCATAACAGCATGATTACCATGAGGCTAATTGCTTACGTGTTATAAACTGTCTGAATGCCTGTGGGTGAAGGTTGGATTGTTTGAGTTGGAATAACTCGTTGAAATCCGTATTTTAGCTTACTCGCGAGTAGCAATTTCAAAACTGTTTTCAAAACAAACGGATATGCAATGCTTATTTCCAAATTAGGCGATCTAGTCTATACTTGTTTGCTGTGCGCATAACATAGTAATTCTAGGCTAATAACCGGAATAAGAACATATAATGTTTTCAAAACAAGATATCACGGTTAGTAGAGGCCGATCTTTGGTCGGGCGAGAGGGGGTGCTCATAGCTGACCTTCCCCAATCGTACCCAAGTTCCCGAGCCAAGGCAACTTTGGTGATAATGGACACGTGGCCTTTGGCACCGAGTCAGGGTTTCCTAAATTCCCCCAAAATAAAATATTTAGGTGGCGACTCTGTATCTGGCAAAGCAGTCCATGTTTGGCATTTCTTTTCTAAAAATCTGTTTTCTCAAAACGATTTGCCGGATTCGAACTCTTTGGTTCAGATTAAGAACCGACAACAAAAGGGAGTCCGAACTGTAGAGTGAAGCCCAAGGGCGCGTCTACAGCGTCTTAGTCCCTTAACTTGTGCTCCAGACGCCTAGCATGCGATTCTCTTTGCCGCCGGTGCCCGTCTAGGCTTCGAGAGTTACCAAAACTTCTACCGCGCTTATCCCGTGTGTCTCTTGAATGTCCTCCTGGGGAAGTCTCCAGGCCCGCCATGTTTGGAACGACGGGGAGTCTGTTTCTCCGTCTGGCTGACTCCGGGGTAACACCGTCGATGGCGGACAATGGTATCTCGTCGTTGTTTGCCATGGAAGGCGATCAGATGAGCTTGGAAGACAAGGTTTTGTCTATCAAATTTCCCACAGACGACGCCAATTATATGGGGAACAAATATTTAGCGATGCCTGTACTCCTTTCTATCAAGCTCCTTGTCAGTTCGATCGACCTGTGAACACAACGGCGGTGAGCTACCCAGCGGTGTGTGGCCGGAAAACCCCTCCGATAGTCAAGTTAGCACATACTCAGATAGGGAGAGAGACAGGAGAGTTGAGTGTTTAGGTTGTTCTCACCAAATGATGTTCCATCCCCAGCATGGGGGGCGCAGTCATGCTTACATACTTTCTACGCTCAAATCTACTCCTATTGGTCTCTTGATACGTGGAGCTGCTTTTCTATCTGCCAGCACATATCCAGTGAACACCACCTAACCAAACCGCCAGACTACAATAGTGGGAGCTCGGCAACAGGTGGCATCACCTCGGCTTCCCACGACCATGCTGCGTAGCGTGCCTGAGTGCTTCGCTCCCCGAGCTCCTTAACAGCCGAGCTCGGAAACATTCTAGCAGAGCCGAGTTCAAGACAGGTCGGCCGGTGAACAGAAGACATTTCCCGTCGAGCTACGCACACGTCCCATGGAACCTGAGTTGGCAGGCAGTCATCTCGGCCGAGTAAGCTCGGTCCAAACGTTGGACTTGGACCTCAGGCCTAAGCCTCGACCGAGCAAGATCGACTCCAAACGCCCGAGCCTTAACCGGGCAAAATCCACTCTGGACTGGCCGAAATTAGCTCAGCCCAACATGCTCGGTCCTATCCGTCTAGCTTCTTCCACGGCCCAAAGCCAGACTTATAAATCTCCCTCTCAAATATTATATTTAGCGATTGATGTATGACATAAACTTCATAATGCCTCTCGGCACCGAATCATTTTCAGCTAAACCTATTTTACATTTAAGAAGAGAAAAAAAAAAGGTTGTATGTATCAAAATGCTGGCAACCAATTTGAAAACACATCTCCTCACTATATGTCCTCTTTAACCATATATTTGCTTACACTTCGATTGTGACAAATACCATACCAATCACATCCCGATAATGGCTAGCATGTGTTTAATAAATGCTAGCAAGCAAAGTGGGGTATCATGTTTGGACTAAAAGTTGAAAATCAGCAGTGTTATATGAATTTAAAGTCATTACCAATATAAGGAAACAAAAATTTCAATCTTAGCTATATTCCTCAAATAGGTTGATTATTATATAGTTTGGTTAAAATACATTTACCGTCTCTAAAATATGTATTTTTTTAATTTTTTTTTTTAGTATTCTCAATTTTAATTTTGTTCTTAAATTTTTTTCATTTAAGTCAAATTAGTCCAACTTTAAACAAGCTGTCTAAATCATTAATAAAATATGCCTACAGTCTCTACACTATGCATTTCGCATCATTTTAGTCTCTAATTTTTTTAATTTTCTTACTTTGGTTTGTGGACATTGATGAAGAATTCAAAACACAACCACGAGCGTTTTAGGACTATTAACATAATTGAGAATTAAGAGATCAAATTGACACGAAACACATACTTCCAGAACTGTAAGTGAAATTTATTATTATTTTGTTAATAATTTTGATAAACATTTGATATTAGAGCAATTTTATTAAAATTAGGAACTTTATGAATAAAATTGACAAAATTAGAACTTTAAGAATCAAAGTTACACTCTTAAGGACTAAATTGACAAAATTAAAATTTTGTTAGTTTAGTTCCTAAACATTCTTAGGTTATGTTTTGGGTTCTTGATCATCATTTAAAGACTAAAGTGAAAAAAAAAAAAGAAAAATTTAAAAAACAAGACGAATGACGTAGTGTAGGCACTATAGGTATGTTTTGTTATTATTTCCTTAATAATTTAGATGAACTTCTAAAATTAGACTAATTTGATTTAAATTAAAAAAAAAACTTTAAAAATAAAAGTGGCAAAATAAAAAATAAAAAATAAAAAAATAAAAATGACAAAGTTTTTTTATCTGTAATATTATTCATTGTTATGTTTTTTATCTCAAATTTTTCACATGGCTAGTTTTATTCAGGGGAAATAATTGCACAGTGGTGCAGCAATATTTTTTTTTTTTATATTATGAATTAATGAAAAAGTTCATATATTTTAATAATTAAAATATTACACGTTTTTATGATTTTGTATTTTTTCTTTTCTGCTGCACTGCTGTGCAATTATTTTCCCTTTTATTTACAGCTTCAACTTATTCATTTTTTTCCATTCCGTATGAAAAATAATAATTTTTTTACAAAAATATGAAAAATAATTTGTAAACCGAAATGTTGGCTTTGGATTATGTTGAATTATGCTGGGTCACCACACATTATCTTCCAACCGAACACATCTGTCTTTATATCTATATTGGTGATGACTTAAATAATCCGACAATTTCGTTATTCATCTATAGTAATTATTCAATAGACATAAAGTCAGTGGCGGAGCGACATAGGGCTGGGGTCACGTGTCTCTTTTGGGTTTTGGAAATTTTTTTTTTTTAAATATAAAGAAAATATTTGAAATTAAAAAATTTATAAAAATATTATTTAAAGTGAAATATCAATGACTTTTTTAAAATTATAAAAATAATAATGATTATTTTGATTGAAAATAAAGAGATTATGATAAGTCATATTATTATTTATGAAAATTTCAATATAATGGTGATATCTATCATTATTGATATGTAAACATAATTAATTTCAATGAAGATATGAAATTTATTGGATTGTTAGTTACATTTGACATGTGGAGTTTATCCTCCATATGTTTCTTTCTATTCATAATTAAAATGACCACTATATAAATTATAATCAAGCAATACTCTTCAATTATAAAAAATAAAAATATTTACAATAGGTCATAACTAATATCAGAATGAGTCATAACTAACTATTATTTGATATATAGTTATAACCAAAATAACAACCATAAGAAATTATAATTAAATTATATCTATCATTATAATGTGTTATAACTAAAGACCACGAATATCATAATTGCGACATATGATAAATATTTTTTTTGCGGTATGTTTTATAAAATTTCTCTACTAAAATATATTATTTCTATCTGAACTTATCTTTTTTGTTAATTTTTCAATCCACCTATAAAATAGTTACTCCCCAGTATTTGTATAAAATTTAATCTCAAATTCTTTAATTTAAAATTCACATTTATCCAAATGAACTCTTAATATTTAAGTTTAGTAATATCTCATTATTGTTTATTATGAAAAATAAATAAATAAAAGTTGTCATTAATTTGTGACACCTCTTCATTGAATTCCTGGCTACGCTACTGCTTAAAGTATCACATTATGTTGCTTACATAGTGTGTGAGTAATTTTCCGATCACACTGCCAACTCAGTGATCAGCTGGAGAGAACTGGCAGAATAGATGACACCTGGCTAACCTGCAACAAAAAGAGAAGATTCCGACGGTGGTTCTTCCACCCGGGGGTTCTCCGACGATCAAGTCAGTATCTTTCAAAGATCATCAAGTGCTAAAATTTACTGCTCAAAGCATAAATTGCGTACCGTAGACCCACGTTGATGCCTCTTCTTTTATAGTTAACTCAATCCCAGTCCCACTAGAAACCTGACTTCTATGGACTCCCATTCAGTGCTTACTTTGGACTCTACAAGAGATAAGGATGGACTCCCTAAGAGTGTTATCCTTATCCATCCTGTAGTCTTCCTTCATCCTATGACTCTTGTCCCTTATCCATTTATCTCGAATTCCGATATCTTCGGAGGAAACCTCGGCCTAGCCGAGATCACCTCGGCACAACAACCAGGACACGTGGCACCTTGGCTGACACGTCGGCGTCACCTTGCCACGTGTTGGTACATAGAAAATATATCCCCACAACTGCCCCTTAGGTTCTATTACCTTGGCATTCTGAGATGATAGAACCTATATCGGTACTTCTTTCTGTACATCGACTCAAGAACTCCTCAGCCAAGATCATTTATTTCAGGCCGACATGTCTCCTTCAGAGAACAAGAATTCCAATGAACTCTTTCACGCGCATGAGCTGTCATGCATCACTATTCAACCGTTTCATTGACGCGTTTTAACCCCATTGGACCGTGCTAATGACGAGCCAAATATCCGTCATGCGTCTGTGTGCGCCGTCTGACATATACGTTGTTCCAGGCGCATTAAATGCTCTGTTTTGCCGCCGTTTCAAGTTTTTTGACAAAACTTGTTTTTTCCCTTTTTCGCCTTTTCACGTTTCATTTGATTTACTTGCCTTTTCTCTCTCTAGCTCTCTTCTCTTGAATCTGCCATTGCTCCAGACTTCAAGCTCTGCAACTGCCTCTATTTCCTCCTTCCGGTGAAGCTTTGCCGTTCTGTTATTCCTGTAACCGTCGTCTGACTCCGGTGAGCTTTATTCCGGCCTTACTTTGTTTGGTAAGCCACTGTTCCTTTCGTTCTCAATTCTTTTGATATTCTTTATTACTTGTTGCCATTACTGTTTTGTTCAAACTTTCGATTTGTTGAACTATTCATCTGGATGCATCTATTTCATGATTTTGCTCATGTCTTGAACACTTGAACTGCTTTACCACTTTCTTGTGCTTTTGTCACTGTTCTTGACCTTATACTCCTTGTATTCTCTGTGCTTTTGATAGCCCCATCTCTGTTCTTGATTCTGAAACTTTGTTCTTGCTTCTTTTTTTTTCCAGATTTGTGCCTTCAATCTTCGTCTTCGTAGATTTAGGTGTGGGATTTGACTGTAGAACCTATCAAAATTAAAACAATCTTCACAAATTCTTGCATCAGTATACACTTAGGTCTTAGCCGAGGTTCACAAAAACCTTTCTTAGATCATCTCTCTTCTGAAACCCAGTCTTTTTAATTTAGGCCGGCGTTATGGGTATGTGGAGGCGTAGGGTAAACACCCCAACCAAACTAGAATTCTTTAGACAGGAGTTTGAAATCCCAGCCGACGTCCATCTGAGGTTGGCTGGGGATGATGACTCCATCATGCCTACTGACGACTCCATGTCCTTCCCCATAGTCGCCTTTATTGAGTATGGACTTCGGCTCCCACTCAACACCCTGTTTCGCGAGATTCTCCATTATTATAAGTTGAACCCTATGCAACTTGCTATCAATTCCTACTGAGTGATCAACGGTATCATAGCTTTAGCTAAACAGGAAAACGTTAGGATCACCTTAGCCGACGTTCAATACTGTTATACTATGTGCAGCCTTAACTTGAAAGAAAAATGCTACATTTATTATCTTAAGCCGAGATCCACGGAGTTCAAAATTGTAGTCGACCTCCCAAACTCCAACAAGGGGGTTGGAGATAATTACCTTATTACCTTAGGAAATTGGGAGTTTGCTCCAGATGAGGATCTCCATCTCTTCCCTCTTCCCTGATCAGTTGTAGAGGGCAAGGGTAAGAGCCCAGTGTTAATACTTGGTTGTTTCTTTTTAAGTACTTAATACTTTATCTGTTTCTAATGTCTGTTTTTCCTTACAGCTCTCCGTCAGCCACCAAAGAACTTTCGCCAATCCTTCGTTCTCAGCAAGGATTTGAAGAAACTCTTGGACTTGCCAGTCTAAAAACGGAAGGCGCCTCTCCTTCTCAACTTCATTCCGACATACAAATCCACTCTTCCCGACGTCCCCAGGAGAAAAAAGAAGAGCTTATCTCCTCCCTCTGCCACAACTCCACAAGCCACATCAACATCTCAGGCTGATCAAGGGTCAACATCCGATCCAGTAGAACAGCTGTCTACTTCGGCTCAATATCTAATCCCACCATCTCAATGCAAACGTCGTCGACGTCTCATTCTTGCAGCCGAGATGGGTCGCGCAAAACCTGTGGCCAAAGATCTCTTAGCCAGTATCCCAACCGATGTTGATGCTCTACCAACTCAAACACAGCTTCCACCCAAGCCAAAAAGAGTCAAGAAGGCTCAACCAAAGGCCAAAGTGCCTTAGGCTGAGACTAAAGACACTCTGCCAATCTCCCAGTTGGCTCCAAGCGAAAAAACTGCCTCTGTCCCTACAAAGAGGTCCGCTGAAGCCCTTCCCTCTGAATCCACCAAGTCAAAAAGGCCGAGGTCATCTGCAACGACCTCGGGGTCAAAGAAGCCTGATGCCCCCTGGGCCCCTGAAATAACATTGGAAGATAAGCCTGTAATGGCTAGTGACAGCGCTGATGATATAAATGTCGGCGTTGTACTTAGCACTGCACTGCTTCTCCCAGGCGACTTGGAACGAAACGCCGAGTTTAGTGAATATGAAAATTATGCTTTGATGTTGCAACACTCTGTTCAAGTAAGTGTTTTTGTCTAGTACTTCTTCTTCCTTTCTCATTTTTTCACACTTTAGAATTTTTTTCTAATACTTTCGTTTTCTTTCAAGCCATTCAGCATGCCCACTCTTTCTCGATGCAATCTTTTCAGAACCGTGAGAAGTTAGCCGAGAAGAAGAGGGAAGTCACCTCACTTCAGAAATCTAATAAAAGCCTATAGTCAAAGATGAAAATGTTGGAGGACCAAGCCGAGGTCGCCATGAAGGAGAGGGACAATGCCGAGGAAAAAGCTGGTGCCGCTGAGGCAATAAATAAAGTTCTTCAATCTCAGCTAAAAGAGGCTGAGGATAAGGTGGCCCAAGCCCAGAAGGAGCTCGAAGATGCCTTGGCCACTAAAGCGGCCGAAATAAAAGACGCCGATGAAAAAGGCCTATAATCAGGGTATGGCCGATGTGACAGAGGCCTATGAGCAACAAGTGAAGCAGGCATGCAACAGGGGTTTCTCCCTTGGTTGGATGTCCCTTCTCAAGAAACTCAATGTCCCAGAGGACTCACCATTGAGGAAAGCTGATGCCATTCCTCTTCCATTTCCTCCACCTTCTCCACCAGTTCAATCCGAAGAAGATTCAGAATCTGAAGATGATGAAGATGGTGATGCCCTGGTGAGAAAAACAAAGGAGGCTACTGGGTCCAAGTCCCTTCCTTCAACTGAGCAAGTCCTGGACTTGACTCGAGATGAAGAGGGTGATGAGGTTGTCAAGGAAACTACTCCTGAGCAGGCATCTTCCGACGTTCCTGTAAGCGAAAAAAGTATCGACGAAACCCTTGCTCAAATTAACGCCGAGATCGAGGCGGAAAAGGCTGCTGAGGCATCTACCCAACAATCATCTGAACTTCAGACTCAACCAACTGCTACTGTTGAGAAGTCTTAGCTTTGATGGTTTTTCCTTTTGTTTCTTTTGTACTCTGTATGTTTTTGTTTTTAGAAACAAGGCCAGCTTCTTCACATGGCCAATGTGCCCTTGTTGTAATTGAATGCTAATATAACTTGAATGCTAATATAACTTTTCTTTCCTAAGTGCTTGCATTTTTATCTTCTCCTCATTGCTTCTGCATGATTCTATACTTAGAATATTCTGCATGTCTTTCACATACTTTTCCTTCTTTGTACAATCTTCTCGGGGTGACACACCTCGGTTATGCAAACCGATGATTTACTTCGGCAAGTAAATTTGATTCAGCCTAACCTTGTAAAATTTTTTCTCAAATTTCAACAAGTTTTTAACCTTAGTCTTCAACTGGTAAAATTGTCTCGAGTTTCACCAAGTGTTTGAACTTCTCCTCGGTTTAACTTCAACTTGTAAATTGCTACAAATTTCACCAAGTGAAGATAAACAAATATCTCGGTTTAATTTCAGCTTGTAAATTGCTACAAATTTCAACAAGCGTTAAGCATTACTTCGATTTAATTTCAACTTTGTAAATTGCTACAAATTTCAACAAGTGAAGATAAACAAATATCTCGGCTTAACTTCAACTTGTAAATTGTTACAAATTTCAACAAGTGAAGATAAACAAATATCTCGGCTTAACTTCAGCTTGTAAATTGCTACAAATTTCAACAAGCGTTAAGCATTATTTTGGTTTAACTTCATCTTGTAAATTGCTACAAATGTTAACAAGTGAAAATAAACAAATATCTCGGCTTAACTTCAACTTGTAAATTGCTACAAATTTTAACAAGCGTTAAGCATTACTTCGGTTTAACTTCATCTTGTAAATTGCTACAAATTTTAACAAGTGAAGATAAATAAATATCTTGGCTTAACTTTCAACTTGTAAATTGCTACAAATTTCAACAAGCGTTAAGTGTTTTTATCTTCTCTCTACCCCCAGTGTGAACCTGAGTTCCACTTGGGTTCTCATTATTTAAAAACAACATTATGCATAGTTTCATAAGTTGGGGAGAATTCTGCTAAGATTTTATTGATGACATCGGCAAAAAATAAAGCAACATCTAATGATAGAAAATTTTTAAATTACAAGTGTTCCAGGATTTTGGCAATGCTTTGCCCTCATTATCTTCAAGCCTATATGCCCCATTGCCCAATACCGAAGTGATTCTGTAGGGTCCTTTCCAGTTTGGGCCAAGCTTGCCCTCCCTGCGATCCTTCTTGTTTCCAACGAATTTTCGCAGGACTAGGTCGCCGACTTGAAATTCCCTTGGATTAACCTTCTTGTTGTAAGCTCTAGCAAGCTGTTGCTGGTATGCTGCAAGCTGTACTGCAGCTTTCTCTCTTATTTCTTCTAGAAGATCAAGATCTCGGGCTAAGAGTACATCATTAGTCCTGTTCTCAACTCCTTGGGTTCTGATCCCTGGGATGCCGACCTCCAGTGGAATGACTGCTTCTGTGCCATAAGCCATGGCAAAGGGTGATTCTCCTGTTGATCTTCTCGGTGTAGTCCGATATGCCCAGAGTACATTGGGCAATTCGTCTACCCACTTCCCTTTTACTACCTGCAGTCTCTTTTTTATCCAAAATTACTTTGTTGGATGCTTCTGCTTGTCCATTGCTTTGTGGAAAACTTGGGGTTGAAAAGTAGTTTTTGATCTTAAACTTTGCATAGAAGTTTTTGATCAGCTTACTGTCAAATTGTGTCCCATTGTCTGCAACAATTGCTCTTAGAATCCCAAATCTGGTGATAATGTTTCTCCATATAAAGTTCTTGACATCTACATCTTGGATCTTGGCAAGAGGTTCTGCTTCTATCCACTTTGTGAAGTAATCTGTTGCTACTAGTAGGTACTTCCTTTGCCCAGTTGCTTGGGGTAATTGCCCAACGAGATCCATCCCCCATTGGGCAAATGGCCAAGAGTTGGATACAGGGTTTAGGTCAGCAGCTGGCTGGTGAATCAATGGTGCAAACCTTTGGCATTGTTCACACTTCTTCACGTAAGCTTCTGCATCTTTTTGCATGTAGGGCCACCAATACCCCTGGGTAATGGCCCTATGAGCTAGCGATCTACCCCTAGTGTGGCTTCCACAAATTCCCTCATGAATTTCATATAAGAAATCTTCAACCTGTAGAGGGTGTACGCATCTTAAGAGGGGTCCAGTGAAGGACCTTCTGTACAGATGTCCTTCTACTGTCAGACTGAATCTTGCCGACTTCAATCTGATCTTGTGTGCTTCCTTTTAGTCTTCTGGTAGCTTTCCTTCTTTCAGGAATGCAAAAATTACGTCCATCCAGCTTGGTCCCATGTCTACGCACATTGCTTCATGCTCTGTGATTACTGGTTCAATGCTCGGGCTCGACAAGTATTCGATCATTATTGTCCTTGCTTTTCCTAGTTGTATTGCACTAGCTAGGTTGGCCAATGCATCGGCATGGTTGTTATCATTTCGGCTGACTTGAAGCAATCTGCAGTTCTGGAATAAGGCTGCCAGCCTGATGACCTCTTTTGCGTAGGCCGACATTCTTTCATCTCGGGCTGCAAACTCGCCCGTTGTCTGGTTAACTATCAATTGTGAATCACAAAAAACTATTACCTCATCAGCTTGTACTGCTGCTGCTAGCTTCAGTCCTACAATCAACGCTTCATATTCTGCCTCGTTGTTCGAGGCCTTGAACCCCAATCGAATGGATTGTTCTAATATTTCTCCGTATGGAGATATCAGTACTACTCTTGCCCCTGCGCCTTGTCGGTTTGAACTCCCATCAACGAACAGTTGAAAGGAATCGCCGATGTAAATGCTGCAGGGTCTGGGTTTCTCTTCTTTCCTTTGTTCTTTAGCCGTTGGCTGGGCTTCTACTTGCTTGTCTGAATATTGTCTGTCTTCGCTCAACGGAGCCCGATGTTGGATGGATTCTGGTGTGAACTCGGCCACGAAGTCGGCCAAAACCTGGCCTTTGATTGCAGTTCTGGGCCTGTACTCCAGATCATACTGGTCTAGGGCAACTGCCCATCTGACTATTCTTCCTGTCAAGTCTCCCTGTTGCAATAGGGGCTTCAATGGATGCTTTGTTAGTACCACAACTTTATGGGCCTGGAAGTAATGGTTCAACTTCTTTGAAGCGATTACTAGAGCTAGTGCCAATTTCTCTAAGGATAGATACCTTGTTTCTGCGTCGGCTAGGGTTTTGCTTACATAGTACACAGTTTTTTGCTCTCCTTTTTCTTCTCGGATTAGTACTGCACTAATCGCATGTTCTGAAACTGCTAAGTACAGGAACAGCTCCTCCCCAGGTTCTGGATTTGAAAGTACTGGCGGTGTGGTCAGGTACTTCTTCAGGTCGGCTAATGCTTCTTTACACTCCTCTGTCCAGAGAAAGTCTATGGCTTTCTTCACTAATTTGAAGAAAGATTTGCACTTGTCTGAGCTTCTGCTTATAAACCTATTTAGGGCTGCGGCCCTTCCAGTTAGCATCTGAACCTGTTTTGCCGACGTCGGGCTCTTCAGCTCTAGGATGGCTTTGATCTGATCTGGACTGGCCTCAATGCCCCTCCTAGTCACTAGGTATCCTAGAAACTTACCAGATCTAACTCCGAATGTACACTTCGATGCATTGAGTCGGAGCCAATATGGTTTAGGAATTTCAAAGACTACTTTTAGATCGGCGAGATGACCCTCAGGCTCCTTGGACTTAACGACCATGTCGTCAATGTAGACTTCTACTGTTCGGCCGATCAGGTGCTTGAACATCTTGGTTACCAATCTTTGGTAGGTGGCTCCTGCGTTTTTCAATCCAAAGGGCATCACTCTGTAGCAGTATAGCCTTTTGGAAGTGATAAATGCAGTCTTCTCTTCATCTGCTGGGTCCATAGCTATCTGGTGATACCCCTTGTAGGCATCTAGGAAGCTCATCCTTCCATGCCCCGAAGTGGTATCCACTAGCTGGTCAATCTTGGGTAGAGGGAAGCTGTCTTTGGGACAGGCCTTGTTTAAACTGGTAAAGTCTACACAGACCCTCCACTTACCGTTCTTCTTCTTTACCACCACTGTATTGGACAGCCATGTCGGGTAGTGAACTTGTCTGATAGCCCTAGCTTCCAGAAGTCTGTCTACTTTTTCTTTTACTGCTTCGACGTGCGTCAATGTCGGTCTTCTGGCACGTTGAATTACAGGTTTGGCCGACCTGTCAACATTCATCTTGTGGCAAGTAACCTCGGGGTCGATGCCAGGCATTTCATAAGGTGTCCAAGCAAACACAGCAATATTTGCTCGCAAAAAAGCCTCCAACTCTTTTTCCTTTTCTTCGGCTAAGCCCGAGCCGAGAAGAAAGAAGTGTTCTTCATCCCCATCCTGGACGAAGATTTTCTTCAGTGCCTCTTCACTCTTCTCGGTCGGCTCCTTGCCGATGTCTTCTAGGACTTCCATGTCCTCATCTTCAATTTTTGCCTTTTTTTGGCTCTTGTATGCTGCAGGTTGATTTTATCGCTGCCATGGAGCAATTCTTCGCCTGTAGCTGATCGCCCCTAACTTCCTCTATCTCATGTTCTGTTGGGAATCACAATAGTTGATGCAATGTTGAGGGAACTGCCCCCATTGCATGCAACCATGGTCTTCCCAAGATGATGTTGTAAGGGGAGGGTATGTCAATGACGGTGAATTCTGTCTTGGTCTTCCTGGTGCCAGCCTGCACCTCCAAGTTTACTGCTTCCAGTGGCCATGTCGGCGTTTCATTGAGCCCAACCATTGGGCCATTGGATTGTTCCATGTCGTCTGGGTAAAGGCCGAGCTCCTTGTAACAGCGGATGTATATGATGTCACAAGAGCTGCCTTGGTCAATCAGGATGCGTTTTACTTGGCATTCCCCAACTTAGAGGGATACTACCAACGCATCATTATACGGATACTGGACCATCTCTAGGTCGGCTTCAGTGAAGGTTATCATTGGTCCCTGGCATCCTTCTGCCCGATGTCTTTTCTCCCCGACTTGATAGACATGTTGTAGGTGTTTTACCTTCTGGGTCTCTCCTCTGATTTCGTTATCGTTGACCTTTGAGTGAATTACATTGACTACCCGAGGTCCTCCTGCCTGAGGTTGCTGTGCTGGGGGAGGCGGAGCTGCTGGTGCTTGAGGCAATATTGCCTGTTCTTCTCTTGTTCTGGCCTCATCGACCAGATCTCTCAGATGGCCTTATCTTACCAAGTCTTCTAAGTGTGCTTTTAGGGCTCTACAACCCTGGATTGTGTGCCCCTCTTCATTGTGGTAGGCACAGCGCCTGCCAACGTTCCTTTTCATGAATTCCCCTAGTGCCCTTGCTGGTGCCCTAAAATAAGGTTGGTTCCGAATTTGTTCCAAGACTTTGTTAATTGGGGCCGGAACACCGGTCACCGCTTTGTGCGACCCTCGCTTTCATGTTTGTTCGATCCGTTGTTACCTCGCTTCTCGAGCGATTTCCTTCTTGTTTTACCTCCTTAGTCCCCGATATATCTTCCTCGTCTCTGGCATACTTCTCGATTCTCGCCATGAGCTCATCCATGCTTTTTGGCAAAGTTTTTGCCAAAGACTTCCGTAGCGGACAGTTGTCTTTCAGGCCGTTCTTGAATGACACGACACGCTTGATTACATTCGGTATTGGTTGAATACCTTCAGAATAACATACCATGAGGACTCGGCTCTGATTCGGACTCCCCTTTTTTTGTTTGTTGCGGTTCGTAATCTGAACCAAAGAGTCCAATTCTGGCAAATCGTTTGAGAAAACAGATTTTTGAAAAGAAGTGCCAAACATGGACTGCTTTGCCAGATACAGAGTCGCCACCTAAATATTTTTTTAAAATGGGAAATTTAGGAAACCCTGACTCGGTGCCGAACGCCACGTGTCTGTCATCACCAAAGTTGTCTTGGCTCGGGAGCTTGGGTACGATTGGGGAAGGTCAGCTATGAGCACCCCCTTTCGCCCGGTCCAAAAATCGGCATCTACTAACCATGATATCCGATTTCGAAAACATTATGTGTCCTTATTCCGGTTATTAGCCTAGAATTACTATGTATGCGCGCAGCAAACAAGTATAGACTAGATTGCCTAATTTGGAAATAAGTATTGCATATCCGTTTGTTTTGCAAAGCGCTTTGGAATTTGCTACTCGCAAGTAGGCTAAAACACGGATTTCAATGAGTTTTCCAACTCAAACAATCCAACCTTCACCCACAGGCATTCAAACAGTTATATCACATAAGCAGCTAGCCTCATGGTAATCACGCTATTATGGCAACATTCACACGCATACGATATGCTAAAGCGTAAAAACTCACCTAGTATTCAAAGCCAAAACAAAAACTAGTTAGTAATCATATGTATGATCCCAGTTCATGTTAAATGGCTAATGCAACACATGTAAGATGCAACTAGAATAGGCTCGGCTATCCTACACATGGCACGTGGAATGCTGCAAATAACACGTATTCGATTTGGAATTGAAGTACAATGCAGTTAGCGTGATGTACCGAGCCCGGTGCATGTAAACAAATGCATGGATGCACGCATGCATTGCATAAGGTATGCTAAAATAAACGTGCCCTAATACTAACCATTGTAAGCGGGTAAATAAAAGGGAAGAAAGAAGTGGGGGTTGGAAGACATGCACACCACTCACACACGCTTATTACAGATTTGCCCTCGCTCGGAGAGACCAAATAAATATTACAGTCCGAACAATAAACAAATGAATTATTACAAAATTTCTAATTACTTAACAAATCAAATGCACAAGGAAAAAGGCCGCAGCCCCGCCTCAGGATGCATGAATGATGCATGCTTCAGTCCATCCTGCCCGGAAAAACTTGCGTCATGCCACTGTTGCCTCTGTTTCTACTGCCCTGTCTCTCCAGAAATTGCCAAAGTCCCAAGGAAGGCTTTCTGTATGTTGGGGAGTATCACCGGCTAAATAGAATTACCACCGGCAATGAATTGTGGTCACCGGCACAAAATGAATCCATCGGCTGGTGACTTACTGCCGGCCGGCAGAAAATGTTGCCGGTCGGCAAACAATGCCTGCAGAACCTGCAACTCACAGCAGCAGAGGGAAAAACTTGCATGGCAATACAATTCAAACAATGTATGCACCAATCATGCCCCTTATCATGTTTGCGACTCAAAGGGGTATGTGCCTCAATTCTCGGGCCACCAATCACGCATTTCCATGCATGATGGCCTAAAGAATCAAGTGTGCACTTTCATGTCAAATGAAATGCAAACCAATAAAACAAAACAAGGCCCAATTCCTATCACCAAATCAAGGAACAAGGCATGCATGCAAGATGCAATGCAACCTAGGCATGCAAGCTAAGGATGCAACATGGCATGGCAAGGCACTTATGCAAGCATACAAGCAAACATGAGGCAATGCAAGCTAATGAAAAGGTGGACTTAAACATGATTTAGGTGACTCTAAATAGGCCTAAAACAGTGGCCAAAATGCCAAAAAATGAAGGCTATATACACATGCACACATGCACATGTGATGGTCTAAAGCTTAAGCATTAAACTAGCAACTTTCAAGCACACTTAAAAGAGGCCATGACGGACAATTAGCATGCAACATTAGCTCTGAAAATCATGTCAAAATGTGGTGCCAAACCAACTCAAATGAGACAAGCACAAGCATGCAAACATGGTCCAAGTACTTAAGACAAGTCATGGAGGCTTGAACCAAGGTCAATTCCACCAAGCCTCACAAGGCTAAGGAGGTTTAAAACATGCCAAAAGGAGGCTTAAACAAAGCCAAGGGTGCACCTAGATGGCATCTAAGTGGCTCAAATCCAAAGGCATACATAATGACCAAAACATGGAGCATACAACACAAGCTTTCAAAGCAACAATGAAGCCTCTAAGGCAAGTATGCAAACATGTTAGGTGGACTGAAATTACATGCTAAGTGGTTCCAAACCATTGAAATAATGCAAGCAAAGCATGATATACACTTATGCACTTAAGGCCAACAAGCCAAATACACAAAGGGGCTACACAATGCATGCTAGGGTCGACCCAAACAACCTAGGACAGACCTTATACATGGCAAAACAAGCACAAAAGCTTCACAAGACTAAGCCTAAAACATGCTAGAATAATGGTTTACAACCCAAGGCATATTAAGGCAACACAAGGCATTACAAGGTAGGTATGCAAGGCATGCATGGTGTACCAAAACTAACTTAATACAAAGTTATATCATGGCAATATGAGCATAAAATACAGCCAAGGCATGACCAATAAACACTCAAACATAAGCTCCCTTAAGAGACCAAAAATGGTCCCTTTCAAGGACAACAAGGAGAGGGGGTGACCCTCCCCTTTTGGAGACTTCAAGGCACCATCTTCACCACTGAAATCCCTCAAAATTTCAGTGGTGAAGAGGCCTAAACACCAAAGTCTCGAAACTTGCACAAAATAGCACAAAAATGGGGCCTTTCAAGGCCTAAGGGTGGTCAAACACACCCAAACCACAAAACACTCTTAACAAACAATCAAGAGGGCCTAAAAATAGAACTTTTTTATGTTATACACTAAACACAAAAATAGCTCTAAGATAGGTAGAAATAGGATGCAAAAATTGGGTAAAAAGGACTAGTTTCTTACCCTTGAAGCCTTTCTTCAACAATGGTGATCTTGTTGCCTCCTTAAGCTTCAATCTAGTCAAAAATAGCAAGAACAAGCCCTTAGAACCTCAGTAGCCAAAGGAAGGTGAAGTACTAGGTGTTTGTGTGCAATAATATGGACTAAAACACCTAGAACATAAAGAGAGAAAAAGAGATATAGGAGATATGTATCAACTCTAACCCTAAAACCAGAGCTTCTCTCTGTGTTTTTCTCTCCAAAATTCTCTAACCCCTTGCCAAGAGGAGAGAGCCTTCTCTTATAAGCAACAAACTTGTAAAGCTTATACAACAAGCTTACAAGGAGGGCATCCCTCCATACACATGTATGGAGGGGAACAAAATGCCAAACAGCTATCCTAAAATATCTGCAAAAGAGCAGTGGTCGACGCTCAAAAATGTCATTTTGACAAAAATGACTGCCGACCGGCAACAAATAGTGCCGACCGGCAACATACATTGCCGGTGGCAACAAAAACCAGCCGGTGGCCTCTAGCCAATGCCGGTGGTGTGTGGGGATGCCTCATGCAAGACAAACAAGGTATGCGCCCGAAGGCAGGGGCAAAATGCAAGACAATGCATGCAGCCGAGCATAACTTATGATCATGCAAAGAAAGCTGTAACGAAGCACGCATGCAACAGTTTTAAGCTAGCATACACCAGACTACACTACAATGTAGAAAGGATGTAAAAGAATTATGTAATCCTCGATACGTCTCACGCAGAGGATACAATACCTGTTCGGTTCGTCCGGTTGCACCGGCCTCAAATGAGCCGTACATACAATATCGTGCCTGTAAAGAAGACAAACTTAACAGGGACAATGATATTGTTAGCAATATGCATGACAATGCAAGAACGAATGCAAAATGATATGCAATATATACAAAACTATGTATGAACAATGCAAATGATATGCAATGCAATCGAATCATGATTCAATCATGAGCGGTTCGAAACCACACAAATGTCAAATAGATTGATGGAGGTAACAAGTCTGTCTACCATAGAAAAGGTGCCGCAACCCTCAAACCAACATACCAGCGTGGAATAGGCGCGTACACATGCAGAACTATGAGTGATGTAGACAGACACAAGAACGAGTATTGGGTGGAATGACATAAGTGGGGTGACAACCCGCTGGGGAAAGAACAATGATCCTAACGTTGGATGCAAAACTTACACTACAATGTAATATCTACAATGGATATGGCGTGCAGCCAAAACCGTATCTTGTCTAGGAAAGGCATGTACGCATACAAGCCATGTCTAACACAGAAAAGGTGCCACAACCCTCAAACCAACATACCAACGTGGAATAGGCGCGTACACATGCAGAACTGTGTTTTGACGTGAAAAGTATGGGCACATACCAGACCAAGCTCAACAAGGAAAGGCGTAAGCCATAGATGGAAGTGATGCAATGGATGCATGCAAGCTACAATGCAATATCTACAAACATGCAATAGAGATGGATACAACGGATATGGCACGTGGGCTGAACCAAATCTTGCCTAGGAAAGGCATGTACACGTACAAGCCATGTCTAGCACAGAAAAGGTGCCGCAACCCTCAAATCAACATACCAACGTGGAATAGGCGCGTACACATGCAGAATTGTGTTTTGACGTAAAAAGTATGGGCACATACCAGACCAAGCTCAACAAGGAAAGGCGCAAGCCATAGATGGAGGGTGATGCAGTGAATGCATGCAACCAAAATGCAATATCTACAAATATGCAATGGAATGTAAATGCAATATCTACAGTGGAAATGCATGATAATGCACTATATTACGATGAAATGCATAACATATGCAATATTCACAATGATGCATGACATATGCAGTATTTACAATGATATGCATGACAATGCAGTATATTTACAATGCAATGCATGACAATGTAGTATTTACAATGCGATGCATGACAATGCACCAAAGGTCTTGCACTTTCCAAGGATTTAAGGTCTCCTAGACCGTGCGTGTTTAAGGTCTCGCCAGACCCATGTGGGGCAATGCATGAATTGAGATGCGGTGCACAAGACAGTGCAATGCCCAAGATCGCGTGATGGAATGCATGCCAAATGCAATGAGATGCGCAAAACAGCGTGGTGCGTTCAGACAACGCGAATGAAGGTCTTGCACCTCCCAAGGATTTTAGGTCTCCTGGACCGTGATGAAGTGATGCACAATGCAAGTGAGACACGCATGTTAATGGAAATGAGGCACGCATGCCCGCGCAAATGGAAGATGATGTAAATGAGACATGCATACCTCAAGGATGCAAAATGATGTAAATGAGACATGCATGCCTCAAGGAATGGAAAATGAAATGCAAATGAGACACGCATGCCACGAAGGAATGGAGGCACGCATGCCACAAGGCTTGAACTGAAATGTAGATCGAAAGATGCATGACAATGCGAATGAACTAAAGTGCGTGACAACGCACGTCTTTTGAAACGCATGACAATGCTCGTAATAAAATGCATGACGATGCATGAGGGGTGTGCATGACGGTGCGATGCGACGCGCCGGACAGTATGATGGAAGCATGCAACGCACACGGGGCAACTTTTGAGTCTTGTAAAAGGCAAAAGGATACAAAAGGATACAATCATTGCATGAATTTGGGTGCTACGCACAGAAGACACGGTCCGAGGTCAAAACGAAGGTCGGTTGAGCGTCGGAGATACACTTTCTTGCACTTTCTCGAGCTATGAAGACCAAAAATCACTCATATGGCCTAAACAAGGTTGTGGGAACACCACCGGCCGGAAGGGGAAGCCACCGGCTGTCCACCGGCTACAAAATAATTCCATCGGCACAATATTCTGCCGGCCGGCACAAAATGTTGCGGACCGGCAAAAAGTTCCTGAGTTGGGGCAAATTCGACTTTTCACCATGGGTGTTTTAAAATAGGGTTCCAAACCCTATTCTTTTCATTACCCTTCGCCGAAAACAACCCCTCTCTCTCTCTAGAGTCTCTTTTCTTCCTCATTTCCTTGTTTTCTTCGCGTGCTAAGCCCGTTTTGTTGTTCGATTCGCGTATACCTTCGCGTTTCGGACATTTTCAACCGAACAAATCTTTGTTTCGGTGCCTTTTTTGCCCTTTCCACCTTTTTGGGGTTTGTTCCCCTCACTTTCCTCTCCATTTCCGTGCCTTTTCACGTCCCGACCTTTCCGGCCATTTTTCACCCCCCTGGGAGTTGACTTTTCAGTTGACTCTTCGTATTCCGACCCGATTTTCATTCTCCGACCATTTTCTTATCTCTCTTGACATGGCGGATGACATTCCACGCGGTGGGACTCCCCCGGATCACGAGATGGATCCCGGGGTCGAGCTCCTACCCTTGAGTGAGCCTGTTCGACGGCGACCTCTACTGGCGATTCATGTTACGCCACCCGACGCGATTCGCCAGAGTTTCGACATGGCGTTGGATCCTGAGCTCCTGCTACGTGAGCCTGCCTCTCACTTATCCTTCGGCGCTTCCGAGGTAACTTTCTTTCTCTGTTTTATTTTCTGCAATGTAGAATGTTTAACTGCCAATTGCCATAGCTGATTGCATTCTTTAACTGCTTAACTCAGATACTCTAATACACTGTGTATTGTAGTTGATTACAAATGCACTTGCAACTGATTATCTGTTTAAGACTCACATGCGCGCACACACTGCACTAGCCTTGAACCACTCAACACACGGCACACACCGTATTTCACTGCAAACACCGACACTCGATACTTGTTTGAATCTGAAAATATGCACGCATGCCACATTTGCACTGAGCCATTCAAACACGCCGACGCATCACACGATGTAGCACACCGGCACCCGGTATCTGTTTAAATATGAAAATACGCACGCATGCCAAATTTGCACTGAACCATTCAAACACGCTGACGCATCACACGTTGTAGTTCACTGTAAGCACACCAGCACCCGGTATCTGTTTGAATCTGAAAATACGCACGCATGCCAAATTTGCATTGAACCACACAAACACGCTGACGCATCACACATTGTAGTTCACTGTAAGCACACCGGCACCCGGTATCTGTTTAAATCTGAAAATACACACGCATGCCAAATTTGCACTGAACCACTCAAACACGCTGACGCATCACACGTTGTAGTTCATTGTAAGCACACCGGCACCCGGTATCTGTTTAAATCTGAAAATACGCACGCATGCCAAATTTGCACTGAACCACTCAAATACGCTGACGCATCACACGTTGTAGTTCACTGTAAGCACACCGGCACCCGGTATCTGTTTGAATATGAAAATACGCACGCATGCTAGATTTGCACTGATTCACTATTTCTTCCAAAACTGTACATTTTATATTGCTTCGCAACTACTTGTTTGAAAACAGGGAGATTCCCATACCATCTGCGGGTATGGGAACATTGTCGCTCGTGAGTGGTACGCCGAGCTTCCCGACGCAGTTCGCCATATTGTAGACCAGGCCGGCTTTGGCGCATTTTGCAGAGGACTCTCCAGACTCACTACATGCAGACCTCTCCTCGCCGCTCTGGTGGAGAGGTGGTGGGACACCACCGATTCATTTCACTTGTCTGGGACTGGGGACATGACGATGACCCCTTATGATTTCTCGATGCTCACAGGCATCGGGATAGGGGGTGATCCGATCCCCTTTGACATTGATATGGACAAGTGGATCGCGGCTCAGGTCTACTTGCTCGACGCGACACCGCCTCTTGCACGTCCCGACTTCGTCCGATATTCCTGGTTTGAGGTGCAGTTCAGGGTCCAGCCCCTCCTTGTCGATGCAGCCGCGATGACTCAGGAGGCTGTGGAGAGATACGCACGCGACTTCCCCATGTTCCTGTTTGAGACGACCATTTTCGCCGACCGGGCGAACACCGTGTCTCTCTGCCTACTCAGCGCACTGGTGGACGTCAGGGACATCTTACATTTTAATTGGGGTGGCGCCGCTCTAGCCACCCTTTATGGATATATGAGCTCCGCCTCCCGCGGCAGCGGACAGTTGCTTGGGGGCTACTGGCGTGTTTGGGAGGTACATTTCTCTTTTTGCCTTTTAATTCTGCTCTATATTTTCTGTACTCTGCACACTACACACACTGTAGTTTGCTTTACACTTTGCAGATATCTTGTACACAAAGACACACATACTCGCTTTACACCGACCGTAGACACCGCCACACTGTACACTCGCACAATACAATGTACACACACACTCTGCTTATTTCGCCTTTTATTCTCAGATTCGCTTTATCCGATAAATGCACCGGTATTTACCTTTGCGGTTGTGGGTTTATGCCTACTTTCCTAGGCTCGCATCTGGCGCAGAGACCCCTCTGGTCGTCCCTTTTTCGCGTCGCTTTGACGGGAGATGCACCCGGAGGTCGCGAGAGACATTCAGCTTCTTCCGCCGCTACTTTGACACCATCACCCCCGCCGAGGTATGTTTTACTTGTAGTTCATTTAAGCTTCGCCTTTCCACTGCATGTTTCAATAACAGTAGATAACAAACTGTATTTCATTTTCAGATCACCTAGCAGCCTTGGGCTCCTTTGCCAGCCGTGATGCAGGGTCGGTTTGCCGGTGCCGATGAGACCTCGCGTTACCGGATTCTACTGGAGGGCCCGATCTGTCGTGCTTGGTACCTGGGCGAGCGTTTCCTATGCCAGACCCTAGGCTTACCTAAGCAGATAGTCCCGGTGCACCCTCCTGAGCACATGAGGATCTTGAGATTCACCGCCGGTGATGGCGGACTACACCATTGGTCGAGGCGACGATTTCGAGGCGAGGCGATTACTCGAGTACGTCCGGCCTTCATCATCATGCGACCTCCGAGTGGCCCACCGAGTAGAGAGACTTGCGGCGCCAATGCCGGAGTGGGAGCGAAATTTGGAGGAGAGCTCGAGTCCGTGGCAGGGGTGGAGTCCAGCAGGGGCGGGGGACCGGTTGGCCTGCTCTGCCCGCTTCATTGACTTTCCGAGGACAGGGTGGGGCGACCTATCAGATCCCCTTCGCTGCTCCACCGGCTGATCACGAGTTTGTCGGTGTCCCCGACTTACCTCCGGTATGTATTACTGCATTTTTGTACAGTCATTTCATTTCAGTTTATTTGATATTCCGCAGAATACTGATGCATCTGATACTTTCGCAGGCGTCTTCCGAGTACACCCGGCAGTCATTGGAAATGAATGCCTCCATGATGGGGATGCTACAGCGGACATTCGACCTCCTAGCCCTTTACAGCATTCCGGTACGTTCTTTCTGACCACAGCCTCGAACCATACACAAACTGCTTTACATAATCTGATGCATAACACAACATCTGATAAACTACTCACGGCATCTGATACACGATATTCATACATTGCACCCTACACTGATTCACTGCTCACGGCATTCACAGACCGTACTCATACATTGCATTCTGCACGGATAAACTGCTCATAGTATTCTGATGTATTCGCCTTTTATGCTTTTTCAGCCTCCCTTCCAGATTCCTCCGGTGGGTGGTGCTCCAGCTGGACCTCTCATTTCTACCTAGGATGGCAGAGTATATCCTTGCACCAGAGGAGGGCGCACTCACGTCGGGAGTAGCTCGCGGGCTCCAGTTCCAGATGACGAGTCTGAGGCAGAGACAGAGGCGGAGGAGACCGGTGACGGCTCGGACTCAAGCTCAGACGGCGATGCCTCTGGTGGTGCCCCTGGTGATGACATTCCTGGACCTTCGTCCAGGAAGAGGACTAGGACAGATTGATGGCCCCGGAGCCATTTTTGACATTTGATATGGATTTTTGCTGTCTTTTGTTTTTCTTTTTGCATTATCCCCTTTTGTTAGTGGTTAGGGTACTTTGTACTGCCGCGGGCAGATTTTGTTTCCAAAACTTATGTACTTGAAAAGATTATGAAATGAAACAAACTTTTGTCTGAAAGAGTGTTATATTTGCGCATTTCATACCTTGCACTGTATTGCATCATATTACACCTCAAATGTAAATGATATTGATCTGTTATCTGAAAAGTGAACACTTGTAAATTGAGCACTTGCACTATGATAATCGGATGACCAACCAACTAACAGCAAATAACTCATACAAACCACTACTCAAATCTGATAATACAAATTATACTCTCATCGATTGATCTGCAAGATACCTGACACAAAGACTTTGCTCATTCTGCACACAGCAAAACCTGAACAAATAGCCCAATCTGACAAGACCGATCACAAAACTAACACGGTTGCAGTTGAAACACACTCGGATGTCCCAAATTCTCTTTTCTTCTCTTGCTTCGCATGAATGTAGAGAATGGCACAGCATTCTGAGCACAAACGATTTTTTTGAAATAAAGAGGGGTTTTCAACCGGGGTATCGAGCCTACCACAGAACACAGCGAGACAGACTCAGACAAAGAAACAAAAGGCACACGACCTGAACACAACGAGATACACTCGGAAAAGACTCAAAGCCAAAATCGAGACCGACAAATCAAAAGACACGACACACGGACATGTTTACAAAAAGACCTCAAATCTCGAGGAGCCAATTCCTCCGGGTATTATTCCCACCCTTTCTGATTTGTGATACTCACATCACTCAGCCCTCAGTTCTGCTTTTTCTCTCAAAACCCTTTTCTTACTTTTCTCTCAACTTACTCCTCTCTATTATTTTATTCTCTCATTTTTCATCCCTCAGGAGCGGTTGATGGGTAAACGAGAGGTTGTGGGCTCGTGCCGTCTGACTAACTTGACCACTTCTTCTGGTAGATGGGGTGCCTTTCTGGCGAGTATGTTGACGGGGGAAAGACAGAAGACCTGACTCAATTGTGCCCCTAGTTCGTCACTTTGACCATTTTTTCTTCCTAAAACAAGTTTTGACCAAAATGAGAGTTGGATTAACATACCTGTTCGATTTTTGATTCGAAAATCATACAAGTCAGGCTGTGAGCACTGAAAATTCTCCTTTTCGGATCCAAGAAAATGGTCCGGTTTTGGAAAATGAAATAGTTTTCGAGAAAATAATCAACTTCAGTAAAAATTTTCAAAAACTATTTTTGCAAACAATCAACGCTCAATGAGCGCGGAACTTACCCTCGAGATATGCAACCTCGGATCGGAGGTAATGGAAAATTGCCCCTGGCTTAAAGGGGGGGAACACGGCAACGGAAAGTTGCCCCTGGTTTGGACGGCAACTCAGGGCAACTTATGGCAATGCATGGCAACGGAAAGTTGCCCCTTGTTTGGATGATGCCGCGGCATGCTGTAAGCCAGTCCTCGTTGATGACGATCGGACCCTCGGACGCGGAGGAGGCGAGGACGGTTTGAATCAACATATGGACACAGTCACCTGGAAGGTGTTGGTGGTTGGATTTCAAGAGGAAATTAATCACGTAGTTCCAGGTTGCTGCAATCAAGACATCAGATTCGAAGGAGGCACAAGTGATCAAAACCATGACATGGATTGAGACGCTATGGAAGCGTTAGGGGCTGGACTTCAAGATGAAGTTGCCTACGTATCTCAAACATAGGAATCAAGCCTTACGTAGTTCCGGTTAAGGTACACTCGGGTATTTTAACCTTCACTGTTTAGGCTCTAACTTTTGCCAAGGTGCCCAATGCGGGTTTTCGACCTTGCGAGCTATGTTTTTCTTCCTTTTTATTTTCTTTTCTTTTGCATTTTCATTTTTTATTTCTTTTGCTATTTTTTTCTTTTTTCTCCTTTTTTTACTTCTTTTTTTTTCTTTGCTCTAAATTTTGCCTGAGCCGCCCTTCTGGGTTTTCGGCCCAGCGAGCCTCTCAAAGGGTAAAAGTGTAGTAACTCCATGCGGAATGGTTTTGAGATTGAAGCCTCTCTGTGTCCAGGAGAATGACTGTTGTGTTGATTTGCAGGAAAGTCCATCATGGTTGCTTCACAAGTCTTGCCTGGTGGGATCTGATCTTCTTAATCTGGCTTTGGTGCCTCTTGCTTGAAGGCTACCTCAAAATGGGCCACACAGGCGTTTCATGGCACTGTTGAACATTTTGAACGGATTCTAGTTTGCAACAGATAGATTGAATCTTAAGGCTGAGAGCGATCCTGGGCTGCACAATCTCAAGAGCGATTCCACACAGGTCTTCGCAAGACTGCGCGAAACATTTTGTTTTTTTTTTTAAAGTTTTTAAGAAAGCGACAAATCGCTCGTGCAGAAAATAGTATGGAACCAGTCTGGATCGAACTAGGATCCTTTTCAGTGCTCACGCCGACAAGTATGATTTCATTCATTAAAAGCTTAGCATGCCTCTCTTTCCCTCAAAATGATCAAAATTTTACAAAACCCGAGGAATTACTTCCTCTTCGTTTTCATCACTGCAGTGTTCAAAAAGGGGTTTTATGAAAAGCTTAGGTCATTACAACAATGTTAAAGACACAAGAGAGTAGGTGGTATGTACTGTCGTTCCATTCACATCCTCTGGCACGGCTGACTCGAATAGCAACAAGTACGGAACGTGATAGCCACAGCTGTTTCATTCAGATTCCCTAATTATGACTGGCTTCTCAACCGAGACAGGCTCAAAAGGAAAAACAAAAGGATAATTACAAAATGGCGTTCGAGGCAACAACCTTGGAATCACCTGGTATTCTATACAAGAGGGACTGACTCATTACAACAAGATAGACCCTGTAAGCAAAAAGACTGACTCAATACAGATAGACAGGCTCAAAACAAAACAAAAGACTGACTCGACACCCAAGTCAGAATTTACAAAACTAGCATTGGTAGATGCTCAAAAATGCGTGCCAAACGCCACATCCAAAAATGCACCAGGCACTGCCCGCAGGCGGTTCACCCTCTGATTACATACTCGCAGTATCTGTATCCTCAAAATCCAGTAGTTGGGTAGTGACGGAGTTTGCTGAGGTGGGGGGAAGAATAACCTCGTTGTCAATCAAATCTTGCACCTCATGACGGAGGCGGAAACAATTGTCGGTAGCATGGTCTGTCTGCTAGTGGTACGCACAGTACTGAGCAGGGTCATGAGTGGCAGGGAGATTCTTCGGGAGAAGCCGAGGCTCCAGGGGTTTAGGGTGTCCCCTCTCGGCAAGGATCTGAAGTGCCTTGGACAATGGCATGTAGAGAGCATGGAAGACCCTGCGCCCTCGGGGCAGGTATTTTGGAGCCTGAGCACTCTTGCTAGATGCACTAGCGAACGGATCGGCGGGTGCGGACTTGGGTTTCTGATCCTTTTCGGATGCAAGGTTGGGAGCGGGAAGAACTGTTTTGGCATGACGGGGCCTATCCCGATTCTCTGATTGACTGGAACTGCCCTCAAGCGGAGTGGGGAAAGCATCCTCCATAACTTTCGACACAACTGCAGATATCTGTTGCTTGTTCATCCCCCCGGCTTTCAAAGCCCCTACTGCCCACAGCAGTTGTTTGATAGGGTCGGCATCTGCGTTCATCTTGCCTTTATCTCTGGCCTCAGCCTGATCTAGAATTTGGTTTGATGCGTCGTTGCCATAGCTGGAGGTCATCTCCAGTTGGCTGAGTTCAATTACTATCCGTCCCAATAGAGGGGGCTCCTGGGGTATAAAGCCTCCGACATATGGTGCGGCTGGTAGCGAAGCAAACATCCCATAGGCGAGATCCGCCACGGATCTTTGAAGATCACCTATCATTCCCATTAGTTCAAATGTAGTAGGCTCGCGAGCCTGATATAGTTGAAGGGTCCAAACTGGGTGCGCGGCAGGTGACCTGGGTGGATGCGGCATATCAATATTAGCCTTACCTTGCGGGGTGATTCCTTGACCCAACGCAACCATCATGACCACGATCTCTTCTGAATTCTGCGTCATGCTAAGTCCTGCCTCAGCAAGGAGAAGACACTAGCTGTTCTGGATCAACTCTCTGAATCTCTGAACTAAAATGGAAAACAAGCAGTATTTCAGCCCCAAACAGATCAAACACGGGTGTAGCCGAACAACTGCACTCTACTATTGATCACTGTTCCCTAGACTCACTGTTCAAAACTGAACTGATACCCGCAGACATAACTGATTCTCAACAACACTGATACTAGTGCCCTCGGGCCTGATGCTCAAACTTTGCAAACTGATATATGTGTTCCTGCAGAGATACATCCTAAAAGCACATAGCATGTAAAAGAGAGCCAATACACCCCTATGTTGGGGTAGGGTTTCCCTGTCCTATTTTGTTAGGAGCTAGGGTTTCACTACGCACGCAGCGGTTTCAAACAACCTATATCGGGTAAGCAATCTGTCCTAGTTTGGAATGGTCACTATGGATCCGAATATGCACTAGGTCGAATGGTCAAAAAGGGTGCCCCGGTAAAACCAAGGTTTGTGTTCCCATACTGGTAGAGCCCGCAACCGGTCAGCCTTACGGTCATGCCTTGACAAGACAAGCCTCCAACAAACCGCTCAGGAATAGCAGATGGCCAACACGGTGTCCTAGGCGCACCAATGCACATGCAATGCAAAGAGACACATAAATGGAATCAAAACAGGATATCAAGAGTTCAAGTCAAGCTCTCTAAACTCCCCAGCAGAGTCGCCAGAACAGAATAAGGTTCGCGAGGACCTCGCCACTGATTCGGACTCCTTTTTGTTTGTTGCGGTTCGTAATCTGAACCAAAGAGTCCAACTCTGGCAAATTGTTTGAGAAAACAGATTTTTGAAAAGAAGTGCCAAACATGGACTGCTTTGCCAGATACAGAGTCGCCACCTAAATATTTTTTTAAAATGGGAAATTTAGGAAACCCTCACTCGGTGCCGAAGGCCACGTGTCCGTCATCACCAAAGTTGTCTTGGCTCGGGAGCTTGGGTACGATCAGGGAAGGTCAGCTATGAGCACTCCCTTTCGCCCGGTCCGAAAATCGGCCTCTACTAACCATGATATCCGATTTTGAAAACATTATGTGTCCTTATTCCGGTTATTAGCCTAGAATTACTATGTTATGCGCGCAGCAAACAAGTATAGACTAGATTGCCTAATTTGGAAATAAGCATTGCATATCCGTTTGTTTTGAAAAGCGCTTTGGAATTTGCTACTCGCAAGTAGGCTAAAACACGGATTTCAATGAGTTTTCCAACTCAAACAATCCAACCTTCACCCACAAACATTCAAACAGTTATATCACATAAGCAGCTAGCCTCATGGTAATCATGCTATTATGGCAACATTCACACGCATGCAATATGCTAAAGCGTAAAAACTCACCTAGTACTCCAAGCCAAAACAAAAACTAGTTAGTAATCATATATATGATCCCAGTTCATGTTAAGTGGCTAATGCAACACATGCAAGATGTAACTAGAATAGGCTTGGCTATCCTACACATGGCACGTGGAATGCTGCAAATAACACGTATTCGATTTGGAATTGAAGTACAATGCAGTTAGCGTGATGTACCAAGCCCGGTGCATGTAAACAAATGCATGGATGCACGCATACATTGCATAAGGTATGCTAAAATAAACGTGCCCTAATACTAACCATCGTAAGCGGGTAAATAAAAGGGAAGAAAGAAGTGGGGGTTGGAAGACATGCGCACCACTCACACACGCTTATTACAGATTTGCCCTCGCTCGGAGAGACCAAATAAATATTACAGTCCGAACAATAAACAAATGAATTATTACAAAATTTCTAATTACTTAACAAATCAAATGCACAAGGAAAAGGCCGCACTTCACCCAGATGCGAATGATGCATCACGATCATTGCCGGAAAAACTCGCGTCATGCCCATTGTTGCCTCGCTTTTCTCCGCCATGTCTCCAAAAATTGCCAAAGTCCCAAGGAAGGCTTTTCAGATTGGGGAGTATCCGCTAAATAGAATTACCATCGGCTGAATTGTGGTCACCGCACAAAATGAATCCATCGGTTGGTGACTTCTTCGGCGGAAAATGTTGCCGGCGGCAAACAATGCTCAGAGAACCCGCAACTCACAAAGCAGCAGAGGGCAAAACTTGCATGGCAATACAATTCAAACAATGTATGCACCAATCATGCCCCCTATCATGTTTGCGACTCAAAGGGGTATGTGCCTCGATTCTCGGGCCACCAATCACGCATTTCCATGCATGATGGCTTAAAGAATCAAGTGTGCACTTTCATGTCAAATGAAATGCAAACCAATAAAACAAAACAAGGCCCAATTCCTATCACCAAATCAAGGAACAAGGCATGCATGCAAGATGCAATGCAACCTAGGCATGCAAGCTAAGGATGCAACATGGCATGGCAAGGCACTTATGCAAGCATACAAGCAAACATGAGGCAATGCAAGCTAATGAAAAGGTGGACTTAAACATGATTTAGGTGACTCTAAATAGGCCTAAAACAGTGGCCAAAATGCCAAAAAATGAAGGCTATATACACATGCACACATGCACATGTGATGGTCTAAAGCTTAAGCATTAAACTAGCAACTTTCAAGCACACTTAAAAGAGGCCATGACGGACAATTAGCATGCAACATTAGCTCAAAAATCATGTCAAAATGTGGTGCCAAACCAACTCAAATGAGACAAGCACAAGCATGCAAACATGGTCCAAGTACTTAAGACAAGTCATGGAGGCTTGAACCAAGGTCAATTCCACCAAGCCTCACAAGGCTAAGGAGGTTTAAAACATGCCAAAAGGAGGCTTAAACAAAGCCAAGGGTGCACCTAGATGGCATCTAAGTGGCTCAAATCCAAAGGCATACATAATGACCAAAATATGGAGCATACAACACAAGCTTTCAAAGCAACAATGAAGCCTCTAAGGCAAGTATGCAAACATGTTAGGTGGACTGAAATTACATGCTAAGTGGTTCCAAACCATTGAAATAATGCAAGCAAAGCATGATATACACTTATGCACTTAAGGCCAACAAGCCAAATACACAAAGGGGCTACACAATGCATGCTAGGGTCGACCCAAACAACCTAGGACAGACCTTATACATGGCAAAACAAGCACAAAAGCTTCACAAGACTAAGCCTAAAACATGCTAGAATAATGGTTTACAACCCAAGGCATATTAAGGCAACACAAGGCATTACAAGGTAGGTATGCAAGGCATGCATGGTGTACCAAAACTAACTTAATACAAAGTTATATCATGGCAATATGAGCATAAAATACAGCCAAGGCATGACCAATAAACACTCAAACATAAGCTCCCTTAAGAGACCAAAAATGGTTCCTTTCAAGGACAACAAGGAGAGGGGGTGACCCTCCCCTTTTGGAGACTTCAAGGCACCATCTTCACCACTGAAATCCCTCAAAATTTCAGTGGTGAAGAGGCCCAAACACCAAAGTCTCGAAACTTGCACAAAATAGCACAAAAATGGGGCCTTTCAAGGCCTAAGGGTGGTCAAACACACCCAAACCACAAAACACTCTTAACAAACAATCAAGAGGGCCTAAAAATAGAACTTTTTTATGTTATACACTAAACACAAAAATAGCTCTAAGATAGGTAGAAATAGGATGCAAAAATGGGGTAAAAAGGACTAGTTTCTTACCCTTGAAGCCTTTCTTCAACAATGGTGATCTTGTTGCCTCCTTAAGCTTCAATCCAGTCAAAAATAACAAGAACAAGCCCTTAGAACCTCAGTAGCCAAAGGAAGGTGAAGTACTAGGTGTTTGTGTGAAATAATATGGACTAAAACACCTAGAACATAAAGAGAGAAAAAGAGATGTAGGAGACATGTATCAACCCTAACCCTAAAACCAGAGCTTCTCTCTGTGTTTTTCTCTCCAAAATTCTCTAACCCCTTGCCAAGAGGAGAGAGCCTTCTCTTATAAGCAACAAACTTGTAAAGCTTATACAACAAGCTTACAAGGAGGGCATCCCTCCATAGACGTGTATGGAGGGGAACAAAATGCCAAACAGCTGTCCTAAAATATCTGCAAAAGCAGATAAACAGTGGTCGGCCGCTCAAAAATGTCATTTTGACAAAAATGATTGCCGACCGGCAACAAATAGTGCCGACCGGCAACATACATTGCCGGTGGCAACAAAAACCAGCCGGTGGCCTCTAGCCACTGCCGGTGGTGTGTGGGGATGCCTCACAAGGCATTCCCTGTCCCTCCATGGCAAAACACAAGTGTTTGGTGCAAAACCAGACACAAAACGATCGAGTTCGGAGATCCTGAGGCAGGGCGCGTAGTCGAGAACTCCGGGAACTCCAAACGAACACAAACATGGATAATCACCGAGTGTTCAAGCGGTGACGTCCAAGTCTTGAGGATGGTCAAAAATGGGGTGTCTACAACGTCATAGTATCTTTTTGCATAGGCCCTAAGGCCTTCATCCTTACTGATCTTCAAAGCCATCAGTGCATCCACCCTCAATGGCTGCAGCTTGTTTGTCACGAACCTGGCCACGAACATCTCGGCCAGGCCTTCTCATGTCTTCACACTTCTCTTCGGTAGTTTGTGGAACTAGTCTGATGCAATCTCCCCGAAGGATGAGGGGAACACTTTGCAGAGCAACGGCTCGTTCCCACTATACAGTGCCATTGAGTTCAAATATAATCCAACGTAGAAGTTGGGGCCTGACTTCCCGTCATATATTTGAAACCTCGGCATACTGAATCTCTTCGGCGCCTCAAACCTGTCCAATTCCACTGAGAATGGTGTTCTCGATTTATCTGGGGAATTTACCTCGGCTTCGGCATTCTGTTGCTTCCTTTTGAGGTAATTTCTTAAGTCCTCTCTTGTCCTCCCAGGAGCTCGGCTATCTCTTGCTTTCAGTCTTTTTGGTGCACTACTTTCAGCCTCGTGGTAAGTCCTCTTTGACCCCTCTCCATGAGTTGTGTCGAAGCACAGCATCTGCCCCTGAACATGCCGATGTCCCTTGGGATCTGCTTCCTTTGTGTGATGCGTCCTCCGTGATTCTTCTCTTCTTGGCTCCCTTCATCCGACCTCCCTGGAGGGTCGGTGAGAATGTCTTTCACTCCCGTTGTGCTGAAGGTCTATGGGGATTGTTTGTTGCCCTCCTTGCTAGGCATTGGCTGCTGGAATCGGCGTGTCCTACAGCGGGAACGGCGGCTGCATGACGTTATTTTGCATCATGAAATTGACAACTGACTGCAGGTCTGCCAATTTGTTTGCCATCTCCTTCATCTCTTCATCCCTCCGCAGGCATCTATCCTTCCATACCTGGAGATCGTCTTCGTTGTAATAGCCACTTCGATCTGGTTTCTTTGGTGCACCGCTAGTCTGGTCGATGTCCTTCACTCCGTGATTCTGGTCACGAAGCCAGATTGTATTCGCTCTGTGGTATCTGTGTCAATAGGTCTCCCACTCCGGCAGAGTGTCGCCCCAATCTTTTCCTTCGTCTGTCGCCATTGTAAACAAAGTTCATGGGGACCTTGCTACTGACTGACCAGATTTGTGTCACGGTTCTTAATCTTGAACCAAAGAGTCCAAATCCGGCAAATCGTTTTGAGAAAACAGATTTTTTGAAAGAAGTGCCAAACATGGACCGCTGCGATACGTAGTCGCCACCTAAATATTTTATTTTTGGAAATTTAGAAAACCCCGACTGCGTTTGCCTAAGGCCACGCGGTCCGTCGTCACCAAAGTTGCCTCGGCTCGGGAACTTGGGTACGACAGAAGGTCACTTCGTGAGCACCCGCCACCGATCAAAGATCGGCCTCTACTAACCATGATATCTAGTTTTGAAAACTTTGTGTGCTCTTATTCCTAAGTATTAGCCTAGGTTACTATGTGATGCGACAAAGATACAAGTATAGATCGAGTCGTTCAATTGGAACAAAACACTTCATGTTTGTTTGTGAAAATGATTTGCTACTCGCAAGTATGCTTAAAAAGCAGGTTTTGACATCCTCGGGTGGGGTTAGTAAACATGTTTTTGCTACTGTCTAGTGTGCTTTAAACAAACATTTGATGAATTGTTCCAATCCAAATAACCCGACCATCACCCACAGCATTCAAGGCGTTATATCACATAAGCGATTAGCCTCATGGTAAGCATACTATTCATGGAAGTCACTCACACGCATGCAAGGATGCTAAAGCATAAAACTCACCGAGTACTCCAAGCCAAAACAGAAACCGATTAGAAATCCATGCATGATCCTAAATATACAGAAATGCCTAATGCAACACATGCAATAATGCAACTATAGCAGGCTCGACTATTCTAAACATTGCATATGAGATACAACAGCTATCATGTATCCAACTTGGAATTGAAACACAAATGCAGTTAGTATGATGCGCCGAACCCGGTGCATGCAAGACAGATGAATGAATGCAAACATGCTATCATACTGTATGCTAATTGAAACAAGCCCTAATCTAACCATCATAAGCTGGTAAATAAAAGGGAGAAAGACGTGGGGTTGGAAGACATACATCACACGCACGCACACTTATTACAACATTGCCCTCACTCGGAGGGTCCGAATAAATATACAGTCCCAAATGAATAAATAATACAGTCCCGAATAAATACAAAGCCCTAATTAATTAACAAATTAATCTAGGAAAGCTATAAATTGGCATGCAAGCCAGGGACTGCCTCGACTCTGATGAATGATGTATGTTTGGGCTGCCTTGCGTGGAAATCCACTGGGATGCCCCAATTAGCCTCTGTTTTGCAATTATTCTTGGAAAGCGCGCCAAGTTTCGGAAAGCTGCTAATTCTTAATTTGCTGCAACAGAGAGCAGGAAAGGGGCATAACAATGTATTTTCACACATGTATGCATGCCTCGATCCTCGTGCCACCAATCACGCATATTGATGCAGGACGGCCGAGGAGTCGAATTTGCACAACTCAATATGGAATGAATGCACATGAAGACAAAACAAGACCGAGACTCCATCATGGATAATCCGAAGTGTCGGTGACTGGGAATTGAGACACGTTCCGTTACTCGGAGTACGAAACGTCCCTCGTTTCCTGTGCTCGGGCTAACTCCTATCCCAAACACAATGCAATATGCATGATATGTATGAATGCAATCCTAATATGCAAACCTAGCATACGCAATGCTACGAACTAAAATGGCATACTCGATGCTCGATGTGACATGGCATACACAATGCTCTAATATGCAACCTAGCATACACAATGCTATGAATTGAAATGGCATACACAATGCATAATGGATTTACACCAACACAAGTGGACCTCAGCCACACTCGCATAGGAGGCCATTAGATGGAAGTGAGACAACTCGAAATGTGTGCACGCATGCACGCAAACCGAGGACCGACCCTAAGGCACCAAATGCCACTCTAATGAGACATGGCAAAACATGGAATATGGCATACTTGCATGCAAATTTCAGAGGCAATGAGTGATGCAAAACAGCCCCAAAACATGGCAAAATGACACCCGATGCATGGAATGAATCCCGAAACATGAAATTAGGCGCATGGAATGACCTATGGCTATGCAATGCATGCATTATTTGAACATGAAGTGTGAAGACAGAATCAAGATAGCCCCCAAAAAAGCATATTTACAGTTTTAAGAAAGGCCAAACAGTGAACACAAATGGGGCTAAGCTAGCATGCAAAAATGGCCCGAAAGAGGGATAATGAAGCAAATAACAGATGCTGGTCCCAAACAGAGAAGGGCCCTTCTACAATTTTGAAGAGGGGCCCAAAATATGATGTTTTACAGTTTATGACAAGTCACAAAAACAGACATAAGTATGGAAAAACTTTCATGCAAAAAATGGGCCTAAAGGAGGGATACAAAGGCAAGTGGCAAATGGAAGTCTCAAACAGAGGAGGGCCCTTCAACAATGTTAAAGAGGGGGCCAAAACATAGCATTTTACAGTTTATGATCAGACCCAAAACAGTGTACAAGTATGCTCAAAATACTATGTAAGATAAGGCCAAAAAGAGAGCTATAACACAAACTATAAAAAGGATGCTTCAAACAACAAAAGACCCTTAATAAAACATGAAGAGAGGATCAAAATAAGGTTATTTACAGTTCGGACAAAAGCCAAAAAAAATAAGCACAAAGGGCTAACAAATCATGCAAAAATAAGGCCAAAAGAGGGATATAAAGGAAAGTGGAAAATGGAAGCCTCAAAAAGTGATGAGCCCTTCAACAATGTTGAAGAAGGGCTCAAAATAAGCCACTTTACAGTTTATGACAGAGCTCAAAACAGTTAATACATAGGCAAAAAATAATATGCAAGAAAATGGCATATAAGGGAGGTAATGAAGCAAATGCAAAAAGAGAGCTTCAAACAGTGAGAGGCCCTTAAAAAAACATGAAATAGAGCTCAAAAAAATGCTATTTTCAGTTAGAGTCAGAGCTCAAATATGCAAGCAAGTATGGCTAATGTATTGAGCAAGAATATGACCAAAAAGAGGAGAGAAGGACTTACCCTTGAAGACTCAACTTTAGCAACCTCTTGGCACAAGAAGTGGTGTTCCTCAGCTCTGGAAAACAACTCCAAGTGGCTGGAATGGAGGTTGGAGAGGTGGTGCTATGTGGTGTAGTGTAAATGATGCAAGGACCCTAAAGTTTGGAGTCTTGGAAGAGAGGGAAATAGAGAGTATGCAAGAGAGTTCTAAAGCAATTTTCTAACCCTTAAAACTAAAGGGGAGGGGCTGTTTATATAGGCAAAGGTGTGGGAAAAAAGGGGGGAAAATGGGGGGGAGATTTAAATTCAATTTTCCCCTTCAAAAGGCTAAACCCTCGGACATGGGTGAAGTGCAAAACAAAATATATGGATGGAACACACTTGGGAAGGCAAGAATGGCCGGCCAAGTCAAAAGGGCAAAAAAAAATCATCAACCAGGTAAGTGGCCGGCCGGCCAGAAAAAGGTGGCTGGCCGGCCAGGTCAAAAGGGAAAAGTGGCCGGCCACCCCCTAGGATGAAGCCCCAGAAGTTAGCTTTCCAATGCCGTAAACCTTGCATCAAAATTCCTCCTGTGGAAAAAGTTATACCATTTTCCGTGAAGCTGCGCAGATTCAGTCCAACCGAACTTCAACCAACCATATCTCCTCCCCCTGGACTTGGACTTAGGAGATTCTTGAGTGAAAAATGAAGCCCCAGAAGTAATCTTTCCAATGGTGGTAGCCTCATATCTTAATTCCTCTTGTGCAAAGAGTTACGCCCGTTTCGGTGAAGCTGCACAGATTTTTCTCCTTCCCGGATTCATGCTGAACCACTTTGGACAAAAAAAAAGTTGGCTTTTCAGCAAAATTGCTGGCCTCCCACCCTCCTAAAAGCTTCCTAATAATGAAAATAAGACCTCCACCAAAAATGAGCCCAAACCGATGCAAAATGAAGGTTCGGGGGCCAAAACGCTGGGGCCGCCCAGGCTGTCGAACACCGGAAGTGGTGTTCGACCGCGAAGTTGGTCTCTCAGACCACAGTGTTCCTCAAAAGGGAGGAAATAAGGTGTGCCAAAAACCAGAGCAAACGGAGGTGGTTAAGCGGTCCCGAACCGAGGCACACGGCCGACGGCTCCGAAAACCAGGAACCGGGCTCCGAAACGTGAAAAGTGGCCTACGACCACGAAACGTAGCCCTCTGACCTTGAGAGATGATCTCGAGACCTCTCCTTCGAAGAGAAAACAGAGAAAACAGAGCCTGGTTCACAAACCGAGGCAAAGCATGAAAAAGTCCGGAAGTCTGGAGGCAAGGCTCGCAGCCGAGACTCTAAAACCTCTGAACGAGCACGATATGCAACATCACCAAGCGCTCAATCGGTGATGTCTGAGTCTTAAGGTCGGTCAAAAATGGGGTGTCTACAGCCATCTATTCTTCTATCTTTCCCACAGACAGCGCCAAATTGTATGAGTAATTTTCCGATCACACTGCTAACTCAGTGATTAGCTGGAGAGAACTGGCAGAATAGATGACACCTGGCTAACCTGCAACAAAAAGAGAAGATTCCGGCGGTAGTTCTTCCACCCGAGGGTTCTCCAACGATCAAGTCAGTACCTCTTAAAGATCATCAAGTGCTAAAATTTACTGCTCAAAGCATAAATTGCGTACCATAGACCCACGGGGGTGCCTCTTCTTTTATAGTTAACTCAATCCCAGTCCCACTAGAAACCTGACTTCTATGGACTCCCATTCAGTGCTTACTTTGGACTCTACAAGAGATAAGGATGGACTCCCTAAGAGTGTTATCCTTATCCATCCTGAAGTCTTCCTTCATCCTAGGACTCTTGTCCCTTATCCATTTATCTCGGATTTCGATATCTTCGGAGGAAACCCCAGCCTAGCCGAGATCACATTGGCACAATAACCAGGACACGTGGCACCTTGGCTGACACGTCGGCGTCACCTTGCCACGTGTTGATACTTAGAAAATATATCCCCACACATAGTATTTCAAAACTAATAATGTATCAAAAAAATTTATGAGTGCAACATATTAATTCATCTTTGTTAGGAGATTAGAAGACAAATGATAACTCACTCTATGTTTAGGCTAATTTCTTATCCATAAAAAAATAGATTTTTTTAGTGAATTTGTGAAAAAATGATTTTAACTTTAATATTTTCAGAAAATTTCACAGTTTCCTTGGTTCCACAATACTATAAGGGTACTATAGTAATTTCATATTAAAAAAGCAAATATAGAAAGAATAGAAAAAATTAACTTTCATAGTCATTATTACCAAACGCATTAACTACTTTAAATTCTAAAAAAATACAAAAATAAGAATTAAAAAAACGATTATTACTAGCCTCACCTTAATATGAGTTGTGATTTTTTATTTGCCGAGAATACTAGATTGACAATATGAAATAATATTTCAAAAATATCTAATAATTTTTTCTTTCGCAAACCCATTCATAACCCTAACTTAGATAAAGGTAGGGTTAGGTTGCCAACCAAGAGACAATTAGGCCTTGTTTGGAGAGTGGTGATTTTAGTTAAAAAGTTAAAAAGTCGTTAAAAAAATTAAAAAACTAACAACTTATACAAAAAAAATCAAAGATTCACTTTTCTCTCTACTTTTTGTATATCTTTTCATAAAAAATTAAAAAATTATCCTAAACATATTAATTTTTTTTTATATAATATTTTAACTAAAAAATTAAAAATTATTTAAAAAGTCTGTTCCGAAATGATACCTTATTAATAGAATTAGTTGGCATCATGCTTCAACTTATTAATCTCCAACCCCATTGGAATGACAGAATATCTAAAATTATAGATCAAAAAATTGGAATCCACACACACATGCTCATGTTGTGCATAGGTTGGGGGTTGGCGAAACCCTTGATGAATATCAATCAATAATTCCAATCCCATTTGTGAGAAGTAAATGCCCCCCAACTTCCAACCCACAGCAGCAGAGCCAGCTAAAGTCCCTCATCGGGTCTACTTGTACGACCTTTTTAACTACTTGCGGTGACTAACTGCACGAGAATTATATACACCATGAAATGAGCTATATTAGTTTGGCAATGTTTATCTCCGTACTACAATTACTATCATCCCTAAATTAAAAAATATATATATGATAAATGATGATATAGATGCATCGTGTATATATATAATGATATAATTGTATTGATATGTATCATTTTAAAACAAAGTATCTATTAAAACGACAGAAGAAAAGTGTGTTATGAATTAACAAATGTCACTCTCTTTTAAAAAAAAAATTAATAACTTACCTGTTATGCAATAAAGAATTTTGAGAACTATAATATGTCTCTTTTCAATGATGTGATAGGTGCCATATTAATGAGTAAGAGTTATTTTTATTTATATTTATTTTTATAATTTGTTGATTTGTATAGCATTACTCATGATAAAAATATTATTGTCACATTATTTTGGTAAAAAATTATATATAAAATTTTTGTTATACTAGTATTTTTTGAAAAATAATCTTGTTCACTACTTTTTTAGTTGAATGAACATTGGATAAAAACAGCACAGATAAGTGTGAACAAATAATAAGTTTCGTGTAACTTATAGTTTTTTTTTTTTTAATTTTTTTTAAAAAATCTGTGTTAGTATTTAATGAAGCTTCTACTTATAACTTAAATAAGCTAAAAAAAATAATTATTGAGAAATACCGTAATGAATTGTTTTTAACTTTTGTTTTTTGATAATCATCTTTCAATTTAGAAGAACCTACATATCCAAAAAGAATAAAGCTTCGGACCCCCAGTGGGGGTGCTGGGGTCCCTTCCCATTGGTCCAAAAAAAACTGTTTTCCTTTTTTTTTTTTTTCCAGCCAATGACAAGCTGACACGTGGCATGGGAGGGGGTGGTTACTGGGGGTCACCTCCACTGAGGGTCTGTAGCATTGCTGATCCAAAAAATCCCTTTTTATCAAACTCATAATTTACATAAATGAAATGAACTCATGATTCAATTTTCCATCTCTTAGAAATTTCAATTAATAGGTTGTCTGACCAAACTTGGTGGCTCAAGTAATGAATGCAATTGAACAAAAAAAGAAGCCAGTTTGGAGTCCACCTAAAATTTTGGTTTTGTTTGCAATGAGAGCTCCATCCAATCTTGTTTTGATGGGTTGTTTGGTTACCATCCATGTGAAGAAAGCATGGCATTGTCTCTCTCAAATAATTGCTTGAGAGGCTCTTAAATTTGTTTTTGTTTTTCATCCAAATCTAGATACACGAAGATCTCTTTTCAAGGGTTCATCAACATATATGGAATGGATTGCATTTTTTATTACTTTAATTGAAAATGATGCAAGGAATAAGGGCAAATAAAAATATTTGAAATTTCAAGAGATTTTTTCTATTTAGGGCAATGATCAAATTTTAGAGGATTATTTGGTACCTAAAAAAAAAAAATACTAATAACATAATTATTATGATTATATGCAAGTTATGTGAATTTGTTGAAAATGACAATAATTGGCTAGTTTAGAGGTAATCTTCAATAAATGTGTGTTTTGTTTTAAAACCATAAACTAGAACAACAATGCTATATTCCTTAATTTATCACTCTTAAAACATCTCTAATGATGTGGTATTAAGATTAGACCCCACATAATGAAATATTTGACAAATCAAAATTTGACACTTATCAAATGCATCATTAGAAATAATTTTTAGGAGTGATAAATTAAATGTATCAAGTATTTTTCAAACTATAATTCATATTCTATAGGTGTCTGTACCAGTTAATCATATAATTATAGTTAATTTATAGAGTTCTTTCCTATTTCATGCTTTCTTTAGCGTTGGTACGATAAATGTTTTTTTAGTAATTTTTTGTTTATTTTTTGTTTGTTAGTAAAAATAATAAAATGTTATTTTTTGTTATTAGTACAGTTTAGGTGGGGTTTGATTTATTTTTATTTTTTTTCTCTTTAGTGATTTTTTTTTTGAAATTTTTAATTTTATTTTTAAGGTACTATTTGACATTAGCATACTTTTTTTTTTTTTTAATTTTTTTTTTTTTGATCACATCACATTTTACTTTTTTACTTGTCTTTTTGTAAAAAGTGAAAATATAATTATTTAGATAATTTCAAACACCCTCTAAATTTTTCTAGACTAGAAAGACTTGAAAAGTAAAGAAAAATTAATATATATTTTTATTTTTTACTAATAAAAAAGTTCAATTAAAAAAGACTTTTCTATTATTGCCCAACCGGATGGATTATACTTAAAAATATTGATTTTTTTCTCAATTATCAGCTGAATAAGCTGAAAATAAACAAACAGCCAAAATATATTTGGTTTAGTCAAAATGTAACCCTTTTTCTTTTTTTTTTTTCCTTGTTGAAACCAAACATAGTCTAAGTGTATTGTAGTCTAAGTGTATTGTAAATGAGCATTATTATTTAAGTAAAAAAAATTAGGCCTACTTTTCAAGTTCAATGATATAATAATCAATTAAGATATTTAAGGTATAATCTCTTTCATATTTTCTCTAATCATTAATCAATTATATCACTTACATATCATTAGGTCTAGAGAATGAGTTTAAAAAGTGAACTTATATATAATTTTTCATTGTTAATTGCGAAACAATAATGTAATTTGGGAAAATTACTCCGCTAATCCCTGTACTTTGATCCTTGCGTCATTTTGATCCTTATAATTTCATTTGACTCGATTTTGACTATAAATTTTTTATTTTGTTATAAATTGGTCAAATTGATTCCAATTGTTAGCATTTTTTTTTTATGGAAAATGTGCATTTCAGTGGCATGTCTCATATTTTTAAGGGCAAAATTATATACTTGATCAATCTAGTGATTTAACCTCAATCAATTCAATAAATATTTTTTGTCAAAAACCTTAATGACGTTATTAATTGGACCAAATTGAAATAAAATTTAAAATTAAGGGTTAAAATTGAGCTGATTGAAACTGTAATAACTAAAATAACATGAGTGACAAAATATAAGAACTATCAATATAATTTACCCCATATTCCTTTTATTCATACAATTCATTACCAAAAAAAGAATAGTTATTAATTTAAACTAGAAGGGTGCACGCATACACTTTGTTTGGTTAAAATTTCCAAAACTATTTTTAAACAGATTTTTATTTATCTTTATTGAACTTTTTTCATATTATAGTTAATTTTTTTTTTTAAAATGCATCAAGATTAGATATATAAAAAAAGTAAAAAAGTTTAACTAAAATATGAAAAAAAAGAATTCACTAAAAATAAACGAAATCTTGAACAAAAATGTACACAAAGTTTTGTTTAAATTTTCATCATTTTTTATTGATTTTTTTAATGTTTTAGTCAATTTGTTTTACTTTTTAAATACATCTAAAAAGTACAAAGAATTTATTAAAATATAGAAAAAAAATCATTAAAAATAAACGAAAACTCATCTAAAATAATTTTTGAAAAATCAAACCAAATAGACAACTTTTTGAACAGTTCAAGTAAATATATATATATATATATATATTTTTTGCATTTTACCAAAAAAAAAAGAAAGAAAGATTAAATGAACTTCATTTTAGTAACAACTTCATGTTCGCAGAAATATGTTGTTTCAAAACCAGTTGAGGACTGGAAATCACATGTTAAGAGTAAAAAGTTTTAAGAAATTTCATTCATATTTTCATTTATTTTGTAACACGGATTAATGTAGATTCAAGAATGTAAATTTAATTAACCTTATGACCAGTCACTAAATAGGTTTTATGTCATCAAATGTGTGTATATGAACTTTATTGAGGTGGTGATCCAAGATTTATGTGTTCATTGGATATGGGAATTGACTTTTCATCATCATAAAAAAAATGTTCAGGATATTAATAATTAATAGGTTTTAATGCTATGGGATGAGGACGCCAGGCTTTTTTTTTTTTTTTAATCAATAGAATTTTCATTAAAGTCAAAATTGCCGAAGGGTACTTACAAGGAAACCAGCAGCAAAATTACATTAAGGCTTTGTTTGGGAGGAAGAGTTGGGATTATTTTAGTCATAAAAAGACAAAATAAATTTTTTAGTCTAATAAAATAAAATATCACATTCAAACCATAATCATTACATTATTTCTCTTATAAAAAGTCCTTCCCAAACGAGACTTTTTAACACCAGGCTAAAATAACTAAAAAGTCAACACACTTTCCAAACAAGTCCTAAATTAAGAAAAAAACTTGTTCAAAACAAAGAAAAATTTTCAAATAAAGCACCAAGGAGAAACTATGTGACATAACATTCATACTGCAATGTAGAAGTCAATCATAAGAGTTTGATACTAAAATAAGTCTTTGATAAATATATAGGCTATATGTATCTGTGTGGGTAAGTTATGAACACACCAAAAAAATAGAAAAACAAAACTCAAAACCCATAACTTCCAGGCAGCGGAGGTGGTGAACCCAATGGTGGAAGGCAACGGGTCAGGACGAAGGCAGTAGGTCAAGAGATGGGAGGCGATCAAACTATTCGATAATTATAATATATGCACATGTTTAATTCGTTAATAAAAAAAGGAAAAATAAAAAATAAAAAATAATCACACATATATGAGGGTAGGGTGGCCATTTGTCGGGCCGAGTTGACACTACATAATAAGAGATTTTGTATATGTCCAAGCTTGACTCGATCCAATTCTAACATTGGGACTCTACGCTTGCCAAGTTTGGTTCGAAAAATAATTATAAATCCCTAGTCCACTAATTGGGCTATATATTAAAAAAAAATTAAAATTTTTCATAATTAAATTTAATTACATATTATATTTCTTAAATAAGTATATTGACATCATTATAAATTGAAAGATTTTATATATAAATTGAAGGGTTTCTTAAATAAATTTAATTAAACATCACCATAAATGTGAGTTTTAATAAAATTAATAAAGATAAAATTTAAATCTTAATAAAAAATATATATTTTAATATATTATAATTAATTAATTAATTTAATAACTAACCAGAGCGAGTTAAGTTGAAAGTATAAATTTCAATCACCCAACCCATTAATATATTAGAATAAAAATGTTGATTCAACCCAATCCTATAAATTAAAACAACATTCTTAAATCTTAAAAAAAAAAGATCGGGCCGGACGAATTTGGTGGGCCAATGCCCACCCCTATATGAGGGTAGATGTCGAAGGATATATGACTAATTAGGCATACAATGCTAGGACTTTAACATAAGTTGTTTAGAATTTATATTCACTTAAAAAGTTTATGTAAATAATAAATTCATCTAGAGTAAATTATATATTTTTATTTTTATAATTTGACTTAAATTTTTATTATTTTAATTTGAACAATTTAATCCTAATATTTTAAATTCATTTTCAATTTGATTATTCTATTTAAATTTTTGTTAATTTTTTCTACATGTATACCTTAAGAAACCAAAAAATGTTTCAAGAACAACTTTCAACTTAAACCGAAGGGCCAAATTAAAATTACACTAGTGTAGGGATCAAATTAATCAATTTGAATAGTAAGACTAAAATAAAATTTTGATGAAATTATAAGAGTTAAAAAGTGTGACTTATCCATTCATCTAATGTAGAGTAAGATTTACTATTTTTACTTTTTATTGAAGCCTTTTTTTTGGTGTTTATACTCTAAAATTGTACACATTTGGGGCACTTTGGGAAGAGGTTAAAAAAGTCAATTTTTTGGCTTTTTAACTTTTTAGCCAAAGAAGTAAGTTTTTTTGCCAAAAAAGTCATAAAAAAAATCAAAAAAACAACTTTTTACTAACTTTCCAAAACACAATATTGTCCCTTCCCCATTTGTTTTAAGTACTGAAGTATGGAGTTTATTTAGTCATCCTAAAAAGTTTTTAAGTGTAATTATACTATAGGACTTTTCTATACTGTAACTAGAAAATTTATTGTATGAAGTAAGTATAATTAACTCTAGATATTTAACGCTACGTTTGTTTAGGCAGAAAATATTTTTTAAAAATATTTTTCATATTTTTTGGTATTTGGTATACTAGAAAACAAAAGTAAACGGAAAATAGTTTCTATGACCAATGGAAAATAAGCCTGTTTGAATAAAAAAATAAAAAATATTTTTATTTTTAAAAGACAAAAAATGTTTTCTAGACTAAAATTTTATCAATGTCATATCCACTACCACACCACCATCACCTCGACCACTGCCCCACCACCATACCACAACCTCTATCTCCACCTACGTTTCACCATCACCAAATATAAAAAAATATTTTCTTTGAAAAATATTTTTCTGAAATTTTTTTCCTGTAATAAAAATATTTATTAATGTGATTATAGCAGGGTCCAATGCAATTGTAAAGTTGCCTTAATTGAATAATTTATTCATCTCATAGAGGTGTATATAGAGAAAATATTGCATAAAATTGATTTTTTTCTATATCTACACAAACTATTTTAGTAATTTTTATTTTTTTTAATATTTTTTAAGCTTTCCAAACTTTCCCTTAATCAAGGATATTCTCCAGTATGTCTAGAAGATGCAATATCACATGGGAGAATTTCAAAATAGCAAGGCAGACGACAAAAGAAACAAAAAAAAAAAAAAAAAAACAAAAATACAAAAATATGTGAGGTACAAGTGATTTTATAATAGAATATAAATGAAAGGTTGTGAGGGTGTAAATCGTAAGCCTTAATATTTGTGTAAATTTTTTTTTTTTTGGTACTTACGTATAGGTCTTAATAAGTGAATATATTGTTTAATAGGTCTTATGAAAAAATTTTGTCATAAAAAATGTCACTAATTATAAGTTTTAGTGAGAATTTCAAAATAGCAAGGCAGACGACAAAAAAAATAAAATAAAAATAAAAATATGTGAGGTTCAAGTGATTTTATAATAGAATGTAAGTGAAAGGTTGTGGGGGTGTAAATCACACCCCTCCATATTTGTGTAAATTTTTTTTTTGGTACTTACATATAGGTCATAGTAAATGGACTTATTGTCTAATAGGTCTTATGAAAAAATTTTGTCATAAAAAAATATCATTAATTATAAGTTTTAATGACAATTTATAAAAATCATGATAAAAAAAAGTCACTAATTGTTAATTTTTAGTGACATAGATAAAAAATTATCACAAAAAAATTATTTTTAACGACAATTTTATCAAGACTTATTTTCAATAAGACTTGATGAGAATTAAATCTAATTACTAGGATCTATTGGTAATTTTTCTTTTCTTTCTTTTTTTTTTTTCTCTCGGTAGAACGTAATTTCTCCGTATCACATTACTATTAGAACAACTTTAATAGGGGAGACATTTAAAGAGTTTTTAAGTATTTTGTCTAATCTCATCAAGCAGTGGGGCTCCAACACCGAGAGTTAATATACAGTCGATATTTTCCGATATTTTCTCCTGACTAGTTACATTTGGAGAATATTAGGCAAATAAATTTTCAAAATAAATAGTGTTGTTGGAATGTAAACTATGATTAACAAAATATACATGGTCCGTTTGGCAAGAGTTAAAGTGGGTTTTTTTTGATTATTTTAGTCACAAAAGACAAAATAGGTTATTTTAGCTACAAAAAACAAAACATCACATTCAACCCATAATCATTACACTTTTCTCTCACAAAAAAAAGTCAAAAAAGTCAAAAAAGTCAAAAAATCCTTCCCAAATTAAGCTTTTTAATCCAAGTTAAAATAATTTAAAAAATTAAAAAGTCAAAAAGTCAATCCATTTTCCAAACCAACCCTATACTTTTCTATAGGTTTTTAATAGGAGAGATGTTAATGTCTATTACGCATAGTTTAGAATTGGCTTTTTTTTTTGTTGACATCTTTTAATTTTTAGTGAATTAAAAAAAAAAAGGTTTATATTTTTGGAATTTACTTGATCAGGCATATTTTTATCCCTTATTTTGAGTGTCTTGTTTGTTTGGAATTTTTAAAAATTAATTTCACACCCACTTTTGAAAACTCTTTCTAATGCGGGAAAATTTGAACTAACCGGTCGTCCTTCCGGACGTTCAACCGGTTGACCGGAACAGTACTATTTTTTATTTTATTTTTTTACAATTAGCACATGTTATTTTTTATATTTTAAATAAAAAATCAAAAATTTTTAAATTTTTTTATAAGCTTTGAATAAAATTTTGAGTTGTGTGTTTAGTTATGAGTTATAAGTTTTTATATTAAATATTATATGTCACATCAAAATTTTCAAGGCCAATTTAAAACTCTTTTTAAAACTTTTTTTCAAAACTCCTAACTAAACAAAATTTACACACTCAAATTATAATTTTAAAACTTACAAATTCAAAATACAACTTTATTCTTGAATCATAATTCCAAAACTCTTCCAAATACCACCTTCTCTTTTCAAAACTTACAAACTCAAAATACAACTTTATTCTCAAATCATAATTCTAAAACACTACCAAACACTGCCATGATTTTATTTTATTTTTTGGAAAAAATACACTTAAATAAACAAAAGTAAAAAATTAATTGGTTCTTTTGGCCGCTTTTTTTTTTTTTTTTTGGTTTTAGTAAATTTTTTAAAAGATTTTTTTGGTTGATTTTTTAAATTCTTTTACATTAGATAGACTGAAAAAGTAAAAAAAACACAAATTCAAAAAAAAAAAAAATACACTAAAGATGATGAGTGTGTGTGGTTTGTGTTTTGAGATAAATTTAAAAAAAAAAAAAAAAATAATTTAGGAAGAGAGTTTATAAATTTTTCAGTTCTGATTCGTAACTCGAAAATAATAGGGCTGGAATGGTCCAAATCTAAGACGACGTCGTTTTGGATTTTATTTATTTTTTTTTTTTTTCTTTCTCGTTTTCTGAAGAAGAAGATGAAAAAGAAGAAGAGACAAGAAAGAGAGAAGAGGGAGCTGGACATCATCATCAACAACATCTTCATCAACACATCATCATCATCAACAAATTTTTTTTTTTTTTTTTTTTCTTCATTTTCAAATCCAGATCCACTAGAGATAATCAACAACAACAACACACATCATCATCAACAACAACCAACAATCACCAAAAAAAAAAAAAAAAAGAGTAAAAAAAAAGTTATAGAATTTGAAATAAAAGCAAGAGAAAACAATAAAATTATAAAAGATGAAAGTAAGATTTTTAAAAACTGTTTTTGGATTTTGTTTATTTTAAGAAGTTGGGGCAAAACAAATTTTTAAAAAAGAAGCTCTGGAAGTTGAACCCTCGGTTTGAATATAGATTAGAAAACAAAGCTACAATGAAGGGATTTGAATGCAGAGAAAGGGAAATGGAAGAGAAGGAGGAGGAGGAGGAGGACGGGAAGAGGTGAGGAGAGGTGAGGGGGGACAAACAGTCACAAACCAAAACAAATAAATCAAGAAATGAACAAATCAATGAAGATGGAGGCCTTGACCCCGTCGATCTGCCCTCTCTTCCTCCTCCGCCATCACCGCCATCTCCATCTTTTCTCTCGCCTCTTCTCCACTCTCTTATCTCTCTCTCTCTCTCACCTCTTCTCTTCCCTCTGTCTGTATTCAAAAGCAAGAAAAAGGGGAAAAAAAAAAAAAAAGAATACCCAAAACAATGTCATTTTGAGTATTTGAGCCACTTTTGGTCTAACTTTTTCGAGTTACGAAGTACTATTGTAAATTTTTTGAGTTTGTTTGGTTGTATATTTTGAAAATAGTTTTAGAGTTTAGAAATTTGGAATGATTTGATATTTGTTACAGTAGAATAGATGTGTGTGAAAAAAAAAAGTAATTGAGTACCATACATGCATTTTAGTGGTATTTGCTTTGTTTGAAACAAGGATAATTTGATGTTACTCTGGAATTTATTTCCTCTCTGTTTTGTAGTTGTGAGTACAATGCTCATTAAAATACATAGATACTTGATTTTCTTCTTAAACATATCAATCCTTTTCTTTGACCTCTTATCTATCTTTAATATTATTCATTGTTATGTTTTTTATCTCAAATTTTTAACATGGCTAGTTTTATTTAGGGGAAATAATTGCACAGTGGTGCAGCAATTTTATTATTATTATTATTATAAATTAATGAAAAAGTTCATATATTTTAATAATTAAAATACTACACGTTTTCATGATTTTGTATTTTTTTTTTTGTTGTTGCTGCACCACTGTGCAGTTATTTTTCCTTTTATTTACAGCTTCAACTTATTCATTTTTTTTCATTCCATATGAAAAATAATAATTTTTTACAAAAATATGAAAAATAATTTGTAAACCAAAATGTTTGGCTTTGGATTATGTTGAATTATGCTGGGTCACCACACGTTATCTTCCAACCGAACACATCTGTCAACTTTGACTTAAATTTGTCCTCAAAAATTAATACTCATATCTATATTGGTGATGACTTAAATATCCGACAATTAGTTATTCATCGATAGTAATTATTCAATAGACTTAATATCAGTAGCGGAGGCACATACGGCTGGGAGGGTCGTGTGTCTTCTTGGGTTTTGAATTTTTTTTTTAAATATAAAAAAATTATTTTAAATAAAAAAATTTATAAAAATATTATTTAAAGTGAAATATCACTGACATTTTTAAAATTATGAAAACAACAATGATTATTTTGATTGAAAATAAAAAGATTATAATAAGTCATATTATTATTTATGAAAATTTTAATATAATGGTGATATCTAGGGGTGTGCACGGTGCGGGTCGGTGCGGTTTGAGAGAAAAATAGAAACCGTATGACGGGTGGCGGATTGATAAGAGTGTCACTAGAATTTGTCATTTTCCTTATAAAAAATCGACGGTTCGGTTGGCAAATAATGGCACTTGGCGGTTCGGGCGGATTGGTGGTTTATAAAAAAATATAATTCAAATTACAAAACTTAAATCAAAGAGTAAAAAAAATACGAGAGATACCGTGATGTTAAGCATCTTGCGAAACTTTCTTCTGATGTAGCAAGTGTAGCAACAACATGATAATATCAATGACTATGCCATCAATTCATTACAAGCATCTGTGGAAGCTACAATGATCAAATACAATACATAAAATTAATATCATTCAGGGTTTACAATATATTAAAAATGTTTACTGTCGAAAAGTATTTAGATTGAAAAGTGAGCTGATGCAAGTTTGCAACATGGCTAGAAAAAAAAAAGATTGAAAAGTGAATTGGAATCCAACTTTATTTTGGATTACTGACATCTTGAATTCCCCTCGAGCAGTAATGTAATACTATATTCTAAGGTATAGAACAACAAGCAAACTTAAGTAAAAAAGAATTTTTAGAATCTTATAAAACATGATTTAATAGCGGTGCGGGTCGGTGCGGTTTGGAAGAAAAATAGAAACTGGTGGATTGATAAAAGTGTCACTAGAATTTGCCATTTTTCTTACTAAAAATCGGCGGTTCGATTGGCAAATAATAACGAATTTGCCTTGGCGGTGCGGCTCGATGAGGTTTTGGCGGTTTCGGCGGTATTATTCACACCTCTAGTGATATCTATCATTATTGACATGCAAACATAATTAATTTTAATGAAGATATAGAATTTATTGGATTGGTAGTTACATTTGACATGTGGAGTTTATTCTTTGTGTGTTTCTTTTCATTCATACCTAAAATGACAACTAGATAAATTATAATCAAGCAACACATCTTCAATTATAAAAAATAAAATAAAATTACAATAGGTCATAACTAATATCAGAATAAGTCATAACTAATTATTACTTGATATATAGTCATAACCAAAATAACAATCCTAAGAAGTTATAACTAAATAATATCTAACACCATAATGTGTTATGTAACTAAAGACTACGAAGATTATAATTACAACATATGATATACATTTTTTTTTGCGGTATGTTTTGTAGAATTTTTCTACTAAAACATATCATTTCTATCTCAACTTATCTTCTTTTTTAATTTTTCAATCCACCTATAAAATAGTTACTCCCCAATATTTGTATAAAATTTAATCTCAAATCCTTTAATTTAAAATTTACAATTATCCAACTGAACTCTTAATATTTAAATTTAGTTATATCTCATTATTGTTTATTATATAAAAAAAAAAATTAATGTTGTCATTAATTTATACCCCCTCTTCACTGAATTCTTAATTACGTCACTGCCTAAAGTATCACATTATGTTGCTTACATAGTATTTCAAAACTAATAATGTATCAAAAAAAATTTATGAGTGCAACATATTAATTCGTATTTGTTAGGAGATTAGAAGTCAAAGGACAACTCACTCTATGCTTAGGCTCATTTCTAATCCATAAAAAATAGATTTTTTAGCGAATTTGTGAAAAATTGATTTTACCTTTAGCTTGGGAAAAGGCTTTTAGGGTTTTTTTGGGCTAAAATAGCCACAAAAAACAAAATAGGCCTTTTAGCTCAATAAGATAAAACATTACATCCAATCTATAATCATTACATTCTTTCTCTCACAAAAAAATCAAAAAAACTAAAAAAACCAAAAGCCCTTCCCAAACCAGGCTTTTTAGCAAATAAAATAAAAAAAAGCCAACCCACTTCCCAAACGACACATATTTTCAAAAAATTTCACAGTTTCCTTGATTCCACAATACTAGAAGGGTACTATAGTAATTTCATATTAAAAAGCAAATATAGAAAGAATAAAAAAAATTAACTTTCATAATCATTATTACCAAACGCATTAACTATTTTAAATTCTAAAACAAATACAAAAATAAGAATAAAAAAAGGGTTATTACTGGACCTCACCTTAATATGAGTTGTGATTTTTTATTTGTCGATTATACTACATTGACAATATAAAACAATATTTAAAAAATATCTAGTAATTTTTTCTTTCGCAAACCCATTCATAACCCCAACTTAGATGAAGGTAGGGTTAGGCTACCAACCAAGAGACAATAGTAGTAGAATTAGTTGGCATCATGCTTCAACTTATTAATCTCCAACCCCATTGGAATGACAGAATAAATTATAGATCAAAAAATTGGAGTCCACACACACATGTTGCTGTTGTGTATAGGTTGGGGGTTGGCGAAACCCTTGATGAATATCAATCAATAATTCCAATCCCATTTGTGAGAAGTAAATGCCCCCCAACTTCCAACCCACAGCAGCAGAGCCAGCTAAAGTCCCTTATCGGGTCTACTTGTACGACCTTTTTAACTACTTGTGGTGACTAACTGCACGAGAATTATATACACCATGAAATAAGTTATATTAGTTTGGCAATGTTTATCTCCGTACTACAATTACTATCATCCCTAAATTAAAAAATATATATATGATAAATGATGATCTAGATGCATAGTGTATATATATAATGATATAATTGTATTGATATGTATCATTTTAAAACAAAGTATCTATTAAAATGAGAGAAGAAAAGTGTGTTATGAATTAACAAACGTCACTCCCTTTTTTTAAAAAAAAAAAATAAATTTAACTTACCTGTTATGCACTAAAGAATTTTGAGAACTATAATATGACTCTTTTCAATGATGTGATAGGTGTCATATTAATGAGTAAGAGTTTTTTTTATTACAGTAATGATTCATACCTCTACAAAATATTACCCCCACAACCCCTACTCACTTGTGATTGGTCCAAGTAAGAAAGAGGGAAAAAAAATACAAACACATCATTAGTTCACATCACTGTGAGGGTCGTGGGGTTCTTCTCAAAAGGGAGTCCCAAACATTTTCGTTTTTATTTTTATTTATTTTTATAATTTGTTGATTTGTATAGCATTATTCATGATAAAAATATCATTGTTACATTATTCTCGTAAAAAATTATATATAAAATTTTTGTTATACTATTTTTTGAAAAATACTCTTGTTCACTAATTTTTTGGTTGAATGAATATTGGATAAAAACAACAAAGATAAGTGTGAACAAAGGATATGTTTCGTGTAACTTACAGTTTTTAAATTATTATTTTTTGAAAATTTGTGTTAGTATTTAATGCAACTTCTACTTAAAACTTAAATAAGCTAAAAATAATAATTATTGAGAAGTACCGTAATGAATCGTTTTGACTTTTATTTTTTGATAATCATCTTTCAATTTAGAAGAACTTACATATCCAAAAATCCCAAAATCGAACTCATAATTTACATAAATGAAATGAACTCATGATTCAATTTTCCCTCTCTTAGAAATTTCTTTTTTTGATTCAGATGAAAGCATAGAAAACAAAAAAGGTCTTAGTACAAAAACCAAATAGATAAGAGGACTAGTCCCTCTCAAAATGAGCTCCAGTCATATCTTCTATGATCAAAGTTGTTACAGTTTCTGGGGGATCCTCCAGAATCACCACATGTTCATCTTGTGCACTCTCAAATTTGCCAAACGATCAGCAACTCTGTTTCCTTCCCTCAGTGTGTGACTCGGTGTACAATTACATCTTCTCATTAAGAACTTGGAATCTTCTATGAGGGCCTTGTAAGGAGAGTTATGGCTTGGTCTATCTTGGATTAACTTGATGGCTTGAGTGGCATCAATTTCAATCTCTACATCCATTGTGTTTTTCTGAAATAGAATTGTGAGACCCTTGTAAATGGCCCATAACTCTGCTTTCTACACTGGAGCAGTGGCCCAGCTTTCCATAGTATTCCCATATCCATGTGCCTGCTGCATCCTCTCTTAGAAATTTCAATTAAGAGGTTGGCTGACCAAACTTGGTGGCTCAAGTAATGAATGCAATTGGAAGAAAAAAAGAAGCCAGTTTGGAGTCCATCTAAAATTTTGGTTTGGAAAATATTATAGACCCCAAATGAATTACCAAATATTCTACCAAACCTCTTATATGGGTGTGGGGTTTCACACCCATGTAAGAGGTTTGGTAGAATATTTTGATAATTCATTTGAAATTTCTAGCATAACTCTTTTGGTTTTGTTTGCAATGAGAGCTACATCCAATCTTGTTTTGACAGGTTGTTTGGTTACCATCCATGTGAAGAAAGCATGGCATTGTTTCTCTCAAATAATTGCTTGAGAGGATCTTAAATTTGTTTTGTTTTTCATCCAAATCTAGATACACAAAGATCTCTTTTCAAGGTTTCATCAACATATATGGAGTGGATTGCATTTTTGATTACTTTGATTGAAAATGATGAAAGGAATAAGGGCAAATAAAAATATTTGAAATTTCAAGAGATTTTTTCTATTTAGGGCAATGATCAAATTTTAGAGGATCATTCGGTACTCCAAAAAAAAAAAAAAAAAAAAAAATTTAAATACTAATAAAATAATAAAATATGATTATATGCAAGTTATGTGAAAATGACAATAATTGGCTAGTTTAGAGGTAATCTTCAATAAATGTGGGTTTTGTTTTAAAACCATAAACTATAACAACAATGCTACATCCTTAATTTATTACTTTTAAAACATTTCTAATGATGTAGTATTAAGGTTAGATCTCACATAATGAAATATTTGACTAATTAAAATTTGACACTTATCAGACGCATCATTAAAGATAATTTTTAAGAGTGATAAATCAAACATGTCAAGTATTTTTCAAACTATAATTCATATTCTATAGGTGTCTGTAGCAGTTAATCATATGATTATAGTTAATTTATAGAGTTCTTTCCTATTTCATGCTTTCTTTAGGGTTGGTACGATAAATGTTTTTTTAGTAATTTTTTTTGTTTGTTTTTTTGTTGTTACTTTTGTATGACTTGTTACTAAAAAACTTGTTGCTTTTGAAAAATAATAAAATTTTTTTTTTTATTAGTACAGTTTAGGTGGGGTTTGATTTATTTATTTATTTATTTTCCCTCTTTAGTGATTTTTTTTTTTTGAAATTTTTAATTTTATTTTTTAAGGTACTATTTGACATTTCCTATATTAGCATACTTTTTTTATTTTTTTATTTTTTGGATCACATCACCTTTTCATTTTTTTACACATCTTTTCGTAAAATATCAAAAAGAATAATTATTTAGATCATTTCAAATACCTTCTAAATCTTTCTAGACTAGAAAGACTTGAAAAGTAAAGAAAATTAATCTATTTTTTTAATTTTTTACTGAAAATAAAAAAGTTCAATTAAAAAAGACTTCTCTATTATTGCCCAAACTGGATGGATTATACTTAAAAATGTTGATTTTTTTCTCAATTATCAGCTGAATAAGCTGAAAATAAACAAACAGCCAAAATATATTTGGTTTAGTCAAAATGTAACCATTTTTTTTTTTTTTTGGCTGAAACCAAACATAAGTGTATTGTAAATGAGCATTATTATTTAAGTAAAAAAAATTAGACCTACTTTTCAAGTCCAATGATATGATAATCAATTAAGATATTTAAGATAATAATTTTTTTCATGTTTTCCCTAATCATTAATCAATTATATCACATACATATCGTTACGTCTAGAGAATGAGTTTAAACAGTGGAGTTATATATAATTTTTCATTGTTAATTGTGAAACAATAATGTCATTTGGGCAAATTACACCGCTAATCCATGTACTTTGATCCTTGCGTCATTTTGATCCTTATAATTTCATTTGACTTGATATTGGTAATAAATTTTTTAGTTTGTTTTAAATCGGTCAAATTGATTCCAATTGTTGATATTTTTTTTATGGAAAATGTGCACATTAGTGGTATGTCTCGTATTTTTAAGGACAAAATTATATACTTGATCAATTCAGTGATTTAACCTCAATCAATTAAATGAATATTTTCTATCAAAAACTTTAATGACGTTATTAATTGAACCAAATTGAAATAAAATTTAAAATTAAGAGTTAAAATTAAACTAATTGAAATATAGGAACTAAAATAACATGGGTAACAAAATATAAGGACTATCAATATAATTTACCCATGTTCTTTTTATTCATACAATTCATTACCAAATAGTTATTAATTTAAACTAGAAGGGTGCATGCATAGAGCAAAATACCTACACTTTGTTTGGTTACAATTTCAAAACTGATTTTCATTTATCTTTATTGAACTTTTTTCATATTATAGTTGTTAGGTTTTTATTGTTGGCAACCCCGTTTGACAAAACTCCTTTGAGTTGTAATTTTATTCGCATGTTTATTTCAGTGAGGCTATGAGTTTATTAGATGCGAATCCAACCCGAATTGAGCTTTGCGGAGAAGTTTGTGATGTTAATGCTTTCAAGATTGCCACTTCGCTGATTATTACGGGGTCGAGTTGCCGGTCATTTCTCAAGCAAAATTCAAATTTGCATTCAAAATTGCATGTCGCTGTTGCTCGCCGAGCCAAGGAGTGCTCGCCGAGCTAAGACTTGCTCGCCGAGCCAAGGAATGCTCGCCGAGCCAAGGATTGCGCCCATACAAAAACCTCAAGAAAGTGATTGGTCGCCGAGCCAAGGATCCGCCGCCGAGCGAAGGCACTAGTAGAAATCACGAAATTTACTCTCGCTCGAGCCAGAAAGCCTCGCTAGAGCGAGCCTCAGAATCCAGATTCCTCAAGAAGTTTGATTTCTTCCCAATCTTGGATTACTTTTGGTTCTCTATAAATACTTGGTTTTCTCCCAAAACCAAGTACTTTGGATTGAAGTCCTCCAGATCTTCTTTTTGGTTCTAAAGGTTTATATCCGGGATATTTTATTTTTCTTTGATGTCTTATTGAGTATTCAACTCATGATCCTAAAAGGCTACATCAAAGGTTTTGTTTGTTACACAAAGAGAGAGTTGTTCTTCGATTGTGGATTCTCAAGAATTGATGGCCCAAGCTTGGTGGAATCCTGAGTGGCTCATCGTAAAGACAATTGTGGTGAAGATGGGGTTGGAAGAGGCACATAGAGGTTGGTTCAATTAGGCGTTGTGGATTCGCTAGATAATTGAGAGTGATACCTGTGTAATTCCTTTATATCTTCTTAGTGGATTGTTCTGGTGGCTGTGGCCCGTGGTTTTTTGATCACAATTGGAAGGTGTCTAATTGTGGTTTTTCCACGTAAAATCTTTGTGTCTCTTTCTTTTGATTGTTTGATTGGGATTGTTATTTTTTATATTCTGCTTAAAATTGATACATAATCACAAATCAACATCTAGGGGGTTTCTAGATTTTTCAATAGTTATTTTTATTTTTATCTTTATTGAACTTTTTTCATATTACAGTTGTTATTTTTAATTTTTTTTTAAATACATCAAGATTATACACATTTAAAAAGTGAAAAAGTTTAACTAAAATATGAAAAAAAAATTCACTAAAAATAAAACAAAAATGTACACAAATTTTTGTTTAAATTTTCATCATTTTTTATTGATTTTTTAAAATATTTTAGCCAATTGTTTTACTTTTTAGATACATCTAAAAAGTACAAAGAATTTATTAAAATATAGAAAACAAATCATTAAAAATAAACAAAAACTCATCTAATTTTTTTTTTGAAAAATCAAAACAAATAGACAACTTTTTAAACAATTCAAGTAATTTTTTTTTTAACAAAAAAGAAAAGAAAAGAAAGATTAAATAAACTTCATTTTAATAACAAAATCATGTTCGTAGAAATATGTTGTTCAAAACCAGTTGAGGACTGGAAATCACATGTTAAGAGTAAAAAGTTTTAAGAAATTTCATTCATATTTTGTAGCACGAATTAATGTAGATTCAAGAATGCAAATTTAATTAACCTTATGACCAGTCACTAAATAGGTTTTAAGTCATCAAATGTGTGTACATGAACTTTATTGAGGTGGTGATCCAAGATTTATGGTATGTGGACGCCAGACTATTTATTTATTTCTTTTAATCAATAGAATTTTCATTAAAGTCAAAATTGCCGAAGAGTAAATCAGCAACCAACTTACATTAAATTAAGAAAAAATCTTGTTCAAAACAAAAAAAAATTTCCAAATAAAGCAGCAAGGAAAAACTATGTGACATAATATTTATACTGCGATGCAAAAATCAATCACAAGAGTTTGATACTAAAATAAGTCTGAGATAAATATATATGTTACATCTATCTGTGTGAATAAGTTACGAACACACAAAAAAAATAGAAAAACGAAACTCAAAACCCACAATCCCATAACTTCTAGGCAACGGAGGTGGTGGACCCAATGGTGGAAGGCGACGGGTTAGGTTGAAGGTGGCAGATCAAGAGATGGGAGGCGATCAGATTATTCGATAATTATAATATATACACATGTTTAATCCATTAATAAAAAAAGAAAAAAAGAACAATAATCACACATACATAAGGGTAGGGTGGCCATTTGTTGGGCCGGGTTCTGGCCAAGTTGACACTAGATTTTGTCGCTGTCGAACTTTTCATCATCATAAAAACATGTTCAGGATATTAATAATTAATAGGTTTTAATGCTATGGGATGTGGACGCCAGACTATTTATTTATTTCTTTTAATCAATAGAGTTTTCACTAAAGTCAAAATTGCCGAAGAGTAAATCAGCAACAAACTTACATTAAATTAAGAAAAAATCTTGTTCAAAAGAAAGAAAAATTTCCAAATAAAGAAGCAAGAAAAAATTATGTGACAGAACGTTCATACTACGATGCAAAAATCAATCACAAAAATTTAATACTAAAATAAGTCTAAGATAAATATATAGGCTACATCTATCTGTGTGGGTAAGTTACGAACACGCCAAAAAAAAACAAAAAAATGAAACTCAAAACCCACAAACCCATAACTTCTAGGCAGTGGAGGTGGTGGACCCAATGCTGGAAGGCGACAGGTCAGGTTGAAGGCAGTAGATCAAGAGATGGGAGGCAATCAGATTATTCGATAATTATAATATAGGGCAAATTACACAAATAGTCCCTATAGTTTGGGACTTATGTCACTTTGGTCCCTGACTTTTCAATTTTGAATCTTGTTTCAAATAAGGACAATTGAATATATAATTAGATTTTTCAAGGGTAAAATTGTCAATTTGATAAAATATAAACTAATTTGACAAAAATAAATGTCAAGCAAATATTTTTGAATTTTTAAAAATTATTTCTACCTACTAAAAATAAAATTATGTAAAATTGATAAATCTTTTGGACATTTATTTTTTTTTTTTACCAAATTAATTTTTATTATGTGTTTGGATGATGATCATGTAAAATTAATTTTTAAAAATTAATCATGTAATTTTTATTAATTTTAAATAATTTTATCATTGGTGTATAAAAATAATTTTAAAAAAATTAAAAATATTTTTTTGACATTTATTTTTGTCAAATTAGTTTATATTTTATCAAATTGACGATTTTACCCTTGAAAAATCTAATAATATTTTCAATTGTCCTTATTTGGAACAAGATTCAAACTCTATATGGACTATTAGTGTAATTAACCCTATAATATATACACATGTTTAATCCTTTAATAATAAAAAAAAACAAAAAAAAAAAACAATAATCACACATACATGAGGGTAGGGTGGCCACTTGTCAGGCCGGGTTCTGGTCAAGTTGACATTACATAATAAGAGATTTTGTATCTGTCCAAGCTTGACCCGACATAATTCTAACATTGGGGCTCTACGTCTGCCAAGTTTGGTTCAAAAAATAATTATAAATCCCAAGTCCACTAATTGGGCTATATATTAAAAAAATTAAAATATTTCATAATTAAATTTAATCACACATTATATTTCTTAAATAAATATATTGACATTATTATAAATTAAAAAATTTTGTGTATAAATTGAAGGGTTTCTTAAATAAATTTTATCAAACATCACTATAAATGTGAATTTTAATAAAATCAACAAAGATAAAATTTAAATCCCAACAAAAATTATATATTTTAATATATTATAATTAATTAATTAATTAACTTAATAATTGATCATAAATTCTAATCGCTCAACCCATTAATCTATCAAATTAAAAATATTAACTCAATCCGATCCTGAAAACCAAAACAACATTTTTAAATCTTAAAAAAATAAGATCGGGCTGTGCGAATTTGGTGGGCCAATGCCCACCCCTACATGAGGGTAGATGTCGAAGGCATTCAATGCTAAGACTTTAACATAAGTTATTTAGAATTTATATTCACTTAAAAAGTTTAAGTATGTAAATAATAAATTCACCTAGAATAAATTATATTTTTTTATCTTTATCATTTGACTTAAATTTTATTATTTTAATTTGAATAATTTATTCCCAATATTTTAAATTCATTTTCAATTTGATTATTCTATTTGAATTTTTGTCAATTTTTTCTACACTTATACCTTAAGAAATCAAAAAATATTCAAAGAACAACTTTCAACTTAAACGGAAGGGCCAAATTAAAATTATACAAATATAGAGATCAAATTAATTAATTTGAATAGTAAGACTAAATAAAATTTCGATGAAATCATAAGAGTTGAAAAGTGTGATTCATCCATTCATCTAATATAGAGTAAGATTTACTATTTTTACTTTTTATTGAAGCCTTTTGGGAAGGGGGGGGGGGGGGGTTTGGGGGGTTTGGTGTAATTATACTATAACTATAAAATTTATTGTATGAAGTATAATTAACTCTAGATATTAACGTTTTGTTTGTTTGGGGAGAACATATTTTTTAAAAAATATTTTTCATATTTTTTTTTTGTGTTTGGTATAATAGAAAATGAAAGTTAACGGAAAACATTTTCTATGATCAATGGAAAACATTTTCTATGAGTAGAAAATATTTTTTACTTTTAAAAGGTGAAAAATATTTTCTGAACCAAAATTTTACCAATGTCGTATCCACCACCACACCACCATCACTACGACTACTGCCGCCATGACCGCTGTCCCACCACCATGCCACAACCTCTACCTCCACCTCCATCTTTGTTTCACCACCACCAAATATAAAAAAATATTTTCTTCAAAAAATATTTTTCTAAATTTTCTTTTTTTGTAGAAAAAATATTTATTAATGTGATTATAGCAGGGTCCAATGCAATTGTAAAGTTGCCTTAATTGAATAATTTATTCATCTTATAGAGGTGTATATAGGAATGACAACGGGCTGGGGCGGGCCCAGAGATCACACTCCACATCTTCGATCCTCGATTGTAAAAATCTCTCCGACCCCGATTCTCGATGGAAAACCTACCACTGTTTCCATCCCCACCACCTAATAGGGATCGAGTTTCCCCGACCCCGAAAATTCCCTGCCCCTCAAATTTGTTTCAACAACACCATCAACAACAACAATATCATCATCATCATCAATAGATCCACAAAATCATCAACAGATCATAAGCCAAAAAAAAAAGAAAAAAAAAAGAGACGATCAGTAGATACAACAATTGTTTCATTTTCAACATCAACGTATCAACAAAATCATTGACAGATCATAAACCAAAAAAAAAGAAGAAAAAGGACAGATACATATATACGCACAAACAGATCTGAGATCTGGGTCACAGAGAGAGAGAGAGAGAGAGAGAGAGAGAGTAGACGATCGACATCATCAACATACACAAACAAATCTGTGTATCTGTGTCACAGAGAGAGAGAGAGAGAGAGAAAGAGAATGGATGATCGTGACGATGTCTGCAGTGAAATAAGCGAGACTAGTGGGAGAGTGGTAGAGAGAGGAGAGGAGAGAAGTCAGAATGATCGACTCGTGCCGTCTCTGCGATCGATTCTTTGTTTCGTTCGACATGGGTTTAAGAGGTTACAGTTTCGAATGAGAGAGAGAGAGAGAGAGAGAGAGAGAGAGAGATCCAAATCTGGAGTGATCCAAATTTGAGACTGAGAGGAGCATGTACATATATATATATATAAATGGATGAGGGGTATAAAAGTAATTTTATTTGAGTAAACGAGGCGGATGGGTGGGTCCGGATCGTGAAAGCTATCTTTGTCCTCACAAACCGATTAGATGCATTTTTGAATACCATCCTACCCATCCTGAGTATTTTTCGAAGAAAAATCATTCTAATCGGGGACGGGGAGTCGGGTCCCCGTCGGGTCGGGTTTAAATTGCCATTCCTAGGTGTATATCGAGAAATTATTGCATATAATTGATTTTTTTTATATGTACACAAGCTATTTTAGTAATTTTTTTTTTGTTTTTTAGTTAAAATATGAAATAAAAAATAATTATATTTTGGATGATTTTTTGATTTTTTATAAAAAAAATACAAAAGAATCTTCAATTTTTGTGGGTAGTTCTTTAACTTTTAATTTTTTTTTAGTGACTTTCTAATTTTTTAATTTTTTTTTAAGCTTTCCAAACTTTCCCTTAATCAAGGATATTCTCCGGTACGTCTAGAAGATGCAATATAATGGGGGAATTTCAAAATAGTAAGGCAGACGACAAAAATAAATAAATAAATAAAAAATAAAAAAAATACAAAAATATAAAAATATGTGGGGTACAATTAATTTTATGATAGAATGCAAGTGAAAGGTGCGGTGTAAGTCGCACTCCTCCATATTTGTGTGAATTTTGTTTGTTTCTCTCACTAATTTCCCCATATCGCATCACATTACTATTAGAGCATCTTTAATAGGAGAGACATTTAAAGAATTTTTAAGTATTTTGTCTAGTCTCATCAAGCAATGGAGCTCCGACACCGACAGTAATGTACGGTTGATATTTTCCGATATTTTCTCCTGACTAGTTACATTTGGAGATTATTAGGCAAATAAATTTTAACAAAATATACAATATACTTTTCTATACGTTTTTAATAAGAGAGATGTTAATGTCTATTAAGCATCATTTGGAATTGGCTTTTTTTTATTTTTTTTGACATCTTTCCATTTTTAGTGAATTAAAAAAAATCAGAAATATTTATATTTTTAGAATTTACTTGATCAGATATATTTCTATTTCTTGTTTTGAGTGTTTTGTTTGTTTAGAGTTTTTAAAAGTTAATTTCACACTCACTCTTTGAAAACTCTTTTCAAAGTAGAAAAATTTGGGTTAACCGGTCGTCTTCCCTAGACGTTCGGCCGGTTGACTAGAACAGTACTGTTTTATTTTTATTTTTTTTACAATTGACACCTGTTATTTTTTATATTTTAAATAAAAAAATTGGAATTTTATAAGTTTTGAATAGAATTTTTAGTTGTGTGTTTAGTTATGAGTTGTAAGTTTTTGTATCAAATATCATATGTCACATCAAAAATTTCAAATTCTTTTTAAAACTCTTTTCAAAACTCCTAACCAAACGAATTTTCCACGTTCAAATTGTAATTTTAAAACTTACAAACTCAAAATACAACTTTATTTTCAAATCATTATTCCAAAACTCTTCCAAACACCACATTCTCTTTTCAAATCATAATTTTAAAACTAACAAACTCAAAATATAACTCTATTCTCAAATTATAATTGTAAAACTCTACCAAACACTACAATGATTTTATTTTATTTTTTTTTGTGAAAAAAATACACTTAAAATAAACGAAAGTAAAAAATTAATTGGTTCTTTTGGTCTTTTCGTTTTTTGGTTTTTAGAAAAAATTTTTAAAGATTTTTTTGGTTGAATTTTTAAATTCTTTTACACTAAGATAGACTGAAAAAGTTAAAAAAAAATTGACACAAATTTTTAAAAAAAACTACTAAAGATAATGGGTGTATGTGGTTTGTGTTTTGAGATAAATTTTCAAAAAAAAATTTAGGGAGAGAGCTTATAAATTTTTTTGGTTTATTTGGTTATATATTTTGAAAATAATTTTAGAGTTTGAGATGATTTGATATTTTGGTCTATTTGGGAAGTGAGTTAAAAGCCACTTCCTAACTTTTAACCCATTTTCCACTCTCACAAAAAGGTCAAAAAAAGTCAAAAAATAGCTTTTAACTATCTTCTCAAAACACCCTTTTGTTATAGTAGAGTAGATGTGTGTGAGAGAAAAAGTAATTGAGAAGGAGAGAGGAGAGAGAAAAATGATTGATTGATGTGTCGGAGAAAAAAAACAATTTTAGAATTTTTTTTCAAAAAATTTCAACCAAACAAAATTTGATTTTTTTTTTTAAAATTATATCTTAAGATACAAACTAAACAAATCCGATATTTTTTTTTATAAAAAATATAACTTTTTAGCTGAATGCCAAACCACTCATTTTTCAAGTGTTATAGTTGCTCTCTGGTGACCATGAAAACCATTTTCCAGATCAAATACAAGTGTTATTTTCTAGCTACTAAGCCTTTATGTGACATCACTTAAAAAAGATAAAAAGTCATTAAAAAAAAAAAAAAAATTATACTATTCACAATGTTTAGATAGGAATCTAGGACTGAATACTCAGAAGATAAAAAGACAATTTTACCCTTGCTTTTGTCTCTTCCTCTGAGAATACAATTATTAAAGGAATACTACGATTTACAGAAGGTCTCACCTCAATATCTCCTCTCCTTCTCCGAACACAAGCATAAACACTCCTCCATTAAGCCATTGACAATTTTGGTTTGCTATTTTTTTTTATATTGCGGGCCAATAATTGCATTATTATGTTGCCACCATTATGACATTATTGAATTCAACACAATAATTAAAAAAACAAAATTGCACAGTTCACGGGTGAAAAAAAAATAAATAAAAACAAAAAAAAATACAAAATCAGTGCAGCTCAGTGCACTGTCTTGAGTTTGACAACTTCACTGACATGCACGGAAAACATGTCTCCACTCGGAAAGGTAAGAAGGTAATTTGGGTATTTCATACAATATTTTAATACACATTTTTTTCATAAAAAGTCAAAAAAGTTATCCTAAACAATCATATTTTTTTTCCTTTACTTTTTAGCCAAAAAAATCAAAAATGCATTTATATAATTCATCCCAAACAACATCTAAAATTGACTTTTGTTGCTTATATCAATAGGCCCAAAAAACGCATTTCAAATAAGGGTGATTATTCAGTATTTTCAGAGTATGGACACGTGGTGTTCTATAAGGTTTTTATTGGTAAAGAAGGGTATGGACCCACGATTTATTTTAGGGATGAGAAACAGCATGGGAGCTAAGGGCCTGTTTGGTAACACTTACGTTTTTAGTTTATATTTACAAAAATTTTATAAACTGGTTTTTATTTATTTTTAGAAAAACATAAACTACGAACGCGTTTGGTTTGGACAAAATGTTTTAAAATTTTAAAAAATATAAACTAAAAGAGTAAAAAATAGCGAGTGGTGGCGAGTGGTAGCGTGGCGGGTGGTGACGGGTGGTGGCGGATGGTGGCAGCGGAAGACAGTAGTTGTAGGTGGGTGGCGACGGAAGACGGTAGTGGTGAGGTGACAGAAGACGATGATGGTGGGTGACGGATAATGGGTAACAGGTGGTGGGTGGTGGTGGCAGAAGACAGTGATGGAGGGTGGTGGTGGAAGACAGTGGTGGAAAGTGGTGGCAAGTGGTGGCGGCGGAAGACAGTGGTGGAAAATGGTGGTAGGTGGTGGCGGCGGAAGACAGTGGTGGAAAGTGGTGGAGGATGGTAGTGACGGAAGATGGTGGTAGCGGGTGATGGCGGCAGAAGACGGTGATGAAAAGTGGTGGCAGGTGGCGGGTAATGGCGGCGAAAGACTGTGGTAGAAAGTAGTCGCAGATGGTGGCGGCGGAAAATGGTGGTGGAAAGTGGTGGCAGGTGGTGGCGGCGGAAGATGGTGGTGGAAAGTGGTGGGGGATAGTAGGGGGAGAAGATGGTAGTGGTGGTGGTGGTGGCGACGAAGATGCAGTGGTGGAAAGTGGTGGCGGTGTGGCAGTGGTGGCGGCGAAGGCGGTGGTGAAAGTGGTTACAAGTGGCGGTGGTAGCGGAAGAACGGTGGTAGAAAGTGGTGGCGGTGGCGGTGGTGGCGGCGGAAGATGGTGGTGGAAAGTGGTAGCAGTGGTAGTGGCGAGTGGTAGTGACGGAACATGGTGGTGGTGGCGGAAAGTGGTGTGAAAAGTGGTGGCGGTGGTGGAAAGTGGTGGCAGGTGGCAGGTGGTGGCGGGAGAAGATAGTGGAAGAAAGTGGTGGCGAGTGGTAGGTAGTGGTGGAAGAAGGTGGTGGCAAGTGGTGGCGGCGGAAGACGAGGGTGTAAAGTGGTGGCACATGGCGAGTGGTAGTGGTGGAAGATGATGGTGGTGGTGGAAAGTGGCGGCGGAAGACGGTGGTGGCGGAAGACGGTGGTAGAAAATGGTGGTAGATGGTGGCGAGTGGTGAGTGGTCCAAAAATAAAAAAACTAAAAATTGAAAACATAAACTCATTTTTTGAGTTTACAAATTTTGGTCAAATTTATAAACTGAGACCCTATAAACTAAAATATTTACCAAACAAGTTTTTATGACAATTTTTAAAATTTTTGTAAATATAAACTGAAAACTGAAAACGTTTGGTAACACTTACGTTTTCAGTTTTCTGTTTATATTTACAAAAATTTAAAAAACTCAAATAAAAACTTGTTTGGTAAAATTTTTGATTTATAAATCAGTGGTCTCAGTTTATAATTTCAGCCAAAAAATGAAAACATAAAAAATGTGTTTCCGTTTTGAATTTTGAGTTTTTTTTTTTTTTACCACCCAACACTAGCCACCACTCGCCACCATTTTCCATCACCATCTTCCGCCGCCATCGTCGTGCTTGCAACCGCCATCGTACCCACATCTGCCGCACCCACCACCGCCGCACCCGCACTTCATCACGCCCGTTGCCTTTCATCTGGTCGTCCACCCACCACCACCTTCCACCGTAGTCTTCCCACTTTACCGCCACTTGCCATTTCTCATTCTTTTTATATTTTTAAATTTTTTTAAACATTTTGTCAATTACCAAACGCGTTTGTAGTTTATAATTTTCTAAAAATAAACAAAAAATAAACAAAAATCAGTTTATAAAATTTTTGTAAATATAAACTGAAAACGTAAACGTTACCAAACACGCAGTGTTACCAAACGCTACCTAAGTAACTGGTGATTGACTTGGAGTATGGTCACGTAGTGTTCTAGGATTATTTAATAATTTCTTCTCAAACAACTACTATATAAACATCACTACAACTAGGACTGCAAATGAACCGAGTTGTTCATCAACAAGCTCGGCTTTGCTCGTTAAGAGCTCGGATCGGTTTGACTCGTTTAGTAAATGAGCCAAGCTTGAGCTCGAATATTAGGCTTGTTTAGTAAACGAGTCGAATTTGAACTCGCATAAGTTCAAATCAAGCTCAAATTCGTTTATCTATTTAAATTATATAATAAATATATTATTTATAAATTAAATAATATATAAATAATAAACAATAATCTAAATACACTATTTATATATTAAATAGTATAAATAACATTTTTTTATTTAAATAATATAAATAATATTAAAAAAAATTAATCGAGCTCGAGCTCAATAAACGAGCGAGATATAAATAAGCAAGAGAGCTTGAGCTTAGCAAAACTCGGCTCGATTTAATTCGTTTGCAGCCTTAACTACAACTAGGGATGCCACGTCCGTTCAAAAAAAAAAAAAAAAACTAGAGATGCCACGGGATGGATTTGGAGTGGGTTTGTCATCTCTCGCCCCTGCCCTATTTTCAAACTCCACCTTCGCCTTGCCCCAACCTTACTATGGGTGGAATTTTTCAACCCCATTTCAGCCTCCATAGATATCCACGGATACCTGATACCTGCACCCGACTACATTTCAAATAACTAAAAAAATTAAGAAGCCATTTAAATCCTTAATACACTCCTTGTTTGGGAAGACTAAATAAGTGCACTTTTTGTCTTTTTTGACTAAAAAATTGAGGTTGAAAATATGGATGTTTGGGTTAACTTTTTAACTTTTTATGGAAAAATGTGTAATAAAAAATTGTGAAAATTAATTTTTAGAGGAAAATTTGAATTGGGAGTTGTGCAGCCATAATTGTTGACTTTTGGTGAATAGTGTTAACTTTTTAACTTTTTGAGTAACTTTTTGGCTTTTTGGCTTTTTTCAAAGATCCCAAACAAGGCCTAAGCCTCCGTTTGGGAAGTGGGTTACTTTGGCTTTTTTGCTATTTTAATTTATTTTAGCGCAGGCTTAAAAGCTTTTTGGGAAGGACTTTTTTGACTTTTTTGAGTTTTTTGTGAGAAGAATGTAATGATTATGGGTTAGATGTGATGTTTTGTTTGTTATGGCTAAAATAAGCCTATTTTGTTTTTGTGCTAAAATAAATAAAAAAGCCCAATAAACCCATTTGCCAAACACAGCCTAAATAATTTATCTTATTTTCATATATATATAAACAGTTAGACTTTTAGGATTATTTATTTATATTTAAACAAAATCATGAACTTTTAATATTTCTTTCTTATATCTAATTATATTATATATTTACATATATTATTAATTATATCGGGTTGAATTTGAATCGAAGGATGCGATACCTATCCCTGTCTCAACTCTGTTGTGGGTGATTAAAATATAATTTACCCTCATCCCATATAAGTGTCGGATTGAGTAAAATCTGCGCCATTTAGGCGCCGCCGATAAAACATATTGGACTAAAATTGCCGTCCCTAACTACAACCATTTTGGACATGTGTTGTTAAATGCTCAACCTAACACAACCAATCTCCCTTGTGGCCTATTTAAGGAGGGTCAAGTACCTCACTCCGGTCTCACAGCTCATAACACCAAGTTTCATACTCAGAGTTTCTTTGAATCCATGAAAATGAGGATGGTGGCGGTGGTGGCAATGGTAGTGGTGGTTCTTTTAGTGGTGGCAACACCAATGTTTGCTGAGGCTATCAACGTTTATCAGCTGAGGCAATTAGCGGCTAAAAAAAATGTGACATGTTTGTTGGTGTTTGGAGACTCAAGTGTTGATCCTGGCAATAATAACAGGCTCAAAGAGGCTCTCAAAAGCAACTTCCCTCCTTATGGGAAGGACTTCTTCAATGGTGACCCCACTGGAAGGTTCAGTGATGGAAGACTTGCCACAGACTTCATTGGTAACTAATTAAATTGCTACCACTGCTACCACTTTTGTTTTTGTTTTCAGTTTCTTGTCCTTTCTCAGTTTGTTTTCGGAAAGAGTTTGTTCTACGTATATAGAAGTCGATCAGAGAACCACACACGAGGGTTGTGTTGGATTTTGTGCATTTAAAATCTTTCTTTCATAAATAATTTAGTGCCTTTAAATCTGCATTAATATTACTTGTCTAGTTTCTAGTTAATTTCTTGTCTTTTTCTGCTTTTTGTTTGTTTATTTATTATTATTATTATTATTTTTTCTTCTCTAGTATAGTATTTTTTTTTTTTCTCAATTAGTTTAGTACTTGTTGTTTTGCCTAGAATTTTTTTTCCCCCTCGGGTCACTACTAGGCATTCTCTTACTTGAAAAATAAGAGTAATGTTAGGAATTATAAAGAAGATATTATGAAGATGATTATGAAAGATTATCTATTTTTAAATTACACACATAATAAAATACTATACACTAATTAAATAATAAAATTTTTTTATAATACATTTGATGATATTTTTTTAATAACTCCTAGTATTATACCAAAAACAAAGCTTAGTTATTTCTTTAAACAGTGAATTGTTTTCAATTTTCTTTTTTCCCGAAGAAATAGATGCGGGCCTACGTTAATAATTATATGTAGGAGTCATTATTGTGTTTGAGAAAATAACTTGCAAACAAGTTTTTGTGTTTTTTTGAAAAAATAGAAACAAAAAACCAAAAATGTACTAAACATGACAGGGAAAATTTTATAAATTTGGGATTTTACTTAAATGGTTTGTTTTTGGCCCCGTTTGGGGAGTGGTTAAATTAGTCAATTAGTCAAAAAGTTACATTTTTAGCCAAAAAGCCAACAATTCATACCAAAAAGTCAAAGATTCTTTTTTCTCTCTATTTTTTGCACAGCTTTTCGTAATTAGCCAAAAAGTCATCCCAAATATACAAGTTTTTCTTACTTACCTTTTTAGCCAATTAGCTAAAAAGTTACTAAATTAGCCTGTTCCCAAACGAGGCCTGTCTTTAGTCAAATTTAAAATTTTTTTTTTTAAAAAACATTTATGTTTTTAAATTTAAAAAAAGTCCAGAAAGACCAAAAAGAGGGCAAAATTACTGATTTTGGTGGACTTATTATTATTATTATTTTTTAAAAGTTTTCTAAATTCATTTACATAAGACAGACTGAAAATATAAAATAATTTTGACATAATTTAAAAAAAATCACTAAATAAAAAAAAATGTGACTTATTTAGAAGTTCCGGCTTCTCTCATAAAGGCCCTGTTTGGTAGAGTTATGGGAAAGTGCTTATAGCTTATGTTTAAACAGCTTATAACTTATAACTATGAACATAAGCTGATTTCTTACTTATAAATTAAGTATCTCCTGTCCCACTTAAAGAATAAGTTGATTTCTGACTTCCAAAAAGTTATAAGGTATAAGCTATAAGCTAAACCAAACACATCAAAATAACTTAAATTAAGCTGAAAGCTGAAATAAGCAGCTTTTAAACTGCACCAAACAGGACTAAAAGGGTTAATTAAACTGTGAAAGAAGTCAGCATTTTTTTTTTCCAAAATGTAATCTTACTTTTACCTTTTCAAAACAAAATAATTTTATCTTGGCCTCTTAAATGTCATAAAAATGTCATTAACTCCCATACAATTTGATTATTTAAAAAATAAATAATAGCATTTTAGTCCCTCAAAGTCTATATAATCTTATTTTGGCCCACATAAAATCTGAACAATTTTTCTTTATATTTGATCAATTAACCTTCACCCCTATTTTTTTCTTTCTGTAGCGGAGGCATTCGGATACACAAACATAATTAGAGGATTCCTTGATCCAACTATTCAGAAGGTTGATCTTCTACATGGTGTTAGTTTTGCATCAGCTGGTTCTGGTTATGATGACCTCACTACCAATTTCACTGTAAGTTTTCCTATCACATAATCGGACACAGAAAATATATTTATGGTCGAGATTTTTCAAAAGGGTTTTGTCTAATTTGGCACTTTAGACCCATCAATTGTTTTTCAAATTTACAAACTGAGACAACCATCTATAAATAAATAAAAAAAATTATCAAACAAATTTTTATAATAGTTTTTAAAATTTTTATAAATATAAACTGAAAAATGAAAACAAAAATGTTACCAAGTAGCCCCTAATTAATGTTGTTTTAGAAACAAAACAATTTGGTGCAAAAAATTTTTGAGATAAAAATTTTGGTCCAAAAAATAATAATTTATCATTAGATGTTCAATTTTGTCGCTGAAAATATAACAAGAGCACTTTTTGCAACTAAAATTTTTTATCCTTAAATTTTTGTTTGGATCATTAACGTGAGAACCGTGGTGAAACTTATTTTTGTAAAATCTTATTCATTCATATATTTTCAATATCCATCATATATATCCATCATGGAAGAGCAATTAAACAAAATTTTAATTTTAATTTAATCTTTTTTTTTTTCAGGGTGCATTACCTGTGTCCAAACAGTTGGAGTATTTGAGGCATTATAAGATCCATCTGAGACAACTAGTGGGAGAGATGGTAGCAGAGAAAGTCATAAAAAATGCAATATTTGTAATGAGCATGGGCACGAATGACTTTCTCCAGAACTATTATGCAGATCCTGCTCGTCCCAAGCAGTTCGCTCTCAAACAATATCTCAATTTCTTGAACTCTCGCATGTTTCTTGCTGTTAAGGTCCTCTCTCTCTCTCTCTCTCTCATATTTGCTATGCTAAAAACTCTATATATTGCGTATTACACTTTGTCCTTTTTATGTTTATCAATTTTTTTACTTTAGTCTTTAAATTTTTTTTTTTTTTTTTTTCTTACTTTGGCCTTTTATGTTTTAAAAAAAGTTCACTTATGTCTAAAATTAGACAGAAAATAAAACATTGACAGTTAAGTTATATAAAAATATTTTATTAGATGTATCTCACATCTCTGACACAAACTTAAATTCTAAAATAATAATATATTTTTTATGTCATGTGGCAACTAACATGACACTTTTTTGTTTAATTTTGAACAAAAAATTAGCTTTAGAAGTGCATTGAGAAAAATTTAAAATCAAACGGGCCAAAGTGAGAAAATAGTCAAACATAAAAGGATAGTGTGTAATTTACCCTTATATATTTGACATTTTTTTTTTGGAGGGGGGGGGAGGTTCTCTATGTTATTTTTCAAATGTTAGAAAATGTAATTAGAAAAAAAGTTTTTAGAATTTAAAATATGTGAATTAAATTAATTCCTAGTGTGACTTATATTACACCAAATTTAAATTTATAATAACATAAAATTTAATTTTACAAATTTTAAAATATTTTTCTAAAAAAATATTTTTTTATAAAATTATTTCTAACTAAAATAGGTACTCAACTCCTTGACTCAGCATACTAATGGGGTGGACATTGGCTCGTTGGCTCGCCCTACTCAATCTTATTTTTTTTAAATTTAAGAAAGTTGTTTTAGCCCATGGGGTCGGGCTGGGCTAACATTTTTAACTCGATATATTATGGACTGGGTTTAGGAATTATACTTTCAACCTACCCTTGCCCGCTTTAAATTAATTAATTAGTTATAATATATTAAATATATATTTTTTTTGTTGGGGTCTAGATTTTATCTTTATTGATTTTATTGAAACTCATATTTTTGATGCTGTGTGATTGAATTTATTTTAAAAATTCTTCAATTTATAATAATTTCAGTATCTTTATTTAAAAAATATAATGTGTAATTGAATTTAATTACGAAATATTTTTTAAAAAAATTTAAATATAACCCGATGGATGAGTTTAGGATTTATAATTATTTTTAAGACCAGACTTAAGCAGATATAAAGGCCCAATATTAGGGCTGGGTTGGGCCGAGCTTGGAAAAATACAAAGTCCCTTATTATGTAGTGTCGGACCAAACCGACCCAATGAATGCCCACCCCTACCATTAAATATTGAGTAAAATAGTTACATTATTGCTAATAAAACAAAAACATATCATGAAATTTTGATATTTTCACATGGATCACCGTTAAATTACTAGTGGTATTTGCTAAATCACTTTAAGTTTGTTTTATTTATTTATTTTATCAATATATTACCATTCAGATATCTTTAGATTAGGATTTTTCCTCTTATAGAAGTTTATTATCTCTTTATGAGATCTTTCTCGATTTTGTAATGAAAATTTTCTTCCCGATCTAATTATATTTTAAAAAATTTACTAAAAATAAAAACTGAATTTTATCCCAAATGTGTTTTGGTATTTAGTAATTTTTTCATCCTCCATGTATTACTTGTCATGGTTTGCATGGTTTGGTTGCAGGCAATGCATCGTTCGGGAGCAAGAAGAGTGGCAGTGGTTGGGGTCCCACCTTTTGGTTGCATGCCACTTGTGAAGACCCTAAGGGATAAGACTAATTGTGATGACATGTCTAATGAAGTGGCTTTCTTATTTAATAACAACATAAAACAAACTTTGGAAACCCTAAAAGCCTCATTAGGGATCGAAACTGCCTACATAGACATCTACAATGTCATTGCCACTGCTATCAAATACCCTAACACCTATGGTTAGTGCACCTCTTCAATATTTGCTTTTGTTTCTTCCATTTATATTTGTTCTCTACTTGTCCATGTTTTTCTTCCATTTATTAAATTCAATAATAATTAAAAAGTCAATAATTAATTTGCTAGTTACATGGATAGAATAACGATGTTATTAATTTTTTTAAAATTGATAATAGCACAGGATAACTAGAAGGGAAAGGGAGATTAGTGTAATTATATCAAATTTATGGACCTCAATGCATTTTGCCTAAACCTTTTAGGGGTAATTTATGTAATTTAACCTTCTTTTTAAAAAAAAACAAAAAAAGATTAAATTGTAAAAGATTACACTTAACATTGATTTTCACTTATTTATTTTTACATCTTATATATTTTAAGTCTCATTATATAAATCATAATTTGTAATATACCATATTATCTCTTAAATTTATTATTATTTTCATTCTTAAAGTTATGAAATTAATGGCCACTTCCCTGATTTACCATGCCCCCAATATGATAAGCAAGGCAGGACACTACAAATCCGATTCACCTCACTGTCATCTTAGTTCTTGTCATAAATTTTGTAAATATTTTTTGTAAGAATATAATTTAAAAAAATATATATATGTCACAACTTAAAAGGAGATTGAGAATTGTATGTGAAAATTGACAGGTTTCAAGGAGACATCAAAGGGGTGCTGTGGATCTGGGTTGGTAGAGTTCGGGGATTCATGCAAGGGTATGAGTACTTGTGCTGATCCAACGAAGTATGTATTCTGGGACGCAGTTCATCCAACTCAAAAAATGTATAAAATAATTGCAGATGTGGCTTTGGAATCTATTTCTAAGAGTATGTTGGCTTAAGAATATGCAAGTTCTTATAATTGTTTGCTTGATCCGAACACATGACACCATGAATATTGGCAAGAACAAGATTTGTTGTTATGTTTGATTAATTGTCAAAATAAACTTTATCCCATGCACAAAAAATAAAAAATAAATAAAAAAATTTATAGATGAAACCAGATAATTCCCATGATTCCTCAACTAACATAAATCAAATTAAACTTTTTCCCATGCCAAAAAAAAAAAAAAAAAAAAAAAAAAAAAAAAATTATAGATGAAACCAAATTGTAAGTTTGGTAGAGAGAGAGATAGAGAAAGACTGAATGAAGTGTATTTGATATATTCAGTGTATGTTTACAAGGTGAAAATGATTCTTATTTATAGAGAGGAGAATCGAAAGAAGAAATAGAAAAGCTATAGACAACATAATTAAAGCTATGCACTATGTAGACATAATAATGAAAGCGTATTTTTACATCATTTACAACTAATGTAGAATATATACTAACATCCTCCCGCAAACTCAAGGAGGGTAGGCATCCACCAAGTTGAGTTTGGAAACAAGATCACAAAAGCGCCTAGGAGGATAAGCCTTGGTGAAAATATCAACAGGTTGATCTGCAGAAGCAATAGGGAGAAAAAGAACAGTACCACGTATAATATGCTGTCGAATGAAATGATAATCAATCTCAATATGCTTGGTGTGATCATGAAAAACATCATTGTGAGCAATCTGAATGGCACTTTGATTGTCACAATAGAGAGAGGTAGCACCAAAAGAAGAAACACCCATATCAGCAAGGAGCCAGCGAAGCCAGAGAAGTTCCTGAGTAGTATCAGCAAGAGCTCGATATTTAGCTGCGGTACTAGAGCGAGCAGTGATGGATTGTTTCGTGCTGCGCCAAGTAAGAAGAGAATCCCCTAAGAAGAAATAGAAACCTGTGGTGGAGCATCGATCTGTAGGATCCCCAGCCCAATCAGCATCAGAAAAGGCACATAGTTCAAGAGAGGAGGAAGCAGAGTAGTGAAGGCCATGGAACAGAGTGCCTTTGAGGTAGTGAATGATGCAGAGTAAAACAGTATAACGGGGAGTGTGAGGAGCCAACATGTACTAACTAACAATGTGAACAGCATAGGCAATGTCAGGACAAGTCACAGTGAGATAGACAAGACTACCAACTAGCTGGCGATAAAGAGTAGCATCGGAGAGGAGATCTTCATCAAGAGGAGTGAGACAAATTTGAGGATCAACTGGAGTAGAGGCAGTTTTGCAATCAGTAAGACCAGCACGGGCCAGAAGATCAGATGCATATTTGGCCTGGGACAAGTAGGAACTAGTAGAATCATGGGAGACTTTAAGGCCTAAGAAGTAGTTAAGAGTACCAAGGTCCTTTATTTCAAACTGACGGTGGAGAAAACGTTTGAGGTGAAGAATACCAGCTGCATCATTACCAGTGATAATTATATCATCCACATAAAGAAGGAGAAAAGTGGTACCATGAGGAGTAGTCCGAATAGATAAAGCAGAGTCATAGGAGCTAGAGGTGAACCCGAAGTCATGAATGGTAGAACTGAACTTAGCAAACCAAGCGCAGGGTGCTTGCTTGAGACCATAGAGGGCATGCTGTAGTTTACAAACCTTATGAGTTGGATAAGTAGATCCAGGTGGAGGTTGCATGTAGACCTCCTCAAGAAGATTACCATTAAGGAAAGCATTCTTGACATCCATCTGAAAGAGCTCCCAGTGGTGAGCAGCAGCAATAGCAAGCAAACTGCGAACAGAGGTAAGTCGAGCAACATAAGAGAAAGTCTCCTCATAATCAATGCCATATTCTTGGTTGAAACCCTTGGCAACAAGACGAGCTTTGTAGTGCTCAATAGAGCCATCAGAATGAGTCTGATTTTGTAGACCCATTTGCAGCCAATTGCAGTCTTGCCAGGAGGAAGATCAACAATATCTCAAGTATGAGTTTTGTCCAAAGCTTGAAGTTCATTAGTCATAGCTTACTGCCAAAGAGGATTATTACAAGCCTCACGATAAGAGGTAGGTTCATAAGTAGAAAAGGCAACAGACCCAATAATATAATCACGAAGATGAATAGGTGGTTGAGTTACCCGGTGCGGTCGACCCGTAGGAGGATCGGTAGAGAGAAGAGCTGGCGAAGAAAAAGGAGATGGACTAGAAGATGCAATGAGAGGTGGACCATCAGGGAGAACAGTCTGGACGGGATCAGGGATCAATAAGGGTGTCTCGATGAAGGAGGAACCTGTATCAAAGTTATTAGAGAAGAGATCAAGGGAAGGATTAGTAAATATGACCGGAGTGGAGAGTGCGGGTAAGTGAAAGGAGGAGAGAAAGGAAACATTTTGTGCTCCCAGAAAACTACATGGTGGGAGATACAAAGACGCTTAGAGAGAGGATTCCAATAGCGAAAGCCTTTATGTTCAATCCCATATCCAAGAAAGCAGCAAAGACGAGAAGGAGGTTCAAGCTTGGTGTGTTCATGGGATTGAAGTAGAACAAAGCAGGCAGAGCCAAAAACCCGAAGATTGGTGTATGGAAGGGGAGTGCCATGTAGACGTTCAAAGGGAGTTTGATTATGGATGACAGGGGAAGGAACACAATTGAAAGTGTACACAGTAGTAAGGGCAGCTTCCCGCCAAAAGTTTTCAGGGCAGGAAGACGAGAGAAGGAGAGCGCGAGTAGTGTCAAGAATATGCCTATAGCCTGCTCAAAGACGTCCATTTTGTTGGGACGTGCTAGCACATGAACGATGAGGCTGAGTACCATGACTCTAAAGAAAGGAAAGGAAATCGGTATCTCGATATTCCATAGCATTGTTAGAGCGAAAAATTTTAATGGTCTTTAAAAATTGGGTGTGAACCATTTTGGCAACGCTATAATAAAGATGTTTAAGTTTAGACCAAGTTTTCATGAGAAAAAGCCAAGTAAACCACGAATAATCATCAATAAAAATAACAAAATAATGAGATCCCCTTATGGTAGTAGTAGGGGATGGGCCCCAAATATCCGAATGTATGAGATCAAAAGGAGCATGGGAAACAGAAGTACTTTTATTGAATGATAAAGCAGATTGTTTTGCAAGTTGACAGGGTATACAATCAAAAGTATCTGGAAGTACATGACCCAAGTGACCACTAGAAACCAAAGACTTTAAGCGACTAACAGAAAGATGTCCTAAGCGATAATGCCAAAGATAAAAAGGAGACAAAGAGGAAGCAGATGCAGGAGCAACGATCTGTGGGGAGTCCGAAACATGAAGTTGAATGAGTTCATAGAGGCGTTCATGCTTACGACCGATCCCAATAGTCTGTCCCGTCTGAGGGTCTTGCACCAAACAACTATTAGTAGAAAATGTGACGATTAGACCAAGCTCACATAATTGACTAATAGAGATAAAGTTTAAGGTTAAAGCAGGGATATGATAAACTTGAGGTAAAGATAACTGAGATGTGGAAACAATCCCAACATGACTGACAGACATGAGAGAACCATCAGCAATATGAATGGAGGGAAGATGAGTAGAAGGAGAGATGAAAGAGAATATAGTAGAGCTGGAAGTTATATGATTACAACTGGCAGAATCAAAATACCAAGAAGAGTTACCTGGAGTCAAAGACAAAGTAGTAGGATGAGGTGTACCAGAGGTGGAGAGAAGCTGTTTGAACATGGCCTCAACATTAGTTTGAGAAAAAATAGGAGCAGACGGAGCAGGAGACTTAGAGAAATCCTCAGAGGCAGCAGCAGCAGTGCGATTAAACTGACGATGAGAGCTCCCCCTAGAAGAGCCACCACGAGAGGAGTGGATAGTGGAAGATGACCGGGATAGATTGCGAAAATAATCCTGCTGCAGATGACCAGGACCAAGTTTGTTGCAATATCGGTAGGATCAAATAGGGCAATGAACCAGAAGATGAGTAGAAGGAAGGCCCCGATTCTGACAATAGATGTAAGCAGTGGACTGTTGGGTCGGTGAGGGCCGTGACTAAGGAGTGGCAAGAACAGAGTCCACATGATGAGTCTGGAGAGTACCAAGACGAGTTTCTTCAGATAACAGCTTAGAAATAGCCTGTTCAGGAGTGGGCTATGGAAGGCAATGAAAAAGAGAGGCACGCACGGGCTGAAAAGAGGGAGTGAGAGCCATGAGAAAGTGGACCAACCGTTACTGATTACGATAGGCAGTGAATAAAGCAGTATCTTCTTGGTGAGGCCATATTGGTTTTGAGAGAGCAAGCTGGTCCCAAACAGAATACATTTGAGAAAGAAAGTCATTAATAGACTGACTGGATTCTTGGCGCATGTGGTGAAGTTGACTATGAAGTTGATACTGATGGACAAGGCCGGTAGTTTGGTATCGATCTCTAAAAAAATCCCAAATGTCTTTAGTAGGATTGGAAACAGAGTCAAGTTGAAAACGGCCAAACTGAAGACTAATAGAGGAAACAGAGGTATTCTGAAGCCAAGTAATGATCTGGTAGTTCTCACTGTCCCAATCTTCGAGTCGGTCTGCATATGTAGCAGTAGATTCAGCGTTCTCTTTCACTGGTTTGGTCACATCCCCGGTGATAATACACCAAAGTTTTTAAGGAAGGAAGACATGGCTTGGGCCCATAGTACATAATTGGAACCATTAAGAAGAACAAAAATTGGATAGGAGGCATCATGGTGATCCATATTAAAAGTGGAATAGGACTAAATAAATAGGAGCAGGCTGTAGGAGCAAAATTTGGTAAAACAAAGTGTACTAGTGAGTCTGGAAGGTCGAAAATAGTTGGGAAAAAAGCTATTGTGCAGAGATGACGTCAGCAAAAGGGAAATGATGTCAGCGGCGCACAATACACATTGAAGGCAACAAACAAAGAAGAATGGCGACCGTGCGCCAGGGCGCACGAAGCAGTAACGCATGCGGTGCAAAATAGCAAAATGGCACACGCAGAGCAAAGAGCGCGAGACGCAAGTGTAGGGTTGACATCAAATGCTGATGTGAGCAAGCAACGGAGAAGCTCGTGAATGGCGTGTGTGCGAGTGGCGGCGGAAGTTGAGAAGCGCTGAACACAAAAACGGCGCGTGACGGCGCGTGACGGTGATTCTGCTGACATGGGTGGTGCCGTTGGAATCGTGAAGTGATTTCGAGCAGGGTGGTGTAGTGCCACTGTGTATAGGACTAAGCACTAAAAACAGAAAATGCCAGGAGTGTAGAACTGGGCTCTGATACCATGTAAATTTGGTAGAGAGAGAGAGAGAGAGAGAGAGAGAGAGAGAGTGAATGAAGTGTATTTGATATATTCAGTATATGTTTACAAGGTGAAGATGATTCTCATTTATAGAGAGGAGAACCGAAAGAAGAAATGGAAAAGCTATAGACAAAATCACCAGTGGGCGGCAGGCTCGCCTTGGCCGCCTGTCGGACCTCAACCTATTCCGCTGATAAAATCAACAAAGATTTGTGAAAGATTATGTCAGGTAATTATTGTAACATGCCCGGGGGTTACCCGCGCGTGTTAAACAGTCCGGGCTCCCGAGATCTCTTTGATCTAGTCTCACTAGTGCAATATGAAATATAGACGAGAGTCCAGATTTAGTAACTTTATAGAAAATCCATTTTATTGCAATTTTGTCAAAAATGGACTGCGTCATTAGATCTCAGAGTCGCCACCTAATATTTTTGGGAAATTGGGAAACTCGTGACTCTTGCCAAGGCCACTGTTTGTCATAATTAAGGATGCTTGGCTTGGAATCTTAGGTATGAAGGGGGAAGGTTATTAATTAAGCACCTCCGCTCACCCGATCAAAGATCGGCCTCTACTAAACCATGATATGAATTTTATTTTCTTTACATGTTCATGTTCTGATTATTTCGTAAATCTTAAAAATTACTATTCAAAAAGGGTTTGAATTTGCCACTTGACAAAGTGGGCTTTGTGAATTTGCCACTACAAAGTGGGCTTAAAACATACATTCGTTGAATCATTCCAATTCAAGAAACAAGTCTTCATCCACAGGTATTCAAACAGTTTATCATATAAGCAAATAGCCACATGGTAAGAAACTAAACATAATAAGAAAATTATGCATAAGCGGGATGCTAAAGTATAAAAACTCACATATTTACCGACGTCCCCGCGAACATGTCATGACTTTAACCTGCCCCTATAGGTTAGGATCATAACCGACCAGTAATCATTAGATTACCTACGGCCTCAGACAGAAAACAATTTTCAAATAACCATATGGGGCCAAAAGCGGAAGCAAAAGATAATAATTGTCCAATGAGCTTATGCATAAATGGAATGAACAAAAACATTTCTTATATTAATAACTCACACCAAACATACCCACATAAAAGACATTCTATGTCTAGATCTATGTAATACCATATTTATACAAAACCATTGCTCATCAGAATAACCCTCGTTATCGACATCTTGATTAATCATCGACCACCGATTTATTACCGACATCGTGAAATTGAGGCTTATGATCGATAATTGAATCAATCGACATCTTGAATGCATCGATTGAAAATCGAACCGAATTGAGTGTGCCTATTGTATTGCATTTCTATCTGTTCGCCTGTTTAATTATCTGATCGTGTGTTTACGATTAAATTGCAAACTGAAGGCCTTATCGGCGACCAAACTAAAAATTGTTTAGTATTTCATGATTACCATAATTTATGTGGTTTTATGGTATATTTAATTGAAAATCGATTTGGAATGATTAAATTAGATTAAAATGAGCTAATTAAAGAGTTTGACGTAATTACCGTTTTGCCATTGTTAGTGGGCCTTGTATTATATCATGTTTGAGCATTGATATACCTTAGGCAAACACTTTCCCTCAGCCATTTTATGTCTCTAAACCGACCAAGAAGAGAATTAGAGAGAGAAAGTGAGAGTTTGGCTTGTTCTTGAGTTTTGGCTAGGAAGCTTGAAGATTTGGAGTGTAGATTTCATAATTTAGCTTCCTCACCTTGTAATTGAAACTCTAGGTAAGGAACTCATCTTCTTATTGTTGTCATTGAACTAGTTCTTGCATGTTTCATGGTAAATTTATGAGCTAAGCCATGTTTTAAGCTTAACATGCTGTATTGGAGCTTAATTGTTCCATGCATGTTAATATTGTTAAGTTTTGAGGTCATAGTTCATGATTTCATTACATGCATGTCCATATTTCGAAAGTAGTCCATGAATCCATCTTGTTTTGAAAGGAATGAGCTCATTTGAGCAAGCTTTGAAGCTTCAATTGGTTTTAAAACTCATGCATAGCATGTTTGAAGTTTATTCTTGAAAATGGGTTTGAAAATGGTTTTAATTGACTCACCTTTGGGGCTTGAATTCATAAATTGAGCTTTGAAACTTGTTGTGTATTGATTTGAGATGTGTTTCCCAGAATTTGGGCCCAAGAGGTCGAGTATTGAGTGGTAGAATGCTTGGTTCGGACTTGGAAGACAAATCTGAAAATTCCAGAATTTGGCCTCCTCGCTCGAGCGACCATCGTTTGTTCAGAGCTCCGCTCGAGCGAAGAAATGGTGGCTCGAGCGTAAAATTTCAGCATCCATTATTTTTACTGTTTCATCAGACCGCTCGAGCGAAGGATTTCTCGCTCGAGCGAAGCCTTTGATTTCGGAATCTCGCTCGAGCGAAGGAAGGCTCGCTCGAGCGAGGCCCTTATTTTCAGCAACTTTTGAAAAATGCTTCCCAAGTGCATCTTTGCATCCTCATCTCATTCTAGGCATTCTTAGGCCTAGTTTAAGACATCTTAATGAGGATATAGATGTAGAACACACCGAGGCAAATTAGGGTAAGTTATTGATCTTCCCCAATCAGTATAGCTTAGTGTGTGTTCATCTCAGATATCTTGTGTAGGGTTGGCTTACCGAGGAGACGCTCTAGCATACTGTAGCCCAGAACTCTGTGAGTAACAACTGTGTAAAGATATGTCCAAAAATGATTATCTTCTGAACTGCTTACTTTATTGAACTGCTTATCTTATTGAGCTGTCTATTTTATCGAATCATTCTTGGTCAACTGAATCAAGTTCTTGAATTGACACGCTACTAAATTGATCTTGCTCATCGAACCTAACTATTCTTGAATTGGCACTGCTTCTTGAATTGAAGCCCATTGATCGATATCAGTATACTAAATGAACGTATGAGTACATTCTGAACTGTACTAGGGCATCCTTGGCACCTACTGTTTACTGATTTGGAGCAAAGTGCTACATTGGGAGCCACCTCTAGAATCTACGGAGCTAAGTGCTACAGTGGGAGCCACCTCTTGAATCCACATACTGTGACAGAGAGACCTCTGTCGGTTCCCAAGTTTGGAACCACTACTGTTTACTGTTGTGATGGCCACTCGGTATTACCGATATGGAGCAAAGTGCTATCTTTCGAGCCACCTCTAGAATCTACGAGCTAAGTGCTACAAGGGGAGCCACCTCTTGAATCCCTAGGTATTCGATAAGGAGCAAAGTGCTACTGGGAGCCACATCTAGAATCTCACGAGCTAAGTGCTACTGATTGGGAGCCACCTCTTGAATCCACAATCTTGTCTTGTTCTCTGAATTGCTCATATCGCTCTCGATGGCCATCATTCTTTGTTTAGTCTGCTAAGACCGGTCTTTTAAGACCTACCGTTTCTTATCTTTATACGCCAAGGAGGTACCACATATCGCTATTTTAACTGAATGACTGTTATGGCCTGGAATATGAGCCACAAACTGAATGACTGATAAACTGACTGAAATGACTGGTTTTAATACTGAAAGGACATTTATTCTTAACCCCTTTACGCATTATATTATTCACTGGGCTTTAGCTCACTGCTCATATATATATGTAGGTGTACAGGCACCAGACCGCGGCTAGAAGCGTCAGGGTTACTTCAGTTTTGTCAAGCCAGCCTATGTGCCTCACTGTGAGGTTCCAAGCCTACCTTGCCAAGGCTTAGGGGTGTTTTAGTATTTCCCCTACTGTACTGTCTTACTGTTTTGTAATAACTAAATCGAATGTATAGACTGAATGTTCACTGCACTGTTGAGTAGGGATTAAGTCCCTATATTGAGTGTCTGTAAATGATTGTTTAGACTGTACTGTTCCGAACTGTATGAATGCATGAAAAATGTTTTTGGCATACAAATTTTCACAGCTCAATGGACACTAGTTAATTATCATTGGCTTGCCAGCCCCAGATACTGCTTAATTGTATTATCGTTCAAGAGCCTTGGTAATCTCGGATTCTTGACATCGCTTTCAAGTGCTAAACCCATAGGGCCGGGTTTGGGTCGTGACACCTACATACTGATAAGGTCAAACATAACCATCAAAGAAGACAAAAAGGTCAAAATGATGGTTTTGAAAACTAAGGCCTCGTTCGTGAGGCGTGACATGGTTGACTCCACAACTTAGCATTCTTTCTTGGGTTTGTTATAGTTGGGGTTAGACATCCTGTTGCTCACCTACATACATATATACAAAGAGTGAGCGAAAGCCCAATGAATAATACCATAGTAAAGAGGTTATACGAATGAGATTTGTATTAAGTACATCGAACCCATAAATTTCATATACAAGTGGCCTTAGGCCCATTCTGTGTTTTCTTGTACATGTCAAACGGCCTCGGGCCCAATTTAGATTTTTATCAAATATATCGGACGGCCTCGGGCCCATTGCATCAAACATGTCAGACTCATCAAACGGCCTCGGGCCCAATTCAAACACTTCAACGTATCAAACGGCTTCGGACCCATTATTTCCATATCTGTGTCTATGCGCATTTCGTATTCATGATCATGATCTCTTTTCATTCAAACGGCCTTTAGCCCGTTATTTCCATATTCGTATCTATGCGCATTTCATATTCATGATTATGCGCATTTCATATTCATGATCATGATCTCTTTTCATTCAAACGGCCTTTAGCCCGTTATTTCCATATTCGTATCTATGCGTATTTCATATTCATGATCATGATTACTTTTCATTTAAACGGCCTTTGGCCCATTACATTTGTGTTCAAACGGCCTTTGGCCTATCAAGATATTTGAACGGCCTTTGGCCCATCAAAGTGATTCGAACGGCCTTTGGCCCATCAAAATGATCAAACGGCCTTTGGCCCATCAAAATATTCAAACGGCCTTTGGCCCAATCTAGACATATCAAATGTATCAAACAGCCTCTGGCCCAATTCATACTCTTATTACATATCAAACGGCCTTGGGCCCAAATCATATTCTTGACGGAGTCTTACACGAAAATTAGGCATATAGAATACTTTTTCGTAGTTCAAATCAACAAATCCATGGAGCTTATATAGAAAATTAGGTATATAGATTATTCATTCATAATTCAAATCAACAAATCCATGGAGCTTATACAGAAAATTATGCATATAGAATACTCACTCGTAATTCAAATCAACAATTCCATGGAGCTTATACAGAAAATTAGGCATATAGATTACTCATTCGTAATTCAAATCAACAAATCCATGGAGTTTATACAGAAGTAGCATTTGAAAAATAACATATTTGAAAATATTTTTACTAAGATATTACTCACAATGTTCCGATGCTCGATTCGTCCTTGCACTTGACCCTACACAATTCGTAATACATATAGAAATCGGGTCACAATACAATTCATTCTGTTCTTTAATTCGTTTAATTCTCTTAGGCTCTTTCCAACTCTTTAGTTCATTTATAATGCTTAGTACATGCCTAAGAGTGTTTAGAAGTGAAAAAGAACGGAAATCAAAATATGAACCGGCTTTTCAAAATTTTCTAAAACAGGGTACTCCGCTCGAGCGTAACTTCAATTGCTCGAGCGGACTACAAAATTTACAAAATTTCTAGAAGCTTGATTTCTGCGCTCGAGCGACACTTTCCTCACTCGAGCGAACAGTTCAAATTCTGAAATTTTTGGAATTCTACTTGAAGCTCAAAACACATTTCCAAAGGTCCACTCCATGTATAACACATTCAAATATGCAATGACACTCCCAAAAACATATATACAATTAAAGTCATTTCTAACTCCTAACTCAAATCTCCGTGAATTCAGTGATTTTAATACTTTTCTTCATTTCTTACAAAACATAAAATTAAGCTACTAGTTTTTAGAAAAATATTTGCATGTATGAAATTCAAATTAAAATCAAGTCAATTCTTGATTGTCAAATTCTAAATCATAATTAATTTCTTGATTTATCCAAATTAATTTTTCTTCATATCGAACCCAATTTCAAACTCATAAATTCTAAAAAAAAATTCAACTTTCAAAACATAATCTCAAAACTTGGGTTCATGCATGGCTTGTTTAAAAGCACCCAAACTCTTAAATAATCAAGAAAACATGATCAATTTTAAATCAATTACACCAATACTCCTTTAATTTACAAATTAAGTTCATTATTCATAAAGCCATAATTCTCCATAGCTTAATTCTTATTGCATCAAAACATGAAATCAATTATTATAAATTCATGATGCATGCACAATTAGAGTTTTAAAACTTGTAGAATTTGTCCATGCATGTAGAAATTAGACTTAAATTCACGCAAGATATTCCAAAATCAAACCCAAAATAATTAATTCCCAATTTAACTTCCACAAATTTGAACCTAACTCTATTTCTTCATCATCTTGCTAAATTCTTTTTAATTGCATGGAATTGAATATACTTACTTCTTAATTTCAACTTCTAGATAATTTATCTACAAGATTTAAGTTTTGATTCCTTATCTAGAGTTCTTGATTGATGAGTTTCCTATGCATGCAATTTCCAAAATTAAATTAAAATGATGAAACTTAACATAATTTTCCATAATTATGTATGTAACTCATTTCTTACTCAAAACCCAATTTCTTTATAATTTCATGAACATGATTCCAAATCCTTCTCAATCTCAAGCATAAAAAAAAAAAGATCCTACATAAATCAAGCTTGAATTTCAGACCTCAAATTTTAATTTCAGCAATTAGATTTAATTTTCCCTTTAAATCTTCTTCTTCTCTTCCTTAATCTTCTTCAAAATTTCCAGCAAGGATCTAAGGGGTTGGACTCTCTCACTCACGGTTCTCTCTCTCTCACGGTTCTGTCAAAGCAAAATGTGAAGCAAAAAAATGCTCTCGCCAAGTAATGAATAGACTTCTTATTCTCTCTCCTCATGCACACACATAAAACTTGAACGTCAACACTTGCACATGTTCATTTCTTGACATTACACACAGCACGCGTGCACACACTTTAAGCTCCCAACACAACAATAATACACACACTCTTAGACTTCTCAGCACACACACCAACAAATATTCTTAAAGTCTAAATCATTATTCAATTTAATTTATGGTTAAGATTAATTTAATTAAATAACACTTATTCTTAATAAATCTTGATTAACACATAATTAAATTAATTACTACTAATCATAAATTCCGCATGATTTAATTTATCTAATTTGACTTCCTTTAGAGCCCAATTAATTATATTTAAAATTATTGATCTGAATCAAATTTTTAATCAAACTCCCGAAAGGCTCCAAATATTAAATTAAACTTATTGTCATCATCAATTTTGATTCCCAAAATCATTTAGGCCTTTAATTTCTAATCAGACTCCAAAGTTCAGTCAATAAATTACATATTCAAATTGGACACCCCATAAATAAATTTAATTCGTAATAACCACCATTCTCAAATTGGACACCCCATAAATAAATTTAATTCGTAATAATCACCATTCTCAATCCTCATAATTTAATTAACTCCAATTCGGACCTAATTAATCGAATCTCAATTTTACTAAACTGAATCGAATATTTAATTAACTCCCAAATGGGTCCATAATTAAAATTAAATTGATTCAACTTTCTAATCCCACTTCTTTAAGCCATTTGGACCCTTCATTTCTAATTCCAAAATAAATTTCCAATAGAACCCTATACGAATCAAATTCCACAATTCTCATAAATCTCAAATTAAATTAGGATAACGACTAATTAAAATCCCAAATCTCCTTAATTAACCAAATATAAAATATTATTTATAGTGCGGTTGTCACAGAACAATTACAAAACAAAGTTAGTAAAATATGCATGATCTTATATATAAAATCCTAATGCAATACACTCAAGAATGCTTCTAAAGATCCGGTTTCTAAACCATGACATGTGAAATATTACGAAACATGCGATAGCACACAAAATCATGTAGGAATTGATTAAATCCACAAATTCAAAACTTAGCGGAATTTTAATGCACGAAACATGGATGTAAAACATGGATATGCATGGTATGTCAGATATATACAAATGTACAGTTAGGGAAAGCGATTAAAGAATGGGATAGAAAGAAGCGGGGTGGGGAATTATTACAACACTTTAAATATTATAGATTCGAGGGAGATGAATAAAATAAAATGCTCACAAACACTCAAAATAAAAAATAAAAGTTTTAAAACCCCGGCTATTCAGCAACTAGCAAAGATGCATATATCTTCAATCCAATCCAGCCCATGTAAATTCAACTTCAATTGGGGACACACCTTCTTTCAACATGGTTGACATTTAAATGTCAAGTCGCTGTGCATTAACTTGATTAACTCTAGATATTGAAATAGGGATAGTTGACTGGGTAGAGAGAGTAAGAGATTGCCATTGAGGAAGCAATCTTTGGTGTGTATCCACCTAAGCGTTTTCGGGCGGTGCTCGAATGGCACTACTTAATGAAGTTGGATATGAAGATGAAGACAGAGCTAGGGTCTCTCTTTGCAATAGCAACCTTCCACTGTTTCCATTCTTCACTAAGAACCACCTCTCGCAGTGCTGGCTTTAGCTCAAAAAAATCATCTGGACCATGCAATATGAAGGTGGAAGCTTGGCGTAAAGTAGATCAAAGCTCTCTGTCAAAGTTTGAGTGGAAACACAGAAAGAAGAACATTCATATGTCAGTATGCATTGGTCAATGGCAAGTTGAATCGGCTTTGGTGCAAGCTGTCAGTGAGTGGGTCGACGAGGCTAGCAAACCAGCTAGCGGAACGGCACCGTAACAGCGGTTGGAGCAAGTCATCAGCGCAGTGCTGACTGCCGTGAGCAAGTGGATGAGACTAGTAGGCTGCGGGTGGGGAAGATTACGGTGGCGCACTGGTGGCAGCGGTGATGGAGGTCACTAGAGGTGAGGGCACTGGTAGCGGCGGCACGGCTGCTGTTACGGTTTTTATTAGCGTTGATCAGAGTGGTTGAGTTGGTCACCAGTGAGGAGTCAGCCATGAGGACATTCCCTCTCTCTATATATAGATGTGTATGTATGCTAGAGAAAGAGTAGTGTGTTTTTGTGCCTTGTTTTTGGTCAGATCCCCCTCATCTTTTCATGTACACCGGTTTTTTTAGCTGAGAGAAAGACTCTCCTCCCTCTAACCCGAGAGAGAGATAGAGACTAGTGTATGTGTTATTCTCCTGTGTGATCCTCCCTCTGCGTGTGTTTGCTGTTGTGTGCTCTAACCCGAAAGAGAGCTATAGAGAGCGAGAGGTTGATCATGATCGTTCATGGTTTTGAGTTGATAACCAAATTCAGATGATCTCTCCTCTCATGTACGTTGTGTCCGTGCTGCCTATGAGTGTGTTGAGTGTATCTCCTTTATCCCACTTGCTCTTTCTTTTTTTTTCTTTTTTTTATTGCCCACCGAACCTCACTCATCCATGCTCTCTCTTTTTTGTTCATCCCCCGGGCCCATGCATATGTACCCCGAGAGAAAGATGTAGTCGTGTATTGCCTTTCTTTTTGTTTTTTGTTTTCTTTTTTTAATCTGTGTGTAGAGAGCCCCAGCCACCCCAATCAAAACAATTAGATAATATATACCCTGTGCCCACCTAGAAAACATAATCATCTATATCCCTATCATATCTTCCACCCAAAAATTAAAAACAAATACAGACCTCTCTTTTTTTATTTTGTTTTATGATTTTCTATTTTCTTCTTTTTTTTATATATTTTTTATTTATATCAAAACACCTAAAATATGTACAAACACATCAAATTATATAAAAATATATAAAATTATAAAATAATACAAATTAAAAAAAATATTAGTGATATAAAATAATTTGGCCAAAATAGGTGAGGTTTGGGATGAAAGCTTCACTTTGATTTTTCTGTTGAGATATTCATAAAACAGCACATTCCATATTTCATCATCGGGTGTTCAAAACACAGCGCCCAAGTCTTAGGGCCGGTCAAAATAGGGTGTCTACTGTTGCCTCTCTTTGACAGAGCTCGAATTCATTTCATGACGTGAGTGAATGTTAAAGCCCGAAGACAACCCTTTTGACAAGGTTGTAAAACTTGGGCAAACAAACAAGATACAATGCAAGTGGTTGAACTAGAAGGTTGCCTACGTATCCCTTTGCAAGGAATCAAACCAGCATAGTTCAGGGGTAAGATGCTAAGGAGGAAAGATGGTGTGAATAACTAGCGCACCTAATGTTTTTAACTGAGTGAATCAACAACCTAACACGTCTTACGCGAAAGGAGGAAAGATGGTGTGAATACCAGGCGCATCTGATGTCTTTAACCGAGTAAATGAAAAACCTAATGCATCTCACGCGCAAGGAGGAAATATGATGTAAACAACAGACAGGCTCACTTGCTGTTTTTAACCGATTGGCAATCCTAACGCGTCACACGCGAGAGGAGGAGAAGTGGTGTAAACAAACAGGCTCACTTGCTGTTTTTAACCGATTTGCAATCCTAACGCGTCACACGCGAGAGGAGGAGTGGTGTAAACAGACAGGCTCACTTGCTATTTTTAATCGATTTATAATCCTAACGCGTCACATGCGAGAGGAGGAATAGTGGTGTAACCAACATATGTTCCTAGTCGTATCTTATACGAAATGGAGGGTTGTAACCGGGGGAAATGTTACATCCTAACACGTTTATCGTGAAAGGAGCAGATGCAAATTTGAAGGCCAAACGTGTCTCACGTGAGTGGAAGAAAGTATGATAGAATGACAAGGGGTAATCTTTACATGTAGAAGCCACTGATGCTGCTTTTTTTTTTCCTAATCATATTCACAACTTTCCCTATTCTCCAATGGGGTGACAGACTAGGTTGATTTAGTATCCAGAATTGACGCGCATATACGCTACATCAACCTATGGGGCTGCCATGCAGATTTCAAGTCGGGGATACACCCCTGGGTATTTAAACAAGACTTTAGTCTCGAAAATTCCAAACCTTTTGCGTTCTAGGCATCGCCATTCGAACTCTAGTTTCCGCCGTCGCAGTTGGTCTCCTAGGAACTCATTGCAAACACAGGCATGTGGTTATACCAGACCATCTGAAGTCGTTCAGGCTCGACAAACACCAAAGGAATTGCACTCCTAGAGGATTTAAGGTCTCATAAACTATGGGAGTGCACAAGATAGTGCGAGTGAGATGCACAAAATAGTGCGATGTAGGGGAATGAATGCATAAAACAATGCTATTTATGGTGCACAAAACAGTGCGATGCAAGGTAAATGCACAAGACAACGCGATGTAAGGTTAATGCAAGGTGCACAAAATAGTGCGATGTAAGTTAAATGCACAAGATAGCGCGATGTAAGGTGAATGCACAAAACAGTGTTGTATAGGTGCCCAAGACAATGCAGTATATGGTAAATACATAAGACAGTGCGATGCAAGGTGAATGCACAAAATAGTGCTGTGTAGGTGCACAAGATAGTGCGGTACATGGTAAATACACAAGACAGTGCGAATAAGAGTGGATGAATACACAAAATAGGGCTATATGAGTGCACAAGACAGTGTGATATGGGTGGATGCACAGGATAGTGCGATTGAAATTGATGCACAAGACAGTGCGATGCACAAAATAGCGCGATTGAATTTGAATTTGAAATTAAATTGCACAAGACAATGTGATGCGCAAAGATAGTGTGATTGAATTTGAATTTGAATTGCACATGACAGTGCGATGCGCAAGATAGTGTGATTGAATTTGAATTGGCACAAGACAGTGCAATGCGCAAGATAGCACAATTGAATTTGAATTTGAATTTGAATTTGAATTGCACAAGACAGTGCGATGTGCAAGATAGCGCGATTAAATTTGAATTGCACAAGACAGTGCAATATGCAAGACAGCGCGATTGAATTTGAATTTGAATTTGCACAAGACAGTGCGATGCGCAAGATAGCGCGATTGAATTTAAATTTGAATTTGAATTGCACAAGACAATGCGATGTGCAAAGATAGTGCGATTGAATTTGAATTTGAATTTGAATTGCACAAGACAGTGCGATGCGCATGATAGCGTGATTGAATTTGAATTGGCACAAGACAGTGTGATGCGCAAGATAGCATGATTGAATTTGAATTTGAATTTGAATTGCATAAGGCAGTGTGATGTGCAAGATAGCGCGATTAAATTTGAATTGCACAAGATAGTGTGATGCGCAAGCTAGCGCGATAGAATTTGAATTTGAATTTGAATTTGCACAAGACAGTGTGATGCGCAAGATAGCGCGATTGAATTTGAATTTAAATTTGCACAAGATAGTGCGATGCGCAAGATAGCACGATTGAATTTAAATTGTACAAAACAGTGCAATGCGCAAGACAACGCGATTGAATTTGAATTTGCATAAGATAGTGCGATACACAAGACGGCGCGATTGAATTTGAATTTGAATTTGAATTGCACAAGACAGTGCGATAGGAAAGATAGCGTGATTGAATTTGAATTTGAATTTGAATTGCACAAGATAGTGCGATGCGCAAGATAACGCGATTGAATTTGAATTTGAATTTGAATTTGAACAAGATAGTGCGATGCGTAAGATAGGGCGATTGAATTTGAATTTGAATTGTGCAAGATAGCGTGATTGATTTTGAATTTGGATTTGAATTCCACAAGACAGCGCGATGCGCAGGATAGCATAATTGAATTTAAATTGCACAAGAGAATGCGATGCACAAGACAGCGCGATTGAATTTGAATTGCACAAAATAATGCGATGCGCAAGATAGCGCGATTGAATTTGAATTTGAATTTGAATTTCACAAGACAATGCAATGCACAAGATAGCGCGATTGAATTTGAATTTGAATTGCACAAGACAATGCGATGCGTAGGACAGCGCGATTGAATTTGAATTTGCACAAGACAGTGCGATGCGCAAGACAACGCAATTGAATTTGAATTTGAATTGCACAAGACAGTGCGATGTGTAAGATAGCACGATTGAATTTGAATTTGCACAAGACAGTGCGATGCGTAAGATAGCGCGATTGAATTTGAATTGCACAAGATAGTGCGATGCGCAAGATAGCGTGATTGAATTTGAATTTGGATTTGAATTCCACAAGACTGTGTGATGGGCAAGATAGAGTGATTAAATTTGAATTTGAAATTGAATTTGAATTGCACAAGATAGTACGATGTGCAAGATAGCGCGATTAAATTTGAATGTACAAGACAGTATGATGCGTAAGATAGTGCGATTGAATTTGATGCACAAGACAGTGCGATGCGCAAGATAGCGCGATTGAATTTGAATTTGAATTTGCACATGACAATGCGATGCGCAAGACAACGCGCTTGAATTTAAATTTGCACAAGACTGTGCGATACGCAAGATAGCGCGTTTGAATAGAGATGCACAAGATAGTGCGATGCGCAAAATAGCGCGATTGAATTAAGATGCACAAGATAGTGCGATGCACAAGATAGCGCGATTGAATTGAGATGCAGAAGACAGTGCGATGCGCAAGATAGGGCGATTGAATTGATGCACAAGACAGTGCGATGCACAGGGTAGCGCGATTGAATTGATACACAAGATAATGCGATGCGCAAGATAGCGCGATTGAATTTGAATTTGAATTGCACAAGACAGTGCAATGCGCAAGATAGCGCGATTGAATTTGAATAGCACAAGACAGTGCGATGCGCAAGATAATGCGATTGAATTTGAATGCACAAGACAGTGTGATGCGAAAAATAGCGCGATTGAATTTGATGCACAAGACAACGTGATATGTAAGATAGCGCGATTGAATTTGAATTTGCACATGACAGTGCGATGCGCAAGATAGCACGCTTGAATTTAAATTTGCACAAGACAGTGCGATGCGTAAGATAGCATGCTTGAATTGAGATGCATAAGACAGTGCGATACACAAAATAACGCGATTAAATTGAGATGCACAAGATAGTGCGATGCGCAAGATAGCGCGATTGAATTAAGATGCACAAGACAGTGCGATACGCAAAATAACGCGATTGAATTGATGCACAAGACAGTGTGATGCGCAAGATAGCGCGATTGAATTGATACACAAGACAGTGCGCAAGATAGCGTGATTGAATTGATGCAGAAGAAAGTGCGATGCGCAAAATAGCGCGATTGAATTTGAATTGCACAAGACAGTGCGATGCGCAAGATAGCACGACTAAATTGATGCACAAGACAGTGCGATGCGCAAGATAACGCGATTAAATTGATGCATACGACAGTGCGATGCGCAAGATAGTGCGATTGAATTGATGCACAAGACAATGCGATGCGTAAGATAACGCGGTTGAATTGAAATGCGCAAGACAGTGCGATGCGCAAGACAGTGCGATGCGCAAGATAGCGCGAGTAAATTGAAATTTGTGTAGTAGGTGCTCGAAATAAGATTATTTTGCGACAGATGCACAGAATTCGAGCCAAATACCGTATACATATACCATATACAGAATACCAATATGTATACAAGCATACATAGGCAAACTATACATCTACTAAGACACACACAAATATGCGGTATACATATACACAGACATATACGATATACACAGATTCATGTACGGACATATACACATAGATATATACAGATATATATATATATATATACAGAGATATACGGTATATGCGCAGAGATATATGGTATATGACAGAGATATATGGTATATAACAAAGACATACGATATATGCACACAGACATATATACATAGACATACGGTATATGCATAGCTATATATAGACATATATAGTATATATACATGTGGGGAATATTCCGCTTGCAATTGTCAGTGGGAAGATGCCGTTACTGAGAAGGCATATTCCGTTTGCTGACGTCAGCACACGTACTCAAAACACGCAAAAAGAAAGAAAAAAACACAAAAATGCATGGACATGGGGTTTCGACCTTCTGATCTCAAACTTGGCCTCCGAGGCCTCAACCACTGAGCCACGCCACTCTTGTGACAAGATATGAAAACAAATATATATAGATAGATATGAGACATATATACATAAAACCAAAACAAAACAAAAGAAATATTTGTTGTGGGGTTCGAACCCCTGACCGCTGGCTCTGCCTTTCAGCCTTCAACCATTGAGCTAAACCACTGAACCCAAGCCACTATTGTGACCAAATGTTCAAACAAATATATATAATACATAGATATACAATATATATACATATATGCATACACATGCAACTCTCCCGTGTTTCTCTCTTCTTTCGAAAATCGTGTTTGACACGCGGCCTTGCTTTTGCGTCGGCTGGTCGACAAAAGCAGACCTCCTCGATTACCGATTGTCTCAACTCTCTCTCCTTCTTTGTCTTCTTCTCTTTTGCCTTCTTCTGTATCAGTATCTTCCGTCTTCTACTTAATCACTCATTTCTCCTTATTCTTCATCATTTTTTTCTATCTCTTTCTTCTTTATCACTCTCTTCTGTTTCTTCTTCCTCATCGAGAGAAAAAGAGAGACTGAACAGAGGAGGCCAAAATTTAGTCTGTTCTCTGCTATTTCTCTGTGACTCTTTTTCTTTCTTTTACATCTCTCACCTCTAACATATGGCCTCATCATCTCATCTCCTTACTCTGTTTCCGGATCTGAATGATCCCATAAGTTATGCTGGACCGAGTACCCCAGCTCCTTTTTTTACTCCTCTTAACTTTCCTATGCTATCCATCAAGAAAATAATGGCTGCTCAATCTGATATTGAAGCCAACCATTATACACTGAAGTCCTGCATAGAGACAATGACTGCGGTCTCTAAGTCGTCTCACCGGTTACAAAATATGACAAGTGAGGTACATCAGTTGAACTCCCAACTCTTTTTGCTCCAGCACATGTACAAGGATACGTGAGCAAAGATTTGCACGTTGAAGGCGGAGAACAGGGAGTTGAAACGGAAGGCCACCGTTATGGCCCGATTTGCAGCACTTTTGTACTTTGCTTTTGACGACTAGCAGGGAGTCAACCCTCTCGGTGGTCCTTTAAGCACTGAGACAGGGTCTTCAAGGGTCGACGACAAAAAGAGGAAGAGCTTGGTAGAAGAGCCGAGTAAGTGAAGTCGATGTGTGGCCGTCATCGAAAAAACAAGAAGACCCTTTCTATTTTTTTATTTTTTTTTTGGAGTGAGCAAGTACAGCTTCAACTCTTTTTTTTTCTTGTTGTGTTTTTTTGGGTTTTGTCTCTATAATCGGGGATGTCATCTCCTAACTTCAATAAAATGTTTTGTTTTTACATATCAATGGCGTGACTGGCATATCACTTTGAGCTTGAAAACAATTTGTTTGATTGAATTTGAGAATGACTGAATTTTGAATTCTGAATTGGACATTGATTCTATCTTGAATAAAAAAAAATGACTTAACGAAAGAAAAACGAAGCAAAACGATCCAAACACACTTATATACATTGACTGGTAAACATGACTGGTATGAAAGGAACACACTTGTATACACTAACTGGTATGAATACCCTGGCTGGTATGAATACACTGAATATGTGACTCAAGCGGGGGAGAAGACAGAATCACTAACTCAACTATGCCCTTAATTCATTGCCTTGACTCTTTTTTTTTTTCTTCAAAAAAAAAGTTTTGATCAACATGAGAGTTAGATTAACATACTTATTCCATTTTCTGTTTTGAAATCATGTAAGCTATGCTGTGAGCATTGAAAATTTTTCCTTTTTTTAAGTCCAAAGAATGGTCTAGGTTTTGCAAAAATGAAACAATTTTTGAGAAAAATTAGTCAGCTTCATTCAAAATAATCAAAACCTATTTTTGCAAATGGCCACTACCCAACCAACATGGAATCAACCATTGGGATGCATAGCCCGAACCAGATAATCCTGAATTGGTTCTGTCGTAGCAATGGTGATAACCGAACCGATCTGAACTGAATGAAGCCAAGTTGAATCGAACTAACTGAATTGAGCAGAACGAAGATACACCAATCAAACACGGATAGGACAACCAAGTCAACTAAAGGTAAACCAATCAAACAAGGATGAAATGAATGAGTTGAAAAATTATTAGGGCCGAACTTCAAGATGAAGCTACCTACGTATCCTAAAGATAGGAATCAGGCCAACGTAGTTCCGGTTAAGGGTCACTCGGGTATTGACACTCTCCTTTTGTGCCATAACTTTTGTCAAAGTCGCCCTGTCGAGTTTTCAACCTTGCGAGCTTCTCTTTTTTTTTTTTTTTTTTTTTTTTTTTTTTTTTTTGCTGTCCTAACTTTTGCCTGGGTCATCCTTCTGGGTTTTCAGCCTAATGAGCCTCTCAAGGGTAATACTTTTATTTTGGCTTGTCCATGTTGATTGGGTGTGAGATTTGTAGGCCATCAAAATCTAGAAGAATGACTGCTAAACTTGACTAATAGATATGATGATGTAGGGATTAGGCTAATTGGGTCTGAATTTGCCCTTAGTGTAGTGGATAGGAACTCAAGTGTCATTCTTCTTTCAAATTCTGGGTTTTAAATTTTTGGGCGGTCTTCATTGGGAAACGATCCAGTTTTAAATCTTTGATTACATCCAACCTATTGCCTCCAGTTCAAGGGTTCTTCTAATTTGACTATGCCCCTATTTCAAGGGCTGTTTCAAATTTGAATCATATTATTGCCCCTAGTTCAAGAGGGGCTGATTCCAATCTAACTCATATTCGACCTTATTACCCCTAGTTGAAAGGCTGCCTCCATTTGCATCACATCATTGCCCCTAGTTCAAGGGCTGATTCCAATCTACATCATATCCGACCTTCTTGCTCTTAGTTCAAGGGCTGTTTCCAATCTGAATCATAAGCCCTATGTAGTTCTGGCTAAGGTTCACTCGGGTATTGACACTTTCCTTTTATGCTCTAAGTTTTGCCAAAGTCATCCTTTCGGGTTTTTAACCTTGCGAGCTTTTCATTTTTTTCAGTTTTTTTAATTTTTTTTAATTTTTTTAATTTTTTATTTTTCTGCTCTAACTTTTGCTTGGGTCGCCTTTTTGGGTTTTCAGCCCAGCGAGCCTTTGAAGGGTGGTACCTTATTGCCCCTAGTTCAAGGGCTGTCTCCATTTGAATCACATCATTGCTCCTAGTTCGAGGGTTGTTTCCATTTCAGTTATGCAAGCGTCACACTTTTGGTTGATCATGGAATATTTTGAATCACGGTTTGAAAGCTAAGGAGGTAAGGAGGTCGAACCTCAAGTCAAGAGGGCTCTATGCTGCATAATCAATTCTAGGCATGTTTTCATAGGAATACGCAAAAACAATTTTTGAAATCTTTTCACAAAGTGACTAATCACTCGTACTCTTACGAAGACAAGGTAGGACCAATTTGGACCAAGCTAGGATCCTTCTCAGTACCCACATTAACAAAAATGATTTTATTCATCAAAGGCTTAGCACACCTCTCTTCCTCTCAGTTGAATCAAAATTTGCAAATCCCGAGAAAATTCTTCATCTTTGTTTTTTATCAGAGTTTTGAAAATTTTGGTCAATGTGATGATTTAAAGGCACAGAGAAGTAGGCAGATTTTATGGCATTTTTATTGAAAATAAACTATGACTCAGCAATGACAATATACTCAAAAAAAAATGACAAAGAAGACCTAGACAGGACAGAAATGCCTAGTTTTAGCACTGTCAAAATCAACAGACTCTGACTCACTAGAATGACTCGAGTTTGATCCCAACTCTACAAACTTGGTGGAATCAAACTTAGACTCAATTCTTAATTTTGAACTCAAAATAAAACCATTCTTAAATTGCCAGTCAACGTGTAGGCCATCCACAATATTTAAAATAAAGCTTGTGCAATCAATAGGTTGTCACTCCCCAATTACAAAAACAAAACGGAACTTCCAATATATTGAACCCTACAAACTGAAATGCCTGAACCACATATCTAAATTTGAGAACCTCTGTATAGATCCAATACATTGCACATAGCAAGAAAGAGAACAAACACCCTTATGGAGGGTAGAGTTATCTTGTCCTAGCTTTTGAAATGATCTAGGGTTCACTATTCAAACAAGCGGTATCATATATCTTAGAAATGGTAGAGCATCCTGTCCTAATTTTGAAAGGTACTATAGCTTACTATAAATACAAGGTTGGCTCTACTTTAGGGGTTGAAGTCAAGGTGACGTTACCAAAAAGTCCTTTGGGTCGTAACCAATGAAGATCTTAGGAAATTAGAAGAGTCAATATAGCCTCTCTTCAAAGTCTGAGAACCTTTAGATTTCAAAAGATTATAACACAAGGCCTTCAAAATAACGTAGAGATAGGTGTAATGTCACAAAAAGTGTGCCTGTGCTCCCACCAGCATCAGGGTAACACAGGGACTTTAAGTGCACCAATGCATGCAATGTAATAAACATATAATTGAAAATAAAAGTCATATCATGGAGTTCGAGTCAAGGTTTCATAAAATCTCTAGCAGAGTCGCAAAAAACTGTAACATGCCCGCAGGATAACCGCGCGCGTTAAACAGTTCGAACTCCCGAGATCTCTTTGATCTAGTCTCACTAGTGTAATGTGAAACATAGATGAGAGTCCAAATTTGGCAACTTTATAGAAAATCATTTTTATTGCAATTTTGTCAAAAATGGACCGCGTCATCAGATCTTAGAGTCGCCACCTAATATTTTTAGAAAATTAGGAAACCCGTGAGTCGTGCCAAGGGCACTGTTCATCGTAACCAAGGATGCTTAGCTCGGAACCTTAGGTATGAAGGTGGAAGGTCATTAATTGAGCACATTCGCTTACCTAATCAAAGATCGTTCTCTACTAAACCATGGTATGAATTTTATTTTCTTTATATGTTCATGTTCTGATTATTTCGTAACTCTTAAAAATTACTATGTGAAGCATACAAGTATAAACTAGTTTGCTCAAATTGGAATAATTCAAATTTATGTTTGTTTGTCGAAAAGGGTTTGAATTTGCCACTTGACAAAGTGGGCTTAAATTTTGTGAATTTGCCACTACAAAGTGGGCTTAAAACGTACATTCGTTGAATCATTCCAATTCAAGAAACAAGCCTTCATCCACAGGCATTCAAACAATTTATCATATAAGCAAATAGCCACATGGTAAGATACTAAACATAATAAGAAAATTATGTACAAGCGGGATACTAAAGCATAAAAACTCACATATTTATCGACGTCCTGCGAACAGCTACAAAACAAAGTTAGTAAAATATGCATGATCTTATATACAAAATCCTAATGCAATACACTCAAGAATGCTTCTAAAGATCCGACTTCTAAACCATGACATGTGAAATATTGCGAAACATGCGATAACGCACAAAATCATGTAGGAATTGAGTAAATCCACAAATGCAAAACTTAGCCGAGTCTTAATGCAGGAAACATGGATGGAAAACATGGATATGCATGGCATGTCAGATATATACAAATGTACAGTTAGGGAAAGTGATTAAAGAATGGGATAGAAAGAAGTGGGGTGGAGAATTATTACAACACTTTAAATGTTACAGATCCGAGGGAGATGAATAAAATAAAATCACTACAACAAAAAAGGCCTTTGGTGACAGACTGATTTTGTCTCCAAACATCAAAATTTCGTCACTAAAGTGATCTGTGACGAAAAAAATTTGTCACCACATTCGTGGCCTATACGTCGTCACAAAAAGTACCTGGTGACGAAAAACAATTTCGTCGCCTATTTTTCATTTTTGGCGACGAAATATTTCGTCTCCAAATGTTGAATTTTTCGTCCTCTAAAACACCAATTTCGTCACCAAAACTACATAATATTTTATTTTAATTGTTTTTTGCGACGAAATTTTTCGTCACCAAATATATTTTAGTGACGAAAGTTTTCCTCACCAATGATATGGATTAAGGTGACAAAAAAATTTGTCACTAAAATAAGCAAAAAAGAAAATTATTCAATAACAAAAAACATTTTGTCACCAAATATTTCAATTTAGTGACGAAATATTCAACAAATGTGACGAAATTATTTGTTTCGTACTATATCATTAGTGACAAAATTATTCGTCATGTTTTTTGAAAACTAATAGTGACATTTTTTATTTTGTCACTAATAAAAATTAAAAATTTTGAAAATAAGGATACTATTTTCTTCCGAAATTTTTTCTTTTCAGTAACAATTCCCTGCGCATTTCAATAACCTGTTCAATAAAATATCTATTACAAATCAATACAAAAATCTGTTCATTTTCATATACATCACAATCGAATTTTAACACTATCCAAAAAAATACAATATGAACTTCATGTGGATTATAAACATATCTCCTAATATCCACAAAAAACGTCTACTAATATTCACAAAAATATAATATCAACCGTATGAAGATTACCAAACACATCTCCCAATATTCAACATAAAACATGTCTACTAATATCAACAAAAATAAAATATCAAGGGCGGATTACCAAACATACCCCGTAATACCAACAAAAATATAAAATTTACAACACAACCAAAATACATGTAAGGTAATATGAACAAAAACACAAAATGAGCTACCATCTGCCTTCTAAATTACCAAACACGTCCATATCAAATCTCGAATCTGCAAAAAAATAAAACACAAAAAAAAGAAAAATGCCAATTAGACAATTATTATCTTATCCATAACATATAAAATTTAACATGCATTTGTGGACTTAGTTTTCAAACCAGGAGTCCCGTGCTAATTCTGTAAGTTTTCACAACTCACATTGGTCCATCCCGAGGTGTTTAAGGTGTTTCCCGGGCCGTCTCGTGGCTATTGCACGATTTTGGCCCCCAAAGGCCTATTTTCAAGCTTAAGTGTGAAAAAATACATTTTTGGACTTAGTTTTCAAACCGGGAGTCCCGTGCTAGTTCCATAAGTTTTCACAACTCACATTGGTCCATCTCGAGGTGTTTGAGGTGTTTCCCAGGCCGTCTCGTGGCTATTACACGATTTTGGCCCCCAAAAGCCTATTTTCAAGCTTAAGTGTGAAAAAATGCATTTTTAGACTTAGTTTTCAAACCGGGAGTCCCGTGCTAGTTCCATAAGTTTTCACAACTCACATTGGTCCATCCCGAGGTGTTTGAGGTGTTTCCCGGGCCGTCTCGTGGCTGTTGCACGATTTTGGCCCCCAAAGGCCTATTTTCAAGCTTAAGTGCGGAAACGTGCATTTTTTGACTTAGTTTTCAAATCGGGAGTCTCGCGCTAGTTCCGTAAGTTTTAACAACTCACATTGGTCCATCCCGAGGTGTCTAAGGTGTTTCCCAGGCCATCTCGTGGCTTTTGCACGATTTTGGCCCCCAAAGGCCTATTTTCAAACTTAAGTGTGCAAAAGTACATTTTTGGACTTAGTTTTCAAACTGAGAGTCCTGCACTAGTTCCGTAAGTTTTAACAACTCACATTGGTCTATACCAAGGTGTTTGAGGTGTTTCCCGGGCCGTCTCGTGGCTGTTGCACGATTTTGGCCCCCAAAAACCTATTTTCAAGCTTAAGTGTGAAAAAGTACATTTTTTGACTTAGTTTTCAAACTAGGAGTCCCGTGCTAGTTCCGTAAGTTTTAACAACTCACATTGGTCCGTCCCAAGGTGTTTGAGGTGTTTCCCGGGCCGTCTCGTGGCTTTTGCACGATTTTGGCCCCCGAAAGCCTATTTTTGAAACTCAAGTGTGAAAAAGTGCATTTTTGGACTTTGTTTTCAAACCGGGAGTCCCATGCTAGTTCCGTTAGTTTGCAAAACTCACATTGGTCCCTCCTGAGATGTTTGAGGTGTTCCCCAGGCCGTCTTGTGGCTGTTGCACGATTTTGGCCTCCGGTGGCCTATTTTGAAGCTTAAGTGTGAATAAGTGTAATTTTGGAATTAGTTTTCAAACTGGGAATCCCGTGCTAGTTCCGTAAGTTTTCACAACTCACATTGGTCCATCTCGAGGTGTTTGAGGTGTTTCCCGGGCCATCTCGTGGCTGTTGCACGATTTTGGCCCCCGAAGCCCTATTTTCAAGCTTAAGTGTGAAAAAGTGCATTTTTGGACTTAGTTTTCAAACCGGGAGTCTCGTGCTAGTTCCGTAAGTTCCACAACTCACATTGGTCCGTCCCGAGGTGTTTGAGGTGTTTCCCGAGCCGTCTCGTGGCTGTTGCACGATTTTGGCCCCCGAAGGCCTATTTTCAAACTTAAGTGTGAAAAAGTGCATTTGTGGACTTAGTTTTCAAACTGGGAGTCCCGTACTAGTTCCGTAAGTTTCCACAACTCACATTTGTCTATCCCGAGGTGTTTGAGGTGTTTCCCGGGCCGTCTCGTTGCTGTTGCACGATTTTGGCCCCCGAAGGCCTATTTTTGAAGCTTAAGTGTGAAAAAGTACATTTTTGGACTTAGTTTTCAAACCGGGAGTCCCGCACTAGTTCTGTAAGTTTCCACAACTCACATTGGTCCATCCCGAGGTATTTGAGGTGTTTCCCGGGCCGTCTCATGGCTGTTGCACGATTTTGGTCCCCTAAGGCCTATTTTTAAGCTTAAGTGGGAAAAAGTGCATTTTTGGACTTAGTTTTTAAACCGGGAGTCCCGTGCTAGTTCTGTAAGTTTCCATAACTCACATTGGTCCGTCGCGAGGTGTTTGAGGTGTTTCTCGAGCCGTCTCGTGGCTGTTGCATGATTTTGGCCCCCGAAAGCCTATTTTTGAAGCTTAAGTGTGAAAAAGTGCATTTTTGGACTTAGTTTTCAAACCGTGAGTCACGTACTAGTTCCGTAAGTTTTCACAACTCACATTGGTCCCTCCCGAGGTATTTGAGGTGTTCCCCGAACCGTCTCGTGGCTGTTGCGCAATTTTTCGACTAGTACCATGACTACATGTTGGAATAGTTTTCGACTTAGTTTTTGACTGAGTTTCATGCCTACATGTTGGAATAGTGCAAATTTCAAAGTAGTTTCCTAATTGGGAGCCACGTGCATATTTCAGTGTTTGTGATGTTTCTCGGGCTTTTACATGCATAGTTCACTATCTTAGTTGAAGAAGAAATTTCTACTAAATTAGTATAGAAACATAATATACTAACCAAGAAGCTTGTCCATCAGAATCTGAACTTTCCCCACTCTCAAAATTTCCCGTGATACCTTTCTGCCTCAAACACTCGAGGATACTTTGTATCATTTACAAAGGAGTGTTGTTTATGTGTGTCAAGCCAAAAAATGTTGCTAAGCCGTTTATGAAGTTTGATAAACAGTTTTCATTTACAAAGGAGTGTTATTTATGTGTGTCAAGCTAGAAAAGACCAATGAATGCATGGTAAAAAATGTGAGCAGGTTAAATCTAGTCAGTAATGAAACTTGTTTTAGATTGAATAAATTAATCCTTCCAATATTTTCTCTATTTGGTTATATTTTGCTCAAAAACTATTCTCCAAAATGGTAGAAGGCACCCGTCAGGGACAACAGCCCAATCAAATTAACTTCTACATAGAAAATCTCCGAGGTGTCATGCAGCATTTAAAACCCTTAGCTAATAGGTCATCATATAAGTGTTTCACAATGATAAAAATAAGATAGAAAATATATATCACTCACCTGATTGGAGTTCCTGGAGTATAGAGTGGATTCTTGACAACGTATTCAACATACAAATTGTAAATATACTTCAGGGAATCCCTTAGATCACCAGTCCTGGGATGAGTGATGAGAATGATCTGCAAACAAATTTATATGTAGTTGTACAATGAGAATTGTGTGGTTACACAGATACCAAAAATTAGTAATGAGAGCCTGAAGTGAAGTGAAGTGAAGTGAATTCTTTCTTTCAGAGTAGTGCTCTTACAGGTAGTCTCGTGTAAATCAAAAACTTCTCAATTTCAAGTATAATGCATTGTAAAAATTCAAAACAAAACCTTTCTTGCATAAGGGACTAACTTGTCACGTCAAACAAGACATCTTAATGACCTTAATCCTATCATTCCAGTCTAAAGTATGCACAGCACCACGTTGCCATTACATTGAATACATCAATTAATGTCACTGGGAACACAAGTTTTCTTATCAAAGACTTTCATATGACCTCATCACGTGATAGTCACATCCATATTTGGGAGCTCAACATAACTCCTGTAGATCCACAACTTTTTCTGATAAAAACCCCAAAATGGAAATCATTCGAGTTGAAGCACATTACCGCTTCAACTGAAATTTCACAATTGCACTACTTGCATGCGTGTGATAGCAAGATAAGTAAAGGCCTATTTTACTGACCTTTATACCAGATGGACTCTCCATAAAACTGAGTTTGTACGTATTGGTACGAAAGCTGTGAAATGAACACCCTTGTCCAGGTAACTGAGGCACCCCAAGATTTCCCTTCTCCGCACTGTCCAAAAGAGTAATTATAAATCATACAATCATTGAACACCAACCACAACCAAAATAATTAAAAACAATGCCTGGCACAACATTTGGACCTCAATGAAAAAATTAGCTCCAAATCCAAACAAGTGATGAATCATGAATCTATTACAGTGTGAGACTCCAATACCAAACAAAATATGTCTAACAAACATATGCCAATTTCAACAAAAATTTAATCAATCTCCAAGCTAAGAATAAATATGGAGTTAATAAGGCCAATAGATGATACAGGAAGAGTTTTCTGTTACAGGAATCAACATATCACATATGGCATTAGAACCAGTTATAGTGTTTCTAATACCATCTTATGGATCCCAAAACAAACAGTATATGCATGTCAAATTATTAGTTTTCTTTGCACAACCGAAATATTTTCTGTTTTATATAATCAAATAAATTTTTTTAATTTCTATGGGAAATCAAAATACTCACGCAAACATATTATGTTTGAAATTCAAAACTTGAAGAAGCAAAACAAACCTTGTTGGATCCATTTTTGCAGTCAAGGATTTAAGGGAAAAAAGTAGACCGAACATGAGCTTGTGGTCCTGCTGGGCATTAAGGTTGTGCAGTGGACGATTCCATTCCCTATAAAGTAGGCACACCCCATTCCTATTGAACACGTGCATCATGTGAGCATTGTTTCCCGACATAGGCAGCTTCATATCCATAGCTTCATATCCAGCTTTGCGTGTTAAGCCAGCACATCCAATAGTTGCGTGTTAACTACCATTCCAAATGCTAAATAGTCAACAATCAACAAAAACACAAATATCCAACAACCACACCAATATTTTTAAGTATAAACATTTGAATATTAAAGGCAAAATGGAAAATAAAAGCAACTAAACATCCAGTTTTATCACACTAAAATCTTAGATAAAAAAATGCAACACACTTAATAGCTGTCTGTAATCAGATTTTAACAATATTGGCCTAGTGAATGAAAACTGGTTTTATAGGCAGAACTAGATTAAGATATCGCAACTCATAGGGCAGCTATAATACGCATAATCAGCACAATGGATTGGCGACGACAATAATCCTTTATAACATTTTAACATATGAAACAGCATTAATAGAAGATAAAAGCTCCTCAATGTAAAGATAAGTAGAAGGCCAAAGGAAGTAAGCACACAACAAACCCATGATAAGAGATTTATACGTTAATATGATAACATTTCAACCAATTATCAAATGTGGTTTTAGGATTTTGAATTTTCTTTTTCAAATAGATCCAACATTGGAAAATACGGCATCAAATGTCGGTAACCTCATTATAATTCCAATGCCTAAATCTAAGTTATGGTTTCTTCACATGATACAACAATCTCACTAGACAAGACAACGGCAAACTGAAAATGTCAGATATATTTCCATGAAAAGGTGAGAAGTTAAGAGGGAACAAAATTAGATCTTTGATATAGTAAAACATCATCAAATCTAGAAATCAAATAACAAAAAATCTGTCCTCTGTTTGTGATGTTTTTTTTTTTTTTTTGCTATGAGCAATCGGTTTATTAAACTAGGCTATGAACAAAATTAGATCTTTGATAGAATAAACATCGTCAAAACCATTTCATTCTTCTTTCCACTTATCAAATCCATGTTCGAAATCAACAACAAATCTAAGAAATCAACAACAATTTTGACCTAGGAAATCATATATATATATAATAGGAACAAATGAGGATGATGATGAAAAAAAATCCACAACAAACCCTAAATCTTCAAACCCATAAAACTTAATTAATCAAACCCATTTAACAAATCAACAACAAATCAAACCATGGCAAGAAATCATATATATATATATATCAGTAGCAAATCAAAATGAAGACGAAAGGGACCTCGTCGGTCGCCGCCTTCCCTTGCCTCGATGTCGCCTCCCCTCGCCTAGCTGCCGGAGTCGTCTACCGGAGTCACATCGCCTTCATCTCCATGTCGTTTCGTCTCTGCATCTCTCTCAAAGACGGGTTGGGTTAGGGTTATGCAACAAATGAGAGAGAAATTCAAAGGGAAAAACAATACAAAACGATTGAGAGAGAGAGAGAGAGAGAGAGGGGAAATTTTGGGGAATTTTGAGCGCGACTGAGAATAAGAAAAATGAGGGAAATTTTTTTTGGGGATTTGGAATAATTTGTTATTTATTTATTTATTTATTTATTGGGGGGGGGGGATTTGGAATAATTTGTTATTTATTTATTTATTTATTTATTATTTTTCAAACGTGGCAAACGGGCGGGTCTGAACGAGTCAAAATAGGTTTTGTATTAAAAATTTGTTTTAATTTTTGAAAATTATTTTTTTGAGTTTTTAATTAGTATATTTTTATTTTTCGTGAATTTTTTTAATATTTTAATCAATTAAAAAAATATTTAAAATATTTAAAAAATCAACAACAAATCAAGCTGTTTTTTAATTGTATTTAGTTCTAATGCTCGGTTTTCTCAACAAACAAATAGAGAAAAGAAAATTTCCAAAAAAAAAAAGAAGAAACAATCTTACATCAAAAACAAATATACAAACACAAGGGTCTAAAAGAAAAATAAGAGAGAAGCACATATCGATTACAAATCAATCAGAAAGTCTCTGTGTGAAAATCAAATGATAGAGATTAAAAAGAAAAAAATCAGAAAGTATGTATGAAAATCAAATGATAGAAATATAGATATAGACATAGATATAGATTCTTCACTTGAAATAGAAATGAGGGCAGTGAGTTGACAAATTGCAGAAAGCATTCGATGAAACAAGACTGATTAGAGGGATCCAAAAAAAAAAATCGTTGTATATTGAGAGAGAGAGAGAGAGATATAGAGAGGGAGAGAGACTGACCTGGTAAGCACAATGGCAAAGCCGAAAGGGTTTGATGAACTGATCAAAAGTGAGGAGTTACAACGATGAAAAATGAAGGTCAATCGATCGATTATATATATATACATGAACAGAGAGAGAGATTGAGAGAGAGAGAGAGAGATACTAACCTGGTAAGTTCAAGGCAGAGGCGAAAATGAAGAGCAGTAAACCAAGGGGATGAAGTGAGAAGATGGTGGGTAGGGCTTGATGAACCGCTCAGAAGCTCATGGAAACAGGAAACGTTTTTTTTTATTAAGGAAGAGGGCAACAATGAGGGAAGCTCAAGGGTCAAGAAACATATTTTTGATTTAAGAATTTTAAAACGACGTAGTTTTGTATCTTTTTTCATTTTTATTTCCCTCCTAAAATATTTAGTGACTAAAATATTTTTTTGTGACAAAATTATTTCTTCACCAAAGATAAAAATATTGGCCACAAAAATAGTTTTGTCACTAAATGATATTAAAATATTAAAAATTATTGGTGACAAAAATATATTCGTCATTAATAATTTTATAATTGGTGACCAATTTTTTCGTCACCAAAAGTCTACTAATTTTGGCGCCCTCCGAAAATATTAGCGGGAAAATATTTGGTGACAAAAAAAATATAAATAATGACGAAATATAATTTCGTCACCTATTTTTTTTATTATGATTTAGATTGGTGACAAAATTTTATTTTTGTCTCCAAAAATGGTACATTTGGAGACAAAATATGATTTTCGTCATTAAAAGATACGTATTTCGTGACAAAAAAATTTTTCGTCATTAGTTTTCGTGTCTAAAGACTATTTTTGTTGTAGTGAATGCTCACAAACACTCAAAATAAAAAATAGAAGTTTTAAAACCCCGGCTATTCAACAACTAGCAAAGATCCATATATCTTCAATCTAATCTAGCCCATGTAAATTCATCTTCAATGGGGGCACACCTTCTTTCAACATGGCTGACATTTCAATGTCAAGTCACTGTGCATTAACTTGATTAACTCTAGATATTGAAATAGGAATGGTTGACTGGGCAAAGAAAGTAAGAGATTGTCATTAGGGAAGTAGTCTTTGGTGTGCATCCACCTAAGCGTCTTCGGGCGGTGCTCGAGTGGCACTGCTTGATGAAGTTGGATATGAAGATGAAGACGGAGCTAGGGTCTCTCTCTGCAATAGCAACCTTCCACTGTTTCCATTCTTCACCAAGAACCACCTCTCGCAGTGCTTGCTTTAGCTCAAAAAAATCATCTGGACCATGCAATATGAAGGTGCAAGCTTGGCGTAAAGTGGATCAAAGCTCTCTGTCAAATTTTGAGTGGAAACACAGAAAGAAGAACATTCATATGTCAGTATGCATTGGTCAATGGCAAGCTGAACCGGCTTTGGTGCAAGCTGTCAGTGAGTGGGTCGACGAGGATAGCAAACCAGCTAGCGGAACGACGCCGTAGCAGCGATTGGAGCAGTTCATCAGCACAGTGCTGACTACTGTGAGCAAGTGGATGAGACTAGTAGGTTGTGGGTGGAGAAGATTACGGTGGCGCACTGGTGGCAGCGGTGATGGAGGTCACTAGAGGTGAGGGCACTGGTAGCGGTAGTACGGCTGCTGTTACGGTGGTTATTGGCAGTGATCGGAGTGATTGAGTTGGTCACCAGTGAGGAGTCAGCCATGAGGACATTCCCTCTCTCTATATATATAGATGTGTATGTATGCTAGAGAGAGAGTAGTGTGTTTTTGGGCCTTGTTTTTGGTCAGATCCCCTTCATCTTTTCATACACACTGGCTTTTTTAGCTGAGAGAAAGACTCTCCTCCCTCTAACCCGAGAGAGAGAAAGAGACTAGTGTATGTGTTATTCTCCTGTGTGATCCTCCCCCTGCGTGTGTTTGCTGCTGTGTGCTCTAACCCGAAAGAGAGCTATAGAGAGCGAGAGGTTGATCATGATCATTCATGGTTTTGAGTTGATAACCAAATTCAGATGATCTCTCATCTCATGTGCGTTGTGTCCATGCTGTCTGTGAGTGTGTTGAGTGTTTCTCATTTATCCCACTTGCTCTTTCTTTTTTTCTTTTTTTTTATTGCCCACCGAACCTCACTCATTGATGCTCTCTCTATCTTTTGTTCATCCCCCGGGCCCATGCGCATGCACCCCGAGAGAAAGATGTAGTGATATGTTGCCTTTCTTTTTGTTTTTTGTTTTCTTTTTTTTAATCAATGTGGAGATAGCCCCAACCACCCCAATCAAAACAATTAGATAATATATACCCTGTGCCCACCCAGAAAACATAATAATCTATATCCCTATCATATCTTCCACCCAAAAATTAAAAACAACTACCGACCTCTCTTTTTTTTATTTTGTTTTATTATTTTCTATTTTCTTCTTTTTTTATTTATATTAAAACACCTAAAATATGTACAAACACATCAAATTATATAAAAATATATAATATTATAAAATAATACAAATTTAAAAAAATATTAGTGATATAAAATAATTTGGCCAAAATGGGTGAGGTTTGGGATAAAAGCTTCACTTTGATTTTTCTGCTGAGATATTCATAAAATAGCACATTCCATGTTTCATCATCGGGTGTTCAAAACACAGCGCCCAAGTGTTAGGGCCGGTCAAAATAGGGTGTCTACAATTACCCTGCGATTGATAATCAGAAAGTCTTCGGATCTGTAACTGTTGTTTTCGATTCACCAGGTAACGTAGTAGTCAAATTCATAGATTCGAAAGAACTTCTAACAGCCCAGATTTCTATGGACCACTGGATCTGCACCTTGAGTAATCACAGTAATCCTCTTGTGTGTTTCAGATGCCTTTGGCCATTGGGAAATTTTTCGGTCTCTTCAAACACTGCGATAGCTACCTCTCACCCGAGCTTGGTTTCCTTACCGACCTCTCCATCTTGTGCTTTTCAACATCCTTCATTAGATGCAAATACTGAGGTGTTATCTAAATCTACTCCTCCGCAAAATCAGTGCTCTGCACCTACGAACAAGATACTGCAGTCAGTGATGCACCTCCATTGGAAAATAAGATATCTGCTCTCCAACGCATCTTCTCTTTCTCTCTGTGTCAGAAACCTCTTCATTATCGGGGTATTCTGGATATGATAAATAAGGATGTTGATAGACCTGCTCAAATTACCAATGCATCAACTTGGGTCTCTAGAGTTGAGAATTATTCAAGCTTGTTCGATGACTTGGGCTCTGTTTGACGACTTGCTATAGTTACTACTCTCTCTTTCTCTGTGAGAACAACCGCGTCTTCCGTCCTCCGTCTCCCCGAAGTTTCTCTCTCTAGGGCCAAGTCCACTCCGGCACTGTCAGCAACATCACGTGCCTCTGTACTCTCAGTTTCCGCTTCAACGGACAATGGAAACCAACTTTACCGAGCATTGTAGAAGTTGAAACTTAAAAATAACTCACACTCCCTCTCTCTTTCTTTATCCTCTCTTCTTTCTCCATCATGTCCCATCCCAACTTATATACAAAGGTAGTCCAACACTTTGCCAACACAACGAAATTACAACAAGAGGTCAAAAGAGGCGAAAGTAAGTCTTATGCATGAGACATTTAGGGCTGACTCTCCAAAACTTGACCTTTCTCACAGACTTCACCGGGGCTGGGTTTGGATATCTCTTTGCACACTTATATATACATGAATGAGTGTGAGCGAAAACTCAGTGAATAATATCAAATAAAGAAGGTACGTAAATGAGATTCACATATATCAAACGGCCTTGGGCTCATGTAGAATTCTATTTAGTGCATTATTTTGGTACATTAGGCGATTCAAGCCCGAACATATCAAACGGCCACTAGCCTACTTCGTTCCTTAGTAAACGGCCTCGAGCCCAATTCATTCATGTATATCAAACGGCCTTTGGCCCAATCATTCATGTCAGACGGCCTTTGGCCTATTCATTCATGCCTAACGGCCTTTGGCCGATTCATTCATATCCAACGGCCTTTGGCCCATTCATTCATTTCTATCAAACGGCTTTCGGCCCAATCAACTGTATCCAACGGCCTTTGGCCCAACCATATAGCATAGCAAACATTTGTCCACAATTCAAATTAACAAGCTTATAGGACTTGTATGGAAATAAGCAATTGGACAAATAACATACTTCAAAATATCTTTATTAAGATATTACTCACAGTGATCGGCTGGATGATTTGCCCTCGTGCTTGACCCTACACATTTCATAAACATAACGAGTCACAACGATTTATTCCATTCTTAATTCATACATCCCTTTTAGGCTTCTTTCTTATCCTTTTAACTCATTTATGATGTTCAATGCATGCCTAAGAGTGCTTAGAAATGAAAGAGAACGGAAAATCAAACACATAACACCTTTACAAAATTTCTAAAACAGGGGTCCCCGCTCGAGCGTGGGTTCTGCCACTCGAGCGGACCCTCAAGGTTTGCAAAAGTACTGGTTGCCTCATTTTTACGCTCGAGCGTGAATTCGAACGCTCAAGTTGAAAGTCACACTACATGGCTCCCTGCTTGAGCGTGAATGTCCCCGCTTGAGCGGACATCAATGTCTTCAAAAATTCTGGGAGCTCGCATTTCACACTAGAGCGGCGCTTTCTCCGCTTGAGCGGACATGCCAAATTCTGGATTTCCAGAATTGTTCTTCAAGTTCAAACTCCATATTCAAAGGCTTAAAACTCACATTTTTGGTACAAAACATGGAGAGGCACTACATAATATAAGAATACAACCAATGTGAGGCTAATTATTCAAAATCATGATCTAATCCTCAAATAGATCAACATTTCTCTTGCATGGTCCAAACTTATGCACTCAAGCTTCATACCAATGTCATAACTTCATCAATCATGCATGCATGTTAATTTTTGACTTCATTTCTATTTCAAATGGTGCAAATGGTGTTCAAAATCATGAAGCTACACAAAATTACTCATGCATGTATAGTTTGGTGCTGAATTCTTCATATTCAACATGCTTCATGCTTGAACATACAAAATTATAACAATTATGCATATGCATGTTCATACAACCTCCAAATTCAACAAATTCAATTCAAGTTATGTTCTTGACCACAATTAAACCTTGAATTTACAAAATTACAAACTCAAACTTATGAATCCACTCACCTATGAGCTTCAAACACCCAAATTCTAACTAATTCTTTGAGTTTAACCTCCAATTCTCAAGCCTTTAGTTCAATCTTCAATTTGAGCTCCCTCTCTCCCTCTCTAGAGAGCAAAATCTAATTTGAGCTCAAAACAAATGAATGAGAGTGTAAATTGGCCCTTTATATAAGCTCATTTAATGACATTTGATTATAGCTAATTAATAGCACTTAATTAATCGTTCTGAATCTAATTATTTTGATCCGAATAAATTTGCAATTAAATTTCACCGTAGGCTCTAAAAATTATGCCAATCATAATGGCGTAGTCAATTTTGGCTTCTGTGGTCGATAAGGCCTTCAATTAAATTCTAGAGCAGTTAAATCAAATAGATTTTCCTACGGTGAACAGATAGAAATTCAAAATCACATATATTCATATAAATGGCACTCAAAATGATATCAAACACACAATCATAATCACAATTAAGATTAATTAGCATAATATGGATCAGGATTATCACAGTCTTCCCCCTTTTTGGAAGTTTGGTCCTCCAAACTTATTTTACCTTCGTCGGAAAACAAATGTGGATAGCGTAGTCGCATTTCATCCTCTTTTTCCGATGTAGTGTCCATCCCATAATGTTATTTCCATTCCACTTTCACCATCGGGATGGACTTGCTTCTTAACTGTTTCACTTGCCGGTCAATGATTCGCTCCGGCCATTCCGCGTATTCCATATTTTCATTGAGGGCTATCCGGTGGTAATCAATCATATGAAACGGATCCCGAAGATAACCTCTTAACATTGATACATGAAATATATTATGGATTTGCTTGAATCCTGGTGGCAAAGCAACTCGATAAACAACAGGACCAAGCCTTTCCAGAATTTGGAACGGCCCAATGTAACGGGGTGACAATTTACCTTTCTTTCCAAATCTTACTTGGCCCTTCATCGGCGTCACACAAATAAACACATGATCACCGACCTCATATTCAAGAGGTCTTCTTCGAACATCCGCATAATTCTTTTGTCGACTCTGTGTTGTCTTGAGCCTTTGTTGAATAATTCTGACTTTCTCAGAAGTGTCTTGCACAATTTCGGGCCCAAGCAAGGCCCTATCCTCGACTTCTGTTCAACAATTTGGTGATCTACACCTTCTACCATACAAAGCCTCGTATGGTGCCATACCGATGCTGGAGTGAAAACTGTTATTGTATGCAAACTCTGCCAGTGGCAAATAATCTTCCCAACTCCCTTGAAAATCTAAAGCACACATTCTAAGCATGTCTTCTAAGGTTTGTATGGTCCGTTTTGATTGTCCATCTGTTTGTGGATGGAATACAGTACTGAATCTTAATTCTGTTCCCATTGCTCTTTGTAGACAGTTCCACAATCTAGATACAAATTTCGGATCTCTATCCGACACAATAGATACCGAAACTCCGTGTAGACGAACAATCTCATCAACATATATAGTAGCCAGTCTATAAGCATCAAATGTAGTTTTAACAGGAAGAAAATGTGTAGATTTAGTCAGTTTATCAACTATAACCCAAATAGAGTCCATACCTTGAGAAGTTCGAGGTAGCCCAACAACGAAATCTATAGTTACATGCTCCCACTTCCATTTAGGAATAGGGAGAGGTTGAAGTAGACCGCCTGGTTTCTGATGTTCAGCTTTAACTTGCCGACATTGAAGATATTTGGACACATACTCTGCAATTTCTTTCTTCATTTTAGGCCACCAATAGCTTTGTTTCAAATCCCGATACATTTTGTTATTGCCTGGATGCATAGCAAATACTGACTTGTGGGTTTCATCTAGAACTCTTTTCTTTAGTTCGAGAATATCTGGGACACGCATTCGGTTTCGAAACCTCAACACTTCGCTTTCAATGCTGAATTCTGCTTTCAGGCTTGTCTCAAATTCATCAATCACTTTCTTGAGGAGTTCATCATCTTTTTGTTTCTGTTTAATTTTATCAATGATTGCCGGTTAGGCTGAAATGGCGGCTATCAGTCCGCCCTGTTCACACAATACTACTTCAATCTCGGACTTCTCAAAATCTTGTAAGATTTCTTTCTGTTCAGTAAGCAAACAAGCCAAATTCCCCATCGATTTTCTGCTCAAGGCATCAGCAACTGTATTAGCTTTCTTAGGGTGATACTGAATCTCAAGGTCATAGTCTTTTATCAATTTGAGCCATCTTCTCTGTTGCATATTTAACTAGTTCTGTGTAAAGAAGTATTTCAGACTTTTGTGATCCGTGTAGATTTCACACTTTGCCCCATACAAATAATGTCACTAGAATTTTAGAGCAAATACAACTGCAGCCAATTCTAAATCATGTGTTGGGTAGTTTTTCTCATGTGGTCTCAATTGCCGGGAGGCATAAGCAATTACTCTTCTATTCTGTATTAATACACAATCCAAACCTTTATAAGATGCATCACTGAAAATTACAAAGTTTTCTGTACCTGTGGGCAATGTCAATACTGGTGCAGTGGTCAGTCTTGTTTTCAATTCATGAAAGGAAGATTCTCTTTCGTCATTCCATTCAAACGGTTGCCCTTTGCATGTCAGTTGGGTAAGAGGCACAGCTATTTTCGAAAAGTCTTTCACAAACCTCATGTAGTACCCAGTTAGGCCCATAAAACTGCGGACCTCTGTTACATTTGTCGGTGTAGGCCAATTCACAATTGCCTCTATTTTCTGTGGGTCCACTGAAATCCCCTCTTTGTTGATAACATGCCCTAAGAAAATAACTTCATCTAACCAAAACTCACATTTCTTTAATTTAGCAAATAATTTCTTTTTTTCTAAGTGTTTGCAGGACAGTCCTCAAATGATGTTCATGTTCAAGTCTATTCTTTGAATATATCAGGATATCATCAATAAATACCACAACAAATTCATCAAGGTAGGTCTTAAAAATTCGGTTCATTAGGTCCATGAAAGCTACAGGAGCATTAGTCACCCCAAATGGCATAACAAGGAATTCATAATGGCCATACCTTGTTCGAAACGCAGTTTTCTCAACATCCTCTGCTTTTACCTTCAACTGGTGGTATCCGGATCTCAAATCAATTTTGGAAAACACTTGTGATCCCTGCAACTGGTCAAATAGGTCATGAATACGAGGTAAGGGATATTCATTCTTTATTGTTACCTTGTTCAGTTCTCGATAGTCAATATACAAGTGCAAGGTTCCATCCTTCTTTTTCACAAATAACACCAGTGCACCCCATGGTGAAGTACTAGGTCGGATAAACCCTTTGTCAAGTAGGTCTTGTAACTGTTCTTTCAATTCTTTCATTTCAGCGGTAGCCATTCTGTAGGGAGTTTTTGAAATAGGCTGAGTGCCTGGCACAATTTCAATAGTAAACTCTATCTCCTTGTCCACTAATTCCCCTAGCAATTCATCTGGAAACATATCTGAAAATTCGCTAACAATAGGGATACTACTCAATTCAACATTCACAATTTGTTTGGACAACACATAACACAAATAATCCTGGCACTCTTTCTTGATCAGTTTACATGCCTTCATTGCAGATATTAAGTAAGGCATAGGCACTACCCCATTACCCACAAACACAATTTCTTCTTGTTCTGGTGGTTTAAACACAACCCGTTTTGTTACACAATCAATGGTGGCACGATATTTAGTTAACCAATCCATGCCCAAAATTACATCGAAATGTCTAAAGTTCAAGGGCAACAAATCTACATATATGATAGCATCCCTAATACGCATGTCACAAAATCGATATATAGACGCACACAACATGGATTCCCCAGATGGAGCACATACACATAGCAAATATGGCAATGGTTCTAGGGGTCTACTCAGTCTAGATACAAATGCACAAGTTACAAAAGAGTGTGTTGATCCAGAATCAATTAACACAAATGCATCCTGATTACATATAGAAATAGTACCTGAGACAACGACGTCAGCGTTCTGTGTATCACCCGGAACAAGCGCAAACACTCTTCCCTGCCTCACGACATCCCCAGTGGTAGTAGATCTCATAGCATTTCCCAGTTTTGGAATTGATGCTGTTGAACTAGCAGCTAATTTTCCACCGTTCTGATTACAATCTCTGGTTATGTGCCCTGTTTTACTACATTTGAAACAAGCTCCGGACATACTGTAACAAAATCCATAGTGTCTTTTACTACAAATATTGCACATTGGAGATGTATCTCGAGAAGAATTCGAAGTATTCGAGGAGCCCGTATTCTGTTTCTTTGAAAATTTCTTCTTCGAAAAGAAGCCTTGTCTTTTGCTACCCTTCCAGTCAGTTGTTGATCTGGTCTGTCTAGCTATGTTAGCTTCTGACATTATGGCCCGGTTTAGCACTCCAATATAGGTTTCCAGCTTCAGAACATTTACCCTTTCTAAAATATCACTTCGAAGCCCACCTTCAAAATGTCTCGCTTTCTTGTAGTCGGTATCGATCACATGTGGTGCAAACCGGGCCAACTCAGTGAATTTGGCCTCATACTCAGCGATTGTCATGCTGTCTTGTTTAAGTTCCATGAACTCTGATACTTTCCTATCACGGACACATTGAGGGAAGTACTTATCATAGGAAACTTCCAGGAATTTCGCCTAGCCAATGTCTTTATAATTCTCACGCATTAACATCTATCATCTTCTTGCTTCGTCTTCTAGCATAAAGGTGGCCAGAAGTACTTTCTGTGTCTCTGAACAAGGAAACACCTCAAACAGCTTTTCAATGCCGAGAACCCACGCCTCGGCTTTTAACAGATCTAATCCCCCATAAAACTGTGGTGGTTTCATTTTCTTAAACTCTTTGGTGAGAGCTATTATCCGGTCATCATTCTGTAAGTCTGGTACAGGAGGTGCTGGAGATGGAGGTGGAGGATGTGGTTGCTGCCATTGTTGTTGCCACTGTTGTTGTTGCCTCAATGTTTCTGCCATTTCCTGAATCAATCTTTCTATCCTATCTATTCTGGCAGTAGAGGACTTCTGTATTTCATCACCTCTTGTTCTCACCATCTGATTAGACTTGTATTATTCTCTATACAAAAGTTTCACAAGTATGCATCTACTAAAGAGCATACATATTCACATAATTCGCAATGCAAGTAAATCACAAACATATAGCACATAATCATTTATTTCAGAGCATTTAACCATAGTCTCAATGTTTACAAATTCCTACTTATCACATGAATGCACCCTAGATCTTTTCTAGATGCTTATTGCTCTTTTGGACAAGTGTGTGAGCTATTAACTCGTGCTCTGATACCATTCTGTCATGACCCAAACCCACCCCTATGGGTTAAGGACATAACCGTCCAGTAACCAAGGGATTACCTACGGCTACATACCAAATAAGACATATCTCATCAGAGTAAAAGGGCCAAATGGAAACAAATTTAAAAATTTGTCCATAGAGCTGTGCTTATATGCACATTATAACATTTCATATAAGTATTCGTTAATAACTCACATCAAAAGGGAAGTTAACATATAAACTTTACATAACATGATCATTAAAGTCTTAGTCAGCCTAGCCAAAACTTATATACAAAGGTAGTCCAACATTTCGCCAACACAACGAAATTACAACAAGAGGTCAAAAGAGACAAAAGTAAGTCTCATGCGTGAGACATTTAGGGTTGATTCTCCAAAACTTGACCTTTCTCACAAACTTCACCGGGGCTGGGTTTGGACATCTTTTTGCTCACCTACATATACATGAATGAGTGTGAGCGAAAGCCTAGTGAATAATATCAAATAAAGAAGGTACGCAAATGAGATTCACATATATCAAACGGCCTTGGGCCCATGTAGAATTCTATTTAATGCATTATTTTGGTACATTAGGCGATTCAAGCCCGAACATATCAAACGGCCTCTGGCCCACTTTATTCCTTAGCAAACGGCCTCGAGCCCAATTCATTCATGTATATCAAACGGCCTTTGGCCCAATCATTCATGTCAGACGGCCTTTGGCCCAATCATTCATGTCAGACGGCCTTTGGCCTATTCATTCATGTCCAACGGCCTTTGGTCGATTCATTCATATCCAACGGCCTTTGGCCCATTCATTCATTTCCAACGGCCTTTGGCCCATTCATTCATCAAACGGCCTTCGGTCTATTCATTCATCTCCAATGGCCTTTGGCCCATTCATTCATCTCCAACGGCCTTCGGCCCATTCATTCATATCCAACGGCCTTCGGTCCATTCATTCATTCCTATCAAACGGCCTTCGGCCCAATCAACTGTATCCAACGGCCTTTGGCCCAACCATATGGCATAGCAAACATTTGTCCACAATTCAAATTAACAAGCTTATAGGACTTGTATAGAAATAAGCAATTGGACAAATAACATACTTCAAAATATCTTTATTAAGATATTACTCACAGTGATCGGCTGGATGATTTGCCCTCGTGCTTGACCCTACACATTTCATAAACATAACGGGTCACAACGATTTAATCCATTCTTAATTCATACATCCCTCTTAAGCTTCTTTCTTATCTTTTTAACTCATTTATGATGTTCAATGCATGCCTAAGAGTGCTTAAAAATGAAAGAGAACGGAAAATCAAACACATAACACCTTTACAAAATTTCTGAAACAAGGGTCCCCGCTTGAGCGTAGGTTTTGCCGCTCGAGCGTATCCTCAAGGTTTGCAAAAGTACTGGTTGCCTCGTTTTTACCCTCGAGAGTGAATTTGGACGCTCGAGCTGAAAGTCACACTACATGGCTCCCCGCTCGAGCGTGAATGTCCCCGCTCAAGCGGACATCAATGTCTTCAAAAATTCTGGGAGCTCGCATTTCACGCTCGAGCGGCACTTTCCCTACTCGAGCGGACATGTCAAATTCTGGATTTTCTAGAATTGTTCTTCAAGTTCAAACTCCATGTTCAAAGGCTCAAAACTCATATTTTTGGTAGAAAACATGGAGAGGCACTACATAATATAAGAATACAACCAATGCGAGGCTAATTATTCAAAATCATGATCTAATCCTCAAATAGATCAATATTTCTCTTGCATGGTCCAAAATTATGCACTCAAGCTTCATACCAATGTCATAACTTCATCAATCATGCATGCATGTTAATTTTTGACTTCATTTCTATTTCAAATGGTGCAAATGGTGTTCAAAATCATGAAGCTACACAAAATTATTCATGCATGTAAAGTTTGGTGCTCAATTCTTCATATTCAACATGCTTCATGCTTGAACATACAAAATTATAACAATTATGCACATGCATGTCCATACAAGCTCTAAATTCAACAAATTTAATTCAAGTTATGTTCTTGACCATAATTAAACCTTGAATTTACAAAATTACAAACTCAAACTTATGAATCCACTCACCTAGGAGCTTCAAACACCCAAATTCTAGCTAATTCTTTGAGTTTAACCTCAAATTCTCAAGCCTTTAGTACAATCTTCAATTTGAGCTCCCTCTCTCTCTCTCTAAGTTCGGTTCTCTCTCTCTCTAGAAAGCAAAATCTGATTTGAGCTCAAAACAAATGAATGAGAGTGTAAATTGGCACTTTATATAAGCTCCTTTAATCAACATTTGATTATAGCTAATTAATAGCACTTAATTAATCGTTGTGAATCTAATTATTTTGATCCGAATAAATTTGTAATTAAATTTCACCGTAGGCTTTAAAAATTATGCCAATCACAATGGCGTAGTCAATTTTGGCTTCTGTGGCCGATAAGGCTTTCAATTAAATTCTAGAGCAGTTAAATCAAACAGATTTTCCTACGGTGAACAAATAGAAATTCAAAACCACATATATTCATATAAATGACACTCAAAATCATATCAAACACATAATCACAATCACAATTAAGATTAGTTAGCATAATATGGATCAGGGTTATCACAGTCATGGTCTCCATACATGACTTCAGCGTATAATGGTTGGCCTCAATGTTCGATTGAGCTACCATTATTTGCTCCACTGACAGGATAGGAAAGTTCAGAGAAGTAAAAGCAAAAATAGGGGCGCTTGGTTGTGGTTCAAGGGTGACAGAACCAATTATCTGTATTATGGACTCGTTTAGGTCTGGAAAAAGGGTGAATGAACTACGGGAAGATGAGGCCATATCAGAGGCAGCACAAGCAAGGGGTTGCAGAGTGGACGAAAGGGGTTGCAGAGTTCGTCGCTTTGGTTTGCTTTCAATCTCTAACCAGCCTTAGCCTTGGTTTAAATAGGCAATGCAGAGAAGAAGAGGACAAAATGATAGTAAGAGCCGATACAGACACGACACTCTGTCGGTCCACAAAGTCGGGCGTGACTTTTGAAGACCAGCGCGACTTTTGAGGGCGCGCTATATATATATATGTGTATCTTTTGGGCAGCCTATATACATGACCATACAGTGTCTTCAACACCGGTCTGACACGACCATTCAGTGTCTTCTACATATAGTGTCTGTTACAACGGTTCGATACGACCATACAGTGTCTTCTCCAACGGTCTGACACGACCATACAGTGTCTTCTACACACAGTGTCTTCTACACACAGTATCTTCTACAACGGTCTAATATGACCACACAGTGTCTTCTACAATGGTTCGACACGACCACATAGTGTCTTTTACAACGGTATGACACGACCACACAGTGTCTTCTATAGCGGTCCGACACGACCACACAGTGTCTTCTACAGCAGTCCGACACGACCATACAGTGTCTTCTACAACGGTCTGACATGACCACACAGTGTCTTCTACAACGGTCCGACATGACCATACAGTGTTTTTTACGACGGTACAACACGATCACACAGTGTCTTCTACAGCGGTTCGATACAACTATACAGTGTCTTCTCTAACGGTCCAACACGACCACACAATGTCTTCTACAGCGGTTCGACACGACCTCACAGTGTCTTCTACACCGGTCCGACATGAGCCACACAGTGTCTTTTACACCGGTCTGCCACAACCATATAATGTCTTCTATAGCGACGGTCCGACACGACCACACAGTGTCTTCGACAGCGGTCTGACATGACCATACAATGTCTCTTATCCTATTTTATTTATTAGTTTATTTTTACGTTTTGTTACTCTCTCTAAACTCAAGTTGGTTGGTACATATCCTCCTTGAGTTTAAGGGGGGTTGTTAATGTATATTATATAATGTAGTAATATAATATGTAGAATTAGATTAGTGCAACATTTGCTTTAGATAGATTAGTGGATTGTTTTCGGTTAGTGGATTACTTTCAGCATCACTTAGCCACTTTTGGCATGATGATGTTTGTAATGTTCTCTCCTATATAATGAAGAGTGTACCTCTTTCTTTATACAACAAATATATAAAAGTTCTATCTATCAATACATATAATTTATTTTCTCTCTTTCTCTATACATTGAAATTAATGTAAGTTTGGTAGAGAGAGAGAGAGAGAGATTGAATGAAGTGTATTTGATATATTCAGTATATGTTTACAAAGTGAAGATGATTCTCATTTATAGAGAGGAGAACCGAAAGAAGAAATAGAAAAGCTATAGACAACATAATTAAAGCTATGCACTATGTAGACATAATAATGAAAGCGTGTCTTTACATCATTTACAGCTAATGTAGAATATATACTAACATCCCCCCGCAAATTCAAGGAGGGTAGGCATCCACCAAGTTGAGTTTGGAAACGAGATCACAGAAGCGCCCAGGAGGATGAGCCTTGGTGAAAATATCAGCAGGTTGATCTGTAGAAGGAATAGGGAGAAGAAGATCAGTACCACGTGTAACATGTTGTCGAATGAAATGACAATCAATCTCAATATGCTTGGTGCGATCATGAAAAACATCATTGTGAGCAATTTGAATGGCACTCTGATTGTCACAATAGAGAGAGGTAGCACCAAAAGAAGAAACACCCATATCAGCAAGGAGCCAGCGAAGCCAGAAAAGTTCCTGAGTAGTATTAGCAAGAGCTCGGTATTCAGCTTTGGTACTAGAGCGGGCAGTGAGGGATTGTTTTTACTGCACCAAGTAAGAAGAAAATCCCCTAAGAAGAAACAGAAACTCGTGGTGAAGCGTCGATCCGTAGGATCCCCAGCCCAATCAGCATCAGAAAAGGCACATAGTTCAAGAGAGGAGGAAGCAGAGTAGTGAAGGCCATGGAACAGAGTGCCTTTGAGGTAGCGAATGATGCGGAGTAGAACAGTATAATGGAGAGTGCGAGGAGCCGACATGAACTGACTAACAATGTGAACAGCATAGGCAATGTCAGGACGAGTGACAGTGAGATAGACAAGACTACCGACTAGCTGGCGATAAAGAGTAGCATCGGAGAGGAGATCCCTATCGAGAGGAGTGAGACGAATCTGAGGATCAACTGGAAGATCGGACGCATATTTGGCCTAAGAGAAATAAGAACCAGTAGAATCATGGGAGACTTTAAGGCCTAAGAAGTAGTTAAGAGTACTAAGGTCCTTCATCTCAAACTGACGGTGGAGAAAACGTTTGAGGTGAAAGACCTTTGTACTCTTAACTACTTCTTAGGCCTTGAAGTCTCCCATGATTCTACTAGTTCCTATTTGTCCCAGGCCAAATATGCATAATTCCCATGATTTCCTTAACTAACATAAATCAATTATTAGCTAGCCCAGGGCTAAATCAACACCACTCCATACTTAATTCTGTCACATACAACAAGTGGTCCATATTGTTGGGGAAATAATGCTTTGAAGCACTTTCAAGTATGAATTAAAGTATATAAAAATAAATTCATTTAATGAGATCACAAAATAGACAACATAAGAGAAGTGGAAAACCTTCCAACAAAGAGAGAAAAACCACCTATACATTTGGCCATGAATTCTCATTAAAACTTTGATAACTCATGTTAAAATATGAATCTGTATGACAATGGAAATATACGCACAAGTAAATATGGATACATAAATATATATATATATATAATATTTAACATGGTTCAGTCTCAATGTCTACATTTACTGAAGAAAGATAATTCACTATATAAATCATACTATAATGATGAGGTGAAAATACCCAAAATCATTCACCCAAAAGAAAATATCCAAAACCTAACATCAATCGGATCATGGGTCATTGTTGTGCGGCTCACACATTAGTGACTATTGTATGGTTCATGAGAATTATTTCAGACTTTATTTTCATTATCCAAACTGTTCAATTTTTAACAAATATTGAGTAAAAGATATTTGTAAAAGAATAAAGCTTGGGAGCTTGAATTGGCGTCCCCCGAATCCCCCGAATTGCTGAAACGACGTCGTTTCAGCAATTCAAAATTTTTTTTTCTTCCTTCCTCCAGTTTGAAACGGGGTGAGGGTGAGAAAGAGAAAGAGAGGGAGAGGGAGAGGGAGAGAAAGAGAGAGAGAGGAAGCAGATTGCGTCGCCTCCGCCGCCGATTGCATCGCCTCCGCCGATCGCGTCGCCTTCGCCGATCGCCGCGCCTCCGCCTCTGTCGCCGATCGCCATGCCTCTGCCTCGCCTCCACCTTTCGCCCCCCGCCTCCAGCCCCATTTTTTAGGCCCCCTCCAGTCCTTCTTCCTCCCCCTCCTCCTCCTCCTCCTCTTCCTTCCTCTCCCGTCTTCTTCTTCCTTCTGCTGAAAAAAAAAAAAAAAAGAAATTAGGGGGATTCGGGGGAGCTCGTTTTCGAGCTCCCTAGCACAGTTGATTTGTAAAAAATCAAATTGATCGGATATCAATAGACCCTTCATCAACTCGAATTTGTATACATAAAAAAATTAATATATAAGTATTAAACTGAATACAAATATGAGTTGATGAAGGGTCTATCGATATCAGATCAACTTGATTTTTTACAGGTATGTTCTATTCAATGTTATTTAAAGGGTGAATTACACCAACGGTCCCTATAGTTTGGGGTTTGTGTCACTTTGGTCCATAACTTTTCAATTGTGACACATTTGACCCTGAATTTTGAATCTTGTTCCAAATAAGGACAATTGAAGATACAATTGGATTTTTCAAGGGCAAATTCATCAATTTGATAAAATATAAATTAATTTGACAAAAATAAATATCAAAAAATTATTTTTGAATTTTTTAAAATTATTTCTACATACTAAAGATAAAATTATATAAAATTGATAAATCTTTTAGACATTTATTTTTTTTACCAAATTAATTTTTATTATGTATTTGGATGATGATCATGTAAAATTAATTTTTTAAAATTAATCATGTAATTTTTATTAATTTTTATCAATTTTACATAATTTTATCTTTGGTGGGTAGAAATAATTTTTAAAAATTTAAAAATATTTTTTTGACATTTATTTTTGTTAAATTAGTTTATATTTTATCAAATTGACAATTTTGTTCTTGAAATTAAGCAATGGTATATTCAATTGTGCTTATTTGAAACAAGATTTAAAATTCATGGTTAAATGTGTTACAATTGAAAAGTTAAAGATTAAAGTGACACGAGTCCCAAACTATAGGAACTATTAGTATAATTTACCCTTATTTAAAAATTACCAACTCAAACCATCTAAATAAATCTAAAATAATTCTTATATATCACACAACAGTGACTCTAACTCCACATCAATGCTGACCCCTACTCAGAAGTAAGTCCTTGAACCTGAAAACCGACAGACTTCCCACTCACGATGGTATTTTATGTCTCCAACAATGATTCATCCCACTAAAAACACCACCACTAATAGCACTAATGCATTAAAAAAGTAAAAAAAAAAAAAAAAAAAATACAACTCCAAAATCAAAACATCACATCATTTCTGACGAGACCCACTGTCACCTAATTAGTGGGAGCACTAATTAGTGCTCCCAAGCATTTTTCTTTATGTCTCACATTCCTCTCCTTCGTGCTTTCCACTTTGAGAGTTAGGGGAGGATGGTGTCTTAGCACGTTGATGTGATAGTAACTAACATTGTTTTATAATAGTTACATGTTGTATTTTTTTCCTGTATTATATGGTTGCTATAGGTTAAATAATTGAAGTGCCAAGTGCTTTTGTTTAATTTTGGTTTGCTTTTAAAATTTATTTTTACATGGAAGTGATTTTGAAACAAATAAAAATATTATAAAACTCAATTTTGCCTTATTTTTTTTTAAAATTAATCAAGCCTATTCAATTTTTTTAATAGATGTGAATTGCATTCAATTTTTTATTTTTTATTTATATATATTTTAATTTATTAACTAAACTCATTCAACTAATCAAATCTATTCACGGAAATTGGGCTGGTGTTGTGCCAAACACCCATGTTGCGACACTCGTGGGTATCTCTCGAGTTTATTTAGATAATTTAAACTGTTCATATTATAAGATTTATCGAACATATCATTCATTAAAAAAATCAAATTAATTGAGCATACGTTGCCTTGTAATTAAGGCCTATTTGTTTTTTTAAAAAATTATTAAAATCATACTAACTGTTTATTTTTCTAAAAATAAAGTAAGGTCTTATTATGAGATTATATATGTCCAATTAATATGATTTTTTTCATAAATTATTTACTCAAAAAATCTTGAAATATAAATAACAAAACCACTACGGAATTCGAAAAATTAAATACTTAAATGGCTCGAAATTTCAAAACAACGTCGTTTTAAGACTTTTTTTTTTATTCTTTCACCGATAAGATAATATTTTTTGTACTATTCAAATCATTCAAGTCTCAACTTTTCGAACTACGAAATATTTTTATATAAATAATTCAAATCATTAAAATATACTTGAGAGATGTCCCGCCGAACCTCGTAACATGAGTACTCCCAAATCCCCCACTTATGGCACCGTTTTACTTAGATTGATGACCGCATGCATTTCGTAGCATTTGATTTAGTTTTGGGATTGTAATTATTTTTTTGGAGTTGTGATTTGAGAATAGAATTGTGAATTGAGTTTCAAAAAAAAAAAATTTGTTTAGTTATGAGTTAGAAAAAGTGTTTAGAAAAGAATTTTTGAATTTTAAATTTTGAAAAGAGCTAATTAGATCTACTTGGTCGTCCGCCCAGATATCTTTCCCGATGTCCGACCGATTGATTGGAACAGTACAATTTGTTTTTCTTTTTTTGCAACCTGTTATTTGAAAAAAAAAATATTTGTTTTAGATATTTTTTAAATACAAAAATTATTGTTTTTAAATTTTTTATAAAATAATTTAACATTCTCATCACTAACTACATCTTCAACACTATATAGTTTTGAATTGTGTTTTTTATTATGAATTTTGAAATTAATTTTTAAATTGAATTTTAAGTAATTTTAAATTGTGTGTTTAATTTTAAATTTTCAAAAATAATTTAAAAATTTTACTTTTAAAATCATGATTCAAAGGTAAACCAATTGTATTTCTATTTGTTTTATTTTATTTTGTTTTTATTTTTTTAACTAAATAAAACAGTGTTGTTCGCTGCAACTACTCGGAAAGCAATTTCTCTCTCTCAAGTCAACCCATACACTAGGGGTGGGCGCGGGTCGGTTGCGGCCACGAAACCTCCAATCCGCCATCCGTCCGCCAGATTGGCGGATTGGAGAAAATCAATCCGCATCCGTCCACCAATCCGGCGGATGTGGATTAAGCGGATTGGCGGTTTGGCGGATGGATGCGAATCGGTTTGGCGGTTTCAAATTTTATAAATTTTCAGCACAGTTCAACTTGTACACTTCCTCAAAAAAAAAAAAAAAAAAAAAAAGAAAATATTACAGTCAATGACTTAAAAAAGTATTATAATTATTACAAGCCTCATCCAAAGAAAGAAAGTTTAAAACTTTAGAATATCACAATCACTGCATGCCTCATCCACATATTACAATCACAACATGCCTCATCCACATATTATAGTATTACAATATGTGGTTCTTAAAATATAAAAACAATTCAAACCACCAAAACTATGAGCAAAGCAGTAGTAGAGTTTGTATGTCTTTGTATTGTTACATTTATATATGTTTTTGAAAACAAAAACCAACCAACATATATCATATTTTCTATTTATTACTTTTAGAGTTACATTTAAAAACCAAAAAATATAGATAAATAATACGTTTATTTTTTTCAATTCAAAAAATGTATTCAAGTTGAAAATTTTCTTTTTCAACAGAATATTTAAATTCTTTTTCAATTGAAAACAAAAACAAAATATTTAAACAAATTAAAAACACAAAATCTTATAAATTACTAAAGGTGCTCGCGGTTTGGCGGTTCGGTTGCGGCCAAACGAACTTCAAATCCGCCATCCGTCCGCCAAATTGGCGGATTGGAGAAAATCAATCCGCAACCGTCCGCTCGTCATCACGCATTCGTCCAAAATGCGGCGGATCGGTTCGGTTCGGTCGGTTTTGGCGGATCGGTATATCCGCTGCTCACCCCTACCATACACCCATATTTAAGCATAAGATTGGATATACTTGAGAAAGATACAGAAAATAAATACACATTTCCTTTGTGTGGTTACTAAACACACCCAATTATTTTATCAATATTTTTTATCAAATATTTTATTTAAGTGTAAGATTTATATAAGATTGACATGATAGGTATCTTACACTCATATAAAATATTTGATAAAAAAAATATTATAGATCCTAAATAATTTATCAATTTTTTTATCAAATCTCTCACATGGGTGTGAGATCCACACAAATTTATATATGTGTGGGTTCCACACCCTCATAAGAGGTTTGATAGAAAATTTGATAAATTATTTGGGATTCCTAATCCAACTCTTTGGTAAAAATATTGATAAAACATTTGAAATTTCTAGCCTTTTTCATGTTAATGTAAGAGATCTAGGTGCAAAGATTTGTAAATGAGTAATGCTAAGCATCTTAAATGTTTTACTAATATTTTTGTTAAATTTTTCATATGGGTGTAGGACATATATGGAACTCAAATGGTGTGAGTTCCATATGTCACGACCCGCTCCCCGTACCCAAGGGTTAAGTATCATGATGGCCAGTAACTGGAGTTACCTCCGGTCAATTCTTAAACAAATCAATAAACGCAAGTGGAAGAAATATTTAAATAAGGGTACCAAAATAATCATCGGAGCTTCTATTTTTATTACAAAATTATATTGACAAAAAATGTCGATATTTACATATAAAAAAAAAGCTGTATGTGTCTATTCCGCAGCCCCGCGTCTAAAACTTTTCAAAAGCTATTTCTGAATTGCATTATTTCTTGAAAATTAGTAAACAACTATAAGCACATGGCAGAATGAGAAATATTATACTAAGAGTATAAGGAACACGAAATAATCATGGATCGTTAGTTAGGCTAAAACATTTACATAAACAAATCATTTAAGTAGCAGGAACAAATAATCTTTTAAGTAGCAAAATTGAGATTATATAAACAAATCATTTAAATGGCAGAAGCTGAAATACATAAATTATGTAAGTAAATAACCATAACCACGGTACAACAGAACAGAATAGAGGTCACAGAAGTGACAGGCAGAACAAAGGTACGGATTCAAGAGGTGGCTCGTACGAATTTTAGAGGTGGCTCCCACAATAGTGTAGCACTTAGTTCCGCACAGCACTTTGGTTCACACAAAACAGAGGTCAATGAATCCATGACAGACAGAGAACCACAAAGTGATCAAACAGAGGCCAATGGTTATTTAAATCCCCAAAGGCGTGAGACTCCTGTGGTGGTATTTACAAAATATAATTGTATATAAGATCATAACCAAATGTTCTTTAAAATATAAACAAACATATCCATGGGTTTCCTTTTAAGCAAATAGGGTTCAGAAATTAAACCACGTAATTGAAATATTTATAAAAACATAACTTTTATTAATATATTAATAAAACATACTTGTATAAAATAAATTTTGGTAAGTCAAAACATACGTAAAATACATTTTAGTGACTCAAGGTATAGGTGGTGTTTGGGAAACAAGTTCCCAAAATTTTTTCTCATTTTTTTCACTAAAAGACAAAAGTTTTGCAAAACCAAAAAAAATACATCCAAATAAAATATCACATCCAATTCCATAATCATTTCACTTTTTCTCTCACAAACATCACATCCAATCACATAAAAACCCAACTATCTTCCCAAACACCAAAACTTTTTTATCTCATAAAAATCTACATCTAATAAAATCTACATAAAAACTCACTTCCCAGACACCATCATAATATAACTCACCTTAATTTTAATACCTTACTCTTTCTTTCCATTATCAAAGATTCTTTCACCTTCTACTATTCCTTCTTTTCTTTCCTCTCTTTCTTTTCTTTTCTTTCATTTCTTTCTTTTCTTTCTTCTTTCCTTTCTTTTCACTCTTTTTTTTTTTTCCAGTTGATCAGCGCCTCCTATAAATAGGGAGGGGAAACCATTCGGGCCAACACGTGACTGAGTCCAATCCTTGCCGTATCTGCCTCAGATTCGTTCTTATTTAATATTTATATTTAAGATAATTACTCTTTGACTCAATATTTTAATATAATTATATAAATAATTTAATTTCTAATTAAATTACATTTTATCATATATCAATGAAAAATTATTTATTTATTTTAATACCACACCCATTATTATTATTATTTATATTATCTATATTATTATTATTTATATTGTGATCCATAAACTTTTAATAATTATATTATTTCACAAAATTATACATAATAATACAAAATAAATCATATGTTTTTTCAACTATAATTAAATAATATTAGCATAAATTCCACAGAATAATTAAAAATCTGGATTGTTACACCATACCCATATAAGACATTTAATAAAACGGTGGCGCTACATGTATCAATTGATATGCCAATTAATGTACCAACACACTTGATGTTATTATTACTGACCCCACCCATTATATAAATTACAAATACCTAAAACTTTTAAAATTATGCCACATCATCTGTTAGTACATTAATTGGTATACCAATTGGTGCATATAACATTATTCTTAACAAAAATATTAATAAAACATTTGAAATCCCTAGGAAATTTTATTTCCACATACTTAATATCTTCAGTGCGCATCTTCTCTCAGTACCCACTTATTAATTTGATTATTAATTAATTTTCTCAATCCATACACTAAAAGTTACAATTATTACTCATAATCATTGTACACGCACCCCTTAATTTTTCTTTTCATACACTTGTTGAGTGATCATACTTCCATATTTGTAGACCCATATAAAGATCATTAAAGACCACAGTGTGAAGTGAAATAAGCTCAATTGAAGACTATATTAAACCTCTATGTAAAATACCGTTAAAAACCTTCAAATAATTATTAACGATAAGGCATATTGTTGGGGAAAAAAAATAATAATATTGCATTGCATCATTACAAGCTAAACATAATAATCATAAAAATGTCGTCTTCAATATGCCCAAAGTGTAGTAAAACTCAAAACCCTAAATTTCAAAAAACAAAAGCAAACCTACACGGTGAAAACAACAGCACCACAAGCCTCCTTGGTCTTCTTCTCAGCACTCTTCGAAACAATCTTAGCCTTAACAACGATCGGCATAGATTGAGGCAACACGCCCTTACCATAGACTGAAACAAAAGGTGTACAGTCATTTGGTAAATATTTTGAACTAAAAAATCACAAAAGGACAATAAAAAAAATTTAAAAAAATTACAAAAAGACAAAATAAGTAAAAAGACAAAAAAAAAAAAAAATACATCATTCTAAAGCCAAAAAGTTAAAAAAGCCAAACAAGAATACCAAATGACTAAACAAGTCCCAGGCTAAAAAAGTCAAAAAAGTCAAAAAGTCAACTAAAAAAGTCATTGCCAAACGAGCACTGAGATGTATTTTATTTTTAAAAGATATGTATAAAAAATATTTTCATATAATATTATGGGTGTTAGTGGATGTTTATTATGATCATTTTAGTTTAGAATATAATTATCATTAAAATAATATTTTATTAAATGTATACACTAAAATAATTAGGTGTGTAAAAATAGAATTTCTCAAAATCCCTAGTATTTTCCTTTGGAAAGCTCTTTTGGATAGACTTTTGATTTACAAGACTTTGGCCTCATTTGACAATATCACTTTTAAGTCTAAAAATTAAAAATTCACTAAAAAAATTAAAAAGTCAACAATTTATACCAAAAAGTTAAAGATTCATTTTTTTCTCTCTACTTATTTTATATCTTTTCATAAAAAATCAAAAAGTCATCTAACATATAATTTTTTTACCTCATATTTTAATCAAAAAATTATTATCAATATTTTTTGTTTTTTCCCATTAGACTGTCCATCTACCACAGCTGGTGGACAAAGGATACACATAGACTCGAAAGGGCTTTGAGAAAAAAATAAAAATAAAAATAAAAATTAAGTTAAAAGAAAAGATGTTTGGTTTTATTTTGTTTAAAAAAAATAGTTAATAAAAATAAACATCCAAAAATATATTTTCCGACTTTTACAAATTATTTCTGCTTAAAAATAATAAAATCGAATTAAAATGATTAACATTTTATTTTTTTTTCATTTTTTTCATCAAATTAGTTTTTAATTAAAAAAAAAAGAAAATTATAAAAATCAAGCCAAACAATGCAACTCTCCTATATTGTTTAGAGAGATTAAATAAAAGAAAAGAAAAAAACAAGAGAAAAAATTATTATGTGTTGCAATTCTATTTCTTTAATACTTCTTGAATTATAATAATCATTCAACATTTTTTCTCCTTCATTGTTTACATTTCTCTCCTCTTTAATCATGCAAATAAATAATTAGAATCAAGAGAAATTAATTTGTTTTTCTCCAAATCATTCAATCCAAACGTGCTACCTGAACATGAATAGCATATACTTTCCTGTGTTGAATTTACACAGTTTAAACTAGACATATATAAAACTGGAATTAACTGAATTTCATCCATAAAACCAATTAAACAACTTTACTCCACTGATTGTAACCATAACCATCCTATAGGGTTAGTATAATTGAGGAACAATTAATCCTTGATTAGGAAATCAATCTGAGAACGAATGGAATCAAAGAGGAGCTTGTATGTCTTCTTAGTTGGGTGAATGGAGTCCCAAAACACACACTGTGAGGATATATTTTCTGAGTACCAACACGTGGCAAGGTGACGCCGACGTGTCAGGCGAGATGCCACGTGTCCTGGTCGTGATGCCGAGGTGATCTCGGCTAGGCCGAGGTTATCTCCGAAGATATCGGAATCCGAGATAAGTAGATAAGGGACAAGAGTCCTAGAATGAAGAGGGAACTCAACCTGGATATGGACAAGAGTCCGAGATTGGGAGAAGACTTCAGTTTGGGAAAAGATAAGACTCTTAGAGAGTTTATCCTAATCCCACTGGGAGTCCCAGATTAGCAGTAATCCTGAGTCCATTAGGGCCAAGCTCCTATTGGGACTAGGATTGTATTGGCTATAAAAGAGAGGCACTCCCATGGGTCTAAGATATGTTTTTTATACTCAAGCTTGTGAGTTGAATACTTGATTATCTTTGAGAGATATACTGACTTGATCGTCGGAGTGTCCCCGGGTGGAAGAACCACCATCGGAAACTTCTCTTTCATGCAGAGACAGGTGCCATCTATTCGCCTGTTCTACATTGAATCACTAAGGAGGGCAGTGTGGTCAAAAAATCACTCACACAATTTGGCGCCGTCTGTGGGAAAGAAAGAAGAATAGATGCCCAATAACGGACAGAAGGATCAAATTGAAGACAACACTCCTGCTGAGAGTAGGAGACCTATCGACCTTGACGTTGAAGGAGACGACCGCAACATAGAAACTCATGACTAGAGTCACAGAGTGAAAGACGCCGGCCAAGAAGGTGACGCATCAAAAACAACAGATCAAAGCAGATACTACAACAAAGATGACCTCCAGGTATGGAAGGATAGATACCTGCGGAAGAACGAAGACCCTTCCAGAAAGGATGCAAAGACAGGGGGCATGAGTGCTCCCAAGGAGATGACATTCAAGTATAGAAGAGCTCAGCCTAAGTGAGCAGATTTCGGATTCCAGATCCCGAATCCTAGAAGACATGATCTCGGCCTAGATGAGTAGGCCCGGGAAAAGAAGAGCTCAACCCAAGTGAGCAGATCTAAGAAGATAAGATCTCGGCGCTTAAGTCCGAGAAGAGAAGAGCACATCGAACAGATCTAAGATCCCAGAGGATAAAAAGGAAACACAGAAGATCAGACTAAAGTTGGCCGGGTTGAAAACCCCAGCTTGAATCCAAGAAGATGCTTAACCGTAGTTAAGCCGAGAAGATTCTTAACCCGAAGTTAAGACCAAGAAGATGTTTAACCGTAGTTAAGACCAAGAAGATGCTTAACCGTAGTTAAGCCGAGAAGATTCTTAACCCGAAGTCAAGACCAAGAAGATGCTTAACCGTAGTTAAGCCGAGAAGATTCTTAACCCGGAGTTAAGACCAAGAAGATGCTTAACCGTAGTTAAGCCAAGAAGATGCTTAACCATAGTTAAGCCAAGAAGATTCTTAACCCGAAGTTAAGACCAAGAAGATGCTTAACCGTAGTTAAGCCTAGAAGATGGTTAACCGTAGTTAAGCCGAGAAGATTCTTAACCCGAAGTTAAGACCAAGAAGATGCTTAACCGTAGTTAAGCCAAGAAGATGCTTAACCGTAGTTAAGCTGAGAAGATTCTTAACCCGAAGTTAAGAACAAGAAGATGCTTAACCGTAATTAAGCCAAGAAGATGCTTAACCGTAGTTAGGCCGAGAAGATTCTTAACCGAAGTTAAGACCAAAGATTCCTTAACACTTGTTGAAATTTGTAACAATTTACAAGTTGTTAAGCTGACAAAGATTCCTTAACACTTGTTGAAATTTGTAGCAATTTACAAGTTGTTGAGCTGAAACCATTCCTTAACACTTGTTGAAATTTGTAGCAATTTACAAATTGTTAAGTTGACAAAGATTCCTTATCACTTGTTGAAATTTGTAGCAATTTACAAGTTGTTGAGTTGAAACCATTCCTTAACACTTGTTGAAATTTGTAACAATTTACAAGTTGTTAAGCTGACAAAAATTCCTTGTCACTTGTTGAAATTTGTAGCAATTTACAAGCTGTTGAGCTGAAACCAGTCCTTAACACTTGTTGAAATTTGTAGCGATTTATAAGTTGGAGGTAAGCCGAGATCATTCCTTGTCTATCGCTTGTTAAAATTTGTAGCAATTTACAAAGGTAAAGTTGAGCCGATATATGACATTTTGTTCATCTGTTGAAATTTGTAGCAATTTACAAGTTAAAGATAAGCTGAGATTATTGTTTCTCTTCGTTTGTTGAAATTTGTAGCAATTTACAAGTCGAAGTGAAGCCGATGTTATTGCTTACAGACTTATAGCAATCTAGTGGTTGGTTAAACCAAAGAAGATGCTTAACACTTGTAGAAATTTGTAGCAATTTACAAGTTGAAGTTAAGCCAACATGAAATCATATGTTGAAATTTGCAGCAATTTACAAAGGTAAAGTTGAGCCGATATATGACATTTTGTTCATCTGTTGAAATTTGTAGCAATTTACAAGTAAATCATTGTTTAATACTTGTTATAACTTGAGAAAAGTTTACTGTATATGTTAATCCTTGTTGAAATTTGTAGCAATTTACAAGTAGGATAGACTGAGATTATTGTTTAAACACTCGTTGAAACTTGAGAAAAGTTTGCAAAGTTAACATTGAACAGTATATGTCTTATACTTGTTGAAATATATGAAAAGTTTGCAGATCAGTATCTTACCGAAGTAAAGTTTGTAGTTATTATACCCGAGGTATGTAACCCCGAGAAGATTGCACAAAGAGGGCAAAGAATGAAAGGCACGCAGAATATTCTAAGTATAGAATCATGCAAAGGCAGTCAAGAAAAGACAAAGGCACAAGCATTCAGAGAAGGAAAGTTAAATTAGACATTCAAGAACAAGGGGGCACATCGGCCATATGCAGAGCTTACATTGTCTGAAAAGCAAAAAGGTACAAGAGTACAAGCGACAAAAAAGGAAGAGCTTCAAAAAACCGAGATGATATTTAAACGAAGTTAAACTGAGATGATGCTTAACCGAAGTTAAGCCGAGATGATGTTTAATCGAAGTTAAACTGAGATGATGCTTAACCGAAGTTAAGCCAAGATGATGTTGAAACCCGAGAAAAAGTTTACAAGCAGAGTTAAAATCGAGAATGAAGAATGGCTTAAACACTTGTTAAAATTCAGAGAGAATTTACAAGTTAAAGAGTGCACAAAGTTAAATGTTGACAAAAGATTCGCCGGAGTCAAACGTCATTTTGATTAGACCAGAACCACTAAGTGCACGCCAGAAGTGGTGACCAGAATTGTGAAAGGAATAAATGCTTCAAGAAACAGCAATGATAATTTGCAAAGGCCAAGAGAAAGAGGGTCTAAAGGGGGCGAATTAAATACCAGAAGTTTTAATACATCGGCGAAAGAAGAACACATCAAGTCTGTGACTACGGCACGAAGCCAACTTCCCTAATGTGATCCTAAGTGCAACTTATGATCACATTAGGGGGCAGGGAGAAGGTGCAGGGGAAGGAATGATAATTAAGGAGCAAGGAATGTTAACACTTGTTGAAATTTTTGAACAAAATTACAAGATGAGTTAACCGAAGATTGTGAAGTCTACCACTTGTTGAAATTTGAAGCAATTTACAAGTTTGGTATAGCGAGATAAACCGAAAAGGCGTTTAGAGATATGGTCATCCGAGATAACCATGTTGCCAAGACTTGGAAGATAATGGAAGGCGAAGTCTTGAAGCAACACTTGTGAAAATATTTGTTAAAAATATTTTCAAGTGTTAAGCCGAGGTGAAATAAATCAATGGGTACAACCAACGTGTGACACCCCGAGAAATTGCAGTTAAGGTATACTTTGGAAAGACATGTACATTTTTCTAAAGTATAGAATCATCTGAGAACCGTAGGCAGAGATCGGATACGAGGACGTGCAAGTCCTCGAGGACGTCGGCAAGGAGCCAGCCGAGAAGAATGAGGAAGCAGCACTTGAAAGCTTCTGAACACACTTGTAGAAATAAAGTACCGAGGTTATGTTGATCCAAGGTGTCTACCTGATGATAATTTCGAAGAGACGCTTATCCGAGGTGTACTACCCCGAAGTGATTTGTAGAATATGTTCAAAAAAAAGTTAAAAAAAATTCTAAATATGGGGAAGCATACAGGCAGTAAACAGAAGAAAGCATTCAACACTCAGGAAAGAAACAAACATTTCTTGTTCAGATACAAAGCAATGACGCATCGGCCAACAACATACATTTTTCAGAGGCAAAAAAATTACATATGCAAAAAAAACAAAAGTACAAAGAATGAAGACCTTAAAGAACTAAGGATTGAAAGCAAGAACGTCGGACTGATCTGCTTCGACGAACGACGATGGTTCAGCCTTGACAGTCAGTTGGAGGAGCTTCTCTACCATTACCTCGGCATCAATTTCAAGAAAAAAGCAAACTACTCGGCATCAGCGGCAGGTTGTGTCTCACCCCCAGAAGACAGTTGGAAAGAACTTCTCAGCAGCCTTCTCAGCCACGAGCTCAGCATCAATCACCTAAAGAGTTTGATCAAAGCTCTTCTCGACGATTGGCACTTCGGAGTTTTGAAGGCAGGATTGAAAGCAAAAACCTGGAAAAAGACACAGAAATACAGACTTAAGAACAATAGCAAGAAAGTGGTAAAACAGTGCAAGTGTGCAAGACAAAAAGATTGCATAGGTGTGTCAAGCCAAGAACAGTGGCAGAAATCAACAGATATGTGAGCAGTGTGTATTCAAGAAGATGATTTGGAAACAACGGGTAAAACAGTAATGGTGGTTAACAATGTAGCAGAACTTCTTAGAAAGAGCATAGAAGAATTGAGAATGAAAGGAACAGAGGCTTACCAGGAAAAGGGGAGCCGGTATGAAGGTCACAAGGTCGAACAGCGATTGTAGACGGCCAGACGGCAGCTTCACCGGATGAGAGGAACGAAAACAATTGCAGAGCTTGAAAACTTGGAACAACGACGGATTTAAGCAAAAGAGCTAGAAAGGAAAAAAACCCAGAGGATTGAATGAAAAAAGAGAAAAATCAGAGTCAAGAAGACGACAAAGTTCAAAGATAAAAGCTAAGTGCCCAGGCACTAAGTGAGTATGTGAAGAACAAGAAAGCAATGGCCCAAACACGATGCTGGCAACAGAAAGCGGATATGACAAGAATAATGCCAGGCATTCAAACAATTCAAAACTTGAAAACAGACGAAAATAGAAGGCAACAGAGGGCAAATAAACGAATTCAGAAGAGTTATGAAAGATTGAGCTTAATAGCAAGTAAAGAGTTTATGAACCTACCAAGTGAAGTGAACGCCGATATGAAAATCGCCAGAGTCAAATAGATGACTGGAAATCGGGAACTCACCAGAAAATGTGAATAGAATAGATGCAAAGCTCTTTGAGTTTATGAAATTAATGAAACCAGAAACCTTGGCTAGAAGGTATGATCTCGAATAGCTTGGAAAGCATAAAGCTTGATACTTGACAGAAGTGGACAGAAAAGTCCAGGAAACTTTGAGGTCGGCGAGTTTGATCTCGGACAGAGGGGCACAGATGAACGAACAATATAGGTTCTATCACCTCAGAATGCCGAGGTAATAGAACCTAGGGGGCAGTTGTGAGGATATATTTTCTGAGTACCAACACGTGGCAAGGTGACGTCGACGTGTCAGGCGAGATGCCACGTGTCCTGGTCGTGATGCCGAGGTGATCTCGGCTAGGCCGAGGTTATCTCCGAAGATATCGGAATCCGAGATAAGTGGATAAGGGACAAGAGTCCTAGAATGAAGAGGGAACTCAACCTGGATATGGACAAGAGTCCTAGATTGGGAGAAGACTTCAGTTTGGGAAAAGATAAGACTCTTAGAGAGTTTATCCTAATCCTTTGGGAGTCCCAGTTAGCGATAATCTGAGTCCATTAGGGCGGCTCCTATTGGGACTAGGATTGTATTGGCTATAAAGAGAGGCACCCCATGGGTCTAAGGTATGTTTTATATACTCAAGCTTGTGAGTTGAATACTTGATTATCTTTGAGAGATATCTTGACTTGATCGTCGAGTGCCCGGGTGGAAGAACCACCATCGAAACTTCTCTTTACATGCAAAGGCAATGAGGTGCCATCTATTCTGCTTGTGTTCTACCGCTGAATCACTAAGGAGGGCAGTGTGGTCAGAAAATCACTCACACACATACTTTGATGCATCAGAGCAAATGTAAGATTTTGAGTTGCATAAGAATGATGCCTCCAATAATCCAGTCCCACAACATCCACTGCTAACCTCATCAAAATTTGAAATGCAACCCCCCAAAAAACATTCATTAGATGGGCTTTGCTAAGTTTGGTTTAATTTCCATCATCTTCTATGGCATTTGGTAACATTATCAGTTTTCTATATATATATATATATAAATGAAATACTTTCACAAAAAACAAAAACAAAATAGTTTGTTTTATGCAATAATTATTTTCAAAAATATAAAAACAAAAATAAGAAAATTTGCTTGGTGAATTGGTGGAGGTGGTAGTCGACAGTGAACATTGAAGAGTGACCAGACACAATGGCCAGTAGTGGAGGGTGGCAGAAGCTGTTCGCCTAAGTTTGTGACTAGAGGTTGGAGGATGGCGAGAGGTGGTGGCTAGTGGGAGGGGTGGCTAGAGGTGGTCTCTAAAGGCGGTGGTTGGCGGCAGGAGGTTGTACTAGAGATATGAGAATGAAAACTCATTTTTTGCCTAAATTTATTTTCCATTAATTTCAAAATTTTTTGTTGACTTTTGTTTTTAGTTGTACCAAATACTAGAAAATATTTTGTGCCCAAACAAAACAAATGAAATGCAAGTGAAAACGCTTTCTTCTTCTTTTTTAATTTTTTTATTTTAATTTTATTCCTAAATCTTTGAAAATGATTTTCAATACCTTTAAAAAGAAAAATAAGAAATAAAAACATTACCAAATGAGACTTTTTATAAAAAAAAAAATTATAATAATTGAAAAAGCAGAAGAGGGGATGTACTTACCGAACTTGGGGCCTTGAACTATCATATCAGACGATGGTCCATGCACATCCAAGTACACAATCCGGCCTCCTAATCCTTCTAATCCAATTTGGATGGTTTTGAGCTTCAATTGGAGCAACATATTGTGCTGTTTGGAAACAGAGGAGAAGTAATCCACACAACCACGTTGTAGAATTGCATTATCCGAATTAAGGGTGATCACCATAGGCAAACAACCCATTGGTGGTAATCCAACCACTCCAATTCTTCTAGCCCCTTGGTCCATCAAACCCTACAAGCCAAAGAGAAGATACTTTAGACCATGTTTGTTTACAAATTTGAGGAGTGGGATTGGATTGCTAATATGTTGATTTAGTCAAAATTAGTTCTGGTTGTGACAAAATGACATGAGACTTTAGTATTTCATCGACCGAAGATGCATCATAAGTGAATTAATAAATTTGTCAACGAAACTTTTGTTGTTGATGTAGAATATGGGGGGGAAAAAATCTTGTAGACAAATTATATATGCAATCGATGTAATTTTCTCTTTATGTCAATTTGATCTTGATTCTTATAATTTCAATAGTATCAATTTTGTCTTTAATTTTTTTCATTGTGTCACTTGAATCCAATTGATTAAAGGGTTAGCGTCAACCCTTCAATCAATTTGAAAGTGAATGAATTATTTTGTTCTTTGAATACAGTCAAATTCTAAAGAGACATTATCAATTAAATTAAATTGACACAATACAAAAAATTAAAGAGTATATTGATCAAATTAAACTACAAGTGCCACTTTTATAGAGTAGGCAAACTATAAACACTAGCAATGTAATTTGCACAAAATTTTATTTTAATTGTTTTTTTTAACCATCATTGAAATTTGACAACTATGATAAAAGTAAATCTAAGCGTACAGAAAATTTTTACTATTTATCTCACATATATTATGATAATATTTGGGCATTGAGCAAACCTGCACGAACTGCTGGACTTGCTGCAACAAGAACTCCATGTAACTTGGGAGACTATAGCTCTTCCTTCTGATTGGCATAGCAAAATAATTCATAACAAAGTCATTTGTACCAGCACTAACAAGGTACATTGCATTGTTTATCAATTTTTTGGTTCTTTTCTTCCCTATCACCATCTCCAATCTCGCTTGATACTCTTTGAAGTACTCTAGTTAATTTGGCAATGAGATCACACTCTGAAACAAAAACAAATTAACACCACAAACCAAAAAAAAAAAAAAAGGCAGTGGCTTGCCTCCGGTCTGGCCCATTGGGCCTATTTTTGAGCCATTTTTCGATAATCCAAACCGTTCATATTTTAGAGTTCGTTGAGTACATTATCCCTGTAAAAAATCACGTCGATCGGATAACAGATACTATGTATTCGGATCACTTTTTTATGAACCGTTAATTTCTAACCGTCCATTTTTTTCCAAACAAAAGTAATCCGAACACATAGTATTTATTATCTGATCGACGTGATTTTTTATAGGGATATTATACTCAACGAATCTTAAAATATGAACGGTTTGGATTATCGAAAAGGGGCCCAAAATAGGCCCAATGGGCCGGACTGGACTGGACTGTCCAAGATTTGGACTGGAGACAGTCCAGACCCAAAAAAAAAAAAACCTCAAAATCAGCTTGAATTTACACTCGTAATTTTGTAGTTTGTCTGTCATATTAATTTGTCAATCAAAAAAAAAAAAAAAGTTCATATTCTAATTCAAACAATTTTATCCTTGAATTTTTTTTTTTTTTATGTGGTATCAATTTAGTCTAATTAATACTGTTTCTATAGAAATTAGACTAAAATCAAGGGGCAAATTAGTCTATCCACTTCTCAAAGTGATTGAAGGGTTGACATCATTTTTGAATTAACCATTTTTCTCTTAACTTCTATTCAATTTCTTAATATATGTTATTAGTTAGAATAAATTGGCATAATGTGAAAAGTTTTTTAAAAAAATTATTAAAGTTAAAATGACCAAATTGACAAAAAAATTTAAAATTTTTATAAAATAAACAACAATAATATTATAAATCATGAAAATTTATTATGAATTTTGTCTCGAAAATGAGTGTGTGAAGGAGATTTAAAATTAGCGGGACGTGTGGTATACCCACAATAAATATAAACCTGACTTTTAAATAATTTTTCTGAATAAATTTTTAAGTAATTTAATTTTTTTGTTTTTAAAAATAATTTGTGGCTCTAAAATATTACTAATAAACAGTAGCATGATGATACATAGAGGAGAGGGGGAGAAAAGGACTAACACTTGTTAGTGGGGTAAGGGGGTCAAATCCTGATCCAGCTGAGGCAAAACTAACACCACCCAATAGCTCATCAATGCTAAGTGTTGAGTCCAAATATGGAGGCAGATACTCTTTGATACCTACATACCTAGCTGCACTTATAAAACACACCAAAAAAAAATAAAAACAAAAAAAAATTCAACATTATCACTTTGAAAAACCAAAAACACCCATTTCCCTCACAAAGTATGGTAGACATTCGAGTCATTTGTAAAATGGTAATTTATTAATACATATTATTTTTGAGATTTATTATTTATTAAGTCTTATTGATAAATTTGTTAAATGATAAATTTATCAGTCTCTCTTATTTTTATAAATAAATTTATTAATGAGGACTTATAGGTAAATAAATTCAGTTAATAGAATTGATTGATAAGTGTCCCTTTATAACATCATCACTTAATTCACAAGATTAGTCGATGAGCTAATAAATGCTTCAAAAACAGTAAGTTAGAGCATCTCCAACCCATCCTCCATATCTTCAAATATGGAGGATTTGCTCCTCTAGCAGTGATTCCTACACCCACTGGGGGTCGACCCCCAGTGACGTGTCAGGCCGTGATTGGCCAGTTTTATAATTTTTTTTTTTTATGTTCCGGTCCAATCCCACAGTGCCACGTGGCACTGGGGGGTGGTGGGGGTGATGAATCACTGGGTGTATGAGGCTTTTTCCTTTGCTCCTCCAACCCACCCTTCAAATTCATCTCCATTTGGAAGGAAAATGAGTTCATCCTCCATATTTGGAGGGAGGATGAAAAAATGGAGGATCGTCAAAAATACTATTCATTTATATATTTGTTATTATATTACAAATAACTTTTAATTTATAAATTTGATTTTTATAAAATTGACATTATTAAAAAGTATAAAATCATACATTTAAAATGAGCATAATATTAAATATATTTTACAAAAATTTTAAAATTAAATATTTATTAATGAATAAAAATTACTTTTTGAATAGAGTTTGAATGAAGAAAATGAAAGTTTGTGGTTGAAGTTTGAATGAATAGTAACCTCCTTTATATTTATTTTTTGAATAAAAAATTTTATTCTTATCTATATTTACTTTTTAAATAAAAAATATTATTTTCATCGTGAGAGTATTGCATTGGAGATGCTCGTGAAAAGCTTCACCCTTTGAGGCCGTCCCAGAGGCTATGTCAAATAATTATCCAGTACACGTCCACCAGGAGCAGAATCCTTAATCGAGATTGATGATATACGAAAAATAGAAAGAACAAATAAACAAAAATTGTAAATCACATGTAATATCAAAGTCTAATGTTGTGTTTGGTTGGGAGATTTGAGAAGAAATATAGAAAGAGAAGTGGAAAAGGTAGGTGAAATGTGAATTAAACATACCTATATTTTATCTAATTTCACACACCTTTTCCTTTTTCCTTTCCAAATCCCTTCCCAAATCCCTAACTAAACACAGCGTAAGAAAAAATGTTTCAGTGTGCACTGTACACCGCATGTAATTCTAAAATTTGCATAAGTGATCTCACAAAAATACGTAAGTTGAACACAAATTTACGTAAATTCGTAAAAATTCAAGACTTACAAGACTGTTCAACTTAAGTAATTTTTGTGAGATCATTTATGTGAATTCGTGACAACTTAATTTTGTGATAGAATTACATACGATGTACACGGCACACTGAATTTTTTTTCAAAATTAGGTCTACATTCACGGTTCACTACGATAAAAAAACAAAATTCAGGCTACAGATTATGAACACTGAAGTACCATGTACCCTTGTTCTAAAATTTGGTATCCAATATCCAGTACTTGTTAGGATCCCCACTACTCTTTAACAATATGAACTTGAGAAATTCGAACAAAGTCCCAGATACCATATTATGAAATATATATATATATATATATGGGGATATATTTTCTGAGTACCAACACGTAGCAAGGTGACGCCGATGTGTCAGCCGAGGTGCCACGTGTCCTGGTCGTGACGCCGAGGTCATCTCCGAAGATATCAGAATCTGAGATAAGTGGATAGGGGACAAGAGTCCTAGAATGAAGAGGGAACTCAACCTAGATATGGACAAGAGTCCTAGATTGGGAGAAGATTTCAGTTTGGGTAAAGATAAGACTCTTAGAGAATTTATCCTAATCTTACTGGGAGTCTAAGATTAGCAGTAATCCTGAGTCCATAGAAGTTAGGCTTCTATTGGGACTAGGTTTATGTTGGCTATAAAAGAGAGGCACCCCCATGGGTCTAAGGTATGTTTTATATACTCAAACTTGTGAGTTGAATACTTGATTATCTTTGAGAGATATACTGACTTGATCGTCGGAGTGCCCCCGGGTGGAAGAACCACCGCCGGAGCCTTTTCTTTCTGTGCAAGACAGCAGGGTGGTATCTATTCTGCCTGTGTTCTATAGCTGAATCACTAAGGAGGGCAGTGTGATCAGAAAATCACTCACACAATTTGGCGCCGTCTGTGGGAACGAAAGACGAATAGATGGCCAATAACGCACAAAACGAGAAGATTGGGGACGACGCTCTCGCTGGGAGTGGCAGGCCTATCAACCTTGACGTCGAAGACAACCACAATAAAGAAACCCGTAACTAGGGGAATGGAGGAAAAAACGTCGGCCAGGAGGGCGACACCTCAAAAAAGACAGACCAGGATAGATACTACAACGAAGATAACCTCTAGGTATGGAGGGATAGGTGCTTACGGAGGGATGAGGAAGTAAAAGAATTGGCGGACAAGTTGGCAGACCTGCAGTCGGTCGTCAACTTCATGATGCAAAACAATGTCATGCAGCCACCGTACCCGCTGCAGGACACCCAAATTCCAGCAGTTAATATTCAGAAGGGAGGAAGAAAAATAATTCTCAAAACACCACAACACACCAGGAGCGCAAGGCACTCCCATCCGCTTTCCAGGGAAGTTGGACGAGAAGAGCCGAGACAAGAGAAATCCCAAAGAACATATCACACGAAGGACCCAGAACCCAGAGAACATCGGCATGTACAAAGGCAGGCACTCTGCTTTGACACAACCCATGGAGAAAAATCAAAAGGGCACACCACGAGGCCGAGAGTAGTGTGCCAAAGAGACTAAAGTCAAAAGATAGCCGAGCTCCGGGGAGGAGACTTAAGGAATTACCTCAAGAGGAAGGAACATAATGCCGAAGCCGAGGTTAATTCACCCGTCAAGCTGAGGACACCATTCTCGGTAGAACTGGACAAATTTGAGGCACCAAAGAGATTTAGCATACGGAGGTTTCAAATATACGATGGTAAGTCAGACCCTAACTTCCACGTTGGACTATTCTTGAACTCAATGGCGTTATACAGTGGAAACGAGCCATTACTCTGCAAAGTGTTCTCTTCGTCCTTTGGGGAGATTGCATTAGATTGGTTCCATAAGTTGCCAAAAGGAAGCGTGAAGACTTGGGAAGGCCTGGCCGAGATGTTTGTGGCCAGGTTCGTAACAAATAAGCTGCAGCCATTAAGGGTGGACGCACTAATGGCCCTGAAGATCAGTAAGGATGAAGGCCTTAGGGCCTATGCAAAAAGGTACTACGAGGTGTTCAATCGAATACCTGAATGCAATCAGGAGGTAGTGGTCGTGTCTTTCAAGAACGGCCTAAAAGATGATTGTTCACTACAGAAATCTTTGGCAAAGACATTGCCAAAGAGCATGGAAGAGCTCATGGCAAGAATCGAGAAGTATGCCAGAGCCGAGGAGGATACATCGGGGAATAAAGAGGTAAAATAGGAAAAAGGGAGCGGCTCGCCGAAACGAGGCCGAAGTAACAACGGATTTAGTAAAACAGAGACGGAATTAAGGGCTAAACAGGCAGTGACAACCGTATTCCGAATTCCAATTCAAAAAGTCCTAGAAAAATTCAGAACCAGCCCTATTTCAGAACGCCAACAAGGGAACCGGGAAAATTTATGGGAAGAAACATAGACAGACATTGTGCTTATTACAATGAAAATGGACATACAACACAGGGCTGCAGAGCCCTAAAAGCACACTTGGAAGATCTGGTAAGGCAAAGCCACCTGAGAGACCTTGTCGATGAAACCAGAACAAGAAAAGAACATGCAAGACTGCCTTAGGCTCCAGCAGCCCCACCACCACTGCAACCTTGGGCAGAAGGACCTTGGATAGTTAATGTGATCCACTCAAAGGTTAACGAGAATGAAGTCAGAGGAGAGACTCAAAGGGTAAGGCATCTGCAACATGTCTACCAAGTCGGGAAAAAAAGACATCGGCCAGCAGAGTACCAAAGACCGATGATAGCCTTCACCGAAGCCGATTTAGAGATGGTACAACACCCACATAATGATGCCTTGGTAGTATCCCTCCAGGTTGGAGAGTGCCAAGTAAAACGCATCCTAATAGATCAAGGCAGCTCTTGTGACATCATGTATGTTAGATGTTACAAGGAGCTAGGCCTTCACCCAGACGACATGGAGCAATCGAATGGCTCGATGGTCAGCTTCAATGGAACGCCGACGTGGCCACTGGGCGCTACAAACTTGGAAGTACAGGTCGACACTAAGAAGATCAGGACAGAATTCATCGTGATTGATGCGCCTTCTCCTTACAACATCATATTGGGAAGGTCATGGTTGCATGCAATGGGGGCAGTTTCCTCAACGTTGCATCAACTATTGCGGTTCCCAACAGAACATGGGATTGAAGAAGTCAGAGGAGACCGACTCTGGACCAAAAATTGCTCAAGTGGCGAGAATGAAAACAACTGCGACATACAAGAACCAGGGAAGGTAGAAATTGAAGGTGAGGACGTGGAAGTCCTAGATGATGTCGGCAAGGAGCCGACCGAGAAGAGCGAGGAAACACTGAAGAACATCCTCGTTCAGGAGGGTGATGAAGAGCGCTTCTTTCTTCTCGGCTCAGGCTTAGCCGAAGAAGAAGAGAAAGAACTGGAAGCTTTTTTAAGAACAAACATAGAGGTGTTCACCTGGGCACCTTATGAAATGCCTAGCATTGACCCCGAAGTCACATGTCACAGACTGAACGTCGACAGGTCGACTAAACCTGTAATACAGCGAGCTAGAAGACTGACGTTGATGCACGTCAAAGCAGTAGAGGAAGAGGTAGACAGACTTCTGGAAGCCAAGGCCATTAGAGAAGTCAATTATCCAACATGGCTATCAAACACTGTGGTGGTAAAAAAGAAAAACGGTAAATAGAGGGTCTGCGTGGATTTTACAAGCCTGAATAAAGCCTGTCCCAAAGACAGCTTTCCGCTGCCCAAAATCGACCAATTAGTAGACGCCACATCTGGACATGGAAGAATGAGCTTTCTAGACGCTTATAGGGGGTACCACCAGATAGCCATGTACCCCCCAGACGAGGAGAAGATAGCGTTCATCACCCCAAAAGGCCTGTACTGTTACAGGGTGATGCCTTTTGGGCTGAAAAACGCAGGAGCAACCTACCAAAGGCTGGTAACCAAAATGTTCAAACACCTGATAAGCCAAACAGTAGAAGTCTACATCGATGACATGGTCGTGAAGACCAAGGAGCCTAAGAATCATCTTGCCGACCTGAAAGAGGTATTTGAAATACTCAAAACATATCGGCTCTGACTCAACGCATCTAAATGCACGTTTGGAGTTGGATCTGGTAAGTTTCTAGGATACCTGGTAACAAGAAGGGGAATAGAGGCCAGCCCAGATTAGATCAAAGCCATCCTAGATCTACAAAGCCCAACATCGGCAAAATAAGTTCAAATGCTCACTGGCAGGGCCGCAGCCCTAAACAGGTTCATAAGCCGAAGTTCAGACAAGTGTAAACCCTTCTTCAAACTGGTAAAAAAGACCGCAGATTTCCTATGGACTGAAGAATGTGAAATTTGCTTTGGCCGACCTAAAAATGTCGACCATGGCCCGATCCTCTCAACACGAACACAGGGAGGAGTTGTTTTTGTACTTAGCCGTATCGGAACACGCAGTAAGTGCAGTGCTAATCCGAAAAGAGCAAGGAGAACAGAAGGATGTCTATTATGTAAGTAAAACCTTGGCCGACGTAGAAACAAGGTATCTACCGCTAGAAAAGTTAATGCTAGCCTTAGTAATGGCCTCAAAAAAGTTGAACCACTACTTCCAGGCACACAAGATAGTAGTGCTAACAGAGCACCCACTGAAGTCCTTATTACAACAAGGAGACTTAACAGGAAGAATTGCAAGGTGGGCAGTAGCCTTGGGCCGGTATGACCTGGAGTTCAGGCCTAGAACAGCAATTAAGGGCCAGGTTTTGGCCGACTTCGTGACAGAATTCACGCCTGAATCCATCGAACGTCGGGCTTCGTTGAGCCAAGATGAACGAGGTCCCAGCAAGCAAGGAGAATTCCAGCCAAAGGCCAAGGAACAAAGGAAGGAAAAGCTCAGACCCTGCAGCATCTACATCGGCGACTCATTCAAACTGTTTGTCGATGGAAGTTCAAACAGACAAGGAGCGGGGGCAGGAGTGCTGCTGATATCCCCAGATGGGGAAATAATAGAACAATCCATCCGTTTGGGGTTCAAGGCCTCAAACAATGAAGCAGAATACGAAGCATTAATTACAGGACTAAAGCTGGCAGTAGCAGCAGAAGCAGATGAGGTAATAGTTTTTTGTAATTCACAGTTAATTGTTAACCAGTTAACAGGAGAATTTCCAGCCAGAGACGAGAGGATGTCGGCATATGCAAAAGAGGTCATCAGATTGGCCCTGTTTCAGAACTGCCGACTTCTCCAAGTAAACCGAGATGATAACAACCACGCCGACGCGTTGGCTAACTTGGCAAGTTCAATATAGACTGGAAAAACAAGAACGATTATGATTGACTATATGTCGGGCCCGAGCATAGAACCATAGAACACAAAGCAAGAAGCAATGTGCGTGGACATGGGGCCAAGCTGGATGGACGCAATTGTTGCATTCCTGAAAGAAGGAAAGCTACCAGAAGACCGAAAGGAGGCACACAAAGTCAGGTTGAAGTCGGCAAGATTCAGCCTGACTGCGGACGGACATCTCTACAGAAGGTCCTTCACTGGACCCCTTTTAAGGTGCGTACACCCTTTACAAGTTGAAGATTTTTTATATGAAATTCATGAAGGAATTTGTGGAAGCCACACTGGGGGCAGATCATTAGCCCATAGGGCCATCACCCAGGGGTATTGGTGGCCCTACATGCAAAAAGATCTTGAGCATCGTAAAGAAATGCGAACAATGCCAAGGTTTGCACCTTTGATTCATCGACCATTCTTGACTGAATCGATATCCGACCCTTGGCCGTTTGCCCAATGGGGCATGGATGCAGTTGGACAACTTCCCAAGCAATGGGCGAGAAAATACTTCTTGGTAAGCAGATTACTTTACAAAGTGGATAGAGGCAGAACCTCTTGCCAAAATCTGAGATGTGGACGTCAAGAATTTCATATGGAAAAACATTATCACCAGATTTGGCATCCCAAGGGCCATCGTTGCCGACAACGGAATACAATTTGACAGCAAACTTATCAAGAACTTTTGTGCGAAATTCAAGATCAAGAATTACTTTTCAACACCAAGTTTCCCCCAAAGTAATGGGCAAGCAGAAGCATCCAACAAAGTAATTTTGGATGGAATAAAGAAGAGGCTGCAGGCAGCAAAAGGAAAGTGGGTAGACGAATTGCCCAACGTACTTTGGGCATATCGGACAACACCGAGAAGATCAACGGAGGAATCCCCCTTTCCCATGGCTTATGGCACAGAAGCAGTCATTCCACTAGAAGTCAGCATTCCAGGGATCCAAACCCAGGAATTTGAGAATGGGACCAATGACATACTCTTAGCCCGAGATCTGGATCTTTTAGAAGAACGAAGAGAGAAGGCTACAATTCAACTTGCAGTATACCAGCAACAGCTTGCCAGAGCTTACAACAAAAGGGTCAACCCAAGAGATTTTCAAGTCGGCGACCTAGTCTTAAGAAAAGTCGTCGGCAACAAGAAGGATCCCAGAGAGGGCAACCTTGGCCCAAACTGGGAAGGACCTTACAGAATTACTTCGGTGTTAGGAAATGGAGTTTATCGGCTTGAAGACAATGAGTGCAAAGCATTGCCAAGACCTTGGAACATTTGTAATTTGAAATTCTTTTATCATTAGATGTTCATTATTTTTGGCCGATGTTATCAATAAAATCTTTTCAGAATTCTTCAAACGCATATGATTGATAAAGATACTTAATATTGTTTCTGAAAAACATGAATAATGAGAACCCAAGTGGAACTTAGGTTTACATTGGGGGCAGAGAGCAGGCAAAGATACAAAATTTACCACTTGTTGAAATTTATAACAATTTACAAGTTGGTCAAACCGATACAAAGTTTACCACTTGTTGAAATTTGTAGCAATTTACAAGTTGGTCAAACCGATACAAAGTTTACTACTTGTTGAAATTTGTAGCAATTTACAAGTTGGTCAAACCGATACAAAGTTTACCACTCGTTAAAATTTGTAGCAATTTACAAGTTGGTCAAACCGATACAAAGTTTACCACTCGTTGAAATTTGTAGCAATTTACAAGTTGGTCAAACTGATACAAAGTTTACCACTTGTTGAAATTTGTAACAATTTACCAGTTGGTCAAATCGATACAGAGATCAACACTTGTTGAAATTTGTAGCAATTTACAAGTGGGAGTCAAGCCAAGATTACTGCTTCTCTTCGCTTGTTAAAATTTGTAGCAATTTACAAGTTGAAGGGACGCCGATGCTATTACTTACAGAATTATGGCAATCTACTGGTTGGCTAAAACCAAAAAAGATGCTTAACACTTGTTGATATTTGTAGCAATTTATAAGTTGAAGTTAAGCCGACATGTGATCATCTGTTAAAATTTGCAGCAATTTACAGGTCGAAGTAAAAGCTAAATATATTGTTTAAACACTTGTTGAAATTTGTAGCAATTTACAAGTAGATCATTGTTTAGCACTTGTTATAACTTGAGGAAATTTTACTGCATATGTTAATACTTGTTGAAATTTGTAGCAATTTACAAGTAGGTTAGACTGAGATCACTATTTAAACATTTGTTGAAACCTGAGAAAAGTTTGCAAAGTCAAACATTGAATAGTATATGCTTTACACTTGTTGAAATTTATGAAAAGTTTGCAGATCAGTATCTTGCCGAAGTAAGACTTATAGTTATAATACCCGAGGTAAGTAACCCCGAGAAGATTGCACAAAAGAGGCAAAGTATGAAAGACATGCAAAATATTCTAAGTATAGAACAATGCAGAAGCAATCAGGAAGAAATCAAAAGACTAAAGCATACAAACAAAAGTAGTCATAGTTGTGTACAAAGAAGGCACATCGGCCATGGAATAAAGCTTACATAATCCAGCAAATAAAAGAAAGTACAAAAAAAGAAAAGAGTACAAAAGACATTCAAGATTCTTCAACATCAATAGATGGTTGGGTTAGGACCTCGGAGGACTCTGGGAGAACCACCTCGGTATCTTTTCCTACCACAACATCGGCTTGTTCTTTTTCCACAACCTCGGCGTCTTTTTCTGCCGCAATCTCGGCATCAATTTCTGCGACTGTTTGATCAAGACTTTTTTCAACCAAGTGAACATCAGATAATGCTTATTCAGGAGTGGCCTCTTTAATGACCTCCTCATCTTCCTTATTAGTCAAGTCAAGGACTTGATCACCCTAAGGAGGAGACTTGGTATCCTTGGGCTTCCTTACTAGAGCATCAGCATCCTTATCCTCATCCTCGGCTTCAGACTCAGATTCATCTTCATCTTCAGTTTGACTTGGAGGTGGAGGAGGAGGGAATGGCAGAGGAATAGCATCGACCTTGCGCAATGGCGAGTCATCTGGGATATTAAGCTTCTTGACAAGAGACATTCAACCAAGGGAGAAACCCCTGTTGCATGCCTGCCTGACTTGAAGTTTGTATTCCTCAGTAATATCCGCCATGCCTTGGGCATATGCCTTTTCATCAGATGCCTTGATCTCGGCATCCTTGGTGGCCAACGCCTCCTAGAGCTCCTTCTCGGCCTGGAGTGCTTTTTCCTCAGCCTCTTTCCTTTGAGCTTCGGCGACATTCTTAATGGCCTCGGCAGATTCAGCTTTTTCTTCAGCTAGGGTTTGGGCTTTAGTAGCAACCTCGGCTTGATCTTCCAATTTCTTCATTTTTGATTGAAGGCCTTTATTTATCTTTTGAAGGGCTGCAAACTCCCTCTTCAAGTCATTTAATTTCTTCCTGGTTTCAAAGGATTGCATGGAGAAGGAATGTGCATGCTGGACAGCCTAAAGGAACACAAAGCAAAAAGTTATTATAGAATTTTACAAATATGGAGAGATGAGGATAAAACAAGTTACCAAGTGAAGACACTTACTTGCACACAGCGTTGAAGCATAAAAGCATAATTTTCGTACTCACTCATTTCAGCATTCTTTTCCAGATCACCTGGAAGAAGAAGAACGGTACTAAGTGCAACGCCGATATTTATATCGTCGGCGCTATCACTGGCTAGGACAGGCTTGTTCTCCAAAGTAATTGCAAGCGTCCAGGGGACATTTGGTACCTTGGACTTTGAAGTCGTCGCAGAAGAAGACCTCGGCTTCTTTGATTACTGGGACTCTGCTAGTTGAGTTTCAGCAGACCTTTTTTCCGAAGCAGAAGCAGTCTTCTTGCTCTCGGCCAATTGTGAGATGGGCAAAGCATCCTCAGCCTCAGCCTCAGTAGCTTTGGTCTTTGGCTGAGCCTTCTTTGTTCTTTTTAGTTTTGGTGGGGGCATCATTTGGGTTGGAACCATATCGACATCGGCTGGTAGGTCGGCTAGGAGATCTTGGGCGACAGGCTTTGGGCGAACCATTTCGGCAGTTTTGATAAGTCTGCGCCGGCGTTTTCTTTCAGAAATTGGTACCAAGTATGGTGCCGAGGTGGAAGGTTGATTGGTTGGGTCAGATGTGGACTCTTGATCTGTTCGGGATGAGGAAGCGACTTAGGTTGTGGCAGTAGGTGGAGAAAGGCACTTTTTCACCCTCCTTGGAACGTCGAGCAAAGTGAATTTGTACGTTGGGATGAAGTTCAGTACCAAGGGAGCCTTGCGCTTGTGAATCGGAAGGTCTAGGAGCTTCTTTAGATCTTTTCCAAGAAAATAAGACTGGCGGAAGTCTTTTGGTGGCTTACGAACGTCTGCAAAGAAGAACACAACATTAGAGACAAATAAAATCTTAAGGATAGGGAAAGAACAATTAAGTGATTAACACTGGGCTCTTACCCTTGCCCTCTTTAACCGTTCAAGGAAGAAGATAGAGATGGACATCTTCGTCTGGGCCAAACTCCCAATTTTCAGAAGCAATAAGATAATCATCTCCAGCCCCTTTGTTAGAATCTGGGAGGTCGGCTACAATTTTGAATTCGGTAGACCTGGGCTTGAGGTAATACACAACCTTTTTCTTTCAGGTTAAGGGCGCACATAGTATAACAGTATTGGATGTCGGTGAGGGTGATCCTAACATTCTCTTGCTAGGCTAAAGCTATGATACCATTAAGCACTCTATAGGAGTTAATGGTGAGTTGCATAGGGTTCAGGGTGTAATAGTGAAGAACTTCACGAAAGAGGGGATTGAGTGGGAGCCGAAGTCCACATTCAACAAAAGCCACAATAGGGAAAGGCATCGTATTATCTGTAGGCATGATGGAGTCATCATCCCCAGCTAGCTTAAGGTGAACATCATTAGGAATAGAGAACTCTTGCCTAAAGAATTTGAGTTTGGTTGGGGTGTTTACCCTATGTCTCCACATACCCATGATTTTTGTGTAAAAGTACTTGACTACAGAAACAGAGTACTCTGAAAGGGTTACTGGGACCTCGGCTTAAACCTATGTATATACTGGTAAGGATTGTTTCAGTTTTTCCTAAGAATTGAAGGTTCTATAAACAAATTCCAACCCTAAATCTATGAAAGCAAAGATTGGAGGCTCGAATCTGAGAAAAACACAAAAAACAAGAAACAAGAACAAGTTTTTAGAATCAAGAACGAGGGTGGGTTATCAAGAGCCTAAATAATACAAAGAGTTGAAGGCCAAGAACAGTGGTGAAACAGTGCAAGTGTTCATGACATGTGCAAAATCATGAAATAAGATGCATTCAGGAGAATGATTCACAAATTAAATGCTTGAACAGAACAGTAAAAACAGGAAATTTCAGAAACAATCAAGGACTGGGAAAGGAAGGGCCAGTTGCTTACCAGACGAAGTGAGGCCGGAACAAAATTCGCTGAGGACAAACGACGGTTGAAACAGTAGCGAGAGCTTTGCAGAAATGGAAGAATGAAGACAGTTGCAGAGCTTCGAGCTTGAACAATGGCGAATTCAAAGGAACGAGTTTAAAGAGAGAGAAAGCAAGAGAAAATTGATATGCAAAAGTGAAGGAAAAAAGGAAAGATGGAAAAGTTTTGTTAAAATGTGAAACGGCGGCAAAATAAGACATTTAGTGCGCCTGGAAAATCGTGATCGTCGGTAGCGCGAGCAGACAGCTGAAAGACGGCTTACAAGCGCGTCACAGACACGGGCCAATAGAGATATAACACGTAAGTGAAACGGTTGAAAAGTGATACATGACAGCTCATGCGCGAGGGAGAGTTCATTTGAATTCTTGTTTTTGAAAGAAGACATGTCGGCCTGAATTGAAAGACCTCGGCTGAGAAATTCTTAAGCCGACGTATGAAAAAGAGGATCAATATAGGTTCCATCGCCTCACAATGCCGAGGTAATAGAACCTAGGGGGCAATTGTGGGGATATATTTTCTGAGTACCAACACGTGGCAAGGTGACGCCGATGTGTCAGCCGAGGTGCCATGTGTCCTGGTCGTGACGCCGAGGTCATCTCGGCAATGCCGAGGTCATCTCCGAAGATATCGGAATCCGAGATAAGTGGATAGGGGACAAGAGTCCTAGAATAAAGAGGAAACTCAACCTGGATATGGACAAGAGTCCTAGATTGGGAGAAGACTTCAGTTTGGGTAAAGATAAGACTCTTAGAGAGTTTATCCTAATCTTACTGGGAGTCCAAGATTAGCAGTAATCCCGAGTCCATAGAAGTTAGGCTTCTATTGGGACTAGGTTTATGTTGGCTATAAAAGAGAGTACCCCCATGGGTCTAAGGTATGTTTTATATACTCAAGCTTGTGAGTTGAATACTTGATTATCTTTGAGAGATATACTGACTTGATCGTCGGAGTGCTCCCGGGTGGAAGAACCACCGCCGGAGCCTTTTCTTTCTGTGCAGGACAGCAGGGTGCCATCTATTCTACCTGTGTTCTACAGCTGAATCACTAAGGAGAGCAGTGTGATTAGAAAATCACTCACACAATATATAAATTTGTTTTGAACTCACCAATGAAGTCCGTAGCAAGCCTTCCATTACAAAACCTTCCAGTTGGAACTTGGTTTGGAAAATCTCTCCCATAAGGCAGAAAGTTGCTCTTGAAGATAGTCCCAATGTGGTTGTTGTTCCCAGGGTCAACTGTTGAGTCTCCAAACACTAAAATAGCTTTAACTGAGTTGTTCAAACCCTTTTGCTTTCCTAGAGTTTGAGCCTGGGCTTTAGGTGATGAGATACTCATCATCATCAACACATAAAGAAAAAGTTGAAGCAAAAAAAGACGATGGAAAAGAGTGAAAAAATGCTTTAGAGAGGAACACATGTGGGTGAAGTAGAATGAAAACAAAGGAAGCTTGTTTGGTTGTGTAGAAAGTTGAAAAAAAATGGAGTTTTTGATTCCAATGTTATAGAAATTTTGGGTCACATAAATAAGGAATATTGAAACTTGTACTATTATATTTTTGTGGGTTGATAGATGTGGCTGGCAAACCAAACTCTTTCACAAGTCTCAACCTCCTTGTGAAATTAAATTTCTTTGGTAGTGTTGACAAGAAAATTGTATGTGTGACAAAAAATGAAGTAACTGAACTGTCCTGTTAAAACACACTGAAATTTTTCTGTTTCAAGCAAAGGATAGAGACCCCTAGACAGTGCTATGACATTGTTTTAGTACCTGTACTCAGTGGGAGAGATGGATGGTTTAGAAACAAAAATGATTTAGACCTCTAAAAATAGATCTCTAATAGAGCACTAATTTGTCTTTTTCTTCTCTATTTTTTGTCTTTTACTTCACTGTTGTTTTTTTTTTTTTTTAATGGGTGGACAGTTCATTAGAGTTGCACTGTAACAACTCTAATTAGAGCTCTACACCATGACTGTTTAGAAAATGATAGCTGTCTATAGCTATAGTTTTGTTTTTTGTTTTAAAACAATGTAAAAAAATAAAACTTGAAAAAATTTGATATATAGTTTTCATTTTAAAAAAATAAAATGAATTGATTTAAAAAAATTTTGAAATGTTTGAAAATGAAAGAAATATACTTTTACTTATTTTTAATATAAGTTTTTGTTATCTCTTCTCCTCTGATATTGTTGGCCATCATTGATCAGTGATCAACTTTGGCCACCTTTTGGCCAAATGTTGGCAAGTTCCAACCACCTTTTGATGACTAACAGATCTCCATTCGTGACCTTCGACAGCCCTTTGGCTACTCCCATTGCCAAGTATCACATCCATTCACTATCAGTGGCAACCACCTCTAATAACTCACCAAACATATTTCTTTATTTCTGTTTTTATTTTTCTTTTCAAAATATTTTGTATACCAAACAAGAGTTTTCGCTTTTTTATTTTGTTTTGTTTTGTTTTTTTATAAAAAATAAACAAAAACTTGTGTATTGTTTTTTATAAAGAGAAAGTAAGAAAATGACAACTTTGTCGAGCGACACCGTAACAAATAATTTTCTTTTATCCTAATATTATACAAACAAAAAAGTAAACATAAAACCAATACAATAATAGGATCAATTGTAGTAGTCTGCCAAAGTACAAGACAAATTTGGCTCACCAAAACAACATTTTTTTTTTCAAATGTCGACAATATTATTTGTTGTGCCAAATTTGCCAACATGTTTGACATTGTCAAACTTACCACATGATCAAGAAGCATCGCTCCTTCCCTCTAATGTTTTCTAGAAAAAAAAAAGTATATTTTATTTATTAAATTTAATAAAAATGTATAAAAAAATATCTAAAATATTCATTTTTGTTGAATGTATTGACTAAAATATTTTTTTTGACAATTTTACTTAATGTAAATACATAAATAATTTAGATTGAAAACAAATCAAAAGATTCATGTTTAAATTGACAAAATAAAATTTAGAATTTATTTTGTTACAAAACTCAAATTCTAGATTTTTTTTTTTTTTGTTTTTAATTGTAAATTTTCCTCTTTTTTTTCTAACAAAATTTTTGGGTTGGTTTACTGTGTTTGGATCCAGTGGAAATTGCTTTACAGCAACATTGCAATAAATAAGGTAGATTATCTTAAGAATAATGCTCTATATGTATTAATTAATATACACATTAGTGTAATAATAAATGATGTGATATTATTTGTATAGTTTTAGATATTTATAACTTGTATAATAAATATGATCAATAATAATATCATAAGACTAATTGATATATTAATGTGTACACTAATTAGTATATATAGTACCACATTTATCTTAAGGTTCCGTATTTAGATGTTTAAAGAAAGAAGTGAAGTGATGAACAACCCTCCAAAAAGTACTTGCATATTTTTGAGTCCACTCTTATTTTTATTGCAAATCAATTGTACGATGATGCAAGGGGAATTAATTATCCCAGAATCTTATACTTTCAGCTTTAATTAATGAAGTTTCCGTTTATAAAAAAAAAAAAAAAATGTTGACAAAAAAAGCGCTATTCATGAGCAAATAGTCCAACTAAAAATTATTCACTGGGCACTTGTGATTAAGTGTATGAGGTTCTCTAAAATGGAGAAATTTTATTTTGCTTCATGAGCAAATTCATGTGGTGTTTTAATTTGAATTTCATTGGTTAAAATAATGAGATTTACTTCTTTTTTTTTTTCGGGGAGTGTCTTACCACTATGAATGATGTTGAACAAAGCGCCAAGATTATTAGATAACTTCTCCTATTTTAACTATAAAAAAATAAAAAAATTCCTTACACCACTTTTTTAATTACAACATTATCTTTTAAAATTTTAAATTTTCATTTTATCATTTTGAGAGAGAAAGAGGATCTTAGATTTGGAGAAAGAAGAAAAAAAAAAAAAAAAAAAGAGAAAAGAGGACGGTAGATCCAGGGATGGGTTGGCGGGAGGGGTTGGGGGGTGGTGGCGACATGTAGAGGTAGTAGGTGCAGGCATACGTCAGGTCGGACCGAGTTTGGATTGGGCCGACACTACCTAATAAGGAATTTTGTGTTTCTCCAAGTTCGGCATGTCTCTAACATCGGGTCTTTACATTTACCCAAGTCCGTCCAAAAAATTAATTATAAATCTCAAGTTCACCTATCAGGTTATATATTAATTTTTTAAAAAATATTTCATAATTAAATTTAATCATATATTATATTTCTTAAATAAATATATTGGCAATATTATAAATTGACGGATTTTATGTATAAATTGAAAGATTTCTTAAATAAATTCAATTAAACATTAACACACATGTGAGTTTTAATAAAATTAACAAAAATAAAGTCTAAATCCCAACCAAAAAAATATATTTTAACATATCATAATTAATTAATTAATTTAATAATGGGTCATGCCTGGTTGGATTGAAAGTATTAAATCTTAAGTCCAGCTCATTAATATATCAAGTCGAAAATGTTAGTCCAATCCAACCCTATGAGCTAATATAATCTCCTCAAGCCTTAAAAAAGTAGGGCCAGGCCAATTGGTCCATATTCACTCCTAGATAGTGATGAAAGAATGGGTGTAAGAAAAATAAAGTTTATGGTTTTCTAGATTTTTTTTAATACTTTTGAGTGATTTTAAATAGGGATAATATTATAATAAAAAAATTTAAAATAAAGAATTGTGAGAGCCGAATAATTGGACTTACTAGTCAACAAACAAGGCACATCCAAGCTCACCCAAAATGAGCCAAACTTAGCAAGACCCACTGGGCTCAAACAATTTTTTGCGGAGTAAGCCCAAAGGGTGGCTGAAGTACATTCCAAGTATGAGATGCAGTGTTGGGGCCGAATAGGTAAGGGATCTGGGCATAATGATCCACTTTAAGTAGGCTCAAGATATCCCTTTCTAGAAGTATAGTAGGGGAATGGATTCTGACATGGCAATAATCAAAAGCTACTGGAGAAAATATCTAGAAAAATGTCTATAAAAAGAAGGTTATGGTGAATGAAAAATGTATACTCTAAGAACTTACACCTTTAAAAATATAAACATTACATCATCTCTTCTAAAGAACTAACTTGTTCGTCAGAGTGTTAATTCCAACACCCCGACTGAAACACTTTCTTGTTTCAGGTAGTAGAACGAGGATCTCCCAATGACATGTTTGAAGTAAATGAGTATCGTAAAACCATTCCTCATAGGAATATAAGGAGATTGTTTTGTTGTGCAATTAGAAATTCCCAAACTATATCAGTGTGATATTTGAATGTGGTAATGGAATTCAAGGTGTATTGTGTGAATAGAAATACTCTATACTACAAGGAAAAATATTTAAAAAGAGTTTTCAATTTAAATTTCAAGTATAGATTTCAATTTTGGTATGGAATGATCATTAGTCTATATGAATGCATTTGTACTCATTACTTTAGGTTTGCCAACTAGAAGCTCATAGAGTTTTATCATTATTAATTTTTTAAAAATACCTACATTTATACGATTTCTCATTTCCTACACTCTTAAGAAAATGTTAGATATAATTTTGAAAGCATAAATAAATAAACAAATTTGCTTGGATATTTAAATCAGTATACCATGGCAACAAAACCTTCTTCAAGTCCTTGAAAGATTATTTAGTGGTTTTCACACTACTTATTACTCGATAGTTCTCTCTTAAATTCTAATAAAAAATATTAAGTCTTATCAATCAAGTTACAGCACTGTGTAAATTTGTTCCAGGACCACCTCACGTTATTGCCTTTGAGTGAAGGGTACACCTACTTAATTTGTTGTACTTTGTATTAATTGACTCTTTAATTCTCTTTGCAGTCACTACCGCAGGTGATGGCTTAATGGAGAAAGTAATTCTCTCCATAGGGGTGCTCAAGTTCGAATTTTGAGAGATGCGAAATTTTTTATACTGACTCTTTTGAGATCTTGTACTATATTTGATCAATTCTGGGCTTTTCTGTGGTATATGACTGAGATCTATTGGTGCCTTAATAGTAAATTCCTTTCTATAAATTGAGTTAAATCTAACCGGCAATTGAATACCTCAAAACCAAAACCTACAGATGCCGCGACGACACCACATAGTATCCTTTCTTTTTGTTTAAAAAAAAAATTCCTCTTTACAGTCAATTGTGCAGTACAATACTCTGTGCATAGCATTCAGGGAAGCAAAGGAAAAAGTTAAAAAATTTAAATAAAAAAAATTAAAAATAAAATTTCTAGTGTACATTTAAACGTATGATGTGAGTGACAAAATAAAAATAGTTCACATATTTTTTTTTATTGACAATTAATTGGATATTTTTTTTGAATTCCGTAAATGAAAAAATGTTATTATTGCATAATTTTTGTAAGAAAATCAACATTATTTACTTTAGATGATTAAAAACTACCTTAATACATGTCAACTGGTGGGTTTTTATTTATTTATTTATATTTTATTTTAGCGGGTAACTATGTTCGATAAAACTCAAGGGACTCCGGTAGCCAATGAGGATGGGTAAATATGAAGGGTAGTTTGGTGGATACGAAGGGTTCTGAACTTGAATATAAACCAGAAGTGAAGAACAACCTAGGATTGGCGGTGATCCAGCCCACATGTCTATACTTATTCATTTAGGATCAATTACACTTTGTCACCCTTTTAAGTTATATATTTTTTCATTTTTTCATTTTCAACTTCTCCTTCTTCTTTTTTTTTTTTTTTTTTCTGTGTCATTAATGTTTGTAACTTTTCTCAATTTGCTTCCAAAACAAACTTCCACCCAATTTTGGATAGAAAATGCCACATTGCGTGACATGGCATACAGATGGTTTATTATACTTTGCCTCTCTTAAGTTTTATAACTTCTTTAAAATTTATTTTGACTCTTAAAATATATAGGATATAGGGTAAATTACACTGACACCCCTTAAGGTTTATGTTTATTACAGTTGTCCTTCTCACCTTTTGGAAATTACATATTTCTCCCTGAGGTTTAAAGTTTCATTATAGATTTCCCCTTAGCAATTTAATTTTTTTAAATACCAATTTTGCCCTCACAAGGTAAATTACATTGACACCCCTCACATTTTAGAAATAACAATCCCCTCCCTAAGGTTTAAAGTAGCATTATCAATTGCCCCCTTAGTGAGTATTAGTTAGAAAAATAAAATTCATTGAAAAAAAATTAATTGGAAAAAAAATTATTTGAAAAAGAAAATAATTTAATTGAAAAAAAAATTTGTTAGTAAAATTTTTAAATTTCTGTTTAAAAACCAAAGTAAACTCATTTTTTGAATTTACATTTTTTTCTCAAACTTACAAACTTAGACAACAATTTATAAACTAAAAAAATTATTAAACAAGTTTTTATGACAGTTTTTAAAATTTTTGTAAATATAAATTGAAAACTAAAAACAAAATGGTTACCAAACAGGCCTCAGATGGTAAAAATATCGTAAAATTACCAACGTAAAAAATGACTTATCAAAAGATTCCTAGGCTATGTATGGTTTGATTTTTAGAAATTCTTTTTAAAAATTAAAAATTAATTTGGTTAAGAAATAAAAAATAATTATCATTTAAGGATAAAAAATAATTATCATTTTAACTTTTGGGCAAGTTATATGTATACGTATGGCTGTTTCAATTTAATTTTTAAAAAATTATTTCTAACTGTTGAAAATAAGCTTGATAGGCAGCCATGGTAGGTAGCCAATCACCCACCATATTTGACAGCCTCCATTGTTGAAGAAAGATTGGCAGGAAGTAAACAATGGCTGCAGGCTTTCACATTATGATTGTATGCTTTTAAACTGTCTAGGCTATCTATAAATAACTATTGTATTATGAGAGTTAAAGGTGTGGGAGAGAAGTAAAAGAAGAGTGCTCTTTGTATTTGTTTAAGAATTATTCTAATAAATTGAATTTCTGTTTGGTTAGATTTTAAGCCTCTTCTTGTGAATCACCAACAGTGGTTTCCACCCAATTTCCACCAACAGTGGTATTAGAGCCCGAAGGTAGCTTGAATTTGCAGAAATTCTACAAAATTGCAATAACAGAGTATGTTTTTTCGAAAATTGCCCAAAAATCAAAGTGGTCGAACTCCATTTTTGATTACATCAAATTGAATCTCTCGACGAGACGAGCACAACCGTGCAAACCATGTCAAAAACGCAGATTGGACGGATCCGCATGGCTCCACGCGCTTCCGACGTCGTTCTCACGTGCCCCCACTTGCCCAGGCGCCACACGTGCACGTACTAGAGTGACGTCATCTTGTGACGTCATCGAGCCGCACCGACGTTGACCAAAGCCGCCAAGCCGAGCCGTCAAGCTGTTGACCGAGCCACCGCTGACTGAGCCAAGCCGCGTTGACTGAGCCGTTGAATCAGCCGCTGACATCAATGCACGAAAAAATAATCCGGTGTGCCGCGGCTAAGTTGCAGCTACAGATCTGAGTCGTTCAACTTGTTTTGGCTTGATCTGACCCATTCGGAGTCTGTTTCGGGTGATCCAATAGTGCTTTTCAACTATTTGAAGTATTCCGGACACATCTGTATGGTCAAAATTTGCAAATTCCATTCTAAAAATTTGCAGATTGTTAAAGACAACCAATGGCCAACACAAACAATTTCTTTCAGCCCTAGTTTCCAAAACTCAGCAAGGAGAACTATGAAAATTGGAGTATTCAAATGCAAGTCCTACTAGCCTCACAAGATTTGTGGGAGTTAGTGGATCGAGGATATGACGTGCCAGCTACTCTCGAAGATAAAGGAAATTTAAATGATACTTAGAAGACGGCGTTAAAAGATTCAACGAGGAGAGATAAAAAGGCCTTGTATCTACTCTATCAAGGCATTGATGAATCAAGTTTTGAGAAGATTTCAGCAGCAACAACCTCTAAAGAGGCATGGAGTATTCTTCGAAATTCACACCGTGGAATTGAGAAGACGATCAGAGTTCGACTACAGGTGTTACGTGGCGAATTCGAGATGCTGCACATGAATGAGAATGAGTCAATTTCTGAGTACTTTAACAGAATATTGACCATTGTTAATCAGATGAGAAGATATGGAGAGAAGATGGAATCTCTTCAAGTGATAGAGAAGATTCTCCGATCACTCAGTTCCAAGTTCGAGCACATGGTTGTAGCAATAGAAAAGTCCAAAGATCTCAGTGCCATGACCACCGATGAGTTGATGGGCACACTTGAGATTCATGAACAAAGAATCAACAAGAAGACTTCCTCAAGTTCTCTAGAGCAAGCTTTTCAATCAAAACTGTCTTTCAGAGATGACAGAAACGAGCAAAGGGAGACATCACAAAGAAGCCGAGGAAGAGGCCGTAGTTACAATAACCAAAGTTCTGGTTTTCGAGGAAGAGGTAGAAGAAGTCCAGCCAGAGGAGGAAGAAGTCAACCACACTTTGCTCCAAGAGGAAGAGCAAGAGGTAGAGGAGATGGTTACAACAACTAACCAGGATTTAACAAAAGTAATGTTCAGTGTTACCAGTGCCACAAGTTTGGGCATTATAGTAATGAATGTCGAAGTAGAGCAACAACAGAAGTCGGCGAGCAAGCAAATTTTTCCGAGCAAGAAACAAACAAAGTTGGACCTACAGTCCTGTTTGTTCACCATGGAGACACTGAAAACCAAAACAATGTTTGGTATCCAGATTCGGGAGCCAGTAATCACATGTATGGTAAAAGAGAGTTGTTCATTGAGCTTGACGAGACTGTACAAGCACAAGTCTCATTTGGTGATTCTTCAAAGACTCCAGTGAAAGAAAGAGGTAATATTCTGATCAAGCTCAAAAATGGAGATCATGATTATATCTCCAATGTTTATTATGTTCTTGCCATGAAGAACAACATTTTGAGTATGGGACAACTCCTACAGAAAGGATACGACATCAGTATGAAAGATTGTCATCTTACCATCAAAGACAATCCTAGTAATTTGATTTCTCGGGTGAGAATGTCCAAGAATCGGATGTTTGCATTAAACATCCAACATGATACTGCGAAGTGTTTAAGGCCTTGTTTGGCATAACCTATATAATCCATCTTTTTATCTTTTTATCTTTTTTCCATCACATCACCTCTCTACTTTTTTGCACATCTTTTCGTAAAAAGACAAAAAGTGCACTTTTTTAGGACACCCCAAACCAACCCTAAATACCATCATCAAAGACAAGGACTGGCTATGGCATTTGAGGTTTGGACATCTCAACTTTGGAAGCTTGAAGTTGTTGTTAAGCAAGAATATGATGAAAAGGCTCTCTCATATTGCTCATACTAATGAAGTCTGTGAAAGCTGCATTCTTGTCAAGCATCACAGAACTAGCTTTGCCAAAGAAGTGAAGTGGAGAGCAACAAAGCCGCTGGAGTTAGTGCACACTGGTGTGTGTAGTCCATTGAAGCCGGTGTCAAATAGACAGAATAGATATTTTCTCACCTTCATTGATGATTATAGCCGAAAGACATGGGCGTACTTTCTTAAAAGAAAGTCGGAGGTGTTCAGCATCTTCAAAGAATTCAAAGCTTTTGTAGAAAAGCAAAGCGACTACTACATCAAGACATTGCGATCAGATCAAGGTGGAGAATATACATCAGATGCTTTCGAGAAGTATTGCAAAGAGTAGGGAATCAAGCATCAAACAACAACATCCTATATGCCACAGCTGAATGGTGTTGCTGAAAGGAAGAATCGCACAATCTTAGATATGGCAAGAAGCATGTTGAAAGGAAAGGGACTACCTAAGCAATTTTGGGCTGAAGCCATATCATATGTTGTGTATCTACTAAATAGATGCCCAACCAAGAGTCTTCATTCTATGACTCCAGAAGATGCTTGGAGTTCACGTAAACCAAGTGTCAACCATCTCAGAATATTTGGATGTGTTGGTTACACCAAGATTCCAGAAGTAAGAAGAACCAAGCTCGATGATAAGGGAGAAAAATGTATCCTTGTCGGATATGGAGATAGAACAATGGGATACAAGTTGTATAATCCCATTACCAAAAAGGTGATCATGAGTCGAGATGTGATATTTGAAGAAGAAGAAGCTTGGAACTGGAATCAAGATGAAGTTGTCAAAGATGCAGAACTCATTCTTGAAGATGAAACATCAAAAGCTCCTGTTGAAATCACAAGAGAAGTTCAAGATAAGCCACAAACTCCTCCACATAGAATTCCTGCACCTAGATCGCCAGTTTCTCACAGAAGTACTGCATCATCATCATCATCATCATCATCATCAGATGATAGTTTTTTCAAACAACGAAGACCAATGAGAAATTTGCAAGAGATATATGAAGCTACAGAAGAAGCAGATCTGAATTTGTTCTGCTTACTCGTAGATAGTGATCCACTTACCTTCTCAGAAGCCATCGAAGAAGATAAATAGAATAAAGCAATGGATGAAGAAATTCATGCCATTGAGAAAAATGACACATGGAAGCTTACCAGTCTACCAGAGGGGCACAAACCCATTAGAGTGAAAATGGGTATACAAGACAAATAGGAATGCACAAGGCGAAGTGCAACGCTACAAGGCAAGGTCAGTACCAAAAGGTTATAAGTAGAGAGCTGGAATTGACTATAGAGAGGTGTTTGCTCCAGTTGCACGATTGGAGACTATCAGGCTAATGATTTCTTTGGCTGCCCAACACAAGTGGCAAATTTATCAACTTGATGTGAAATCTGCATTTCTTAATGGTTTCTTCGAAGAAGAAATCTATATTGAACAACCTTCGGGGTATGTTCAGAATAGGCATGAAGGCAAAGTGTACAAATTGAAGAAAGCACTTTATGGATTGAAGCAAGCTCCGCGTGCATAGAATACTAGAATTGATCAGTATTTTCATGACAATGGTTTTGAAAAATGTCCACATGAGCACGCACTATATTTGAAGAAGGAAGCTAATGGAAGCATGTTGCTTGCTTGTCTTTATGTTGATGATCTAATCTTCACTGGAAACAATCCAGCCATGTTCAAAGACTTTAAAAGAAGCATGGTTCAAGAATTTGAAATGACAAATATTGGATTGATGGCTTATTTTCTCGGCATTGAAGTGGTACAAAGAAAAGATAGAATTTTTATTTCCCAAAGTGGTTATGCCAAGGAAATTCTCAAGACAAATGGAATGGAAAATTGCAATCCAGTGAACACTCCTGTAGACAGTGGAGTGGAGCTCAGAAAAGGTACGAAGACAGGTGATGTGGATCCAACTTATTTCAAGAGCCTAGTTGGAAGTCTTCGCTATCTTACTTGTACCAGGCCAGACATACTCTATGAAATAGGACTGATTAACAGATATATGGAAACACCAGATCAGTCACACCTTTATGCAGCAAAGAGGATTCTTCGTTACATCAAAGGTACAGTCGATGATAGTTTATTCAATAAACCAACTGATAATTTCAGTCTTGTTGGCTACTCAAATAGCGACTGGGAACGTGACTTGGATGAACGGAAAAGTACTACGGGGTTTACTTTCTTTATGAGAGATACAGCCTTCACATGGTCATCCAAGAAGCAAGCCATTGTGACATTATCGACTTGTGAAGCTGAGTATGTTGCAGCTAACGCAGCTGTGTGCCATGCAATATGGTTACAGAACATACTGAAGCATTTGGGATTTTCACAAGAAAAACCCACTAAGATCTATGTTGATAATTGCTCAGCAATTGCATTGGCAAAGAATCTAGTTTATCATGAAAGAAGTAAGCATATTAGCACCCACTATCATTTTATCCGAGAGCATGTGAAAAATAAAGATGTGGAATTATTGCCTTGCAAATCCCAAGATCAGCTTGCAGATATTTTCACAAAGCTATTGAAAAATGATCTATTCAATAGAATGAAGATAATGCTTAGAATGAAGCAACATGGAGAATCAAGCTTAAGGGAGGATGTTGAAAATAAGCTTGATAGGCAGCCATGGTAGGTAGCCAATCACCTACCATATTTGACAGTCTCCATTGTTGAAGAAAGATTGGCAGGAAGTAAACAATGGCTGCAGGCTTTCACATTATGATTGTATGTTTTTAAACTGTCTAGGCTATCTATAAATAGCTATTGTATTATGAGAGTTAAAGGTGTGGGAGAAAAATAAAAGAAGAGTGCTCTATGTATTTGTTTTAGAATTGTTCTAATAAATTGAATTTCTGTTTGGTTCAATTTTAAGCCTCTTCTTGTGAATCACCAACAGTGGTTTCCACCCAACTCTCACCAACACTAACCACTCGAAAGATAAAAAATTATATAAAACGATAATTATTTTTTATTTTTTATTTCTTAACCAAATTAATTTTTAATTTGTAAAATTTTTTTTCTAAAAATTAAACCATACATAGCCTAAGAATCTTTTGATAAGTCATTTCTTACGTTGGTAACTTATTTAATTATTTGTTAATTGTACAACATTTTTACCATCTGAATTCTGTGTGGTAACCATTTTGTTTTCAATTTTCAATTTATATTTACAAAAATTTTAAAAACTGTCATAAAAACTTGTTTGATAATTTATTTTATTTATAAATGGCTGTCTCAGTTTGTAAATTTGAGGAAAAAAACTTAAATTCAAAAAATGAGTTTGCATTGGTTTTTAAACAAAAATTTAAAAATTTTACTAACAATTTTTTTTTTCAATTAATTTTTTTTTTCAATGATTTTTTTTTTCCAACTAATACTAACTGAGGAGGCAATTGGTAATGTTACTTTAAACCTTAAAGATGGGATTGTAATTTCTAAAATGTGAGGGGTGTTAATGTAATTTACCCAGTGAGGGAAAAATGGGTATTTAAAAAAATTAAATTGGTGAGGGGAGAATCTGTAATGAAATTTTAAAACTTAGGGACGAAAATATAATTTTTAAAAGGTGAGGGGGGAACTGTAATAAATATAAACCTCAGGGTTGTCAGTGTAATTTACCCAAATATATATTTTCTACTTGAGCCTTTAATATTTGTAATTTTTCACAATTTACTCCCAAAATAAAGTACAAGCACCTATCCAATTGTGGATGAAAAAAATACCATGTTAGTAGAGCCATGTTACATAAAAAAAATTATATTAAAATTTGAAAAAATTACCAGTAAATCCTATGTGGTAGAATGTTAAACCATTTAGTCCTACAAATATTCTTATGCACCATTTAGTCCTATTATTTTGGCAGATTTATGGGGATGTGATTTCATTCAATTTTATTTGACTTCTATACCCTTCCATGACTGTTTCTTTTAACATTAATCTAGGATTTTACATTACGTATTTTTGGGGATTGAGTACTATCAGTTTCATTGTTTTAACATTCAACTGAGTTCGTGAGTGGCATTTTCACCAAGAGTGCTTATTGATTAACATCGATTTCATATTTACCATTGATTATCACGGTTATCCTTCATTGAAATTTTTTTCCTCATTTGGTTTTTTGGAGGCCGGAAACGGTTGTCACCATTTTTCCCGGTGGTGCAGTTATTTTCGGTTGGTGAGGGTGTTGGATTCTTTGTGTTCACCACGATTCTTGAGTAAGTTTTCATAACGAGGGCTTGTTTTGTTTTATTGTTTTCCCTCCTCCGTTGCTCACGATCTATCGTCTGGATTTATCTGTTATTTACGTCGTTCTTCACCGTTCCTGATTATGTTTGGAACACAATGTATACCATGTTATTTTATGACCATTTTTTTCCCTATTTTTTATTGATTAACATTGGATTCTTACTCATTACCATTGTTTTCATCATTATATTGAATACCATTTTCAACATTATTTTCACATTGTTTTCCAGAATTGGTCATAGAGGCAGTTATTGGTGAAAACGCTGTGTTATTAACATTTCTCTGATCTGTGTGTTCGGAATTGTTTGTTATTAAAATTGTTTTTCAACAGTTTTTAATTTGTCGGAATCGATGTGTAACATGTTTTTTGTTGGCCATTTTTCCTACTGTTTTTAAATTGATTAACATTGTCTTCTTATTCATTGACATCGTCTTCCATCATTTATTATTGATTTTTTTTTAAACATTCCTTCACATTGGTTTTCACCATTTTATGGAGGCTGGAAATGGTGACCACGCTGTGTTCTACACTTCTGTGGGTCATATTTTACAAACAAGTGTGTGTTTCGTTAGTTCATTTTTGCAACCTCTATGTTTGTAATTCATGTCTGCAATATGTCAGTGGGTTGGCATCGATTAATTACAGCAATTTTATGAATAGCAAAACTGTTTTTGTTATGTTTTTTGTCAGGTATGTTGCCATAATAATGGGTTAAACAAATGTGTCACAGGTATGGACGGAGGGATATTGTTGGTGTGTTCGTATGGTTTAGTCAATGTTCTTATTCGATTGCATCAAGATTCGTCATTCGTTCAGATTGTGGATGAAATTTGTGCGAAGTTCGATGGATTGGTACCAGCTGTGGTGTGTTTGATGTTCGATGTTCCCGGGTACAAGAAATTTAAAGTGGATAGTGATGATGATATTCAAAACATGTTGTGCCTTGCTAAGTCATTTGGAATAAGTCACATTGAGGTTCTCATTCAGGAAACTAGTGTTGGTGTGGGGGGTAGTTGTGGATTGCTGGATTCCATGGAGGATGGGGTTATCCCCCGAGATGGTAGTCGGAATGTTTGTGTGGATGAGCAGATGGACTTACTACCAACATATTGTCCGAATAGATCGAGGACGTTCTTGTCGGCCCAATGGGCATATGGGATTACCCATGTGGGACAATTGTTTGGTGGTGGAGCAGGTGAATTTCGTGAAGTTCTATGTAAGTATGCAGTTGAACGTGGATTTCAATTCAAGTACATTAAAAATGATTCCGTTCGAATTACAGCAGTGTGTAAGTTTGCGATGTCAACAAAATGTTTGTGGTCAGTTCATGCGAGGATGTTATCGTCATCTGGGGTGTTATGTATTAAGAGGTTTGACAGTATACATACTTGTGGGGCGGCTGTACGTACATGTAGGAACCCTCGCACAGGGTCTGAGCTGGTGTCTGCAGTTGTTGCGGATAGAGTGCGTGATAAGCCATTGACGCGCCCTACCGACGTTATTTTTGACTTGAAAAATAATTATGGTTTGGACATTAGTTACCGGGTTGCCTGGTTGGGTGTTGAAAAAGCGAGAGGTGAAGTTTACGGGGATCATGCCACGTCGTTCGATCAACTCAGGTGGTATAGTGATGCTGTTATGCAAAAAAACCCAAACAGTTACATTGACCTTGATTTTGATCAAAAAACCGGGAAGTTTGTTCGATATTTTATATCGTTTCGCGCATGTATAGATGGGTTCAATCATTGTCGGCCTCTGCTATTTCTGGATGGAACGTTCTTGAAAGGTAGGTTCAAAGGTAATCTACTTGCGGCTACTGCTAAAGACGCCAATCAAGGTAATGTTTTCATCTAGCTTTCATCTGCAAAGTTCATGATTATTTGATTTCATTTAAAAAAAATGCTTCGTAATAATTTTGGGTGTTAGTTTTACATATTTACTTATGCCAGACTGTTTATGTTGTATGTTTGTTTGTAGGATTGTTCCCGGTAGCCTTTGCTTTTGTTGATTCAGAAAATTCAACCAATTGGGAATGGTTTCTTTGTAATTTGAAAGAAGTTGTTGGGGGTGGTCGAACATTAACTTTCATATCTGACCGTCACATCGGGTTAATACACTCCATACCAATAATTTTCCCTTCTGCGCATCATGCGTTTTGTTTGTTGCATCTCCAAATGAACTTGCGGGATAGAATGAGATATGTAAATGCGTCGCATAAAATTGGGTTGATGCGCAAGTTGCGGGAATGTGCCTACGCGCCCACTGCTACTTGCTTCAACGAGAAATTGGAGGTACTGAAGAAGTCCAGCCCAGCTGTGATTGAAGATTTTTTGAAAGACTTGCACCCAAAACATTGGTCTAATGCGTATTTCAGGTATTCACAGTTCGTGTAATGGGTTATTTTGTATTGTTACGGCCCGCATGTTTCTTTGTAATATGTTTTTGTTATAATTAATGCTCCTTGTGAATTATTGTTTTATCATTTTTTAGTGGCCGACGGTACGGGGAGATGTGCTCGAACGCTGTCGAGTCTTTCAATAATTGGGTTGGACAAGCCTGTCATCTTTCTATTACTAGATTGGTTGATACGATAAGGGGTCAAATCATGGAGCAGATGTCGGAGCACAGAGTTAAATGCACTAAATGGGGCGGTGTAATATCTCCAAAAATGGAGAAAAAATTGGTTGCAGCCTACAACGAAAGCAGGCCATGGTGTGTGAGCCAAGCAATTGATGATGTGTATGAGGTTCACTCCCATCCGCCGGTGTTGGTTAACGTTGTCAAGAAGGCATGTTCATGTTTTCAGTGGCAGATTAATGGGTTTCCATGTTCCCATGCGGTTGTTGCATTCCGTAATAGTGGGAGAAACATTTATGAGTCAATTGAGTCCGCATTTTACGTTGACAGCTTTCGAGCTACTTATAGCGGAACTATATTTCCCATTCCAACAGTGGAGAGGCCGACGTTTAACCCAAATGATTATTTGATAGCACCGCCAACAGTCAAGCGTCCTCCCGGTAGGCCCAAACGGAAGAGAATTCCATCTAAGGGCGAGGTAGTGCAACGTATACGATGTGGGCGTTGCGGAAAATTAGGCACGCACAATAGGAAGACATGCAAAGAGCCGTTACAGACGGTCTGCGATGTGGTTTAATTTTTTCCCTCCACAAAATGGGGTTTAATTGGACTACATTTCTATGTTTCCGATCTATTTTTGACATTGTATTACAATCATTCATTTACTTTTTTGTTATGTTTTTATTCACTTTCGTGGTAATTTACTTCTCCGTTTGTCATGCGTTTAATTTTAGTGGCCACTGTTGAACAATCCAAAACACTGGATCTGTAACACCCAACTACCGTGTCCAATGTTTTTTAATGTTTGAATGTATGTTGCATGTCTGCAATTCAGTGTAAGTCAAACACTAAACGCATTACAGACCCAGTTTTACCAAATTATTCTACTGTCCAATTATTCTACTGTCATTCCATGTTAACCATGTAGCCGATTTATTCTACCATCCAATTATTCTACTGTAATGGCCAATTATTCACTGTCATGCCATATCAACCATGAATACGATTTGCACATGTGTAGTTATGTAGTTTCCAGACCAGCCTTACTCCCACAGTGGCAAAACAGATTCCACAATTTCACTTTGATAGTGCAGCCTCCTGCAATGAGTGGGTGTATATCTGGAAATCATTGTATGCCATGCTCAAACCAAGTTAATGTACCGTAATTCTGCTGTTGACAATGTAATGTTGTCTGTACAACGACATCTAAAATGGGAATGGGCAAGTATTCTACTTGCATGCCATATTAACCACGCAGTGAGTAAAACATGTTCACTCCCACTGTTGCCAACGGGTTTCCAAACTGACTTTGAATAATGTAACCTACTGTGAACATCATATCACACACACACACACGAAGGATCATAAGGCATTATCAAACAATGTCATGCCTAAGCACATGAAAAATTAAACATACATGGAGTAAAATTTTATTTCCTATTCTATTAAGGACAGCACTACACATCTCCACCATACAACAAGGAAACGACAATGGCCTACTAGGAGACGTCAAAGAATTACTTTTCTCACGCGTAATGTTCTAACGTGGTAATATGGAATCCAAAAAGCTTTATCCATTGTTTGCCAAGTAATATCAACATTTAGCTCCCCCCAAAAAAAATTGTTCAAAACAACGTTGAAACATTGCTGCACTGTTTCAGCCTGATAATAAATAAACATATGACAACTAACCACTTGAAATTCCAAATCCTAAAGTTCTATCCTGCCAGAATAACAAAACATCTATGTACGCTTGTAAAAAGGCAAAGAAAAAAACATCGTAACAATGTCCTTCCACATTCCGCAATGAGCAACGTGAATACGCCTTACAGTGTCCTACCACGCAGTCCTCTGCCTGGGTCACTCAGGAACATGTCCACCATCGCAGCTCGTAGCCCAGTTGGTGTCAGTCCGTCCATCGTAGTATCGACTTCTGCCCCACGAATGAACTGCCTAACAATGAAGCATGCGAAAATTCCGCAATCCGACCTGCACGCACAGAAACCGATACCAGCGTCACTTACATAACAAATAAGCAAAACAGTCAACTCATTCTAATATTACAATTACTTACGACTCTGGCTCTTGTTGTGGACAATCCGCAACAGATATGAAAGCCCCATCAAAAAGGTGTGCCCCGATGCCCTCAGCTGTAACTCTTGGTTTCACAAACTTGTTGTGGTGTTCGACGACCCATTCCTTCTGTTGACTTGCAACATGTTAGTGCACATACGTATTTGGTAACATTTAAATCAGCAAACATTATAATCCATCAACCATTGGCATTCATAACTCAATCGATTAAACTAAAATTTTTATAAGAAACATATAACATTTAGTACCGTACTTACAACTTTTAGGGCCTCATTGTAATGCTCATCATGCACTCCACGTCTTGGCCTCATGGAGTTGTAATGTTTCCAATAACCACTTTCCGAATCGTGTGCCATGACTGTCCAGTGTTTTGCATTGTAGATTGGGAATAGCGTGTATCTGCACCCTCGCGCGGCCTTCATGTGTACGTTCAAGTACTTTGTTCGTGAAAGTGCGCTGCTGTTACGCATCATATCCTGTACATTTTTCCCAAATCCATCAAAGTCGTGCCAGATTGTATTCCCAAAAACATGATGCACCATATTTCGTTCAAATCAACGCTAGTCGTGGTACATACCGAACACACACTAGTGTAAACGTATGTCGTGCCCACAAATTCTGCACTTCCAGACACTGTCTTACGCATTTCAGTCAGCATAGCAGCGTATGCATCAATTACCAGCAGCAAATGTTATCCATCACAGCAGCGTATGCATTTCAGTGCACTTTTAATAACAACTTTGTAAATGCATTTGCAGTATGTACTGCTACTGTTTTCGCACGATTAAGTGACAGTACATGCATTCATTTCGTGATGATGTATTAATTATTTCATCTGTCATTTCGTCACATACACATGAACCACAATATAAATGAAACAATGTTCATATGTCAACCTTGAGTTTTACCGGACGAAAACAAATTAATCAATAAAGTGGAAATGCTACAACACGAACTTACATTCCCATGAATGGAATTTTGCTGCACTAGGTCTTTGATGTCCGTGAAATGCACTTGTATTCCGTTATGTCCACCGTCCCACACTATCAACCTACACATCATTAACCATAAGTAAGAACAATCATATCACAGATTTTACAATTAAAACATGTCATAATGCACAACATTCAATACAAATAACTTACCCGTCCCCCTCCAAACTGTACATTCTATCTAGTAGTTTCTTGTCTTCATCCTTCAACATGTTCCACACAGTGTGCCTTCTGTTCATGCCAAATCCATTCCAGGTTTTTCGCTCTACCACGACGTCCTCAACACTGTAAATCACCCCGGGCTCAAATGATTTTCCTAATCTCACATTCGCACTAGCCTGTTGTCGCCCAAAAATGGCTGGATATTCATAGTCGGACAACTTAAATTCCCGTCTTGGTTTTGTTTTCACCTGTTTGACCATCGATGTTATTTTCGGCCCTGAACTTGGTGCAGCGTTTGCGTATTCACAACCACCCATGCCAACGACAGCTGCCCTAACATTTAGATTTCCATCTGCTGCTTGTTCATTTTTTGGACTGCAGTTACCATCCACAGTCGGAAGTATATTCCCATGGGCGAAGTCAATCGTTAAATCTTCAATCCTAGCTTCACGCTCACCAATCTCTAATTCGGTGGTGTCAATGTCTTTGGGTTGTCCTACAGGAGATGCAGATTGCTGTGCACTTTCTACACTCGTGACGTGGCCAGAACCACTCACTTTTCCTGAAATACTGTTGCTTCGTGTTCCCTGATTTGATCCATTATTTGCAGCACATTGTGTCACCTCGTGCACCTCAAAATCATCAAGACTATCCTCCAAGTTACTTATTTTCGACTCCAATCGTTGTACCACCTTGCTGAGCCGTTCAATTTCAGAATCTTTTTCGACAATAGCACTATTTAAGTCCAAAAACATATTTCCAGCATGCCTCCCGATCAATTGTTCCATCGTTTCGAGACGCTTCTCCAGTTCACGCACCCGTGCGTCTTTACTCTTGACTTCGCTCTCCAACTCAGCAATTCTGGCATTACATGATCTGAGTTCATCGTTCATCCTCCCTTGTTTTTCACCCACGGCTTCACCATCCGGAGTGCTGGACAGTTCTAGCAGATCTGGGAACAAGACTGGCCACACTTCCCCACTTGCTACTATCTTCCCACCCAGTTTCGCCTTGCTGGTTGGTGTTGCAGTATTTTTACTCTTGTCCTTGTCTCCACCTTTCAATTCGATGTTACAAGCATTTGTCGTATCCACCTGCCAACAATTGAAACTAGCCTCGACGCTTCCCACATCATTGGTCTGAACAGCAGCCACACTCCCCTCGCACACTTGAGCTGGATCCACAACCATCCTACTTGTATTACATTCGTTGAGCTCATTCGTTGCGGCAGTCAGTTTCAGAATATGACACTCGCTGATTGTCCCTATAAGTTTCCCGCACTGTACCTGGGAATTCAGAACATTGGGGGAAAAAAAAATTATGTTCATGATTTGGGTAAACAAAATTAAAAAATTTAAACAATTTAGTTCCCCACCTCAACGCAGCCTTCTTCCGTGAAATTTAGCAATTTCAGTTTTGCCACAGCTGCTGCAATGTTCCACCGACAAAACCTTGGCGTCACGTTAGGCCGCTCCAGGGTGATGATGTTTGAATGTTCACAAATTAGAAACTGAAATCAAAACAAGCAACCATTATCAAATATCCCCACGACTGCAACAGATTTTGAACTTATTAACAATTAAATCATCTATGTGTTTTGTGACGTTCATATTTTACATACCAAAGAACGCTTCTGACACAACCAAATCACTTTCTCACTGTGGTACATCTCATTTAGAGTGCCAATCAACGTGTACCTTATCGATCCGATCATCTTTGTTTGGCGTCTCCAGCTTATCGATCACACGAACAAATGCCCAACCTATATGCTCCCCGGTGGTTGCGAAAAATAACTTCGCACAAACATATAGGCACACTAGCTTAGCCACATCTTCTTGGTCTTGTTCTGTATGACCACGTATTGCTTCTCCTAGCAAATCTTTTATAACTTTTGATGATATCCGGGTAACATTCGGATAACGTCGCTGAATGAAATCAGATGGGCCCTTCCCACCTTGTGTAAAATCCAACTTCTCCTTCCCACATTGTACCCCGAATATTAACCTGATATCATTATTCCTCATTGGCAACTTAGCTCCACCAATGTGGAACTTCTCGTCGCTGGGGTTGTAACATTGAATGATTCGACAAACCGTTGCATCACACTTCTTGAACGCTTTTGGATCAAGCATATGAACACGAATAGCATCTATCATAACTGAGAAGGGAGTTTTCTGCAGCTGTCTAATGTGTCCGTCACGTAACTCTAATTCAAGCACTGTGCTAATCAAACCGGATATGTTGGATCGGTACATTAACTTCGACGGTTCAACATTAGCTTTGCGAACTTTGTGAACGGGCCCTTTTTTCTTTATGAATGGCAGCCTTGATTGTTTTTTGGTTGCCAGACGTGTCGATGTTTGCGGTGACTTTGTCTCACTGTTTCTTTTACCATTCCTATTTTTGCTGTTACCTGCAACAGAGTTTACATGTACATTAGCACAGCAAAGCAGATAATGAAATCAATTAGTACATCATTAGTTGAACATTAGTCAAGCATTCAATAACCATGTAATATCAAGCAGGTAAAATAGTTTCTGTCATTAACATGCCGTAGCAGCGTTTGTTTTGAACAACCGATTTGATAACATAATTTCTGTACGTATTAGATGTAACACCAAAAAAACAATGTATTATCACGTGCAAAGATAGAAAGTTCACTATTTTCCACTGCATTACATAGAAAATATCGAACGATACTCACGTACTGATGCAACACCCAACCACAATTGCAGTGCACAATTACTTTACCTCTAACTAGATGATGTTCCTTAATTATAAACAAACTTACACATGCGTTATTAGTTCACTTCCAATTGAATGTTGCGTAACACATTACATGAATCCATCACAAATAATCACACACCAAAGACCCCCATACAAATCCAAAAAATGCAGGAAAATATACACCAACAACAAACATCAAACCTACACCCCAAACCCAATTACAAACATTACATTAACATCATATTCACTTCGAACAAATATACACTACCAAATAGTCAAACATACGACTACTTTGATCAGCCTAAATAACCTACAAATCCATACAAGGCAGGGCCATATACACCAACAACAAAATAGCATACCCAGAGGCCAAACCCAATTACAAACATTACATTAACATCAGATTCACTTCGAACAAATATACACTACCACATAGTTTAACATACGACTACTTTCATCAACGTTAAAAACCTACAAATCCATAAAAATTAACCCCACAAATGCAGGGCCATATACACCAACAACAAAATAGAAAAACTACAGAACATACCCAACCATAAAATGACATTTACGTTCCTTTTTACATTTAACAGAGACACATTACCACATAGTCAAACATGCGACCGGATAATACACACATCACGTTTTCGACAATAACCAACCACACTAACACTACCGAAATCTACGATCAACATACCTGGAGACATTATCGCCAACCACAGTCACTTCTACACCTTTACGGAATGGTTTACCAGACGACGCTACCAAGCAGAACACTATCACAGTCTCCCAGTTCGATGGTATCGATGTATCAACCAAAAGGGAGAAGGGTGGTTTCGTATTTGTAGGGTTTCCAGTAAAATTCAATTTCCTATTATATTATCCCAATCAACAACGAATTAACATTGCCAATTGCGAACCTTCAACTGCAAGGCCTAACATTACGCCATTAACATCGGAAAACTGTGCAATCTTCCATCAACGTCTCTTCGTTTCCGCTTTGCTTGGAGAGAGAACAAACATCAATAAACTAGGACGTTTGGGCTTTTCAGTAAATTCCACATTGGACCATTCCTTAATTACCCTTATCACACGTTGTTAAACAGAGTCAAACAATTGGGTAATGTTGTCATTAACACCACATTGGGACCATTTGGATTATAAGAAAAAAGGTAGGACCAAATGGGTTAAAAGATTGGGAATTGGGATTTATTGGTGCATCTCCCTTAAAATTTTAAGATTCAAAACCAAATTCATGTTTAGTTGAATTTTCAAAACTTGTTTTTTAAATTTTTTAACCAAAAAATTTAAAAAGTATATTTACTCCAAACAAGAAAAAGAATATGAAAATAATTAATGCTTTTGATTTTTTTCAATAAGTTGATTTTTCGCAAAATTTCATAAAACAAATAAAATCTCAACTAAACGGAGATGTATTTGACTGTATATGAACAATGGTCGTGGTACATGGGTGGAACATGTAGGAGAAGAAGATAAGAGGTGATTGAGATAAAGAGAGGTAGTGGGGGTTAGGGTAGAAGGAGAGATGAAAGAGTAATGGAAGTTTGTAGATGAATTTGAAGATGCGAAAATGACGGAAATTTGGGTTTGAATTTGGTAGTTTGGATTTTGAATTTTGGGTTTTGGGCTTGTGTTTTGGATTTGGATTTTGAGTTTTGGTTTTTAAAATTGGACAAAATTTGATTTTGTTATAGTGAGAAAAAATATTTTAAAGGTCAAAGTGTGAAATCATGAAACTTAAGGGGGAAATTCTACTATATACACCCTCTATCATATATATCTCTAAGTTATGTTATTTTCTTATTTAATTATGGTTTATATGATTTTTGATTATGCCTTATGTGTTATTTAGTTGTGATCTTTTTATTTTTATTCATTTTTTAATTATGACTTAAAAAATATGAAATTATATTATTTTTCCTTTTTTAGTTATAAGGTGTATATGATATGCACTTAGGAATGGCAACGGGGCGGGGTGGGGCCGAGGACTACACTCCCCGTCTCCGATCCCCGAAAGTGATAAATTCCCTGTCCCCATTCCCGATCCCCGGCAGAAAGCCCATCATTCCTCCCCCCGGGCACTCCTGCCCTTGCCCCTGATCGGGGATTGGGTTTCCTCGACCCCGAAATATCCCCGATCTTTTTTTTTTTTAATTTTGTTCAACACAACAAAAAATAAGAACAAAAAAAAAAAAAAAAAATCTATTTTCATCATCATCAACAACAATCATCAATTTAAAATTAAAAAAAAAAAACTAAAATTGAAGAGAATCACTTCATTTGTTTTCATCATCATCATCAACAATCTGAAATCTGCAAAAAAAATAAAATAAAATAAAATAAAACAGAATCACTCATAGAAATCAAGAAAAACTCTAGATCGTTGAGGATTTAATCTGTTTTCATTATCAAGAAAAATTTAACCTCACTTCTGAAGGGCGGCGATGCCGAGGGGAGTGGTGTCGATGCTGAAGAGGCTGGCTTGCTACAACTCTAGATCGTTGAGGAAGATGAAGGTGAGGGGACGACGAGGATGATGAAGGTGGTTCCGGCAATTGGAGACTACGACACCGCGCCTGAAACCCTAGATAAAACCTTTTCGTTACCGCTGCTGCTCGATCTATTGAAAGAGAGAGAGGGAAGAGAGAAACCGAGAGAGAGAGAGAGAGAGAGAGAGAGAGAGAGAGAAGTGTCGTCTCTGTCTCTATGTGTGTGAGTGTGATTGTGTAATGTTTTAGGATTTAGTTATATATATATAGAGAGAGGGGTAAAATGGTAATTTTACTTTGGAGACAAACCGAGGCAGGATCGAGGATGGGGCTTGGACACTTATCCCCGTTTCAAACCTGAAACTGATTGGGGATTGATTTTTTTAATACCATCCCCGTCCCGTTGGGGGTATTTTTCGAGAAAAAACCGTTCAAATCGGGATTGGGGGATCGGGTCTCTGTTGAGCCGGGTTTAAATTACCATCCCTATATGCACCTAGTCTTTCTCAAAGGGCCAAAGGGTAATTTACCTTTTTTATGTCACGTAGCATCATATGATTGCCTATGTAGCATTTTCCGTCCAAAAATGGACACAAGCTAATTTTGAAAGTAAATTAAAAGCATTACAACCGTCAGGAGGTCAAAGTAAAAAAAATAAAAGTCAAAATATCAAGAAACAAAAGAGGTAAAGCCTAATTTACCCATTTATTTATAATTTATTGGTGACTAGCCCTATGTCAATTATCAACGTTTGATAAAATTGTCATTTTCTGTTTTTATTTATAATGAATATGAATTAAATTTATCTTGTTTTATTTTATAAAAAGTAAAGGGAAAATTGGCCTAAGGTCCCTCCTCTACTTTTGATAGGAGGAGAGGTCCAAAATAATATATTTTGATGGCTAAGGTCCCTTAAATTTATTTTGAGTTATAAAATACCTAAATTACCCTTCATTTATAACATAAATTTGTTTGAATATTATATTGTTGACTTAACTGATAGATTTTGGAAAATCGAATTTGTAGGGGAGATTTCGTCGGAGTTTTCGTCGGAGATTTCAGTGGAGATTTCATGGTGGAGATTTCGTCGGAGATTTCAGTGGTGTTGATGAGAAAGATTGATACGATCGTGTAGATTTTGTTAGAGATTTCGTCGGAGATTTCAGTGGTGTTACAGTGTATTGATCGCGTATATTTTCAGTGGAGTTGAATCAGGTTTGTTTTCGATGGAGATACCAGATGCATTTTGATTTTTGTTTTGAATTTTTGTTCAGAGAGAGGCAAGTTTGATATAGTTGATTTTTATTTTTGGAATTAATTTTTGATTCTTTATTTTTTAATCAATTTCAAAGAGTGTTGACAATGTGTTGATCGCGTAGGTTTTTGAGTGGAGTTGAATCAGGTTTGTTTTCGATTTAGATTCCACATGGATTTTGATTTTTGTTTTGAATTTTTGTTTTGAAGTGAGTAACAAAACTTATTTTCATTCTTTATTTTCTGATCAATTTCCAATAGTGTTGACAGTGTAGATGATTTTGATGTTTATAGTTCATTTTTCGTGCTCTGTTTTTTTATCAATATGCTAATTAATGATAAGTTTTGTTCTATGTTTTTTTAAACCAGAGAAATTTCAAAATCTGCACTTTTGTTTTTGTAGTCTAGAGAAAATTATAAGTGCATATGGACATATTATTAGAAGTTTCTAATGCAGATAGAATATGAGAAAGTGAATGTAAGTTCATAAATTTCTCTGGACTTGTATTTATAGTTCAGAGAAAGTTGTAAGCTTGTTACTCACTTTCAGTTTGTAAATTTCTATGATTGTAAATTTCTCTGGACTTGGATTTTTTTCTATGATTGTGTTTAATAGTTAGCAGTAAATTTCTTTGTGATTCATTGAGTTTCTGTGATTTTGTTTTTTATCATCTTGAAGGTGAATATCAGTTTGTAGATGTCTATGGACTTTTATTTTAAGTTCAGAGAAAATTATAATTTTTAGAAATTTCTCTAGACTGTTATGTTGTTCTTGTGAAGTGTTTCTATGTTAACTAAATTATTTTTGTTGTTTTTTGTTTCAGTTTCAATGGACAGTGCAATGTTGTTGCTGTGTAAATATGGGAATGATACTATTGTCATTAATGTTTCATACGAATTGAATTTTGAGGAATTGGTTGGAATTTTGTGTAAAACATGGGAGAATTTGAAACTTGAGACTATGTGTATTTCATATTCTATTTTGGGCCATCCGAATTGTATGGTTCGAAATAATATTGATTTTTTGAATATGTTGAGGGTTGTTTGTGCACGCGGTGTTGATATAGTTGATGTTTCAGTTACTAGATGTGATACTTCTGCTGAAAAGGATGAAGTGGGGTGTAATTGAGTAGATGTTGTGGATGGTGAGTGTGATAGGCTGGTGGATATTGAAAGGAATTCACTCTCTAAGTTTTGTTCTCACCAAGAAAAGGTGTTATTATTTGCTGGCTACGGAATAATATTACGAGTGTTGGACAAAAGTTTGAGGGTGGTGTGGTTGAGTTCCGTACTTTTTTGTGCAAGTATGCTATTGAGGTTGGTTTTCAGTTTACGTATGTTAAAAATAACAAGCTGAGGGTTACGGCAGAATGTGCATATAAGGAATTAAGAGGATGTATGTGGCGTGTACATGCTTCTGTTGAAAAAACAAATAGGTTCTTCTACATAAGGACTTTGAACAATGAACATACGTGTGGTGTAGCGGTTCGTACGAGTAAACATTCGAGGATGACTTCCAGCTTAGTTTCTGGGCTGATAGTTGAAGAGGTAAGTGCAAAATCTTTAACTCGTCCAGTGGATGTTGTGAAAGAAATGAAAGATAAGTATGGGGTCTCAATCAGTTATAAATGTGGTTGGTTGGGTGTTGAAAAAGCAAAATGTAGTACATATGGGGATTCTTGTTTATCATTTGATCAATTACGGTGGTATTTTGATGAGGCATTGAAGAACAATCCAGGTAGTCGTTTTGAGTTAGATTTTGAAGATAACAAGCGTTTTAAAAGAGTGTTTGTGGCTTTTCATGTATGCATTGCTGGTTTCAAATATTGTCGGTTATTGCTTTTTCTTGATGGAACATTTTTGAAAGGACGATACAAAGGAGTTATGCTTGCTGCAACGGGGAAAGATGGGAATGAAGGTAATTGTAAATATATATAATTTTATATAACTATGTGAATTTTTTATACATGTAGGAATTGAGTGAATGTGATTTTTCTTTGACGCTTTGAATTTTCTCTGGTTTTGGCCACTGTGTGGATTTTCACTGGATGTTGCCAATGTGTGAATTTTCTCTAGAGTTGGGCACCAAGTGAATTTTCTCTGGATGTTGGTAGTGTCAAATTTCTCTGGTTGTTTATTGTTCTAATTTTCTCTGCATGTGTATATCTGATATGCTTGCTCCTATTTGTTTTGTAGGTTTTTTCCCTATAACTTTTGCTGTTGTTGATGCTGAGAATAAAGAGAATTGGTGTTGGTTTCTTGAACATTTATGTGGAGTATTGGGATCAGAAAGGGTGATAAGTTTTATACCAGATCGACATTGTGGTATTGTGGAGGGAATTGCTAGGTTTTTCCCTAACTGCTTTCATGGATTTTGTCTTGAACATCTAAAGAGAAATCTGAGGGATAAGTTGTCATGTGGAAACACAAATTTGGTTAGGGAGACGATTGTGTCCAAGTTTTCAGAATGTGCATATGCGCCAACAAAGGCATCATTTCATTTCAAGTTAAATGAATTAAAAAGTGAGGGAGGGGACATTGTGATTGCTTTCTTGAGAAGTTTACCATATGAAAATTGGAGTGATGCATATTTTGCGGGGAAACGTTATGGTGAGATGTATTCAAATGTTGCTGAGTCATTGAATTCATGGATACGAGAAGCTCGGCACTTGCCAATAACAAATTTGGTGGACATGATACGGTTGCAAATTATTAATATGAGGTCTGATAGGAGGCTGCTCTCTAGTAAATGGAATAAAGTTCTGTGTCCTTGTATGGATAGTGTATTAGAGAAGTATTTTTTGGATGGGAGGACATGGAATGTGAGTTTGTCATCTGATAATGTCTTTGAAGTGCATTGTTTTCCTTCGGTTATGGTTGATCTTGGGTTGAGAACTTGTTCATGTCGAAAATGGGAAATAAATGGGTATCCATGTCAACATGCTGTTGCTGCAATTTTTAGGAGTGGAAGGAATTTAAATTCATTTGTTGAACCATTTTTTCATGCTGATATGTATCGTCAAGCGTACTCGTTTTCGATTGGCCCAGTTCCAACTGTTAAAAAACCTCTGTGTAGCATTGAAGATGCTATGATTTTACCTCCATTGAGCAAGAGACCAGCTGGGAGGCCGAAGAAGAACATAATTGCTTCTACTGGAGAGTTTAAAAGGGTGATTAAGTGTAGTCTGTGTGAGAGTATTGGTCACCATAATAAGAGGACATGCAAGGAACCTTTGTTAAATAGTTGAGGATAGTACATTTTATTGATTGAATAATACATTTGATGATTAGTTTGTGTGTTTTGTTTTGTGAAATGTATTTTTAGGCAAAGGTATAGAATAATATCAATCAAATTCTTTCAGAGAAATTTTTGCAATATCAGTTAAAGTGTACATTGTGTTTGTTGATATATACTATAGGCAGTGGGTTTGTAATACCTGTCAAATTTATCCAGAGAAATTTTCTATGGCAGAGAAAATTCTGTGTAATGTGTTTTAAAGCTTCAAATTCATCAAAATTATTGCAGTGAGTGCAACCAAGAAACAAAATTAAGCTCTTTTGAAATTTCTATGAGTTTAGAATTTCTCTAGACTAGGGAAGAATTTATCTAGAATGACTTCAACTCAGAAATTTTTTTCACCAACCCAAAGAAATTTTCCTCACCAACCCAGAGAAATTTTCAACTCAGAGATTGCATTTTGTGTCACCATTCGAATCGATCAATTTCATCCGGAAAAATTTTCCACTATCAGAGAAAATTATCTGGGCATTGTGTTTTGAAATTTCAAATTCATCTAGTGAAATTTTCCAGTAGTAGATAAAATTACTGTGCGCTTTGTGTTTTGTTGAGTTTGATGATTGTTTTGTACCAACAGAAAGCATTACAAATTACATTATCATATAGGCATCCCCTTGGGACGATACAAGTTAAATTTCTTTGTGAATTTCTAGTAATATCATACCAGAGAAATTTCTTTTGACAATTTTCTCTGTGTGGATTGTGTTGACAATCACAATAAAAAATATATATATATTTAACCATCGATAGGTATGAAATTTACATTAGTCGAAATAAAAAAAAATGAAATTTACATTAGTCAAGAAATGATGTATATGGATAAGTCAAACATCATTATTCCTTCAATGTGTTAACAAAAAACTGAGTGGTTAATACTGTATGGATATATACATATATGTGAGACAATTTTCTCCGTTTGGCTATGTACATTGTCTTCCTTTCACTAGTTTCACTATTACATTTTTGGTTCTTCTGGAGGTATTTCAATTGGTTCAGTCCATGATCGGCCAACTTCGGTCACAAATCTCTCTATGAGTTCTGCCCTCATTAACCTGATCTCTTGTGTGGACAATTTGGAGCTGATAGGTTCATGCTTGCTATATTGTTTCATTATATAGCAGACAAAGAGGCCACAATCCAGACTGCATACAAATTATAGGTATGGTTAGTTTTAAGAAACATGCAAATCAGAGTATCTTATTTATAGATGTATGAAACTTACGAATCACTTTCTTGTTGTGGAGCATTGTTGACATACTCAAAGTCGTAACTTGTGTTTTGTAAGTTTATCAATTTGAAAGAGGGTTGTGATTGAGTGTCTCTTTCAAGGCAAGCTTTCAAAAAATTCTCCACATATTCTTGCTGCAAGAAAATGATTTTTAAATAACAGAAAAATTTACAGACAAATCAGTGGGATTGTATGAAAATTATCATCACATTAAAATTATGATGGATCAGAGAAATTTGCACTTGTTACCAATTGTTTTGCATCTTTGACATATTTGTCTTCTGCATCATCCCTCCTTGGCCTCAGTGAGTTGTAGAACCTCCATAAACTGTCTTGTTTGTCGAGGACAAGCAAGGTCCAGTGATTTCCAGCTGTAGACTTCTCATTACCTCCAGTGTTTATTGGGAAATGGAGGAACCTGTAGTTCCTCCATGTTGTTTCAATATGCTTGTCAAATAAGGACACTCGAAAAGATTGATTTTCTGTCATCTTGATGAAATTCTGTGTTCAGAGAAAATCCAAAAATGGTTTTGTTCAGAGAAAATAGAAGAAGTATCTTAAGAAGAGAAAGTAGTAAGTAAATTCCAGAGAAAATCAAATAAAATAGTAGTAACATATTAAGCTCATAGATGTGAAAAAAAATGAGGTTGATTGTTGCCTTTCTCTCATTTGGTCAGCCAAAAGTATCTCTTCATAACCATCAATGACCTGAAAAATATGATTTGTAATTGTAATATTGGTTTATAAAGGCTGATGGAACATTGCAGAGAAATTTTGATGAAAGGGAAAGACTTACATTGTTGGCAATTTCTTTTTGCTTTATTAGGTTTCCAATGTCTTCAAAGGTAATGAGGTTCAACTCACTTGTCCAAATTAAAGCCCTACAAGACGAGAAAGAAGGGATTTAATTGTTGTTAATGCAATATAAGTTTGTAATTTGTTGTTTGTTATCTTCTATTTTGTTTGTTGTACTTACTCAAGTCCAGAGACATTTGATATGCGCTGCAACATATCTTTTACGTGATCTTTTATCAATCTTGAAATCGGAAGAGTTTGTGGAAAGACCCAAGATTTTCTGATGTTTATAGATTGAGGCAAGATGTACGCATCAGCATCAAGCACTTCTTTGTCCTTCGTGCTTTACTCAGCTTGCTTTGCAGCTTGTTTTGAAGCTCTAGTCACTTTCGCAACTTTGGGATATTGAAATTCTGGATTGTGTTGCTTTTCCTTCCTTTCTTTTGCCTTTAAATTTTTGCTCATTGACATCAGATCTTTTTTTACTGTAGACAGTGAAAATATTAGTAAAAATGAAATTTCTCTGAAGTAACAGATGATATTTCAATATGTAAATTTATAGGATTCAATATTTTACACTTACTATAGACTTTCGTCTTTTGTTTCGGTTGTTCTTTGTGTGCCATTTCTTCTTGTTGGGTTGTTGGTTGTTGTTCAACTTGGATTCCAACTAGACACAGTGAAAATCAAACAAGCCACAAAAATGGAATAAGAAAATAGACAGAGAAAATGAAATGAGCAGTAAAGATCAATAGAAATAAGCGGCATAAACTAATGTGTTCAGAGAAATATAACTTCCAGAGAAAATTACCAATGACAAAAAATTATAATAAATAGAAATTTCTCTGAGTTATGTTAACACAAGGACATAACTTTTTGTGGCTCAAGATTTTCACTGACCTTGTGGTTGAAGTTGTGTTGGTGTTCTGTATGGTTGTGTTGCTAGTTGGATTGACAGTTCTTGAACTTGTTCATGCAATTTCGCATTTTCTGTTTCAAGCTCCGAATTTGAATTCCTCAACTGTTGAATTGTTTTCATATTGTCTTCTTTTTCAACCTCCAACATCCTTAGTTTCATTTGGATTGTGCTTTCTTTTTCTTGAAGTTCTGAGTTAAGTGATGTCAGGGTTCTTATTGAAATATCCTTTTCAGCAAGTAATTCCATCCAATTTCTGTCTTCTTCTTGTTTAGCTTGAGAAAGTTGCTTCAGTCTTTAACGTAGATCAACAATTTGGACATCCTTTGATTCCTCAAATTGTTGAGCCTGATGCATTGTTGAGCCAGAAATGCTATCACGTTATTGGTCGACCGACTCATTACGTTCTTCAGCACTTTCCTTATTTTCTTTTTGCTGCTCATCTTCTTGTTCATCTTCTTGTTCACTGTCTTCTTCTTTCTGTTCATTCTGTTCTGTGTCTTCTACCTCTATGTCTTCACTTTTTTCTCTGGCTTCTTCTTTTCCACTGCTTTCACTTTCTTCTCTGTCTTCTTGTTCTCCACTGCTTTCACTTTCTTCTCTGGCATCTTCTTCTCCACTGTTTGCTTGGGCTTCTTGTCCATTGTTGGCTTCGTATTCTTCTATGTTGCCTTGTGCTTCTTCATTGAATTTGACAATTGCTTGACCTTCAGATGAATCTTGTAATGCCTCCTTGAATTTGACAATTGCTTTTTTTGATTCTTTCTTTGTCTTTTTACCAAGACAGAACTCCTTTGATGAGTTTTTGACTAGCTGCTTGTTATCTATCTGTAATATGAGGCAAACTTCAAAGAAAATTATATGGGCCATAGAAAATTACAGACAAGGAGTTAATTTTATGAGGCAAAGAAAATTATGAAACGAGCAACATAATTTAGATATCAGAGAAAATCAATCAAGGCATGTAAGTTAATGTTTGATGATAATTGTGTTAGAGAAATGTGGATTCCAGAGAAAATTCATTAAAAGGGCAGAAATAAACAGTGTTTATCAAAGATGCAAGGCAAATAAGTTATGGGCTAGAGAAAATTACACACAAGGAGAAACAATTTTATGGGCCAGAGAAAATTATGAAACAACCAACATAATTCATATATTAGAGAAAAGCAATCAGGGTATATAAGTTAATGTGTTAGAATTGTGGTCAGAGAAATTTGGATTGCAGAGAAAATTGATGACAATGCAGAAATAAACCAGTTGGTACCAAAGAAGAAAACATAAATTGATAGTTCAGAGAAAATTGATTTTAATCAATCAATGACAAGGAGGGAAATAAAGCAGTGGTCAGAGAAATTTTAGAATTTCACTGAGATTTCAGGAGCAATGGGAATCTAACCTGTCGAGGTGCAAGAGAGTGGATTGGTGTCTTCTGCAGCTGTTTTGTCAAGGTTTGCAGATTCCACTTCGCACTTCTTGGGAAGTCAGTGGTGTTACTGTGTTCCGAGTCAATGATAGTTGCATGTTCACATAGCCAGTACTGTGATGAAAATTAAAGTAAATAAAATTTTCTAAATGCACAAATTTGTAAGTATGATAACTGCAAATTTGAATAGATATTATACTTACCAGCAATGCGATGACACACCCCGTAACTTTTTCTGGGGTTTTGTGCAATGCCATGATAGAATCAATCAAGGTTGATGTGATTGCTTGTGGCCAATCATACTGTTTCATTGATACAAGAGGTTTCACATACTGTATAAAAACCCACCCTATTGAATTTTCACTTGTTGCAAAAAATAGGGTGAGACACAAGTACAATGTAACAATGATTGCTACATCTTTGTAGTCTGTTGGTTGCTTGCCTTTCATTGCTTTGACCAAGGCGTTTTTAAGAACAGGACCAGTGAGCCTTGTGTCCTTTTGGAATTTTCTCCTTAGGAATGCAGATTTTGGCTTTTTAGAGTATCTTAATGACATGGCTCCTTTACCTCCCTCCAAACCAAAAATTAAGGTCATGTCATTTGTTGTGAAGGTCAGGTTCTTCTTACCAACTGTGAATGATTTTGTTTTTTCATTATAACATTTGATTATGGCAACTACATCATCATCGGATTTCCTAGTTTCCTTTGGGTCCATCCTTCCACTAGTTAGAGCTTGGATCAAATACCTGAAAGGGGTCTTTTGAAGCTCTAGAAGTTATTTTGAATTGAATTTAAGTGTTTGAAAAAAGGAGACAACAGATGAGAGGTTGGATCGGAATTAAATGGTGTAGTGAGCTCTCTTTCTGTGGAGTTTAATAGGTTTTTTCCCCATTAAGCTTGAGCCCTTTGAAGTTGGGGTACTCATCTGTATGCTAGTTGCTTGTCACCTTGTGTGATTTGGAGAGGAGTTTATGGTGTTTTGCTGCTGGTTTTTGATCTTAGATCATAAGAAGACTGAGAGAGTTGTTCTGTCTTGGTTGGTGTTTCCAGTGTTTTGCTGCTAGTTTTTTATCTTAGCCCATAAGCAGAATGAGAGAGTTTCTGTTTTTTGCTTGGTGTTTCCGGTGTTTCGCTGCTTTTATGTTTTGCCATTTCTAGACAATGATTAAAACATAAAGGTGTCAACATTAAAACCCAGAGAAAATTGAACATGCTAGAGAAAATTGAACATGCCAGAGAAAATTGGACATGTCAGAGAAAATTACAGATAAGAGAGAAAATTGTAGGTAATAGAAAATTGGAAATGTGAGAGAAAATTACCGAAGGGAAAATTACAGAAAATTGGACATTGCAGGGAAAATTGGACATTAAAAATGAAATGTCAGAGAAAATCAACAAAGCATCATAAACATGGGAGAGAAATTTTCAATTATTGTTAAAATTACGTATAGAAGTTAACATACCAGAGAAAATGAATGGCAGAGAAAAGTAAACATGGCAAAGCAAAGAAAATTTCCATGCCACAATTAGCAATAAAAAATAAACAAAGTAATGTAAACATGCTACTGAAAATTACACTAAATTGAAACCGAAAATTGAACAAAATAAACATACCAGAGAAAAATACACATTCTTGATGAAATTTCCATTTTAGAGAAAATTTCAATTCATAATATTAAAATGTCAGAGAAATTTACATACACAACCAGAGAAAATTAACCATGATAGAGACACACAAGGGAGGAAAGTGGGGTGTTGTGATCCGAAAAAATTATAAACGGCAGAGAAACTTAGACAGAGGCAAGAGAGTAATAGACATTCCAAAGAAAGATAGACGTTCCAATTAAAAATACATATTACAGAGCAGGAAAATTTATAGACAAAATTACAGAAACATGTTCAAGAATAAGATATAAACATAGAAAATTGCTTTTTCAAAATAAAGATGCCAGAGAAAATTGGAAGAAGAAACATACATCAAGCAAAAATCAGAGAAATTCAAATACCAGAGAAATTTACAGATAAAATCACACAAACATATTCAAGAATAAGTTCAAAACACAGAGAAATAACTGTTTTCAAATTCAGGTAGCTTTTTATTACAAAATTGAAACCCTAATTTATGGAAGGTTAATATAAAATGCTATTAACTTTGTTTCTAGAGAAAATCTAGTTGTTTTGCAGAAAAACTTACCAGAGTTAGGATGAAACTTGAATGACGAGCTGATATGGCCTGAGATGAAGATGCGACGTGACGAAGATTGACTGAGATGACGATGAGCAGTGAAAACGAAGCTCTAACGAAGGTCAGTGAAATTTGTGAGGAAGGAATGGGAATGATTTTTGCAGAAGAGAACGATGCTTTAATGTTGATGGTGAAGATGATGTTGAAACTCTAATTCTGCTGTGCTGATGTTCGTGAAGATGCTGGATGGTTGGAATGGAACTGGAGAAGTCGGAATAGTTTTGTTTCTATGTTGATTTCGGTAAGGGTATTTTGGTCCACAAAAATAATTAAAAACGAACGCCAAGTTGCCCAGAGACCTGATGCATCACTATTTTTTTGGGTATCCTTTATCCTCTAATTTAGTATTATTAGGGAGCTGAAAAAAAATTCCCCAAAAGCAAAAGCAAAAGTTTTGTGTGGTTTATAGCAATGCTTTGAAAATAAAAGTAAAAAAATATTTTAATGAATTGTTAGAGATGGTAGCGTGGAAAGTGGGCGGATGTGGTAAATAACAATAGAGTGACCATCATGTTGCCAAAGGACATGAGCTATGACTATCCGATAGTCGGAGAGTTGTTAAGGTGACTTGAGCTCGCTAGACAATTCCTAGAAAGTGGTCAGTTAATAATTTTCTAAATGAAAAATAGATTTTTTTTTCGTTTCAAATATTTTTTAAAATTTTAGAATCAATTCCATTTTTTAAAACAAAAACAGTATACCAAACAAGTTCTTTTTTCAAATTTTTTTTTCATAAATGAAATCCATAAAAAGAAAATAATAACGTTAGCAAAGAAGGCTTACACGAAAAATCAAAATCAACTTCCGGACCAAATATTTTTTTTATTTTATTTTTAATGATCGTCTCATCCACTAATTTAATATTTTAATTTTAGAATTTTTTTTGGGTAAAATTGCACTTCTGTTGACACCATAAAACTGCAATTTTTATTATTATTTATTATTTATATAATTGCAGGACATGTGGCATCCTCCTATTCATTTAGAGGTTATAAGAAGTTATGAAATGTGAAAAGACGATGGAGAATGAAGTGGAGAACATGTAGCATTAATTGGAGGTTAAAGGAAGTTATGAAGACATGGAGGAATATGTGGCATTGTGGAAATGAAGATGGAAAAGTGGGTAGTTTTAAGTGGTTATTGGGTAGTTATTGCTGAAAGTTTTTTTCTACAAATATTTGTCTATAAATAGCCATTCATGGCTACATTGTAAAAGGGGCCAGAACTTAAATCAAAGACAATTGATTTCAATATTTCTTGTCATTTTCCTTATCTCAGGAGTAGTTTAATATAAATTTATATTTCGAAACATTTATTTTAAGCATTTCCTTTTCAAAGCATTTTATGCACTTCATTTTCGAAGCATAGGAGTAGAGGTAAGTAATTATTACTTTGATTGTTCACTCAATCGTCTTTCTCCATCTCCCTTTTTCTTCTTTTAATTTTTGTTTTCTCTACACTTGGCAATTTTGAAGTCCTTTTTGTTGAGGCAAAAGAACCGTCAACGCAATCACTTGATAATTGGCTTGAATTTAATTTGTAAGAATTTTTCAATCTTATAATTTTTTTTATAAATTTGTAAATATTTTGTAGAAATGCTACTTATTTGCAATTTTGCGTAAAAAAATTAATATTTTAAAACATTGACAAAAAAATCTTTATGATCAATGTATGGGTATAAAAGCAATAGTTGAAGAAAAAATTTAAGTGTACAAAATTTGATCATAGAATTGAATATAATTTTTTTATATGAGTGAGACTTATCAAATATGTGAGTTTCACTTCATAATTCTGTGATCAAATTTTGTACCCATAAAAGAATTAATGATTCAACCGAAAATTATTCACTAATCATTTACAATAAATCTACTTGATATGGATCTTTATGTGTTAAATTGAAATCAATGTGATTTTTAAATGTGGTAATGAATAATCTATTCTTGAAATTATACTTATTCTTCTTTAAAAAAAAAAAAAAAAAAAAAAAAAAAAAAAAAAAAAAAAAATCATTAAGGCTTGTGATGTCTAATCATTTTTTATTCAACCAACTACAAATCATATAAGTTGAATGATTTAGGTAATCAAAATAGATCTAAAGTGAACCAAGCACCACCCAATCATGCAATTGAAATATTTGTATGATACAAGTCCTATATGTCAGACTTACACTTAAATTTTTTTTATGTATAATACAATTTCAGATTGTCTCACTAATTCACAATTTCCCCTTCAATAACCTTTTCAATTTCCATAGGGGTCATAGATGAGCTCAACTGGCAAACAAGAGAAGCAATTAGAATGAGTAACAAAAGTCAAAACAATTCTTTTGATATCACTCTATGATTTCTTGTTTTCCTCTCTCTCTCTCTCTCTCTCCCTCTCTCTCCAATACACTGAATCCAGACCGCCGCAATTTGGTAACAATGATGTATTCAAGCAATTGAATTGTTACAATTTTGTTTTCTTTTAGTCTATAAAAAATACAAAGTTCTTCTTGTCCTATGCTACATATTTTTATAATTTTTTTGTGTACATTAGTCTCAATACTTAAGAAAACTTTTTGATGTTTATGAATTATAACATGATTCATATCACTCACTAATCATTAAATATTACTCCGTCGTCTTTCTAATTCCTAACATAAATTTCTGATTTTCACTATCTCCGTCCATCACAATCTCAATGAACATTATATTACCTCACCTTGCCCATGTGCTTGGAAATCTATAATCAATGCATAGGCCAAGATTGATCTATATGTGTGGAACCATAGTGATATGAAATAACAATGAAGTTGAAGAGAATGTCAAACAACTGTCTTCGAAACAACTCAGCCTTAACAACGATCGGCATAGATTGAGGCAACACGCCCTTACTATAGTTTGAAACAAGAGGTGTACATTGAGATGTATTTTATTTTTAAAAGATATGTACAAAGAATATTTTTATATAATATTATGTATATTAGTGGATGTCTATTATGACCATTTTATTTTATGATATAATTATCATTAAAATCATATTTCATTAAATGTATATACTAAAATAATTAAGTGTGTAGAAATAGAATTTTTCGAAATTCCTAGTATTTTCCTTTTGGAAAGCTCTTTTGGATAGACTTTTGATTTATAAGACTGATCTTGTTTGACAACATCACTTTTAGTCTAAAAGTTAAAAAGTTACTAAAAAAAATGAAAAAGCCAACAATTTATACCAAAAAGTCAAAGTTTTATTTTCTCTCTACTTCTTGCACATTTTTTTATAAAAAATTTAAAAATTATCTCAAACATATTATTCTTTTATCTCATATTTTAACCAAAAAATTAAAAAATTACTAAAATAATTTATTCTCAAACAAGACGTAACCATTATCAAATTTTTTGTTTTTTCCCATTAGTCTGTCCATCTACCACAGTTGGTGGACAAAGGGCATACACATACAAAATCAAAAGGGCTTTGAGAAAAAAATAAAAATAAAAATTAAGTTAAAAGAAAAGATGTTTGGTTTTATCTTGTTTAAAAAAATAGTTAATAAAAATAAACATCAAAAATATATTTTCAGACTTTTACAAATTATTTCTGCTTAAAAATGATAAAATCGTATTAAAATGACTAACTTTTTATTTTTTTTCATTTTTTCATCAAATTAGTTTTTAATTAAAAAAAAAAGAAGCAAATTATAAAAATCAAGCCAAACAATGCAACTCTCCTATATTGTTTAGAGAGATTGAAAAAAAGAAAAGAAAAAGTATAACAAGAGAAGAAATTATTATGTGTTGCAATTCTATTTCTTTAATACTATTCTTGAATTATAATAATCATTCAACATTTTTTCTCCTTCATTGTTTACAATTCTCTCCTCTTTAATCATTCAAATAAATAATTAGAATCAAGAGAAATTAATTTTTTTTTTCTCCAAATCATTCAATCCAAACGGGCTGCCTGAACATGACTAGCATATACTTTCCTGTATTGAATTTACACAGTTTAAACCAAACATATATAAAACTGGAATTAACTGAATTTCATCCATAAAACCAATTAAACTACTTTACTCCACTGATTGTAACCGTAACCATCCTATAGGGTTAGTATAATTGAGGAACAATTAATCCTTGATTAGGAAATCAATCTGAGAACGAATGGAATCAAAGAGGAGCTTGTATGTCTTCTCAGTTGGGTGAATGGAGTCCCAAAACACATACTTTGATGCATCAGAGCAAATGTAAGATTTTGAGTTGCATAAGAATGATGCCTCCAATAATCCAGTCCCACAACATCCACTGCTAACCACATCAAAATCTGAAATGCAACCCCCCCCCCCCCCCCCAAAAAAAATTCATTAGATGGGCTTGGCTAAATTTGGTTTAATTTCCATTTTTTTCTATGGCATTTGGAAACGTTATCAGTTTTCTATATATATATATATATGAAATACTTTTGCAAAAAAAAAAAAACAAAATAGTTTGTTTTATGCAATAATTATTTTGAAAAATATAAAAACAAAAATAAGAAAATTTGTTTGGTGAGTTGTTAGAGGTGATAGTCGATAGTGAATATTGAAGGGTGACTAGACACAATGGCCAGTAATGGAGAGTGGCAGAAGCTGTTTGCCTAAGTTTGTGACTAGAGGTTGGAGGATGGCGAGAGGTAGTGGCTAGTGGGAGGGGTGGCTAGAGGTGGTCTCTAAAGGCAGTGGTTGGCGATAGGAGGTTGTACGAGAGATATGAGAGAATGAAAACTTGGTAACATTTTTTGCCTAAATTTATTTTCCATTGATTTCAAAATTTTTTGTTGACTTTTGCTTTCAGTTGTACCAAATAGTAGAAAATATTTTGTGTCCAAACAAAACAAATGGAATGTAAGTGAAAACGCCTTCTTCTTCTTTTTTTCTTTTTTTTTTTATTTTAATTTTATTCCTAAATTTTTGAAAATGATTTTCAATATCTTTAAAAACAAAAATAAGAGATAAAAACATTACCAAATGAGACTTTTTATAAAAAAAAAATTATAATAATTGAAAAAGCAGAAGAGGGGATGTACTTACCGAACTTGGGGCCTTGAACTATCATATCAGACAATGGTCCATGCACATCCAAGTACACAATCCGGCCTCCTAATTCTTCTAATCCAATTTGGATGGTTTTGAGCTTCAATTGGAGCAACATATTGTGCTGTTTGGAAACAGAGGAGAAGTAATCCACACAACCACGTTGTAGAATTGCATTATCCGAATTAAGGGTGATCACCATAGGCAAACAACCCATTGGTGGTAATCCAACCACTCCAATTCTTCTAGCCCCTTGGTCCATCAAACCCTACAAGCCAAGGTGAAGACACTTAGACCATGTTTGTTTACAAATTTAGGGAGCGGGATTGGATTGCTAGTCAAAATTAGTTTTGGTTGTGACAAAATGACATGAGACTAAGGTCTCGTTTGGCAACTTTCTATTTTAGCTAAAAAATTATTATAAATTCTCAAATCACTCTCTCTACTTTTACGAGGCCTAAATATTTCATTGACCTAAGATGCATCATAAGTGAATTAATAAATTTGTCAACAAAACTTTTGTTGTTGATGTAGAATATGGTGGGAAAAAATCTTGTAGACAAATTATATATGCAATCGTGTAATTTTCTCTTTATGTCAATTTGATCTTGATTCTTTTAATTTCAACAGTATCAATTTTGTCTTTAATTTTTCACATTGTGTCACTTTAATCCAATTGATTGAAGGGTTAGCGTCAACCCTTCAATCAATTTTCAATCAATTTGAGAGTGAATGAATTATTTTGCTCTTCGAATATAGTCAAATTCTAAAGGGACATTATCAATTAAATTAAATTGACACAATATAAAAAATTAAAGAGTAAATTGATCAAATTAAACTACAAGTGCCAATTTTATAGAGTAGGCAAAATATAAATACTAGCAATGTAATTTGCACTAAATTTTATGTAAATTATTTTTTTTAACCATCATTGAAATTTGACAATTATGATAAAAGTAAATCTAAGCGTACAGAAAATTTTTACAAAATAAAATATATACGTGTGAAATTCACTATTTATCTCACACATATTATGATAATATTTGGGCATTGAGCAAACCTGCACGAACTGCTGGACTTGCTGCAACAACAACTCCATGTAACTTGGGAGACTATAACTCTTCCTTCTGATTGGCATAGCAAAATAATTCATAACAAAGTCATTTGTACCAGCACTAACAAGGTACAGTGCATTGTTTATCAAATTTTTGGTTCTTTTCTTCCCTATCACCATCTCCAATCTCGCTTGATACTCTTTGAAGTACTCTAGTTGCTTTGGCAATGAGATCACATTCTGAAACAAAAACAAATTAACACCACAAAAAAAAAATAATAATAATAATCCCCAAAATCAGCTTGAATTTTACACTCGTAATATTTGTAGTTTGTTTGTCATATTAATTTGTCAATCAAAAAAAAAAAAAAAAAAAAAAAAAAGTTCATCATATTCTAATTCAAACAATTTTATCCTTGATTTTTTTTTTTTTTACGTGGTATCAATTTAGTCTAATTAATAATGTTTCTATACAAGTTAGACAGAAATCAAGAGGCAAATTAGTCTATCCACTCCTCAAAGTGATTGAAGGGTTGACATCATTTTTGAATTAATCATTTTTCTCTTAATTTCTATTCAATTTCTTAATATATGTTATTAATTAGAATAAATTGGCATAATGTGAAATTTTTTTAAAAAAATTATTAGAATTAAAATGACTAAATTGACCCAAAATTTAAAATTTTGATAAAATAAACAACAATAATACCATGAATCATGAAAATTTATTATGAATTTTGTCTGGAAAATGAGTGTGTGAAGGAGATTTAAAATTAGCGGGAAGTGTGGTATACCCACAATGAATTAAGTAATTTAATTTTTTTTTTTTAATATTACTAATAAACAGTAGCATGATGATCTATAGAGGAGAGGGGGAGAAAAGGACTAACACTTATTAGTGGGGTAAGGGGGTCAAATCCTGATCCAGCTGAGGCAAAACTAACACCACCCAATAGCTCATCAATGCTAAGTGTTGAGTCCAAATATGGAGGCAGATACTCCTTGATACCTACATACCTAGCTGCACTTATAAAACACACCCAAAAAAAAAAAAAAACAGAAAAAACAAAAAAAAAAATTCGACATTATCACTTTGTAAAACCAAAAACACCCATTTCCCTCACAAAGTAGAGTAGACATTTGAGTCATGTGTAAAATGGTAATTTATTAATAGATCCTATTTTTGAGATTTATTATTTACTACATCCTATTGATAAATTTGTCAAATGATAAATTTATCATTCTCTCTTATTTTTATAAATAAATTTATCAGTAAAGGCTTATAAATAAATAAATTCAGTTAATAGATTTGATTGATAAGTGTCCTTTATAACATCATCACTTAATTCAAAGAATTAGTCGATGAGCTAATAAATGCTTCAAAAACAGTAAGTTATAAGTTCGTGAAACGCTTCACTCTTTGAGGTCACCCCAGAGGCTACGTCAAATAATTATCTAGAATACGTCCAACAGGAGTAGAATCCTTTAATCAAGATGGATGATATACGAAAAATAGAAAAGAACATACAAACAAAAATTGTAAATCACATGTGACACAAAAGACTAAAAAATGTTTCAGTGTACACTGTACACCGTATGTAACTCTAAAATTTGCATAAGTAATCTCATAAAAATACGTAAGTTGAATATAAATTTACGTAAATTCGTAAAAAATCAAGACTTACGAGACTGTGTTCAACTTAAGTAATTTTTGTAAGATCACTTATGTAAATTCGTGACAACTTACTTAATTTTGTGATAGAATTATATACGATGTAAATTTTTTTTCAAAATTAAGTCTACATTCACGATTCACTATGATAAAAAAAAACAAAATTCAGGCTACAGATTATAAACACTAAAGTACCAAGTACCCTTATTCTAACATTTGGGATCCAATATCCAGTACTTGTTAGGATCCCCACTACTCTTAACAATATGAACTTGAGAAATTGGAACAAAGTCCCAGATACCATATTATCAAATATATATATATATATAAATTTGTTTTAAACTCACCAATGAAGTCAGTAGCAAGCCTTCCATTACAAAACCTTCCAGTTGGAACTTGGTTTGGAAAATCTCTCCCATAAGGCAGAAAGTTGCTCTTGAAGATAGTCCCAATGTGGTTGTTGTTCCCAGGGTCAACTGTTGAGTCTCCAAACACTAAAATAGCTTTAACTGAGTTGTTCAAACCCTTTTGCTTTCCTAGAGTTTGAGCCTGGGCTTTAGGTGATGAGATACTCATCATCATCAACACATAAAGAAAAAGTTGAAGCAAAAAAAGACGATGGAAAAGAGTGAAAAAATGCTTTAGAGAGGAACACATGTGGGTGAAGTAGAATGAAAACAAAGGAAACTTGTTTGGTTGTGTAGAAAGTTGAAAGAAACTGGAGTTTTTGATTCCAATGTTATAGAAATTTTGGGTCACATAAATAAGGAATATTGAAACTCGTACTATTATATTTTTGTGGGTTGATAGATGTGGTTGGCAAACCAAACTCTTTCATAAGTCTCAACCTCCTTGTGAAATTAATAAATTTCTTTGGTAGTGTTGACAAGAAAATAGTATGTGTGACAAAAAATGAAGTAAGCTGAACTGTCCTGTTAAAACACACTGATATTTTTCTGTTTCAAGCAAAAGATAGAGACCCCTAGACAGAGATATGACATTGTTTTAGTACCTGTACTCAATGGGAGAGATGGATGGTTTAGAAAATGATAGCTGTCTATAGCTATAGTTTTGTTTTTTGTTTTAAAACAATGTGAAAAAATAAAACTTGAAAAAATTTAATATATAGTTTTCATTTTAAAAAAATAAAATGAATTGATTTAAAAAAATTTGAAATGTTTGAAAATAAAAGAAATATATTTTTACTTATTTTTAAAATAAGTTTTTGTTATCTCTTCTCCTCTAATATTATTGACTATCATTGATCACTGATCAACTTTGGCCATCTTTTGGCTGAATGTTGGCAAGTTCCAACCACCTTTCAATAACTAACAGATCACCATCCGTGACCTTCGACAACCCTTTGGCTACCCCTATTGCCAAGTATCACATCCATTTACTATCAATGACAACCACCTCTACTCACTCACCAAATATATTTCTTTATTTTTGTTTTTATTTTCTTTTCAAAATATTTTGTATACCAAACAAGAGTTTTTGGGTTCATTTGGTTTAAATTTCTCAAAAATTTTTGGAAAAATTTCTCTACAAATGAGTTTTCAGAAAAACTCAAACCAAACAAATTTTTTCAAAAAAATTTCTCAAAACTTGTAAACTAAACAAGTTTTTCAAACAAATCTCTTTCTCATATACATCAAATCAATCGCTTCATCTCCCAGACTCAAACCAAACATACCCTTTGCCTTTTGTTTTGTTTTGTTTTATTTTGTTTTATTTTTTCCTTATTAAAAATAAACAAAAACTTGTGTATTGTTTTTTATAAAGAGAAAATAAGAAAATGACAACTTTGTCAACCGACACCGTAACAAATAATTTTCCTTTATCCTAATATTATACAAACAAAAAATTACACACAAGACTAATACAATAATAGGATCAACTGTAGTAGCCTGCCAGTACATGACAAATTTGGCTCACCAAAACAACATTTTTTTTTTTTCAAATGTCGACAATATTATTTGTTGTGCCAAATTTGCCAACATGTTTGACATTGTCAGACTTACCACATGATCAACAAGTATCGCTCCCTCCCTCTAATGTTTTCTAGAAAAAAAAAGAAAAAAAGAAAAAGAGAGTGCATTTTAGTTATTAAATTTAATATAAATGTATAAAAAAAAATCTAAAATATCCATTTCTGTTGAATGTACTAACTAAAATATTTTTTTTGACAATTTTACTTAATGTAAATTGGTAGATAATTTAGATTGAAAACAAATTACAAGATTCATCTTTAAATTGACAAAATAAAATTTAAAATTTATTTTGTTACAGAACTCAAATTCTAGATTTTTTTTTTAATTGTAAATTTTTCTCTTTTTTTTCCTGACAAAATTTTTGGGTTAGTTTTACCTGGTAAATATATTTCATAAACAGTAATAGGTACTGTGGTTGGATTGGATCCAAGAATCCGGATCGTCAGTCGCCTTTCCCTATCGTCATTTCCTGCCGTTCCCAAAACGACGTCGTTTTGGGAGCAAATTTTCAAAAAAAAAAAAAAAAAAAACGCAGAGGAAGAGGGAGGAAGGAGAGGAAGAGGGAGGGAGGGAGGAGGAGGAAGAGGTGGAGGAGGAGGACGAAGGGAAGGACCGGACTGGAGGGGACCATAAATACAGGGGGAGGGGGAGGAGGAGGAGGAGGAGGAGGCGACAGTGGTCGCAGGGGCTGCGACGAGGTGGAGCTCCAGCGATGAGCGACGGCGGGCGACGATCGACGGTGGGCGGCAAGGGACGAGCTGCGACGGCAAGCTTCCCTTCTTCCTCCTCCTCTTCCTCTTCCCTTCTCCCTCCTTCCTTCCTCTTCCTCTCCTTTCTCCCTCTTCCTCTGCATTTTTTTTTTTTGAAAATTTGCCCCCAAAACAACGTCGTTTTGGGGGCGGCAGGAAATGGCGATAGGGAAAGGCAACCGACGATCCGGATTCTATCCAGTGGAAATTGCTTTACAGCAACATTGCAATAAATAAGGTGGATTATCTTAAGAATAATGCTCTATGGGTGTGTTTGATTAGGGGGATAAAGGGGGGGATTATTTACTGTGCGGATTGTAATCCGCACAGTAAATATAATCCGATGTTTGTTTTTTTTTTAGTTCGCCGGACTCCATGTCCCCTATATGGGGGACTATTGTGTCCTGGGGGGGTGGGACAGAAAGTTGGGGACTATCCACTGTTGGGATTAGATGCGAAAATGACTATTTTGACCATCTACTATTTAATTATGTATTATATTTAATAAAATTCAATAAAATTTAAATGTTTCAATTTAAAAATAAAATAATTTTATTTAACTTTTTATTGATGTTTTATTTATTTAATTTTTTAAAATAATTTTTTATAGATATTTTATTGATGTTTTATTTTAAAATTTTGTTTATAATTTATTTAATTTCATTATTTAAATTGTAATAGGTGTTTTATTTAAAATTTTAATTCAAAAAATAATATAAATTTTTATCTGAGGTTATCAAAGATTTTATTAAATCAAATTTAGTGGTTATTTATTTATTTAATTGTGTAAAAAAATAAATTTATTTAATTGTGTAAATAAACAAACACAGTAAATTATTTAATTGTGTAAATAAACAAACACAGTAAAGTTTTGTATGTAAAAAAAAATAATGATTTGTTATATAGTAATGATTTAAAAAAAAATTTATTGATATTTTATTTATTTATTTATTTAATTTTAAAAAAACAAATTTATTTAATTAAAAATAATTAAAATATTAAAGATATGTTTAATATTGTTATTACTTAGTAAACAATTGAAAAAGGGCAAAATAGTCTTTTGTTCATTTATCCTATCCAGTCCGTCCAACCAAACGTTGAATTCACTGAAAATAGTCCTATCCAGACATCTAATCCCGTGAAAAAACAAACATAGGATACATATCCAATCCAACCAAATAGTCTGGGGGATTCACAGTCCCAGGACTCAAGTCCGATGGATTCTAATCCCCCCTTTTCCAGTCCGTCCAATCAAACACACCCTATGGGGGGACTATCCACTGTTTGGACTCCATGTCCGGCCTTCCTCCTTATCCGTTGTTTGATTTTTTTTTAGTCCGCCTCATGTCCGTAGGACTCTATGTCCCCATATGGGGACTATCTGCCCTAGGGGGGGTGTGGGATTGTTTTGGGGGGACTAATCACTATTGGGATTAGATGTGAAAATGACAATTTTGACCCTCTACTATTTAATTATGTATTATATTTAATAAAATTCAATAAAATTTAAATGTCTCAATTTAAAAATAAAATAATTTTATTTAACTTTTTATTAATTTTTTATTTATTTAATTTTTTTAAATAATTTTTTATAGATATTTTATTGATGTTTTATTTTAAAATTTTGTTTATAGTTTATTTAATTTCATTATTTAAATTGTAATAGGTGTTTTATTTAAAATTTATTTAAAATTTTAATTAAAAAATAATATAAATTTTTATACAGTTATCTTGTATTTTATTAAATCAAATTTAGTGGTTATTTATTTATTTAATTGTGTAAAAAAATAAATTTATGTAAAAAAAATAAATTTAATTTATATTATTAAATTAATGATTTTTTTGTATGTAAAAAAAAAACACAGTAACGTTTTGTATGTAAAAAAATAATGATTTGTTATACAGTAATGATTTAAAACAAAATTTATTGATATTTTATTTATTTATTTATTTATTTTAAAAAAACAAAATTATTTAATTAAAAATAATTAAAATATTCAAGATATGTTTAATATTGCTATTCCTTAGTAAACAATTGAAAAATGGCAAAATAGTCTTTTGTTCATTTATCCTATCCAGTCCGTCCAACCAAACGTTGGATTCACTAAAAATAGTCCGGGGGATTCACAGTCCGGACATCTAATCCCATGAAAAAACAAACACAGGATACATATCCAATCCAACCAAATAGTCCGGGGGATTTTAATCCCAGGACTCAACTCCGACGGATTCTAATCCCCCCTTTTCCAGTCCGTCCAATCAAACACACCCTATATGTATTAATTAATATACATAAGCATGTTTGTTTTGAGGGATAAGAGGGTGGAATTGGACTATTAGTCCCACTGGACTAATAGTCCATTGTTTGTTTGAAAATTTTTGCTCCGGACTATTAGTCCCACATATATGGGACTATCCTATCCCATGGGGTGGTGTGGGATAGAAACCATAGGATTGGTATCCCATGGGATTATTTTGTAAAATGTCTATTTTACCCTCCATTCTATTACTTAGTAAACAATTAGAAAAGGGTAAAATAGTCTTTTGAACATTTATAAATTGTTTTTTTAGTGTTGTTAATTTAAAACTATATATTAAATAAAAAATTTAAATTATAAATTATAAATTATAAATTAAATTTAATTAAAAATAATAAATTATAAATTATGGCCTTATAAATTAAATTTTTTTAGTGTTGTTAAAAAATTAAATTTACATATTAAATAATTTTTTTTGTTATTGCTAATTTAAAATTATATATTAAGTAAAAAATATAAATTATAAATTAAATATATTTAAAAATAATAAATTTTAAATTATGGCCTTATAAATTAAATTTTTTTAGTGTTGTTAAAAAATTAATTTATATATTAAATAAAATTATTTTTTTATTGTCGTTATTTAAAATTATATATTAAATAAAAATATAAAATATAAATTATAAATTTAATTTAATTGAAAATAATAAATTAAAAATTGTGGCCTTATAAATTAAATTTTTTTAGCATTGTTAAATTATAAATTATAAATTATAAGGATAAAATAGTATTTTGAACATTTATCCTTATCTAGTCCGTCCAACCAAACATTGAATTTACTAAAAATAGTCCAATCCAGACATCTAATCCCATGACTAAACAAACATAGGATACAAATCCAATCTAACCAAATAGTCCCGGGACAATGTATCCCGGGACTAACAGTCTGATAGATTACAATTTCCCTTTATCCAGTCCGTCCAAATAAACATCCCTTTTTATATTAAGAATGTGATATCATTTATATGATTTTAGATATTTGTAATTTGTATAATAAATATGATTAATAATAATATCATAATACTAAATAATATATTAATATATACATTAATTAATGTATATAGTATCACATTTTATATTAAGGATTCTGTATTTAAAGAAAGAAAGTGAAGTGATGAACAACCCTCAAAAAGTACTTGCTTATTTTTGAGTCCATCCTTATTTTTATTGCAAATCAATTGTACGATGATGCAAGGGGAATTAATTATCCCAGAATCTTTCAGCTTTAATTAATGAAGTTTCAGTTTACCACAAAAAAGAATGTCGACATAAAAAGCATTATACATTTATGAGTAATCATACATCTCTCTACTTTTGAAACTTCAATCGAAATTAAATTCTAAATGTGACAAGAAATAAAAATAAATAAATAAATAAACAAAATTAAAGTCAAAATATTGCATTACAATGAAATCTACTCTTATTAAAACTCTTTTATTTAAAGTTCTCAATTACTTTTATTCATTTATAAATGTATAGGCTCTAGAAGCAATAGTCCAAAAATTATTCACTGGGCACTTATGATGATGAGTATATGAGAGTCTCTGAAAAAGAAAAATTTTATTTTGCTTCATGAGCAAATTCATGTGGTGATTTAATTTGAATTTCATTGGTTAAAATAAGGAGATTTACTTCTTCTTTTTTTGGGTAGACAACAGGATGAGTGTCTTACCACTATGAATGGTGTTGAACAAAGCTCCAAGATTATTAAATGACTTCTCCTATAAAAAAATAAAAAAATTCCTTACACCATTTTTTTAATTACAACATTATCTTTTAAAATTTAAAATTTTCATTTTATCATTTTGAGAGAGAAAGACGACCTTAGACTTGAGAAAAAAAAAAGAAAAAAAAAAGAGGAGGGTAGATCTGGGATGGCTTGGCGGGAGGGGTTGGAGATGGTGGTAACATGTAGAGGTAGTAGGTGCGGGCATTCGTCGGGTCGGACCGAGTTTGGATTGGGTCGACATTACCTAATAAGGAATTTTGTATTTCTCTAAGTTCGGCTTGGCCTTAACATCAGGTTTTTACATTTACCCAAGTCCGTCCAAAAAATTAATTATAAATCTCAAGTTCATCTATCGGGTTATATATTAATTTTTTTTTAAACATTTCATAATTAAATTCAATCACATATTATATTTCTTAAATAAATATATTGGCAATATTATAAATTGAAGGATTTTATGTATAAATTGAAAGATTTCTTAAATAAATTCAATTAAACATTAACACACATGTGAGTTTTAATGAAATTAACAAAAATAAAGTCTAAATTCCAACCAAAATATATATTTTAACATATTATAATTAATTAATTAATTAATTAATTAATTAATTAATTTAATAATGGGTAGTGCCTGGTTGGGTTGAAAGTATTAAATCTTAAGCCCAGCTCATTAATATATCAAGTTGAAAATGTTGGTCCAACCCAACCCTATGAGCTAAAATAATATTCTCAAACCCTAAAAAAGTAGGGCCGGGCCAACTGGTCGATATTCACCCCTAGATAGTGATAAAAGAATGGGTGTAACAAAAATAAAGTTTATGGTTTTCTAGATTTTTAAAAAAAAAATAGTTTTGAGTGATTTTAAATACGGATAATATTATAATAAAAAAAATTAAAATAAAGAATTGTGGGAGCCAAATAATTGGACTTACTAGTCAGCAAACAAGGGACATCCAAGCCTATCCAAAATGGGCCAAACTTAGCAAGGCCCACTGGGCTAAAACAATTTATTGCTGAGTAAGCCCAAAGGGAGGCTGAAGTACATTCCAAGTATGAGATGTAGTGTTGGGGCCGAATAGGTAAGGGATATCGGCATAATGATCCACTTTAAGTAGGCTCAAGATATCTCTTTCCGGAAGTATAGTACGGGAATGGGATCTGACATGGCAATAATCAAAAGCTACAGGAGAAAATAGATAGAAAAATGCCTATAAAAAGAAGGTAATGGTGAATGAAAAATGTATGCTTTAAGAACTTACACATTTAAAAATATAAACACTACATCCTCTCTTCTAAAGAACTAACTTGTTTGTCGGAGTGCTAATTCCAGCACCCTGACTGGAACACTTTCTTGTTTTAGGTAGTAGAATGAGGATTTCCCAATGACATGTTTGAAGTAAATGAGTATCGTAAAACCATCCCTCATAGGAATATAAGGAGTTTTTTTCGTTGTGAAATTAGAAATTCCCAAACTATGTCAGTGTGATATTTGAATATGGTAATGGAATTCAGGGTGTATTGTGTGAATAGAAATACTCTCTACTACAAGGGAAAAATATTTAAAAAGAGTTTTCAATTTAAAAATTTCAAGTATAGATTTCAATTTTGGTGTGGAATGATCATTAGTCTGTATGAATGCATTTGTACTCATTACTTTAGGTTTGCCAACTAGAAGCTCATAGAGTTTTATCATTATTATTTTTTTTAAAATACCTACTGTGGGGACATATTTTTTGGATAGCAACAGGTGGCCAAGGTGGCATCGAAGTGCCAGCCGAGGTGCCACGTGTCCTTGACTTGACGCCGAGGTAATCTCGGCTACGCCGAGGTTACCTACGAAGATACTGGAATCCGAGATGAACGGATAGGGAATAAGACTCCTAGAATGGGGGAGGACCTCTGCTTGTATAAGGATAAAGCTCTTAGGGAGTTTATCTTTATCAATTGGAGAGTCTAGAATAAGCATTGAGCCATAGTCCAAGAACAACTAGGCTTCTACAGGGATCAAGTTAGTGCTGGCTATAAAAGAAGGGCACCATCGTGGGTTTAAGATATGTTTTTATTTGTGAAGTTCTTTTTGTGAGTTTAAGCACAATTGGTTATCTTTGAGAGATATTGATTACTGACTTGATCGTCAGAGTGTCCCCAGGTAGAACCATCGCCGGAGTCTTTTCTTTCTGTGATAGGTTGTTTGGGCGCAATCTATTCTGGCAGTGTTCTCCAGCCAAATACTTGTTTGGCAGTGTGGTCAAAAAATAGCACAGATTAAAGAACTTCATATGGGTAGAAGTTGAACCCCTTGCAAAGATTCGGAATATTGATATAAAGAACTTCATATGGAAAAACATCATCACCAGGTTTGGGATCCCAAGAGCGATAATAGCAGACAATGGTACACAGTTTGACAGTAAACTAATTAAGAACTTCTGTGTAAAGTACAAAATCAAGAACTACTATTCCACTCCAAGCTTCCCTCAAAGCAATGGACAAATAGAAGTATCCAACAAAACTATCTTGGATGAGATTAAGAAGAGGCTGGAAGCAGCAAAGAGTAAGTGGGTGGATGAGTTGCCTAGTGTACTCTAGGCATATCAGACTACGCCGAAAAGATCAACTAGGGAATCCTCATTTGTCATGGCTTATGGCACAGAGGCAGTAATCCCATTAGAGGTCGGCATCCCAGGGATCAGAACCCGAGGAGTAGAGAATGAGACTAATGATGCATTTTTAGCCCGAGATCTGAACCTATTGGAAGATATAAGGGAGAAAGCAGCAATTCAGCTGGGGGCATACTAGCAGCAGCTTGCTAGGGCTTACAACAAGAAGGTCAACCCACGAGAGTTTCAAGTTGGGGACCTCGTCCTAAAAAAGGTCGTTGGCAACAAGAAAAATCCTAGAGAGGGCAAGCTTGGCCCAAACTGGGAGGGACCTTATAGAATCATCTCGGTCCTTCGTAATGGGGCATATCAGCTTAAAGACATTGAAGGCAAAGAGTTGCCAAGACCCTGTAATACTTGTAACCTAAAGTTTTTCTATCATTAGATTTTCTTTTTTTTCTTTTTTTTTTAAGTCTTTTGTTATTAGCCGAAGTTATAATAAAATTTTAGCTCGATTTTTTCAAAACTTATGAAAAACGATTGACCAGTCTTTAGGCGATGTTTCTGATATAACGAATAACTTAGACTTATTATATGACAGAGTTGAATTATATTTGCATATAATAGAGTTGAACTAAGTTGGCGATGTTTCTGATTGAAACATGACGAATAACTTAGACTTATTATATGGCAGAGTTGAATTATACTTGCATATAATAGAGTTATGTTTCTGATTGAAATATGACGAATAACTTAGACTTATTATATGGCAGAGTTGAATTATACTTGCATATAATAGAGTTGAACTAAGTTGGCAATGTTTCTGATTGAAACATGACGAATAACTTAGACTTATCATATGGCATAGTTGAATTATACTTGCATATAAGAGAGTTGAACTAAGTCCATTTAGGTAAGATTAACAGAGGAACCAAGGTGGAGAATCTCAACGAGTCTATGTCTAATATAAACTTCGGCGACGAGGTCATAGCCACATGCTTAATGAGAACCCAAGTGGAACTTAAGTTCACATTAGGGGGCAGAGAGCTGGAGAAAAATACTCAAAAGTTGGAATTCACAAGCAAAAGTTGGTTTAACACTTGTTGAAAGTTTAAAGAAAAATTTACAAGTTAAAATTAAGCTGAGGTTATGTTGAAAGAAAGTTGGTTTAACACTTGTTGAAATTTTAAGAAAAATTTACAAGATTAAAGTTAAGCCAGGGTTATGTTGAAAGAAGTATCTACGTACTTACCGAAATTACCATGTTGTCAAGACTTGGAAGGTAATGGAAGACAGAAGTCTTGATAAGTAAAAGTAAAATGGCAAGTTTTAAATAATACTTGTGAAAATATTTTTTACAATGTTTTCAAGTGTTAAGCTAAGGCCGAGATAAACAAGTTTGGAAGTTATGTTCGAGGTATGTTAATCCAAGGAGACTATACAGCTAAAGGCATAAACTGAAGACATGCAAAATATTCTAAGTATGGAAGCAGTAGAGCTTACAAGCATACAAAACACTTGAAAGAAGAAATTATAGAATGCATTCAGATAAGGAGTTCAAGTATAAAAAGGTACTTCGACCTGACATTGAAGATTATTTGTTCAGAGTACAAAAAGGCACATTAGCCAAATAAAAGCTAAACATTGTTCAAAAGAAAAAAGCGCAAGGTATAAGAAATAAGGAAAAGCCTTAAAACTAGACTATTCGGTGTCATCAGCTGGATGGGTTTGGGGCTCAGAAGACCTTTTGGAACTCTTCTCAGTAGCATTCTCAGCCGCGAGCTCGACATCAATCTCTTCAAGGGTCTAGTCGAGGTTTTTCTCGGCGATAGGTGCCTCGGATGTTGTCTTCCCCTAGAAGGCATCTTTTAAGACCTCGTCCTCCTCATCCTGAGTCAAGTCTAAGACTTGCTCATTCAGAGTTGGGGACTTGGCCCCAACAGCTTCGACCTTCTTAGACTTGTCGGCCTCGGCATCTTCCTCAAACTCAGCCTAATCCTCAGATTGGCTTGGAATGAGGGGAAATGGCAGGACGAAAAGGTTGTTATCTCAGAGAGTTGAGTCCTTGAGGACAGCCAACTCCTTTAAGGCAGCCATCCAGCCAAGGGTGTAACCCTTATTGCATGCCTTTTTCACTTGCTTCTTGTAGTCTTTACGGACGTCGGCTGCCTCCTCGGCATATGCCTTCTCGTCCGCCGTTTTAATCTCGGTGTCCTTTGTGGCCAAAGAAGCGAGGAGCTTGGCTTGGGCCTCAGTAGTTTTTGCTTCGGCCTCTTTCTTCTTGGCCTTGAGGACCTCAGCAATAACCTCTGCAGATCTCGGCCTTTTCTTCGGCCTCATTTTGAGCTTGCTTGGCTGCATTGGCCTGGTCTATCAACACTCTCATCTTGGCCTCGGCATTGTTTAGCGATTTAAGCAAACCAACAGCTTTCTTGGTCTTGAGGATCAACTCTTTTTTAATGTCGAAAGCTTGCATCGCGAAGGAGTGAGTGTGCTGGATCGCCTAGAAGAAATGAAAAAATAGAGAATGGAGAGTACCAAGTATTAGGGGCTTACTTGTACGAGGGCTTACTTGTACGGAAGTGCTGCAACATTAGAGCGAAATTTTCATATTCGCTGACCTCGGCGTTGAGTTCGAGGTCTTTGGGAAGGAGCAAGGCAGTAGAGAGGGCAACGCCGACTTCAATATCAGTCGCGCTGTCACCGGCTTGGACTGGCTTGTCCTCGATTGTGATTGGAGGGGCCCAGGGGGCATCAGATTTCAGGGACCCCGAGGTTGTAGCAAACTCTGACCTCGACCTCTTTGACTGGGTAGATTTGAAGGGAGCAGCCTATGCGGGCCTCTTTTCGACGGCAGAGTCACTTTTTTCTGCCTCGGCTATTTTTGAAATCGGCAAGGTATCCTTAAAATCGATCTGAGTCACCGTTGCCTTTGCTTGGGCTTTCTTCAGCCTCTTTGGTTTTGGCTTTAGCTGGGATTGCGACGAGAAAGATTGGACCGTAACGACATGTGGGATGTCGGCCAAGAGGTCTTTGGCAACAGCCTTCTTGCATCTCATCTCGTCGGAGGTTGCGGCAACTATGACTCTTATGCCGAAATGAATTACTAGCAGGGCAATGAGAGGATTGACTGGATCGTAAGAGGACGCCTTGGCACTTCGGCGTCTTCGGCTAAAAGTCCTGTCTGCTGGTACGAACAGTGGAACTTGACGTTGGCGTTGGCATTGAGAATGTGGCATCAGTTGTGGAACAGAGGTTGATGGCTGTTCTACTAGGTCAGAGATTGATCCTTGATCTGGCCGAGGTGATGAAGTTGTAGCAAGAGTTGTAGCAAAAAGATGAGACTTGTTCTTTTTGGAGACGTCGGGTAAAGTTGATTTGTAGGTCGGGATGTAGTTTAAGAGCAAAGGAGCCTTGCGTTGATTAAAAGACAAGTCCAGCAGCCTCTTGAAATCCTTGCTGGGGTAGAATGTCTTGCGAAAGTCCTTGGGTAGTTGAGGAAGGGCTGCAAAGTAAACAATAACCATTAGAACATATAAGAGGAATAACAGTAATAAAGACTTGAGAGCGAGAAAAGTGACACTTAGCTCTTACCATCTCCCTCTCTGAACACTATTCAGCTTAAAGGGTAGAGGTGAAGGTCATCCTCTAGAGAGAACTCCCAGTTGCCTGAGACAATGAAATAATCGTCTCCAGCACTCTTGTTGGAGTCTGGGAGGTCGGCAACAAGTTTGTATTTTGTGGATCTTGGCTTAAGGTAATAGATATAGCCCTTTTCTAACTTCAGGCCATACATGATGTAACAATATTGGATGTCGGCAAGAGTAATCCTAGCGTTCTTTTTTTTGGCTAAGGCAATTATACCATTGATAACTCGGTAAGAGTTAATGGCAAGCTGCATTGAGTTTAGTTTGTAATAGTGCAGGACTTCGCGGAAGAGGATGTCAAGGGGGAACTTAAGCCCACACTCAATGGAGGCTACTGCTGGGAAGGACATGGAGTCCCCCATCAGGCATGATTGAGTCCTCATCCCTTGCCAACCTAAGGTGGATATCGGCAGGAATGGCAAACTCCTGCCTAAAATATACTAGCTTAATTGGGGTGTCTACCCTCCACCTGAACATGCCCATGACGTCGACTAAAGTGGGGGAGGTGTTGGATTTCAGAAGGAAGTGGTTTGTTAAGGTTTAAAGGACCTCGGCAAAACCTAAACGTATGCTGGGGTAGGAGTTTTTGAAGATCTAAGGGGAATTCGTTTTAATTTTTCCTAAAGTTTGTGAATTCTAAAACAAATCCCAAAACCTAAGACTATGCAAACAAGAATTGAAAGCAGGAATCCGGAGAACACAACAAGAAAACAGAGAAGAACAGTGATTCAGACTCAAGAAAACCAGAAGGGGTTCAAGAGCATTGCATAAAATGTAAACGTGCACAAATTGAAGACAGTGACAATTTATAAAGAACATCAAGTGTATGAACAGTGCATGAGTACGTGTATATACCCAGAAACAAATTGCAAGCAAAGCAAAATTTATAACATAAATGAAGATTCAAGAACATGAATAAAATCACAGTGGCAGTGTACAAGCATAACAAATGTTGAAGTAAGTCAAGAATTGAAACAAGAGGGAATACTAACTTACCGAAGAAAATGAGGCCGGTATAAAGAATGCCGGGGTCAGACGGTGGCAGTGAGCGGAGAAGAGCAGCAAAAGCTTTGCCGGAGGAGGTAAAACAGAGTGGTTGTAGAGCTTGAGAGCTTGAAACAATGGAGGATTTGGGAGATGAGTTTTAGAGAGAGAAACTTTGAAGAAAACAACGATATAAAGGTGAAAAGACGGAGAAAGAGGGATGTTTTTATCAAAACACGAAAAAGGAGGCAAAATGGTATTGAATGTGCCTAAGACGACGTGTCTGTCGGCATAAAAAGCAGCGACGACGATGGCGGCGTGTCGTCTGATTAAATAGGGAAATGACGTGTAGCGAAAACGGTTGAGTTATTGTGTGTAACAACTCATACGCTTGTAGAAATTCTTGGAGTTCTTGATTTAATGAAGCAAAGACCTCGGCTATGGGAATGATCTCGGTTAAATAACTTGGAAAAACTTGGTCTTTGGTTTTAAGGCATTGATGAAAACAGACTACAAGTCTTGGTCATATGGAGTCGACGAGTGATGACCTCGATAATGAAGGAAAGAACAAGCTTAGCCGATATGCTATATGGATTGATGATATAGGTTCAATCATCTCAGAATGCCGAGGTAATAGAACCTAGGGGGCAGTTGTGGGGACATATTTTTTGGATAGCAACACGTGGCCAAGGTGGCACCGAAGTGCCAGTCGAGGTGCCACGTGTCCTTGACTTGACGCCGAGGTAATCTTGGCTAGGCCAAGGTTACCTGCGAAGATACTGGAATCCGAGATGAACGGATAGGGAACAAGAGTCTTAGAATGGGGGAGGACCTCAGCCTGGATAAGGATAAAACTCTTAGGAAGTTTATCTTTATCAATTGGAGAGTTCAGGATAAGTATTGAGCCAGAGTCCAAAAGGAGCTAGGCTTCTACAGGGATTAGGTTAGTGCTGGCTATAAAAGAAGGGCACCCTCGTGGGTCTAAGGTATGTTTTTATTTGTGAAGTTCTTTTTGTGAGTTTAAGCACAATTGGTTGTCTTTGAGAGATATTGATTATTGACTTGATCGTCGGAGTGCCCCCGGGTGGAAGAACCACCGCTGAAATCTTTTCTTTCAGTGACAGGTCGTTCGGGCGCAATCTATTCTGCCGGTGTTCTCCAGCTAAGTACCTGTTTAGCAGTGTGGTCAGAAAATAACACACACACCTACATTTATACGATTTCTCATTTCCTACACTCTTAAGAATATGTTAGATATAATTTTCAAAATAAATAAATAAACAAATTTGCTTGGAAATTTAAATTAGTATGCCATGGCAACATAACCTTCTTCAAGTCCTTGAAAGATTATTTAGTGGTTTTCACACTACTTATTACTCGATAGTTGTCTCCTAAATTCTAATAAAAAATATCAAGTCTCATCAATCAAGTTACAACATTGTGTAAATTTGTTCCAGGACCACCTTACGTTATTGCCTTCGAGTGAAGGGTACACCTACTTAATTTGTTGTACTTTGTATTAATTGACTCTTCAATTCTCCTTGTAGTCACTAGAGGTGATGGCGTAGTGGAGAAAGCAATTCTCTCCATAGGGGTGCCCAAGTTCAAATCTTGAGAGATGCGAAATTTTTTATACTAGCTCTTTTTGAGACCTTGTATTGTATTTTGATTGACTTTGGGCTTTTCTGTGGCGTATAACTGAGATCTATTGGTACCTCAATAATAGGTTCCTTCTTATGAATTGAATTAAATTTAACTGGTAACCAACTATCTCAAAACCAAGGCCTACAGATGTTGTGACAACACCACACAACATCCTTTCTTTTCGTTTTAAAAAAAAAAAAATCGTCTTTGTAGTTAATTGTGCAGTACAATACTCTCTGCATAGCATTCAAGGAAGCAAAGGAAAAAGTCGGAAAATTTAAATAAAAAAATTAAAAATAAAATTTCTAGCGTACATTTAAACGTATGATATGGGTGACAAAATAAAAATAGTTCACATATTTTATTTATTGACAATTAATTGGATTTTTTTTTTAGAATCCGTAAATAAAAAAATGTTATTATTGCATAATTTTTGTAAGAAAATCAACATTATTTACTTTAGATTATTAAAACTACCTTAATACATGTCAACTGGTGGGCTTTTATTTACTTATTTTTTTAATTTTTTTTAATTTTAGCGGGTAACTATGGGGTCTTTTGGGAAGCACTAAAAAAGTCACCTTTTAGCTTTTTAACCATTTTGAGTCATATCACCTCTCACATTTTTTATCCAAAAAAAGATAAAATAGACTAAAAAAGTCAAAAAATTAACTTTTTACCAACTTCTTAAAACACTCATATGTTTGATAAAACTCAAGGTACTCTACTAGCCAATAAAGAAGGGTAGGTAGTCTGGTGGATATGAAGGGTTTTGAACTTGAACATAAATAGGAATGGCAACGGGCCGGAGTGGGGATCACACTCCCCGTCCTCGATCTCCGAAACTACAAAATTTTCCAGCCCCGGCCTTGATCCCCCGCGGGGAACCCATCACCCCCTCCAATCCAGCCCTCTTACGGGAATCGGGTTTCCCCAACCCCAGAAAATCCCCGTAACTCATCATCAACAACAACGTCATTCAGCAATATCATCAACAAAAAAAAAAAATCATCAACAACAGCATCATCAACGGCAACAACATCATCAAAAAAAAAAAAATCATCAACAACAACATCATCAACGACAGCAACATCATCAAAAAATAAAATAAAATATAGACACAGATCTGGCGGAAGAAGGACGAAATTGACGGTGGCGGGATCTTCTCAGATTTGCCGTGGCAGAGGGAGGAAGAAGCTAGAGGTGACAGAGTATAAAGGTTTGGCAGTGGCCTAGCGGAGAAGAAGCCGACGAAAGAGGAGGCTGCGAGAAATGACGGAGGCGACGGACGAGGAAGAGGTGGCGGTGGCCTGGAGGAGGAGGAGGCGGCAGTGGTGGAGGAGGCGGCGAGAGGCGGATGAGGTGACGAGAGGCGGAGGAACCGATTGTGGAGAGAAGAAAGAGAGTGAGAGAGATAGATCAGAAAGTGAGGGTAAGAGTTATGAGAGAGATATATCAAATTGTATAGATAGGGGTTATATATATAAATGGACAGAAGGGGTATTATGGCAATTTTATTTCGGGGAGAAACGGGACAGGGGATGGGGACGGACTTGGTCCGGGGCTGTGAAAGTGATCCCCGTCCCCAGCCCGAAACTGATTGGGGATTTAATTTCAAATATCATCATCGGCCCGTTGGGGGTATTTTTTGAAGAAAAACCACTATTATCTGGGATGGGGGGTCGGGTCCCCATTGTGCCGGGTTCAAATTACCATCCCTAAGTATAAACAAAAAGTGAAGAACAACTAGGATTGGTGGTGATCCAGCCCACATGTCTATACTTGTTTATTTAAGATCAATTACACTTTTAAGTTATGTAGTCTTTTAATTGGGTACCACGTGGCAAACTTCAACTAATCACAAATGTATATGTTCACTATTATTCTCTAAACACTCAATATAAATGTAGTGGATCATACTGTTAAAGCCAATCACAATAGTAGAATGTATTACATGACATATACCATATCCGCATACAAAAATTTCTCGATCTTTTGGCAACATAAATAAAAGCTACATTTTTGCAGCCAAAAACGCAGCTTGAGGTAGCTACAAAAGCTGGATGGGTATTTGGGAAGTATGCAAAATGCCAAGTATGAAATTAGATTACAACCCTCGTTCCAACAAGCAACTAAATGAGCAAAAAAGAGTCAAATTTCCTAAGTTGGGTGACGTATTTTATTTTAACCTTTTTATTGTGATGTGACATTATAAATAAATATTAATTCAAAAAACAAAAAAAATAATTTTTTTTTATCAATTTCTCAAATCACTTTAAAAAAAAGTCAAAAAATTTGGTTAAAAGTCAAAAGTTAATTTTTAACCTTCTTTCCAAAACACTCCATATATATTTTGTCATTTTAATTAATTAATTTATTTATTATTTTTTTTTTTTGTCATTAATGTTTGTAACTTTTTCTCAATTTGCTTCCGAAGCAAACTTCAGTCCAATTTTGGATAAAAAATGCTAAGTTGTGTGACATGGCATAAAGAAGGGTTATTATACTTTGCCTCCCTTAAGTTTTATAATTTTATTTTTTTTTTTTTAACTCTTAAAATATATATTTTGTACTTGAGCCTTTAATGTTTGTAATTTTTCACAATTTACTCCCAAAATGAAGTACAAGTACCATCCAATTCTGGATGGAAAAAATACCATGTTGGTAGAGCCATGTTGCATAAAAAATATTATATTAAAATTTTAAGATTCAAAACCAAATTCATGTTTAGTTGAATTTTCAGAACTTGTTTTTTTGATTTTTTTAATAAAAAATTAAAAATATATATATATATATATATTTTTACTCCAAACAAGAAAAAGAATATGAAAATAATTAATGTTTTTGATTTTTTTTACCAAATTAATTTTTCACAAAATTTCTTAAAGCAAATAAAATCTCAACTAAACGGAGATGTTTTGACTGTATATGAACAATGGTCGTGGTAGATGGGTGGAACGATATAGGACAAGAAGATAAGAGGTGATAGAAGTGAAGAGAGGTAGTGGGGGTTAGGGTAGAAGGAGAGATGAAAGAGCAATGGAAGTTTGTAGATGAATTTGAAGATGGGAAAACAAAGGGGGTTCAAATTTGGGTTTGAATTTGGTAGTTTGGATTTTGAATTTTGGGCTTTGGCCTTGTATTTTGGATTTTGATTTTTAAAATTGGACAAAATTTGATTTTGTTAAAGTGAGAAAAAATATTTTAACGATCAAAGTGTGAAATCATGAAACTTAAGGGGGAAATTCTACTATACACAGTTCCTATCATATGTATTCTTAAATTATGTCATCTTATCATATGTATTCTTAAATTATATCATTTTTTTATTTAGTTATGACTCATGAAATCTTTAATTATACCTCATATGTTGTTTGGTTATGCCATTTTCATATTCATTTATTTTTTAATTATCACTTAGAAAGCATAAAATTACGTTATTTTTTTCTTTAACTATAAGATACATACGGTACACACTCATAGCCTTTCTCAAAGGGCCAAAGTGTAATTTATCTATTTTATGCTACTTGGCATTTTCCGTCCAAAAATAGACGGGAGCTAATTTTGAAAGTAAATTGAAAACATTACAAATGTGAGGAGGTCAAATTAAAAAAATAAAATAAAAATTAAAGTAAAAAAATCATGAAACTTAAAAGAGGTAAAGAGTAATTTACCCATTTATTTATAATTTATTGGTGACTAGCCCTATGTCAATTATCAACGTTTGATAAAATTGCCATTTTCTGTTTTTATTTATAATGAATATGAATTAAATTTATCTTGTTTTATTTTATAAAAAGCAAAAGAAAAAATTTTGTTTGGTTTATAGTAATGCTTTGAAAATAAAAAAATATATATTTTTTTTTAATGAATTGCTAGAGGTGGTAGTGTGGAAAGGAAAGTGGATGGATGTGGTAAATAGCGATGGGAGTGGTTAGTCAATAATTTTCTAAATGAAAAATAGAAGGTGACTTGAGCTCGCCAGACAATTGCTCGCAAGTGGTCAGTCAATAATTTTCTAAATGAAAAATAGATTTTTTCGTTTCAAATATTTTTTAAAACTTTAGAATCAATTCCATTTTTTTCAAACAAAAACAATACACCAAACACCTTCTTTTTCAATTCTCCTACTTTTTTTCTTTTTAAATAAATGAAAGGCCATAAAAAGAAAATAACGAAAAATTTCCAGTGTAAAATCAACTTCCAGTCCAAATAATTTATTTATTTAATTTTTAATGATTGTTTCATCCACCAATTTAATATTTTAATTTTAGAAAAAAAAAATGGTAAAATTGCACTTCAGTGCAAGTTTTAAAATTTTTTACAAATAGGTAAAAAAATTTATCAATTTTAATAATTAAAGATATAAATTTTTTCATAAATTTGTAAATATTTTGTAGAAATACTATTTATTTGCAATTTTCCTGAAAAAATTTAATATTTTAAAACATTGACAAAAAAATCTTTATAATTAATGTATGGGTACTAAGATCAATAGTTGAAGAAAAATTTTAAGTATACAAAACCTACCATAGAATTGAATATAATTTTTTTTATATAAGTGAGACTTATCAAATATGTGAGTCTCACTTCACAATTCTATGATAAAATTTTGTACCCATAAGAGAGTTAATAATTCAGCCAAAAATTATTCACTAATCATTTACAATAAATCTACATGATATGGATCTTTATGTGTTAAATTGAAATCAATGTGATCTTTAAATGTGACAATGAATAATCTATTCTTGAAATTATAATAAGATCTCGTTTGACAACATATATTTTAGTTAAAAAGTCAAAAAATTATTATAAATTGTCATATCACTCTCTTTATTTCTCTAAATATTTTTTTTGTACAAAGTCAAAAGGTTAACTTATTCCCAATCGAGACTTTATTCTTCATTGAAAAAAATTCCATTAAGGCTTATGATATCTAATCATTTTTTTATTCAACCAACCACGAACCAATAAATTGAATAATTTAGATCACCAAAATAGATCTAAAGTGAACCAAGCACCACACAAACTAAGACCCCGTTTGGGAACAGACTAATTTAGTAATTTTTTAGCTATTTGGCTAAAATATGAGCTAAAAAAAATTAGTATGTTTTGGATGATTTTTTGACTTTTTACGAAAAGATGTGCAAAAAGTAGAGAGAAAAGAGAATCTTTGAATTTTTGATATGAGTTGTTGGCTTTTTGACTAATTTAGTAACTTTTTGATTTTTTGACTAAAAAAAATGATTCCCAAACGAGACCTAAATCACGCAATTGAAATATTTGTACGATACAAATCCTATATGTCGGACTTACACTTAAAAATTTCTTATGTATAATACAATTTCAGATTGTCTTACTAATTCACAATGTCCCCTTCAACAACCCTTTCAATTTCCATAGGGGTCATAAGCCTTGTTTGGTGCAGCTTAAAAGCTGCTTATTTCAACTTTCAGCTTAATTTAAGCTATTTTGATGTGTTTAGTTTAGCTTATAGCTTATAACTTATAATTTTTTAGAAGTCAGAAATCAGCTTATTCTTTGAATGGGGCAGGAGATGCTTAATTTATAAGTTAAAAATTAACTTATGTTTATAATTATAAGTTATAAACTGTTTAGGCATAAATTATAAACACTTTCTCACAACTCTACCAAACAGACTCGACGAGCTCAATTGGCAAACAATAGAAGCAATTAGAATGAGTAACAAAAGTCAAAGCAATTATCTTAATCAAAGACATTCTTTGGGTATCACTCCATGATTTCTCTCTCTCTCTCTCTCTCTCTCTCTCTCATACACTGAATCCAGACTGCCGCACTTTGGTAACAATCATTTTGCTTTGCTAATAAGCATCTAGTGTAAACCCCCTTTTTTAAGATCAAGGTACATACATATACACACAACAAATATGAACACATTGAATGTATGGAATCTGGTTGGCTTAAATTCATGTAATAATATTAACTGCACAAAAAAAAAAATGTTAACAATGATGTATTCAAGCAATTGAATTGTTACAATTTTGTTTTCTTTTAGTCTATAAGAAATACAAAGTTCCTCTTGTCCAGTGCTATATATTCTCATAATTTTTATGTACATTAGTCTCAATACCTAAGGAAAATTTTTGGTGTTTATGGGTTACGACATGACTCATATCACTCACTAATTATCAAATATTATATTATTTGTCGTCTCTCTAATTTCTAACATAAATTCCTGATTTTCACTATCTCCGTTCATCACAATCTCAATGAACATTATATTACCTCACCTTGCCCATGTGCTTGGAAATCTATAATCAATGCATAGGCCAAGATTGATATGTATGTATGGAACCATAGTAATATGAAATAACAATAAAGTTGAAGAGAATGTCAAACAACAGTAAACTTTGAACTTTTTTAAACTATAAATGCCAATGGAAACAAGGATTTCTGGTATCCCCTTGTGATTGAGTAGTCTCAAGAAATGACTGAAGTATCTTATTAAATTCTCTCTCTCTCTGCCTTTTTTTCAGGAGCACACAAGTAATACCCTTAAAATTGCAGCAACTTGAATTATAGGTCAATGGATTTTTTTTTTTTTTTTTTTTAAACATGCTCTTACTTTATGGGGTATTTATCCTAATCGCCCTAGTAATATAGATTATATTCATTTGAGTCCACATATAAAGCCTCGTCTCTCATTGTTGTAAGCCACTCAACTCAAGTTCAGCTCGTATAATCTAGAGGCCATCCACTCAAAAATAATTGATTTTAAATTAGATATCTCCAAAATTCTAACATAATGTCAAAGTCAAAAGTTAACTTTTAAAATGAAAGTATGTGCTCACTCAGCAATACCTGTCATGTGCCGATCAGGGACATGAACCTTACTCATCCCTAAGTACTGCGGCTCTGATACCATGTTATACGGTTTTGGATAAAACTCAACCTCCAATGCTAACTTTTAAAGTAAGAATGCCCTCACGCTTATATAATGCACATAATTTTCATACTAAGCAGTGTGAGATTTTGCTTCACATTCACCTAGATATATTTATCTCATCTTGTTCATCTCACTGTCACCTCTTCTTGTTCATCTCACTATCACCTCCACATGCAACCAAACTGCATGTGCAAAAAGTGTTAGACTTATCCTAGATCATCTCCTAAGCTACCCAAGTACAATTCATATATTTTAAATGCCCATTACCCCAATACAGTAGATTTTAGGTTGGATGTCTCTAAAAATCTAACACTGACAATTAGAAACAGCTAATTCCCATTTCTCAAGAGTAAACTCAATTTTTTATTTTATTTTTAATCCCTGGCAAATATCCTTGAAGAGGAATGAACAATTGAAGACAATTTGGTTATTGCAAGATGATATGTAACAAAGGGCACAATCATAAGCATAAATAGGAATATGCCAAAAATAAAGTGTATCAATGCAAAAACAAAATATAAACACAAGCCAATACCCTTTATCACATTTTCCAATCCTTTGGTTATCTGTTTCTTATCTAATGCACCATTGAGTACAGGAAGGATTTCCAATAAAATATACAAAGAACATAGCTTCTACATAGAATAAACCTTATATATGATTAGTACCACCACAAAATTCAACAAAAGACCATTATATTATCAAGTACAAATCCTAATATCCTCCTCAAATTTAGCTAACAAGTTTAGAGCACAAGTTTCTTACTGTAATCCCATTCATTGAGTAGGATAAAGAAAATCAATTATTATAATTGACAATTAAGAGACGCGTTCGGCGTTATAAACATATTACAATCAACAATCTCCTTAATTAAATCTCTAGTCCATGTGCATTTAGGAGATTTGGTGGCTTTTTTGTGGGCATGCAACAAAATGGCTGTGGAAAAGCAGCAACATGAAGCATCCGAAGCAATTTTAGAGAACGTGTGGGCGAATTTCATTGCTCAAAATGAACCGGACAAGTCTGCATTGTCCAAAGCATGGGAAGAATTGCCAAGTCTTGATGGATCAATGGAGACTCTACAAAGGCTTCCAAGTCTTGGGAGGTGGATATCAATGGGAGCCGAGGCATGGGATGAACTCCTAAGCGGAATAATTGACCCTCCACGCGGTATGGAACAGTCCTCATCATCTAATCTTGATTTAAAAAGCAATGGTGCCAATTCAAAGCCAAATGCCATGACACCTAAGGAGGCAGTTACCAAACACTATCGAGGGGTCAGGAGGCGACCATGGGGAAAATATGCAGCAGAGATAAGGGATTCATCGAAAAAAGGGGCTCGGATTTGGCTAGGGACATTTGAAACAGCGGAAGAAGCTGCTTTGGCATATGACAAGGCTGCATTGAGAATTAGGGGTCCTAAGGCCTATCTCAACTTCCCAATTGAGACAGTTGCCAAAGCTAATGGAATTGCTTGTTCATCGACAACTTTTCAGGATGGCTCGGGTTACCCATTTCATGAATGTGGGAAGATTGTATCCAATCTGCGGAAAAGGGGTCCAAGAAAATGGGAAGAAAGGGAGGAGTTGGTTGTGAGTGGACAACCTAAATTCAAGAGAATGGCAACCATAGAAAAGACATTTGGGGATGGCTTTGATGTGTTGGAGTTTGAGGACCTTGGGAGTGATTACTTGGAGAGCTTGATGTCCTCTTTGTGACAAAAATTATTGAGATTGAGGGTCCAATAAAGAAAATCAAGATTTAAAAAAAAAGCTTCTAAAATATGATGTACAGGGTATGAATTTTTTTTTTAATATTTATATACAGGTGTGTAATAATCTTAGCCATATATGTAGGGAATGTCCAAATTGAATTGGGCAGTCTGAAGCAAACATGTTTCTTGTAAGGTTTTGTCACTCATAGAGGTTGATTTAGCATAACAGAATACAATTTACCATGTTTGTGTATATAGAAGCATTAAATAAGAAATTTTAGGTTATATATGAAGGATTTTGAAATTTGTTTGGATTTTACTTTAACTGATCAACCAAATTACATATATGTTGTTGAAGTTGTATGCCATATATTGAGAATTTTTGTTTTGATTTCCCCAAGTATGGTATTAAAGTTAAAAGAACGACGCACAATTTCACCCACAAAAAAAATAATAATAATAAAAAAATAAATAAAAACTAGATCGGTGAAAATAAATATCAAATAGATGTTTTCACCACAAAAATAAAAAATAAAAAATAAAATAAAAATCATAGAAAAATGAAAGTGATTTTAACTTCTTTTTTTTACCAAAATGCCCACTATAAGTTTAAATGAGCATAAATTGAAAAATATTAATTATAATAATTAAGTCCTTATTTTAATATGGTCCTTCTATCACTTGACTGTAAAAAAATTGAGTAAAAGTTACAACATAAAAGACAAAAGTAAAATTTAAATGAAAAATTGAGGATGAAAACATAATTTTCTCTTAAAATGTAATATGTAAGTACTTTTAGTACAACATTGAAACATACATCAAAATTTGAGAGATTGATTGTTTCAATTACAAGATGAAAGCTCAAAGTGAAATTCGATTGAAAGTTAATGGGTTAAAAATGTAATTTACTATAAATATTATTTTATAATTTATTATAATAAATTCTTGAAAAAATTATAAACAGTCTATGCCCTTATGCCAACTAAGAAAGAAAAGAAATGTTATTCTCTTAATCTCAACAGGTCTTCCATAGAAATAAATAAAATTAATTAAAAGTTCATTTCAACATTATTACTATTATTTTTTAGATGGTTCATTTCAACATTCTAAACCATGCTATTGATTGTGACTTGCATGTGAAAAAAAGTAGTAGTTTTATGTTATTTATTTTTAATAATTAGTAGGAAGGGAAAAAAGAAGGAAAAATTGCATAGTATATTAGTAAAATTCAAATTCAGACATTACGCTTCCGTTTGGCAGAGTTTTCAAAATCTAGTTCAACACTCACTTTTGAGTGTTGTGTTTGTTTAGGGTTTTCAAATCACAATTCTACACTCATTTCTCAAAACTCATTTCAAAACATAATCATTACTTTTCAAAACTCATAACCAAACACATAATTCAAAACTCTTTTCAAAACTCCATTCAAATCAATATTCTAAAAATATTTTAATTTTGTTAAGATTTACGATTTTTTTATTTTTTAATTTTTTTAATTTTTTGAATATTTTTAAATATTTTAATTTTTAAATATTACAATTTTAATTTTTTAAATTTTAAAATATTTTATAAAAATAAATTCAAACTCTATTTTATAAAAATATTTTTAAATATTTTAATTTTTTTGTTATGTATTTGGTTACGATTTGAGTGTAGAGTTGTGAAAGTAGTATGGAATTTCGAGTTATATGTTTGGTTATGAGTTTTAAGAATAATTTTTTAATTGAGTTTTGTTTTATGTGTTTGGTTAGGATTTGAGTGTACAATTGTTTTTAAATTTAAAATATTAAAAATTTAAATTATTTTAATTTTTTGAATATTTAAATTATTTAAATTTTTACGATTTAAATTTTTTGAATATTTATTTTAATTTTTTACTTATTAAATTTTTTAGATTATTTAAATTATTTAAATATTTATGATTTAAATTTTTTGAATATTTATTTTGAAAAAAAATTATTTCCTTTGTAGTATTTTCAATTAAAAAATTGATTAATGTTATTTTTTGTTAATAATAAATTTTTTTAATTGAATTTTAAAAAGAGTTTGGTTATGAGTGTTGATCAAAATTTTCAATAATGTGAAAGTAATGTGTTTTGTTATGAGTTATAACAATTTGAATTAAGTTTTGAAAACTCTTTTTAAAACTCATAACTAAACAAATTTTCTTACTTCACATGTCAAATCAAACTTTTAAAACTCAATTCTACACTCAATTCAAAACTCAATTCCACACTCAATTCAACACTTTATTCAAAAATCATAACCAAACAAATTTTCTACACTCAAATCATAATTCTAAAACACACAAACTTAAAATACAACTCATATTCTCAAATCATAATTACAAAGCTCTACGGAGCCGTAGTATAAAAGTCTCTCTCATGCATTAGAAGAAGTAAAGATGTGTTTGTTGATCTTAAATTTATGAAAGAATTTGTATAGAAGGAAAGAAAACATAAAAGAGATATGAATTAAAAACATCGTGATTACAGAAAGAAAAAATATTTATTATTATTATCTATGCAGATCTTATATTTTACTCCTACTCCCATTAATCAAGTCCTTAAAAATCAATAAAACATAAACGAAAAAAAAAAAAAATTAAATTTTGCATTTTTGCAACTTGAAAATGATACCTTATCATATGTATCTTTGTTTAACATTTGTTTAGGGAACTAAGGTCCCGTTTGTTTTTAAAGGTAGAATGGAGGGGATTGATAGTGAGATAATTAATAGTGGGGAGATTGTTAGTGAGGGGATTGATAGTGAGGGGATTAAGTAAAATTGTGTTTGTTTTGATGATAGTTGTTAGTGTAGGGATTGTTAAATTATTTTTATATAAAATAATAAAACAAATAAAAAATACAAAAACATTAAACATTAATATTTTAAAAAAAATGCTCAACATGTAAAAAAAATTTTAAAAAATAAAATAAAATAAAATATTTGTAGAAAAAAATAAAACAAATAAAATAATGATTTTTACTTAACAAAAAATACAAAAAATTAAATATTAATATTCAAAAAAAATATGCCCAACATGTAAAAAATAAAATAAAATAAAAAATTTCTAATCCACCAAACTATTTTTCTAATACCAAGTTTTAGAGATCCATCTGAATCTCATTGGGGAGGCTCATCCTAATCCGGAGCTTACTATCAATCCCCTTCCCATCTCTCAAAACAAACACAATATTAGTGGATCCCACCTCACTACCAATCTCAATCCCCCTTCTAACTCTCCAAACAAACCGGGCTAAACTAATAGAGTAAGATAAGAGTCCAAATCAAATTAGCATTTGTTTGTTTATTCTCTGGACAACTCTACTAAGGCCTCGCTTTGGAGCAAGCTTTTTAGTAATTTTTAAGTTTTTGGCTAAAATGTAATGTAAAAAAATTAGTATATTTGGAATGACTTTTTGACTTTTTACGAAAAGATATGCAAAAAGTAGAGAGAAAAGATAATTTTTGATTTTTTAGTATGAGTTGTTGGTTTTTTGATTTTTTTAGTAATTTTTTGACTAAAAAAGTCATTTGCCAAACGAAGCGTAAGTAATTGAATGTGAAATTAAATCACATTCCACACCCATACATATGCTATTGGACCATTTTGGCATATGTATTTCTCATTGAAAAAATTTAACAACACAAAAATCGATTACAGAATTGGATATGGGGGTATTTTGAAAAGATGATAAGAAGTTAGCTTTTGACTTTTTATTAAATTTTTTGATTTTTTTAGAAAGTGATTTGAAAAGTTGGTAAAAAAATACTTTTGACTTTTTTTATTAATATTTATTTATGATATTACATCATAATAAAATGATGAAACTACCACCTAATTTAAAACAGTTACAATTTCACCTATGTGGTTTATTTTGATCCATGAAGGGTATAATTGTAATTTCACAAGTAACTTTTTTTTACCTCTCAAATCGTTTTAATGGTAAAACGTCATTTTGACTTTTTTGGAAAGAGTTGCAAAACGCAACTTTTTTGGCAAGTTGCAAAACGACATATAATCATCTCATTTAAAATGAATTTCATTTTGTAATTTTCACTCCCATTTAAAATGCAAATAAAAGAATTAGTTTTGAAATACGAAAGAAATATGATTTTGATAGTTTGAATTTCTTTCATCCATCTATTGACAAATTCTCAGCATGTTCAAATTATTTAGTGTCCTGTCCGGGGTACCGTGTAATCCATTATGTCATTGCATATCTATTCTAATATCAATATGTAATCCATTATGTCATTGCATATCTATTCTAATATCAATAAATAAATAAAATAATTGGTACAAATTTTCCATTTGATGTGACTTTTCTTGCATATATAATGACTTAGCGTCAACTTTGTCACTAAATCCAATTCTTACCAAATGCAATCCTTAGAGTTAACATTATTATATGTTGACACTTATTCATCGGATTAAAAAAACGAAAATGCGGATAGGCGACCCCTAGCCCACGTGGGTCAGGTGATTGGTGAAAAAAAAAAAAACAAACAGAAAACTGACCAGTGGAGGAGCTCCACGTTACTGGGGGTTGACCCCGGGGTACATAGCAGTGTTCTTAAAAAAATGTAATTGTCCTGTCCCTGATCTTTCTCAATCCCTTATTTGGTTGATCAAAATGGGAAGTAGTCTAATCAAACTTGTTATCCCCTAATCCCACTTTTGCTTCCCTTCCATTTAATTGTCGTATTTATCATTCAAACTTATTTTATTCTTTATTTTAACTTCATCAAATATAAAATAATATTGTCATAATGTACTTTGATATTTTCGAACTTGTGACATGTAATATTAATTCTATGTATATGTAGTTGGGCCGACTGTATATATATCTCCTTTTATAACTCATCTATATATAATAAAAATTGCAACAACCACGAACACATCCTAATTTTGATGTGAAATGCATAAATACTATGTTATTGTGTGTGCATATAATTTATAATTTTATTCGGTAAATTACACTTTGCATTTCTAAAGTTTCATTCATTTTTCACTTTGGTCCTTTATGTTTGTAATCCTTTTACTTTGACCCTTCATATTTGCAATCCTTCCCACTTTATTCCTAGACTAATTTTCATCCAAAAGTTAATGAATTTGTCACATCACTAACCCATCAGCTCCATATGTGATTAAAAAACTTCACTAAAGATGCAAAAAATAAAAAATAAAAAAATTGAAATTTTTTTTAGTCTTTGGTAAACTTTTTTTTTTCTAATTTATTTATAGACATTAATACATTATAGATGCAGCTAAAAAAATAAAAACAAATTTAACTAAAAAAAGAAAAAAAAAACAATAGTAAATTTTTCATTTCAGAATTGACAATATAGGTGTTTGAGTCAGCATAATTTCATTTTTTTCGTATTTCGTAATATTTTTTCTTTTTTTTGATTAATTTGTTTTTATTTTTTAGTCAGATCTAATCTAGATGCATCTATAATGTAATAATGTTTATAAATAAATTCGAAAAAAAAGTTCACTAAAGATTAAAAAAAAAATTAATTTTTTTGTTTTCTATTTTTTATTTTTTGTATCTTTAGTGAATTTTTTACATCACATATAGAGTTGATGTGTTAGTGATGTAGCAAATTCTATTAGTTTTTTGAATAGAAGTTAGTCTAGGAATAAAATGGGAAAGATTACAAATATGAAGGGTCAAAGTGGGAAGGATTATAAACATGAAGGGCCAAAGTGAAAAAAAATTAAACTTAAAGAACAAAGTGGGAAGGATTGCAAACATGAAAGACCAAAGTGAAAAAAATTAAACTTAAAGGGTTAAAGTGAAAAATGGGTGAAACTTTAGAAGGGTTATTTTTAATTTTCGAAATCTCACCGATTCTGATTTATAATTCTTATTTATTGTTGTTTTTAATTTTCAAGAATCTCGTTGATTCTGATTTATAATTCTTAGGACTATTTTGATAACATATTTTTTTAATTAAGAAGTCAAAAAATTATAACAAAAAGGTTAATTTTATTCTCTATTTTTTTTACATGCCTCTTTATAAAAATTAAAAAACTAAATAAAATAATCAAACCTCAAAAACAACCCTTATTTATTGTTGTATTTTAGATGGTTGGTTGAGTTGGGTCTTCATCTAGAAGGATGACTTGGGTTGGTTTGAGATGTTCTAAAAAAGTGTACTTTTTAATTTATTGACTTATATGGGTTGAGTTGGATTTGAGTTGAGTTTAATGTGATGTGTTAGAGATGTGATGTGATTTAAATAAGATGATGTGACTTAAATACGATAATAACTTTTTAATTTTTTGTATTATTTAAATTATGCCAAACTTAACCTAAAATTACTGTCCAAATTATCTCTGCGATTAGCTAAAATTGACTTGACCCAAGCTTTAGAGTCTACCATGGCAATTTCCAAAGTTTAAAAAAATAATAGAAATAAAAAATAAAATATCATTTGTAAGTCGAATAAAATAGACCAGATTTTGAGACCAACTTTTAGATATCCTGTTCTGCATGTTGGAGTTGGACATAGGATGTTAACTTGTCAGCCAGCTTAGGCCTATTTTGGTAACTAAGAAAAAAATTAATTATTTGTGTATGAGTATAGAAATAATTTTACCGTATAATTCTGTTGATTAAGTTTGCACTCCTTCAAATGTCATCGCTTTACTACCTGAAAACACAAGCATGAATTAGCCGGCAGGTGTGACGAAAATCTCTCTGATACTTAAGTCAGCAAATAGACAATAAACACAAAAACTTTGTGTATTCTCGAATAAGAATTGTGATACCTGTATATAGGTCTTGTCATGAGTTTTTATAGATTCTGCCTAGCACAATTCTAGTAGGACTCCAACCCTCCTTATAAGAGTCTTCATAGGAATCACACTCCGAAGAATAATGTCTATCCTGATAACACGCTACTCACTACCAACCAAGTGAGATAGTTTGCACAATCCTGGTAGGACTCCAACTCTCCTTAGTAGAGTCTTCTTAGGAGTCTCATGCCCAAAGATAATGCTTATCCTTAGAACACCCTCATTACTACAAGTTAAGTGAGATGGCCACTCCTTTATGCTCGGATATACATTCCTGACCTAGCTGCCTTATCTCGGCTCCCTGCCGTTCGGGCCGTGTGACCGGAAGTCAATTTACCAAATTGCACCCTGCCGAGCTACACATAGCTCGGCCTTTTTTATTGACAACATCTCGATCCCATCACAGACTACCTTCAGATAGCTAGGTTTAGGCCCTGACAACTTACCTCTAATCAGTCTAGTGACTTTTTAGCCCAATATCGAGCTACACCAACTTTTTAACTCCACCCATTTGTGCGGCCTAACTTCCAATGAAGACTCTTCTTAGTTCGGCCCAATTTGTTCACAAATTACCCTCTTAATTGCCCCTTAATTCCATCTGCGTAGCATGATTGAGATTATTTTCCTCCAACCGAGCTAAGAATGCCCAACTCTGCTGAGCTAGAAAAGTTGTTCGGTTGCACAACTCGTTCGGCCCCAATAAGTCTTGTCATTGCACAAGACGCCCTAACACGACGTCATTCCTACGATACGTTACATGCCCCCATTATCATCGTTCTTCTGTTACAACTGTCATGTACCTCAAAAAATTTCAACAGCCCCACCTTTTTTCCTTCAACATTTATATCCTTCGTGTTTACAATCGTATGAGAAGGCGTTCTTTTCAGGTAACCGGCTATATATTCCATTTTTGTAATCATCTTCCAATTAATGAAAATTTTCAATCTCTTGGCACAGTTACTGTGTTTCTTTTTCAATGTTCTGTATTATTTTGACTGCATGTCTAACCAAACTAATTAGCTTAGCCTTACCTGATCCTACCAACCTTCTTTAGCCGACATACGCATCTTGGCTGAAGAATCCAAAAAACTTATTGGTCAAATCTGCCAACCTACTTTGGCTGAGGTAACTGTCATCCCTGCCAAAGAGTGCAAAAATTTTGTTGGTCAAACCTGCTAACCTGCTTTGACCGAGATAATTGTAATCCTGGTTAAAAAGTTCAAAAATTTGTTAGTCAAACCTGCCAACCTGTTTTGGCCGAAGTAACTGTCATCCCATCCAAAGAGTGCAAAAAATTTTGTTGGTCAAACCTGGCAATCACCATTACCCCCAAATTGGGTAAGGAGTCTAAAAATTTTTGATAGTCAAACCTGCCAACCGCCTTTAGCTTAGATCTTGATCTCGGCTAAAGGGTGCAAAAAAGTTTTGTTAGTCAAACCTGTCAACCGCCATTGCCCCTCAGTTGGGCAAGGAGTCTAAAAATTTTTGTTGGTCAAACCTGCCAATCGCCTTTAGCTTAGATCTTGATCTCGGCTGAAGGGTGCAAAAAAGTTTTGTTGGTCAAACCTACCAACCGCTTTTGTCCCTCAGTTAGGCAAGGAGTCTAAAATTTTTGTTGGTTAAACCTGCCAACCGTCTTTGCTCCATAATTGGGTAAGGAATCTAAATTTTTTTAGAAATAGTTAATCGAACCTACCAACCCACTTTGCCCCCAGTTGGGCAAAGATTTTTGCGCGGTCGGTCCTTCTTGTCGACCGTGTTAACTTTTGCCGAAGGTGTTTTGTCCGACATCACTGTTTTTATCTGACTCTGCCTTGGTGCGCATCCCATCTTCCTTTACCAAGACGTGTTGGTGCACTCTCTGCATCAGGGCTTCCATAGTAAGAGGCGATGTCATTATCATTGAATCTCTTAATTTATTGCCAGCCGGCAAATCTCGTTTGTACTGTGCGATAGCTAGGTTTGTGGGGCAATCTCCAATCTGATTAAAAGTTTCCTAATACCAGTTATTGTAGGACCTCAATGTTTCATTCTCGCCCATGTCTATGGAGAGAAGCTGGTTAATCTCCACCGACGTCTTGGTGTTTGTTTTGAATCTGGTCACAAATGCCTTCGCTAGTTATGCCCATGAACCTATGCTACCTTATGGCAACCTTTTAAACCATGTTAAACCCAGGTCACCAAGGCTGGAAGGGAATAGGATACACATTAGAGCCTCATTTCGCCGATACACCGCCATAACCTGGCAGAAGTAGCTCAAGTGCATGTAGAGGTCCAACTTACCCTTATAAATAGTGAATTTGGGGTGGTGGAAACCAGAGGGTAATGGTGCGTTCTTTATCGCCGGAACAAGTGGTGAGCTCAGAACCTTGCTATTGCTTTGTCTGCTGGTTTATGGGCAAGGCGCGGCTCTGGCATTCCTATCTCGATACTCCCATGTGTTCTAGGAGCCAACCGTTATAGTGCGGAGACTCTGTGCGGGTCACGAGCCTAAGTGTCTTCTCTCATTCGAGTCCTCTCCTCAAGCACTGTCCGTAGGTCCTCTGACCTAGGCAACTCCGTGTGCCTAGATGTCGTTTGATACGAATACGAAGGCCAATAACTGCTTCTTTCTGTGTAAGACCTCTTAGTCCTCGTTCTCTCAGACTTGGAATAACAAATCTTAGAAGTCCTTGATTGTGTATCGCCCGACTTGAGGCTTCTACTTTCAGCTTGTGATAGTGTGACTTGTCTGTCACGATCTTTTGAATGGTAAGAATGTGTGTTACCTCTGCGCCCCACTTCTGTTGCCACCCATTTGCCTTTTATCTGGCGCTTCATTGTCTCTATGTCTGCTGCTATCCTCCTTATCAATTGCCTTGCTCCTTATCCGATATTCTAGAACCTAAGAATCCAATATTCGCCTCTGCCTTTCAGGGCTTTGGAAGCGATGAGGATTGGAGCCCGGTCTTTCACGGGTATCCCTTCACGGGTTTCGTTGCTGGGGATCTAACTCTGCAATAAGTGGGATAAAAGGTAAGCCTTCGCACCTTCTGCCCCTCTCTGGGGTTTGCCCATCAATGGCAGAGTGTGGCAAGTCTTCATTGTGCACCATTGAATTAAGTTGAAAGAAAACTTAATCAAGAGGTTCGTTCTTTGTGATTGTAATTCCCACAGACGGCGTCAATTGTACGAGCACAGAAATAATCTTCTCGTATAATCCTGTTGATCAAGTTTGCACTCCTTCAAATGTCGTCGCTTTGCCACCTGAAAACACAAACGTGAGTTAGTCGGCAGGTGTATGCCGGAAACCTCTTTGATACCTAAGTCAGTAAATAAACAATAGACACAAAAGCTCTGTGTATTCCCGAGTAAGAATTGTGATACATGTACATAAATTATGTCATGAGCTTTTATAGATTCTGCCTGGCACAATCCTAGTAGAACTCCAACCCTCCTTATAAGAGTTCTCCTAGAAATCACACTTCCAAGGATAATACCTATCCTGATAACACCATACTCACTACCAACCAAGTGAGATGGTTTGTACAATCCTAGTAGGACTCCAACTCTCTTTAGCCCAAGGATAATACTTATCTTTAGAACACCCTCATCACTATAAGCCAAGTGAGATGGCCACTCTCTTATGCTCGAATATATATTCCTGACCGAGTTGCCTTATCTTGGTCCCCTGCCGTTCGAGTCGTAGATCGAAGCCGATGCATTACCAAGGCCCTGCCGAGCTACACATAGCTCGGCCCTCTTTATTGACAACATCTCGGTTCGATAACGGACTACCATCTGATAGCTAGGTCTAGGCCCTAGCAACTTATCTCTGATCGGCCTAGTGGCCAAGATCGAGCTACACTAGCTCTTTAACTCGGCCCATTTGCGCGGCCTAACTTCCAACGAAGACTCTTCCTAGCTCGGCCCAATTTGTTCACAAATAACCCTCTCAATTTGAGTTTTTTTTTTTTTTTTTGGTTGACTTCTTTTTAAAAAATGTGCACAAAAAAAAAAAAAAAAATAATATGATTCAAATAAACTCATAAAACAATAAATTAACTCTTTTTTTTTTTCAGTTGCCAAAATAGGCCTTAATCAGCTTAAATAGCAAGTGTTTAAAATTTGATCAAAAAATTTTTGATTCCTAAATCTAAATCTTCTTTTCTAGTGTGTTAAATCATTTGCAATAATTAAATATATCTTGAGATTTTAGTATTTTTAAATTTTTGCATAATATAAAGATTATAAATAATTTGAGATTGGAGACAAATAGATTTAAGGGTGATTTGGAGTTTGCTTATTTCTCTTTTGGCAACAAGTTTAAAAGTCAATTTATTAGTTTATTGATTTATTTGAGTCACATTATCTCTGTACTTTTTACACTTTTTTTTATAATAAGTCAAAAAGTCAACTTATAAGCAACTTTTCAAAACAATCCTAGTAACTTTTTGATTTTTTACAAAAAAAAAAAAAAAAAAATTGGTAGAAAAGTAGAGAGGTTAAGTGAAAACTTATAGTAAAATAAGCAAAGCAGTATACTTATAGAGACAAATAATCCTTAATTTTAAAATGTTTAGAGTTGATAGTTCAAAATCCATTAAAATTTAATGAAGCAGAAATTAAAATAGCCAAACAAAAATGACTAACAAATATTTTCCACCCTCTCACCATGGTTGGGCTGCTACTAAACAATGTAATGTTATTTTTTTAAAGTACATTTATGCAACTAATAATTGAGCTAATTCAATTAATTGCTCTCTATTCGGGAGGTCAGGGATTAATTTTTTTCAAAGATAAATATTAATTATTTCTTCTCTATTTTAAGAATTGTATTAATTTTTTTTTTTATTTCCTTTCGTTATGGGCTTTCTTATGGTGGTTGGTGAGCTTCTAACTATGTGTTATTGAACCATAATTATCTAATTTAACAAAGAATCTTCTATCAATTGAAAGAAAAAAATATTCCATTTGTGCGTTGATTGGATTGCCGTTTGACAAGTACAACAAGTCATTTGAGTCCATATATAAAGCCTTGTCTTGTCTGTCAACTTAAATTCAGCTCGTATAATTTATTGGATAATTTTTACTGTATTTAAAATTTTTAAATTTTGTTATGTACTAAACAATAATTAGAATAAAAAGAAATAAAAAATGAGAGAAGTTGTTTAATTACAAAAATCAAACTCGAATATAAAACAGATTTTATTTAGTTATAGAAACAAAATTAAAATCTGATTTAAACAAATAATAATAAAACTGAAAATAAATTAAATAACTTATTTGATTTAATTTGTTCGAATTATAAACTGATCAAGTCTAATGTTTGACACTGTGTCCTTAAGACAAATCCGTCCTCTCCACGGTGCTTTTAGAATTTGGACGTCTATCTCCTAGGATGAAATGATCTTCTAAAAACAATAGCAGTACTACAAATTGTTTGCTTTGCGAACACACTAAGTGTTTACACTTTTTCTTTCAGAAATTAAATACAGCAAAATGCAGAGAGATTTATAGCAGATGATGGAGTACGAAAATTGGAATATAATCCAAATGGGAGGCTAGTTTATTTATAGATGTAAATGTGGCTCTTGGTTTTGAATTGAACACGTATGATACCTGTTGGCTTTTGAATTTAAACAAATTTGAATCATGAGTTTAAATTTAAACAGATACAAAAACGGAAGAGTTCGCTTTGGATGTACGTAAAACCAAACCAGTTAATTTCTTTAATTTTATACAAAATAAAATTAAATTCAAATGTTTTTGGCCCAAAAGATTAGTATTGGGCTAACAAACCCAACTCAACTTCACACCCACGCCCAAGCCCAAATCACGGACGGCAAGCATGGCTGTGGTGATTTTTGGGTCCAATAGGTCTAGCCCATTTTGCCCATAACCTCTCCCTCTAAAACACTTGGGTATCCCTTGGGACACACCCCAAGTACCAAACCCCTGCCTTATAAACCCAGTCTAAACTTCCCATCAAATCAATGTGGGAAACACCTTATTCAATACCTTTAAGGCTTTTCTACCCAAACTCCATTTCCATGGACCACACTCTGCCTTCAATCACCCATTCACTCGATAATGGTTTTGAGCAACCAAATATATCATGTGAATCACAACGCGGCATAGAACGCGTTACCACTTTGACTCGAGTAAATCGACGCACGAGGCCCACCTAAATATTAGATTAAACTTTGGATAAAATCCTGGTTTTACCTAGAATTTATAACCATTTCCAACATAATCTAGAGGCCATTCACTCAAAACTAACTAATTTTGGATTAGATGTCCCCAAAATTCTAACATAATGTCAAAGTCAAAAGCTAACTTTTAAAATGAAGGTACGTGCTCACTCGACAACACCTATCACGTGCTGACCAGGGACATTGAAACATACATCAAAATTTGAAGGATTGATTGTTTCAATTACAAGATGAAAGCTCAAAGTGAAATTCGGTTGAAAGTTAATGGGTTAAAAATGTAATTTACTATAAATATTATTTTATAGTTTATTATAATAAATTCTTGAAAAAATTATAAACAGTCTATGCCTTTATGCTGTTGGAAAAATTAGTTTATTAGGCTTATTTTAGGCTGACTTTAAATCCAAAATTGAGTGGACCCCAAACGTCTTTTGGGGTAGGTCCGAAGAAGTGAAGTGTTCCTTGCCGCGTGGCAAGTCACACGGTGAAGACGGTTCGTCAAAACCATTTATGAGTGAATGGGAACATGACGTCGTTTTCAAGTTCGTGGAATTGAACATTTAAGTTTTAAATATGGGTTTCCTTGTGAGGCTTGTCCCACATTGAAACTTTAAAAGAGTTTTGTTGAGTATATAAACTCTAGCCTACAACACTTGGGTTGGGCCCCAAAGGGCACCCAAAGTTTGTAGAAGGGAGGAGTTATGGACAAAGTGAACCATAGCCCAAACCACCACATGCGCACCGCCGGGCGCGGGTGTGGGTTGGATCAAGTCTAACATTAATTTTTTAGACAAAATTTATTTGAATTTTTTCAATAAATTCTTGCAAGAAAAATTAATTTAAATTTTGAAATTTGAATTTGAAATTCAAATTGTTGTCCAACAATTGTGTCTCTTTCTTTTATTCCATAACAGATTTTTGAGCCAAAACTATTTTTTGGATTTGTTCAAATCCAGACGGATTTAAATCTACCCAGGCAGATTCAAACAGTGTCATTCCAGCAGTTAATCTGTTGAACAATTTGCATATCTGTGTGTTTTTAAAATAGCACCTGTTGAATTCAAAACACACCTGTTCAATTCAAATTAGTACCTATTCGGGTCAGATAATTTGCCTATATATACAGCCATGTTCCAGCAGTCTTTACATCCGAAAATCACCAATATTGTCTCATTATCGCCCATTTTGCTCTACTGCATTTATTCTTCATATATTAGTTTTAGAATAAAATTAAGAGAGCAGAGAATACAAGTTTGGTTCGCCGGATAAATTTGTTTGAAGTGCTTCTACAAATTTATGAAGATCATTGTATCCTGGGAGATAGACACCACTCAACCCTAAGCACCGTAGTGGAGCGAATCTATCTTAAGGATAGAGTGTCACACACTCGACTTGGTCTTTTGATTTTATTTGGTTCGACAAAACAAATTCTATAAGTTTTATTTTATTTTGTTTAAATTATTTCAATTTATTTTATTTACACAGAAGATTGTTCTAACAATCTTAAGACAGATTCGAATTATTATATTTACAGAATTTTCGTTTGTTTCCTTTTCTCTTTATTCTTTTTAGAAAACTATTTTCTGTGAATTTACAAATTAATAATCTTGTTGGAAAAACAAATAGTGATTATATGCTATTTGACAGATAGTAGTAATATATTGTCTCTTTTCTTTGACAACTAATAGTAATATACTGGTGTCATTAACAATTCAAAATATATATTTGTGGAGTTCGGTCAGAAATTAATTTTGGTTTTCTTAATTTATTTCTGAGTGTTCATTTATTAAAAAAAAAATTATGTTTAAGTTTTTTTTAATTATTGAAGTGTTACAGAAATTTAATTTTCTGTGTGGAGCTAATTTGGTTAAATAAAATTTTATTTTATTTCTAAATTAATTCGAAAATAAAAGTTACATTCTTGTTTCTTTTATTTGTACAGAATTTAATTCTGTGAATTTGAATTAGTTTTCTGTGTGGAATTAATTTGGTTAAATAAAAAATTTATTTTTTTATTTCCAAATTAATTGAAAATAAAAGTTACATTTTGTTTTGTTTCTTTTATTTTAACAGAATTTATTTCTGTGGTTTTGGTTTAATTTGTTTAAATAAAATTTTATTTTATTTTCAAATTAATTGGAAATAAAAGTTACAGTTCTTGTTTCTTTTATTTTTACAGAATTTAAAATTCTGTGTTTTTTGGTTTAAATTTTTATGTGTAGTATAAAAATTCTAATTATAATTTTATTTTATAATTTAGAATTTATGACTACTAAAACTGGTCAAACTTATGTTCAAACCAGTACTGGTATGGTGATTGCCATTATGCCAACCTATCCATATGTTGGGACTGCATCAAGGAATCATGGTGGAAAACCGTAGAAGTTCTTAAGAATCGTTTTAAAAGATAGCGAGAGAATGCTATCTAAAGGAGGGAAAACTAAGAAGTACAAGTTTAATGGCATGCGTTACATTTGTAACAAAGAGGGACATCGGGCCAAAGATTGCCATTGCAAACGTAAAGGCAAAGAAAGAACAAGTAAGAAGGTTACTAAAGTCGATATAACCGAAATGGATATAATTTCCAATGGTGTAGATGTCATAAATCTTTCTGCAGTTGTTTCCAAGGCAAATCTTGTCAGAAATCCTAAAGAATGGTGGATGGACACTGGTGTTACTCGCCATATCTGTGTTGACAAAAAGATGTTCACATCTTATTCTACAGTGGACAATGGTGAACAACTTTTTATGGGCAACTCCTCAACTTCCAAAGTTGAAGGACAAGGAAAGATTGTACTTAAGATGACATATGGAAAGGAACTCACTCTCAATAATGTGCTGCATGTACCGAACATTCGCAAGAATCTTGTTTCTGGATCTCCGTTGATTAAGAATGGGTTTAAGCTAGTATTTGAGAGTGATAAATTTGTACTTACTAAGAATGGGATGTATATAGGAAAATGTTACATGTTAGATGGCCTTTTCAAGTTAAATGTAATGACTGTTGTACCTTCAGTTATTAATAATAATACATCTTCTTCTTACTTGCTTGAGTCTTCAAATTTATGGCATGGTAGACTAGGACATGTTAATTATGGATCTTTATGAGATTAATTAATATGGAATGTTTATCTAAATTTGAGATTAATTCAAATCATAAATGTGAAATTTGCGTTGAGGCAAAATTATCAAAAACTCCTTTCCATTCAATTGAAAGAAGTTCGAAACCATTTGAATTAATTCATAGTGACATTTGTGATTTTAAGTCAATTCAAACAAGAGGTAGGAAAAAGTATTTTATCACTTTTATAGATGACTATACTAGATATAGTTATGTTTATTTAATTCGAATCAAGGATGAAACTTTGGAAACTTTCATATAAGAATGAAGTTGAAAATCAACTTGGTAAGAAAATCAAGAAAATAAGTAGTGATAGAGGTGGTGAATATGAATCACCTTTTGGTGAATTTTGTAAAGAACATGGAATAATTCATCAAACCACCGCTCCCTACTCACCTCAGCAAAATGGAATTGTTGAAAGGAAAAATAAAACTTTAAAAGAAATGATGAATGTCGTTTTAATCAGTTCTGAATTACCTCAGAACTTATGCGGAGAAGTAATACTTTCTACTAATTATATACTTAATAAAGTATCCCGAAAGAAAGTGAATCAAACACCTTATGAATTGTGGCATGGAATAGTACCATCCTACAAATACTTAAAAGTGTGGAGGTGTTTGACTAAAGTGGCTATTCCTAGTCCTAAAAAGACTAAGATAGGTCCTAAGACCATTGATTGCATTTTCATTGGTTATGCCAAGAATAGTAGTGCATATCGGTTTTTGATTCATAAATCAGAACATTCCGAAATGCATGTAAATACTATTATTGAATCTCGGAATGCATCTTTCCTTGAACATGTGTTTCCAAATAAGACTGGACAAGAGACTAGTAACAATAAAAGATCTCATGTTTCAAAGGGACAACCGAGTTGTGTATGACTCAGAAGAATCACTAGGAAGTTAAACTCCTACCCATTTCTATGATGAAATAGTGATGACTGCAAAGTTTTAGGTTAAGTAATACTTTTAATGATTCTTATATCTAGGTATACCTAGTGGAGTATGGCAGAATACTTTTCATAAGAATCACCTATGTGAGTTTGAACTGGGCCGGTTTTATAAGATTTGTGAAGGGCTATAAGTCTTTAGAGCACTCATGAAAGACCAGGTTGTTCAAGGCTAAAATGAACACAATAGTGAGAACTAAACTGTGTTTGGGAAAATACTGTGTGAGTTCTATTGTCTTGGTTTACACAAATGGCTAAACAGTTCAAGACATCATGTTCACTAGTTAGCTAGTAAATCCGATAGTGTCTTACAAGGGAATGTTCAAAGCCAAAAGCTACCTATCCTTTGCAGAATATTTCCAATTTCTGTACTCTCTGTAATTAGATCATATTGTTGCATTTTCTCTTCGTCATATTCCATTCATGTGGGGGATTGTTGGAAAAATTGGTTTATTAGGCTTATTTTGGGCCGACTTTGAGGCCAAAATTGAGTGGGCTCCAAACATCTTTTGGGGTAGGTCCGAAAAGATGAAATGTTCCTTGCCACGTGGCAAGTCACACGGTGAAGACGGTTCGTCAAAACCATTTATGAGTGAATAGGAACATGACGTTGTTTTCAAGTTCGTAGAATTGAACATTTAAGTTTTAAATGTGGGTTTCCTTGTGACACTTGTCCCACATTAAAACTTTAAGAGAGTTTTATTGAGTATATAAACTCTAGCTTACGACACTTGGGTTGGGCCCTAAGGGGCACCCCAAGTTTGTAGAAATGAGGAGTTATGGACAAATTGGGTTGGGCCCTAAGGGGCACCCCAAGTTTGTAGAAATGAGGAGTTATGGACAAAGTGAACCATAGCCCAAACCACCACACGCGCATCGCTACCGCCGTCCGGCCGAGCCGGGCCAGGTGTAGTTGGGTCGGGTCTAACATTAATTTTTTGGACAAAATTTATTTAAATTTTTTCAATAAATTCTTGCAGGAAAAATTAATTTAAATTTCGAAATTTGAATTTGAAATTCAAATTGTTGTCCAACAATTGTGTCTCTTCCTTTTATTCCATAACAGATTTTTTAGCCCAAACTATTTTTTGGATCTGTTCAAATCCGGACAGATTTAAATCTGCCCAGGCAGATTCAAACAGTGTCATTCCAGCAGTTAATCTGTTGAACAGTTTGCATATCTATGTGTTTTCAAAACAGCACCTGTTGAATTTAAAACACACATGTTCAATTCCAATTAGTACCTATTCGGGTAAAATGATTTGCCTATATATAAAGCCATGTTCCAGCAGTCTTTACATTCGAAAATCAGTCTGAATATTGTCTCATTGCTGTCCATTTTGCTTTAGTGCATTTATTCTTAATATATTAGTTTTAGAATAAAATTAAGAGAGTATAAAACACAGGTTTGGTTCGCCGAACAAATTTGTTTGAAGTACTTCTACAAATTTGTGAAAATTATTGTATCTTGGAATATAGACGCCACTCAACCGTAAGCACCGTAGCGGGTCGAATCTGTCTTAAGGACAGAGTGTCACACACTCGACTTGGTCTTTTGATTTTATTTAGTTCGACAAAATAAATTCTGTAAGTTTTATTTTATTTTGTTTGAATTATTTCAATTTATTTTATTTACACAGAAGATTGTTCCAACATATGCCAACTAAGAAAGAAAAGAAATGTTATTCTCTTAATCTCAACAGGTCTGCCATAGAAATAAATAAAATTAATTAAAAGTTCATTTGAACATTTTTTTTTTTTAGATGGTTCATTCAACATTCTAAACCATGCTATTGATTGTGACTTGCATGTGAAAAAAAGTAGTTGTTTTATGTTATTTATTTTTAATAATTAGTAGGAAGGGAAAAAAGAAGGAAACATTGCATAGTATATTAGTAAAATTCAAATTCAGACATTAACATTTGTATAAATGTCTGTCTCATGCATTAGTCTCATGCACTAGAAGAAGTAAAGATGTGTTTGTTGATCTTAAATTTATGAAAGAATTGGTATAGAAGAAAAGAAAACATAAAAGAGATATGAATTAAAAACTTTGTGATTTCGTAAAGAAAAAATATTTTTTATTATTTATGCAGATCTTATAATTTTCTTCTACTCCCACTAATCAAGTCCTTAAAAATCAATAAAACATAAACGGTAAAAAAAATGATTTAATTTTTGCATTTTTGCAACTTGAAAATGATACCGTATCATATGTTTCTTTGTTTAACATTTGTTTAGGTAACTAATAGACTAAGATAAGAGTCCAAATCAGATTAGCATTTGTTTGTTTATTCTCTGGACTACTTTACAAGTAATTGAAATGTGAAATTAAATCACATTCCACACACACATATGCTATTGGACCATTTTGGCATATATATTTCTCATTGAAAAAATTTAGAATAAAGTTTCGCCGCTCGAATTCCCCCCCCCCCAATCCCCCGAATGCCCAAAACGACGTCGTTCTGGGCATTCTTTTTTTTCTTTTCTTTTTTTCTTTTTCTTCTTCTTCTTCGACGAGTCTGAGATAGAGGGAGAGGGAGAGGGAGAGGAAGAGAAAGAGGGAGAGGGAGAGAAGAGAGGGGAGCAGCCCGATCACGTCAGCCGCAGAAGAAATTCGATCACCGATCGTCACTGTCAGCAGCCTCGTTGCCGCAGCTACCTCCTCCTCCCTCTTGCTTCCTCCTCCTCCTCCTCCTCCTCCCTTCTCTTCTCTGCTCCTTCTCTGCTTTTGACAAAAACAAAAAAAATTAGAGGGATTTGGGGGGAGCTCATTTTCGAGCTCCCTAGCATTACTCAAAAATTTATCAACACAAAAATCGATCACAGAATTAGATATAGGGATGTTTTGGAAATATGACAAACAGCTGGCTTTTAATTTTTTACTAAACTTTTTGGCTTTTTTATAAAGTGATTTGGAAAATTAGTAAAAAGATACTTTTAGTTTTTTTGATTAATATTTATTTATGATATTACATCACAATAAAATGACCAAATTACCACCTAATTTAAAAAATTTACAATTTCAACTATGTGACTTGTTTTGATCCATAAAAAGTATTGTTATAATTACACAAGTAACTTTTTTTTTTCTCTCAAATGATTTTAATGGTAAAAAGTCATTTTGACATTTTTGAGAAAAGATGCAAAACGCAGCTTGTTTTGGCAAGTTGTCAAAACGGCACACAATCATCTCATTTAAAATGAATTTCACTTTGTAAATGCAAATAAAAGAATTAGTTTTGAAATATGAAAGAAAAATGATTTTGATAGTTTCTTTTTCTATTCATACATTATAAAAAAAAAAATCATTAATTGATAGTTTAAATTAATCTTTCATCCATCTATCGACAAATTCTCAGCATGTTCAAATTATGGTCTATTTTGAAAAGATGGTTATAATTAATTTTTTGGTAAAAAACTATTTATAAACAATTTTTTTGTGAGAGAGGAAGTGTGTTATAATGTGAGAAGTAGATTATAATCCACTTCCCAAAATAGGCCTATGTAGTGTCTTGTCCGAGGTGCCATGTAATCCATTATGTCATTGCATGTCTATTCTAATGTCAATAAATAAATAAAATAATTGGTACAAATTTTCTATTTGATGTAACTTTTCTTGCCACTAAATCCAATTCTTACCAAATACAATCCTTAGAGTTAACATTGTTATATGTTGACAATTATTCATCGGATTAAAAAAAAATGTAATTGTCTTGTCTCCTAATCTTTCTCAATCCCTTATTTTGTTGATCAAAATGAGGAGAATGTCTGATCAAACTTGTCTTCCCTCTAATCCCACTTTTACTTCCCCTCCATTTAATTGTTGTACTTATCATCCAAACTTATTTTATTCTTTATTTTAACTTCATCAAACATAAAATAATATTGTCATAACATATTAAAATGTATTTTGATATTTTCGAACTTGTGACATGTAATATTAATTCTATGTATTTATAGTTGGGCCGGCTCTATGTGTATCTCATTTTATAACTCATCTATATATAATAAAAATTGCAACAACCACGAACACATCCTAATTTTGGTATAAAAATACTATGTTATTGTGTGTGCATAAGATTTATAATTCTTATTCGGATAAATTACACTTTACTCCCCTAAAGTTTTATCCATTTCTCACTTTGGCCCTTTATATTTGTAATCTTTTTCACTTTTGCCTTTCATATTTGCAATCATTCTCATTTTACTCCTAAACTAACTTCCATCCAAAAAAGTAACATAATTTGTCACGTCCCTAACACATCAGCTCTATATGTGATGGAAAAATTTCACTAAAGATGTAAAAAATAAAAAATAAAAAAATTGGAATTTTTTTAGCCTTTAGTGAATTTTTTTTTCAAATTTATTTATAAACTTATTACATTATAGATGCATCTAAATTAGATGCAGCTAAAAAAATAAAAACAAATTTGACTAAAAAAAGAAAAAAAAAAGATAGTAATGTTTTCATTTCAGAATTGACAATATAGGTGTTTGAGTCAGTATATTTTTATTTTTTTTGTCTTTAGTAATTTTTTTTCTTTTTTTAGTTAAATTTGTTTTTATTTTTTTAGGTGTATCTAATCTAGATGCATTTATAATGTAATAATATTTATGAATAAATTCGAGAAAAAAATGTTCACTAAAGACTAAAAAAAATTCTAATTTTTTTGTTTTTTATTTCTTATTTTTTGCATCTTTAGTGAATTTTTTACATTACATATAGAGCTAATGTGTTAGTGATGTGACAGATTCTGTTAGTTTTTGAGATGAAAGTTGGTCTAGGAATAAAGTGAAAAGGATTACAAATATGAACGGTCAAAGTGGGATAGATTACAAAAATGAAGTGCCAAAGTAAAAAAAATTAAACTTAAAGGACTAAAGTGGAAAGGATTGCAAACATGAAGGGTCAAAATGAAAAAAATTAAACTTAAAAAGTCAAAATGAAAAATGGGTGAAACTTTAGCAGGGCAAAGTGTAATTTACCCTTCTTATTCATTGTTATTTTTAATTTTCGAAATCTTACCAATTCTTATTTATTGTTGTTTTTAATTTTCAACAATCTCACCGATTCTGATTTATAATTCTTATTTATTGTTGTTTTTAATATTCAAGAATCTCACCAATCCTAATTTATAATTCTTATTTATTGTTATTTTTAATTTTCAAGAATCTCACCGATTCTAATTTATAGTTCTTAAAGTTATTTTGGTAACATATTTTTTTAATTACAAGGTCAAAAAATTATAATAAAAAAATTAATTTTATTTTTTTTATTTTTTTACACATCTTTTTATAAAAATTAAAAAATAAAATAAAATAATCCATCCTAGAAAACAACCCTTATTTACTGTTATATTTTAGATGGTTGGTTGAGTTCGGTCTTCTTCTAGAAGGATGATTAAAATTACTCTCCAAACTATCTCTCCGATTAGCTAAAATTGACTTGACCCAAGCTTTAGAGTCTACCATGACAATTTCCAAAGTTTAAAAAAAATAATAGAAATAAAAAATAAAATATCGTTTGTAAGCCGAATAAAATAGACCAGATTTTGAGGCCAACTAACTTGCGTGATTATTCAGTATTTTTGAAGTAAAAATATATGGTGTTTCATAAGATTTTGATTAGTAAAAAAATATAAAAATTCACAATTTATGTTGAAAATAAAAAACAACATAAGAGTAAGTAATTAGTGATTGACTTAAAATATGACGACGTGGTGTTCCGAGATTATTGAATAAATTCCTAACTTTTAGATATCCTGTTATGCATGTTGGAGCTGGACACAGGATGTTGACTTGTTAGCCAACTTAGGCTTATTTTGATAACTAAGGGTTGGCTTGACATGTTCTAAAAAAGTATACTTTTTGATTTATTGGTTTATATGGGTTGGGTTTGGATTGGATTTGATGTGATATATTAGAGAAGTGATGTGATTTAAATAAGATAATGTGACTTAAATAGGATAGTGACTTTTTAACTTTTTGTATTATTTAGTTTATACCAAACCAACCCTAAGAAAAAAATTAATTATCTAAATTTTTTTTGTTGACTTCTTTTTAAAAAAGCTGTAAAAAAATAAAAAGATAATATGATTAAAATAAATCCATAAACCAATAAATTAACTTTTTTTTTTTTTTTTTTTTTTTTTTTCCAGTTGTCAAAATAGGCCTTAATCAGCTTAAATAGCAAGTGTTTAAAATTTGATCAAAAAATTTTTGATTCCTAAATCTAAATCTGCTTTTATAGTGTGTTAAATCATCTGAAATAATTAAATATATATTGAGATTTTGGTATTTTTAAATTTTTGCATGATATAATGATTATAAATAATTTGAGATTAGAGACAAATAGATTTAAGGGTGATTTGGGATTTGCTTATTTCTCTTTTGGCAACAAGTTTAGAAGCTAGTTTATTAGCTTATTGGTTTATTTGGGTCACATCCCCTCTTTCCTTTTTACACTTTTTTTTATAATAACCCAAGAAGTTATCTTATAAGCAACTTTTCAAAACAATCCTAGTAACATTTTGATATTTTAGAAAAAAAATTAGTAGAAAAGTAGAGAAGTTAAGTGAATACTTATAGTAAAATAAGCAAAGAAGTATACTTATGGAGACAAATAATCCTTAATTTTAAAATATTTAGAGTTGATAGTTCAAAATCCATTAAAATTTAATGAAGCACAAATTAAAATAGCCAAACAAAATGACTAACAAATATTTTCCACTCTCTCACCATGGTTGGGCTGCTTTAAACAATGAAATGTTAATTTTTTCAAGTACATTTATGCAACTAGTAATTGAGCTAATTCAGTTAATTCCTCTCACATAATTCTATTCGAGAGGTCAGGGATTAATTTTTTTCAAAGATAAATATTAATTATTTCTTCTCTACTATAAGAATTGTATTAAATTGTTTATTTCCTTTCATTATGGGCTTTCTTATGATGGTTGCTGAGCTTCTAACTACGTGTTATTGAACAATAATTATCTAACTTAATAAATAATCTTCTATCAATTGATCCCAAAAAAAAAATATATTCCATTTGTGCGTTGATTGGATTGCCGTTTGCCAAGTACAAGAAGTCATTTGGAAAGTTATGGATATCAAAAAATAAAAATCAAGAAAATGAATTGTATTATATAAAATTAAATTTAATGTAAATGTGAATTACATTAAAAATAAATATAATTCATACATTTTTTTGATAGATAATTTTCAAATTATTTTTTTTCTAACCATCTAGAATTGCCTTTCTAACTCAACCTTTTATATGCACATCATAATTAAGACCAACTCACAAATGAAATAAAACTAGTTAAAAATAATATATATATAAACAAAAAAAGGCTTACTTAAACCATACATTCAACCTATTGTAGCATGTCACAAGGTTAAAATGTCCCAACAAGTGCATGATGGACATGTACAACTCAAAATTCCGGTTTTGACATCCCACTTGAAGCCTCACTAGAACTTCCACTACTTGAATTACAACCATGCTTATCCAATCTCTTTGAGCTCAAATTCTGATCAAACTTTTGCCCCACCATCTCACCCGGGAAATTAAGGAGAGCCCTAGCACCGCGCATCCTAAAAGCCGCCCTATCATAGGCCATGGCAGCCTCTTCAGCCGTCTCAAAGGTGCCAAGCCACACGCGTGCACCGTGTCGCGCTGAATCGCGAATTTCAGCTGCAAATTTTCCCCATGGACGACACCTAACGCCCCGATAGTGCTTCTTTTTCCCTATTGTAGGGTTGGGTTGAAGAGCATTTGTAGCCTTGGTTTGGGTTTTGGGAGGCAAAAATGAGGGGCTAATAAGGGCATTGGCCTCATTTAGGACTTCACATAGGACCATGTCTTGTGAGTCATTCTCATTAAGAGGTAGCTCACTTTGGTGGGATGGAGCCATGGCCTCTTTTTTGCTAGCCTCTCTCTCCCTTTCTCTCCCTCTCTCTCAGGCTTTTTAGGTGTTATGTGTGAATGAAATTTGAAGACTTAAAAGTCTATGTTATGTGGATGAACAGTTCCATTTAACTTTTGGGGACATAGAACTTTTCTTTGGAGAGGAAGGTGGGAGGAACTAGAACATACATTTATTTTCCTTTTTTTCTATCTAGAAGTTTTGGTAGGTAGTGAAGAAAGTTTGACCCCACGTTTTCCTCATATTACAATTGTACTCCTTTTGTTTTTCACATGGAATAATAAATAAATAAATAAATAAATGGAACACTTTTTCATAAATCTCTTTTCATCTATTTATATTTCAATAAGTCCACATTAGTTTCTTATATTCCACATTATTTTCTTATATTTTAATAAATCCTATGAGTGACATAGTTACTAAAATACCCCTAATAATATTCACATTTACAGTGTGAATGTTCCGTGATGTGAATATTCACACTGTCAATGTGAATGTTCATATGTCAATGTGAATGTTCACACCATCAATGTGAATATTAACATGTCAATGTGAATGTTCACACTGTCAATGTGAACATTCACGAATGTGAACATTCAGACGTCAGTGTGAATATTCACATTATAAAATATGAATATTCACATCACCAAATTGTTAACCGTTCAAAAAAAAAATTATAAGGGTAGAAATGTCCATAAAATACTTTAAATATGAAAATTAGGATTTGATAGATTAAATGTTCAAATAATAAGACTTATTAGAATACAAAAATATCTTATAGATTAATTAGGATGCAAACACTTAAAAAAAGATTTTCTAATAAATCTCCCTAAATAAATAATAGTAATAATAAGAAAACTTTGTCGGTTTATTAGGTTATAATAAGTCTACTCAAAAGGATTTATAAATAAATCTCTCTAATAATAATAATAATAATAATAATAATAATAATAATAATGTGATCAAATTTGGGTTTCAAATTTTGAAAGAAAATGTTAATGAACTTTTAATAGGCAGTCATTAGTCTTGAGAAATGTTATGATACACACTCTTTAAAACATGTGTACCATATGCACTTTACATGTTTTTGTGATATGTATTACGTATTTTTGTTGTAAATATTATATATATTTTTCCTAGTAGAGTTATAACAATTTAAAATAAATAAGTTAAATAAATTAACTTATAACTTCTACCAAATCGGACCTAAGTGTTCTTAAATCATTTTCCTGCAAAAAAAAAAATCTTAAATAAATAAACAAATGGCAGAATATTAATGTTTGTTGATTAATGAGGGGCATTTAGGCAATTAGTGTGGATTTACAATGGCAAACTAGTTGACACCCACTTTCTGGCAAGTTTGATGTTAATGTTTGTTGAATCCATCATACACGTTTGAGGGGAATTTATAAATTGACAATGACAATGATGCCTCTATTTTCTTCAATTAGGTCGGGGGTGACACCTGTTTGAACTCTTTGGGACAAGGAAAATTATTCAGTGCGGTTGGAGTATCACATGATTGTGCCATCTACCAATCATCAAATACTGTGTTTCTCGTTGTTTTTTATGGTTAGTGTCATTGGAGTATCATGTGTTTATGTTATCTATTAATCATTAATTTTATGTTTTCAGTTGTTTCCCATATTCGGTGTTGTTAGAGTTGTTTCTTATGTTCGGTGTTGTTGGAGTATCATTTGTTTATGCTATTCATCAATCATCAAACTTTACGTTTTCAGGCGTTTCTCATGCTTGGTGGTGTTAGAGCATCATACATTTATGTCACCTCTCAATCATAAAACACTAGGCAATTAATTCCTTTATCAATCAGAATATCAATGTTTGTAACTGTTTTTTCATATCCTATTTCCTTTATCAATCATAATATTTCTAAAACACTACATGTTCATGTCGCAGAAACACTGAATAATTTATCACGGAACAAATCTGAGAAGTGATGTCATCACCTTCGTAACATTCTTTGATAGGATTAAATTGGTCCAACAAAACATCAAAACTTGTCTTCATGGTAGGCCTTCCAACTTATGTTGCTGAAAAAGATTAAAGAAAATTCAATATGAAACAGAAATTAGCGGTCCAAATTAAAAGATTCCTTTAAAAGGAAAATATGAAGTTCACGTGATTTGACCAAATGGACAAAGAATGACTAGATAATCACAATATAAGGTTTTAAATGTAAAATAAAATTATTGTTGAAAAAAAATTACATATTACTTTTTATAAATGCTTAAAAAAAAAAAGAATAAGAAAAAAGGAAACACGTTTCTGGGCTCTCTAGGCCCATTTCTCCTAGTAGGCTTGACAGGCCTTTTGCTTGCACCCATAAACGAAGAAAGTCTTGAAGACAATACACAATATAAGAGACTTGAATTTCTGCTATTCTTCTAGAAAATAATATAGAAATCTATTTATTTATTTTTTATTTTTTTAAGGACTGAGTTTCTTTCCGGTCCATAATCAGACTGGAGAGGTGATGTTCGGCCCAATGGGTTCACTTTGGACTCCATTTCGATAATTCAAAGTATTCATATTTTAAAGTTCGTCGAGTATATCATATTTGTAAAAAACAAAGTCGATCAGATAACAGAAACCACATGTTCTGATCAATTTTGTGTGGAAAAAAAAATAAACAATGAAAAATAAATAGTTCATATAAAACTGATTTGAAAACATAATTTTTGTTATTCGATCAATTTGATTTTTTGTAGATATGATGTACTCGATGAATCCAAAAATATAAACGAATCGGATCATCGAAATAAGACCCAAAAATAGGCCCATTGGGCTGAACATCACCTCTCCAGTTTGATTATAAACTCGAAGCCTAGTCCTTTTTTATACTCACTTTCTAAACCCAGTAATGTAAAAAAAAGAAAATTAATTAATGATTAGAAAAAATATAATAAAGAGAGTTATTTTAGATATTCTAATAGATAGGAGTGAGCAGCGGATATACCGATCCGTCTAAACCGACCGAACCAAACCGATCCGCCGCATTTTGAACGGATGCGTAATGACGAGCAGAAGATTACGGATTGATTTTTTTCAATCCGCCTTTGAGAGGGTAATTTATTAATAAATTGAACCGGGCTAAGGAAGAGTCTTTTTTAGAAGTTGGGCTGCGCATTGGGCCAGAATAAGAGCTGGAGTAGCTCGGCCTTAAAACTAACGAGTTAGGAGCATGTGAAGTATGGGCCGAGCTATGGATCGAGGTGATTGGGCTTCACGACTTAGACCTCACCCTTTTTAGCTCGGTCAGAGACTGCTGCAGTTAGCTCGAACTGAACAGCCAAAATCGAGATATAAGTGAAGAAAGACCGAGCTAGGTATTGCATTTGAAAGCAACGGATTGAGTATGTCAAGGGTCTAATGTTAGCTCGGTCATACTGTTATTCAAATTGTGGTAGTCATCTCACTTGGCTTACAGTGATGAGACTCCTAGAAGGACTCTGTTAAAGAAAGTAGAGTCCAATTAGGATTGTGTGTAAACCATCTCACTTGGTTAGTAATGAGTAGGGTGTGTGATTCCTAGGAGGACTCTCGTAGGGAGAGTTGGAATCGTTCTAGGATTATGCCACACAGGATCTATAAAAGCTCATGAAATGACCTATGTACAGGTATCACAACTTTGATTCTCGAATACACGAGCTTTTGTCTATTTGTCTATTTTGCTGACTTAGGCATCAGAGAGGTATCCGGCACACACCCGCTGGCTAGCTCACGTTTGCATTTTCAGGGAATAAAGCGACAACGTCTGGAGGAACGTAGACTTGATCAACAGGATTATACGAGAAGATTATTTTGTCCTCGTACAATTGGCGTCGTCTGTGGGAAGATTGCAAAGAACAAAACCTCTTGATCAAGTTTTCCTCTCTAGTTAAAGGCAATAGCGCACAATGAAGACTTACCGCAATTTGCTGTTGATAGGCAAACCTCGAAGGGGGGTGGGAGGCACGAAGGTTTACCTTCTATCTCACCCATGGCGGATTTAGAACCCCAGCGACAGAACTCCTGGAGGGATGCGAGGGAGAGACGAGGAACTAGCCCCCGTCGCTTTCAAAGTCCTGAAAGACAAAGGCGGAAGCTGGATCCTCAAGTTCTTGAGGATCGCGTAAGGAAGCAAGATAAGTTAATTAAGAGGATGGCGGCAGACATGGAGACAATGAAGCGCCAGATGAAAGGAAAAGGGGTGACGACTGGAGAGGGGCGCAAAGGCAACATGTCCCCTTGCCACTTGAAAGACTGTGATAGACATTCCATACTGTAGACGTCCCCGAACGCATCCCGGGTGAAAGAGGAGTGCGAATCCCCCCGGTTCTGGTTCGATATTGGGTCACTACAGTTCGAAGGACTCAAATGTCACGGTTCTTAATCTTGAACCAAAGAGTCCAAATCCGACAAATCGTTTTGAGAAAAATAGATTTTTTTGAAAGAAGTGCCAAACATGGACTGCTTTGCCAGATACAGAGTCGCCACCTAAATATTTTATTTTATGGGAAATTTAGGAAACCCTGACTCGGTGCCAAAAGGCCACGTGTCCGTCATCACCAAAGTTGCCTCGGCTCGGGAACTTGGGTACGATTGGGAAGGTCGCCGTGAGCACTTCGCCGCCCGATCAAAGACCAAATCTACTAACCATGATATCTGTTTTTGAAAACATTGTGAGTTCTTATTCCGGTTATTAGCCTAGGTTACTACGTGATGCGCACAGTATACAAGTATAGACTGGGTCACCTGAATTGGAACAAAACATTTCATGTTTGTTTGAAAATGGTTTGATGGTGCTACCCGCAGGTAGGCTAAGACGTGGATTTGCCACCCTCGGGTGGGCTTAGAAAACATGATTTTGCCACTATCTAGTGGGCTTAAAACAAACATTTGATGAATTGTCCCAATCCAAATAACTCAACCTCCACCCACAAGCATTCAAGGCAGTTATATCACATAAACATATAGCCTCATGGTAAGCATGCTATTCATGGCAGTCACTCACACGCATGCAAGGATGCTAAAGCATAAAACTCACCGAGTACTCCAAGCCAAAACAGAAAACCGATTAGAAATCATGCATGATCCTAACTATACAGAATTGCCTAATGCAACACATGCAAAGATGCAAACTATAGCAGGCTCGGCTATTCTAAACATGGCATGTGAAATGCAACAACTAACATGTATTCAATTTGGAATTGAAATACAAATGCAGTTTGTATGATGTGCCGAGCCCGGTACATGCAAAACAGATGAATGATGCAAACATGTTGTCATACTGTATGCTAATTGAAATATGCCCTATATCTAACCATCGTAAGCGGGTAAATAAAAGGGAAGAAAGAAGTGGGGGTTGGAAGACATACATCACACTCACACACCCTTATTACAATTATGCCCTCGATCGGAGGGTCCGAATAAATAATACAGTCCGAATAAAAGAATATTACAGTCCAAAATATTACAGTCCGAAATAAATACAAATTCCTAATTAATTTACAAATTAACTAAGAAAGCTATAAACTGGCGCGCAAGCCAAGGGGCTGCCTCGATTCTGATGAATGATGCATGTTGGGCTGTCTTGGCGCTGAAATCCACGACGATGCCCCGATTAGCCTCTGTTTGCACTTTTTCTTGAAATGCGTGCCATGTCCCGAAAAATTGCTGATTCTTTATTTTGCTGCAACAGAGAGCAGGAAAGGGGCATAGCAATGTATTTCACAAATATATGCATGCCTCGATCCTTGTGCCACCAATCACGCATCTCGATGCATGATGGCCGAGGAGTCGGATTGCACAATTCAATATGGGGTGAATGCAGATGAATGCTACAGCAAAACCTAACTCCATCATGGGTAATCCGGAGTGTCGGTGACTTGGGAATTGAGACCCGTTCCGTTACTCGGAGTACGAAACGCGCCTCGTTTCCCATGCCCGGGCTAACTCCTATCCCGAACATGATGCAATATGCATGATATGCATGAATGCAACTAAAATACAATCCTAGCGTGCACAATGCTATGAAAATGAGATGCCTCGAAATGCGTGCACGCGGGCACGCAAACCGAGGCGATGATCCTAAGGCATAAAATGGCATATGCAATGCAATTGGACTTACACTAACATGAGAGGGCCTCAGCCACACCCACTGTAGACGTCCCCGAACGCATCCCGGGGGAAGGGAGCGCGAGTCCCCCCCGTTCTGGTTCGATATTGGGTCACTACAGTTCGAAGGACTCAAATGTCACGGTTCTTAATCCTGAACCAAAGAGTCCAAATCCGGCAAATCGTTTTTGAAAACAGATTTTTTGAAAGAAGTGCCAAACATGGACTGCTTTGCCAGATACAGAGTCGCCACCTAAATATTTTAATGGGAAACTTAGGAAACCCTAACTCGGTGCCAAAGGCCACGTGTCCGTCATCACCAAAGTTGCCTCGGCTCGGGAACTTGGGTACGATTGGGGAAGGTCACTTCGTGAGCACCATTTCGCCCGGTCAAAGACCGGCCTCTACTAACCATGATATCTTATTTTGAAAACATTGTGAGTTCTTATTCCAGTTATTAGCCTAGGTTACTATGTGGTGCGCCAAAGATACAAGTATAAATGACCAATCGCTGAATTGGAACAAAACATTTCATGTTTGTTTGTTTGAAAATGGTTTGATGGTGCTACCTGCAAGTAGGCTAAGACGTGAATTTGCCACCCTCGGGTGGGCTTAGAAAACATGATTTTGCCACTATCTAGTGGGTTTAAAACAAACATTTGATGAATTGTCCAATCCAAGTAACTCAACCTCCACCCACAGGCATTCAAGGCAGTTATATCACATAAGCATTTAGCCTCATGGTAAGCATGCTATTCATGGCAACACTCACACGCGTGCAAGGATGCTAAAGCATAAAACTCACCGAGTACTCCAAGCAAAAATAAAAGCTCGTTAGAAATCATGCATGATCCTAAATATACTGTAATGCCTAATACGACACATGCAAAGATGCAAATTATAGCAGGCTCGACTATTCTAAACATGGCATATGAAATGCTACAATTATCAAGTATTCAATTTGGAATTGAAATACAAATGCAGTTTGTATGATGTGCCGAGCCCGGTGCGTGCAAAACAGATGAATGATGCAAACATGCTGTCATACTGTATGCTAATTGAAATATGCCCTATATCTAACCATCATAAGCGGGTAAATAAAAGGGAGAAAGAAATGGGGTTGGAAGACATACATCACACTCACCCACACTTATTACAATTATGCCCTCGTGCAGAGGGTCCGAATAAATAATACAGTCCGAGTAAAAGAATATTACAGTCCAAAATATTACAGTCCGAAATAAATACAAATTCCTAATTAATTTACAAATTAACTAAGAAAAAGAACCGGCTGGCCCGGCCGGTAAATTTTAACTAGAGAAGTGTTAAAGCTGGCCGTGGTGACGATTACGATGAATGATGCATGTTAGCATTGTCTTGGCCTGAAATCCACGATGCCCGATTAGCCTCTGTTTGCTTTGTTTCTCGAAATGCGTGCGGAGACTCAAAAGTTCTTGATTCCTCATTTCTTTGCAGAGAAGCGAGAAGCGGGAAAGGGGCATAGCAATGTATTTCACAAATATATGCATGTCTCGATCCTCGTGCCACCAATCACATATCGGCGCATGATGGCCGAGGAATCGGATTGCACAACTTCGATATAGGATGAATGCATATGAATGCTACAACAAAACCTAACTCCATCATGGATGATCCGGAGTGTCGGTGACTTGGGAATTGAGACCCGTTCCGTCACTCGAGTCTGAAAACGCCGTTTCCGCCAGACTAACTCCTATCCCGAACACGATGCAATATGCATGATATGCATGAATGCAACTAAAATGCAATCCTAACATACACAATGCTATGAAAATGAGATGCCTCGAAATGCGTGCACGCGGGCACGCAAACCAAGGCGATGATCCTAAGGCATAAAATGACATACGCAATGCAATTGGACTTACACTAACATGAGAGGGCTTCAGCCACACTCACATAAGAGGCCGTCGGATAAAAATAAAGTGTCTCAAAATGCGTGCCCACGAGTACGCAAACCGAGGCAATGGCATAAAAGTATGAAATGGCACTCCAAATACAGATTGGACTTATACTAATGTGAGAAAGCCTCAGCCACACTCACATAAGAAGCCGGGAGATGAAAATAAAGTGCCTCAAAATACGTGCCCGTGGGCACACAAACCGAGGCAATGGCCCTAAGGCATGAAATGACATGCAATATGATATACGATGAGACTAAAGTGAGATGCCTCGAAATGTGTGCCCACAAGCACGCGAACCGAGGCGGTGACATATAGACATGAAATGGCACAAATTGGACTTACACTAACATGAGAGAGCCTCAGCCGCACTCACATAAGAGGCCGTCGGATAAAAATGGAGTGCCTCGAAATGCGTGCACACGGGCACGCAAACCGAGGCAAAGGCATACACAATGCAAATGACATGGAAAATGCAAATTTCAGCAGCCAAAATGATGCACAGACAGCCCCCGAATTATAGCAAAATTACACCCGATGCCCGAAATGCAATGTTATGCACCCGAAATGGCCTACAGCTATGCCAATCATGCACAATATGGACATGAAGTGTAAAGACAGATGCTAGGAAGCCCCAAAACTAGCATTTTTTCAGTACAAAGAATGGCCAAACAACAATCACAAGTATGGCAAAAATAGCATGCAAAAATGGGGGAAAAGAAGGGAACAATGAAACAAGTGATATGTACAATGCTCAAACTGAAAAATACAGTTCTACAACATTAAAGAGGGACCAAAAATATGCACATTTTCAGTAGATGACATCCTCCAATTCAGTATGTAGATATGCTTATCATAGCATGCAAAATATGAGTCAAAAGAGAGCTATAACATGAGGTACCAAAAGGATAGACCAAACAGCATTGGACCCTTAACAAAACATGACAATAAGGCCAAAATAAGACTCTTTCCTAGCCTGATGAAGGCTCAAAACAGAAGCTAAACAAGCTCAACAAAGCATGCAATTTTACAGTAAATTGAAGGAATTGTGAAACAAGTATAAGATAGAGTTACTAAACATGGTTGAGCCCTTCTTCAATGTTAAAGAGGGGATAAAAATAGGCCCACTCACAGTATATTTCATGCTCGAAAACAGATCACTCATGAGCTAAAAATAGCATGCAAAAGTAAGAGTAGAACATGAATTCAAAGCAAGTGGCATGCAGAGCATGAAAACAAGGTTGAGCCCTTCTTCAATGTTGAAGAGGGGCTCAAAATAAGCACAATATCAGTTCATGAGATGCTCCAAATCAGATCACAAATAGGCCAAATAAATCATGCAATTTTACGGTAAATTGGAAGAATTATGAATCAAGTGCATGATAGAGAGGCCAAACAACATTGAGCCCTTCTTCAATGTTGAAGAGGGGCTCAAAATAGGCCCATTCTCAATTTATATCAGGCCCGAACAGAAATCACACATAGGCCAAATATTCAATGCAAAATAATGGCATATAAGAGGATATTGAAACAAGTGCACGATAGTGATCTCAAATAGGGTTGGACCCTTAATCAAACATGAAGAATGGCTCAAAAAAGACCTAATTTCAGTGAAGGTCGGAGCCTTAAACAATAAGAAAGTAGGCCTAAGAAATGAGGCAAGAAAATGCTACAAAAGAGGGAATTTGAGGCTTACCCTTGAAGATCAAACTTTTGCTACCTCTTGGCTTGAAAAATGTTACCTCCTAGCTGCTGGAAATCAACTCCAAGTGTTGGAAATGGAGTGGTGATGGTGGTGCTTGGTGTTGATGAACAAATGATGCAAGAAAAATGACTTTTGAGCTTTGAAATGGAGAGAAATGGAAGGTGGAAGCTATGGATCTCTCCCAAATGTCTCTCAAAATGTCTAACCCCTAAACATGAAGCCAAACCTCTCCTTTATAGAGGAAATGCATCAAAAATATCTCCAAGACCCCTCTAATCCTCCATACACGTGTATGGAGGATTGTCCATTTGGAAACCAGGTGGCACAGCTGGAATAAATTGAGGGAGAGGAAAATGGCTGGCCAGCTCACAGGGGCAAAAAGGTCATTTTACAAAAGGGGTGGCCGGCCAGCTAGCTTTCAGAAGTTGCCGAGAAGAACACTGGCCGGTGGGTGCTAGGGAAGTCCAAATGTGGCCATTCAAGTGCCCAAATTTAAGCCCCGGAAGTTAGCTTTCCAATGGCGCAAACCTTGCATCAAAATTTATTCTGTAGAAAAAGTTATGCCCGTTTCCGTGAAGCCGCGCAGATCTCGGTCAACCCAGAGTGATGCCCTATTCAATCAACCATATCTCCTCCATCCGGAATTGAACTTAGGAGATTCTTAAGTAAAAAATGAAGCCCCGGAAGTAAGCTTTCCAATGGTGGTGGCCTCATACTTTAATTCCTCTTGTGCAAAGAGTTACGTCCGTTTAAATTGAAGCCGCATGAGACTTTCCTTCCCGGATCCACTTTTCAAAGAGGTTTCAAAATGGACAAAAGAATTGCTGGCCGGCCATGTGTTTTTAGGGTCCCCCCATGTGTGTACAACACAAATATGTGGTTTTGGCTCGAAGAAAATGGCCCTAGGGTGTTCAACATTAGCCCGGAAGTGAGAGAAACGGGCCCCGCCGGAGGAGCATAACTAGTTTCTGAGACAATTGCTAGGATCCCACCACCCCAGTATCCTTCCTTATGATAAAACAGAGGTACCTGCCAAAATTGAACAAAAACCGATGCAAAGCGAATGCTCGGGGCCCAAATCACGCAGTTTGGGGTCCCGAAAATAGGCTGTAAGCATCGAAAGTGGTGTTCGGCCACGAAGTGGGTATCTGAGACCCCAGTGTCCCTCGAAAGGGAGTAAACGAGATGCATGCCGAAAATCGGAGGAATCGGAGATGGTTGGGCGGTCCCGAACCGAGGCACACGGCCTGACGGCAACTCAAAATCGAACCGACTCCGAAATGGGCAAGATGGCCTACGGCCACGAAATGTAGCCCACGGCCACTGAGAGATAGTCTACGGGACCTCTCCCTCCCCTCAGGAAAGAAAACAGAGAAAACCGAGTCTGGTTCGCAAACCGAGGCAAGGCATAGAAGAGAGTTCGGAAGTCCGGAGGTAGGGCGCACGGCCGCGACTCTGAGGCTTCTGAACGAGCACAATATGCAACATCACCAAGCGCTCAATCGGTGACATCTGAGTCTTAAGGTCGGTCAAAAATGGGGTGTCTACACCCACATAAGAGGCTGTCGGATAAAAGTGAGATGCCTCAAAATACGTGCACACGGGCACGCAAACCGAGGCAATGGCACAAAGGCATGAAACGGCCTGAAGTACGACATACAATGAGACTAAAATGAGATGTCTCGAAATGCGTGCTCATGGGCACGCAAACCGAGAGAATGACATACAGAATGTAATGGGACTAAAATGAGATATGCGATGCAATATGGGCTTATACCAACATGAGCGAGCCTCAGCCACGCTCACACAGGAGGCCATCGGATAAAAGTGAAGTGCCTCGAAATGCGTGCACACGGGCACGCAAACCGAGGCAATGGTATCAAAGTATGAAATGGCACTCCAAATACAGATTGGACTTATACTAATGTGAGAGAGCCTCAGCCACACTCACATAAGAAGCCGGGAGATGAAAATGAAGTGCCTCGAAATGCGTGTCCGTAGGCACGCAAACCGAGGCAATGGCCCTAAGACATGAAATGGCATGTGTAGACACCCTATTTTTGACCAACCTTAAGACTCAGACGTCACCGATTGAGCGCTCGGTGATGTTGCATATTGTGCTCATTCAGAAGTCTCAGAGTTGCGGCCGAGCGCCCTACCTCCGGACTTCCGAACTCTCTTCTGTGCCTTGTCTCAGTTTGCGAACCAGACTCGGTTTTCTCTGTTTTCTTTCCTGAGGGGAGGGAGTGGTCCTGTAGGCTATCTCTCAGTGGCCGTGAGCTACTTTTCGAGGCCGTAGGCCATTTTGCCCATTCGAGGTTCGTTTTGAGCCCGTCGGAGCCGTGTGCCTCGGTTGGGACCGCCCAACCATCTCCGATTTCTCGGTTTTCGGCGGGGACCTCTGTTTTATCATATTGAGGAACAGGGGTCTCAGATATTTACTTCGTGGCGAATGCCACTTTGGTGCTTAGCCTATTTTGGGACCGAATCGCGTGATTTGGGCCCCAGCTTTCATTTTGCATCGGTTTTGTTCAATTTTGGCAGTACCTCTGTTTTAGCATCAAGAAGATCCTTTGGAGGGTGGGAGGCTAGCAATTGTTCGAAAAACCGGTTCGCTCCTCAGGTGCCCGTTTTGCTCATTTCGGGCGATGTTGAACACCCTAGTGATATTTTCTTGAGGGACTACATATTTGTGATGAGGGCACATGGGAGGACCCTAAAAAATCTTGGTCGGCCAAGAATTGTTACTTTCATTTTTGAGCCTCTCCTTCAAGTTCAATGTTGTGACTCTTTGTTTGAGTTGCCAAATTCCAACCTTGGAACCTTGTTCTACACAGGAGGACACCAAAACATGGTGGTCGGCCACAATTCTTCACTTTTTTTGGCCATGGCCGGCCAGGGGAGTGGCCAGCCGACCTTGGGGTGGCGGCCGGCCACCTTCAAGAAATTCACTGCCGGCCACTGCTTTTGAACCCTTTACAATTTGTCAATTGCTTTTCAAAATATCCCTGTCCTCCGGGGGATATTTTGGGAGGGAAAGCTTGGATGCATTTCCCTCCCCTTTTACACCCTTTTTGGTCCTCTTAAAGGGCTGGACAGCTCCTTTGTTGAGGTTACAAAATTTCATCTCAAGAGCCTCTCTTCCAAACCCTCCATTTCCATAGCCAAAAACCCTAAAAAAGTTTCAAGTTTCTAGCTCCTCTCTTCATCAACCCTAAGCACCACCATCACCACCTCCATTTCAGCAGCAAAGGAGTGATTTTCAAAGGCTAAGGATCAACAAATTGAAGCCAAGAAGCCACCAAAGTTAGATCTTCAAGGGTAAGACTCTATTTACTTTTTTGAGCACAATTTTGAGTCAATTCTTTACCCTATTTGCTTTTTGTTTTGGGCTCCGACCCCTACTGGTTTTAGGCTTATTTTGAGCCCCTCTACAACTTTGTAGAAGGGCTCAGCTGTTAGTGTCTCCCTGATGCACCTCTTTCAATACCACTCTTTAGGCCAATAAATTGCATGCTTTGTTTGGCTTTTGAGTAATCCATTTTCGAGCCTGATATATACTGTGAGTGGGCCTATTTTGAACCCTTCTTCAACTTTGAAGAAGGCTCAATCATGTTTGGCCTCTCTATCATGCACTTTTTTTGTAATCCTCCATATTTTCCGTAAAATTGCATGATTTATTTGGCCTATTTGTGATCTGATTTGGAGCATCTCATGAACTAATATTATGCTTATTTTGAGCCCCTATTCAACATTGAAGAATGGCTCAACTTGGTTTTCAAGCTCTACATGCCACTTGCTTTGAATTCATGTTCTACTCCTATTTGGCATGCCCCTTTGAGCTTATTTGGCTTCTGTTTTGAGTCTTCATCAGGCCTGGAAAGAGCCTTGTTTTGGCCGTCTCATAATGTTTTGTTAAGGGTTTTAGGCCATTTGGTGCATGCTTTTGGTACTTCATGTAATACCATCTTTGATTCCGTAAAATTGCATGCTTTGTTAGGCTTTCTTGGATTCTGTTTTCAGCCTTCATCAGGCTTAGAAAGTGTCTTAAAATGACCCATTCTTCATGTTTTGTTAAGGGTCCAAGGTTGTTTGATGCATGCTTTTGGTACCTCATGTTATAGCCTTTGTTGGCTCATTATTTTGCATGCTATGTTTAGCCTATCTACATACTGAATTGGGGGATGTCATCTCTTGTAAATGTGCATATTTTTGGCCCCTCTTTAATTTTCTAGAACTGTGTTTTTCAGTTTGAGCATTTTATATACCACTTGCTTTGTAATTCTCCTCTTTTCCCCCTTTTTTGCAAGCTATTTTTGCCATACTTGTGATCATTGTTTGACCATACTTTGTACTGAAAAAATGCTAGTTTAGGGGCTTCCTTGCTACTTTTTTACATATTATGTCCATATTATGCATGTTTAGTAGGGCTGTAGGCCGTTTCGGGTGCATAACATTGCATTTCGGGCATCGGGTGTAATTTTGTCATAATTCGGGGGCTATTTGTGCATCATTTTAGCTACTGAAATTTGCATTTTTCATATGCCATATGCCACATTTCATTTGCATGCCATTTCATGCCTGTATGTTGCCTAGTTTATTTGCGTGCCATGTCTTGGCGCATTTCGAGGCAGCTTGGTTTCATCTTTCGGCAGCTTATGTGAGTGTGGCTGAGGCTCCTTCATGTTAGTGTAAGCCCAAATTGCATTTTCCATGTCATTTGCATTACGTATGCCATCGCCTTTGGTTTGCGTGCGGTGTGCACGATTTCGAGCGACTCATTCTCATCTGTGGGCAGCTTATGTGAGTGCGGCTGAGGTCCTCTCATGTTAGTGTAAGCCCAATTTGTTATTTCATGCCTGTATGTCACCGTCCCGATTTACGTGCCCGCGGGCATGCATTCCGAGGCACTTCTTTTTTATCCGACGGCAGCCTATGTGAGTGTGGCTGAGGCCCTCTCACGTTGGCGTAAGCCCATCACTGCATTCCGTATGCCATTTCCTCGGTTTGTGTGCCCGTGGGCATGCATTTCGAGGCATTTCATTTTAGTCTCATTGTATATCATATTTCATGCCATTTTCTCGGTTTGCGTGCCGGTGGCACATTTCGAGGCATCTCATTCCCATAACATTGTGTATGTTAGGATTGCATATTAGCTACATTTCATGTATACCATGCATATCGCATCGTGTTCGGATAGGCGTTAACCCGCACGGAAACGAAGCGGCGTTCAGACTCGAGTGACGGAGCAGGTCTCAATTCCCAAGTCACCACTCCGGATTACCCATGATGGAGTTAGGTTTTATTGTAGCATTCATATGCATTCATCCTATATTGAGTTGTGCAATCCGACTCCTCGGCCATCATGCATCGATATGCGTGATTGATGGCACGAGGATCGAGGCATCATATATTTGTGAAATACATTGCTATGCCCTTTTCTCTCTTGCGGCAAAATCAAGGATCGAGAACTTTTGGTCGACACGCATTTCGAGAAAATTGCAAACGAGGCAAATTGGGGCCCAAAGAGTTTTTCCGAAGGCGTGACCAAGATACACTATTCATTAGAAGCAAGGCACCCTGGCTTGCATGCCGATTCTGATCTTTCTTTATTTAATTTGTAAATTAATTAGGATTTTTGTATATTATTGATTGTACTATTCTTTTATTGAGTGCTGTATTATTTATTGGACCCTCTACGCGAGGGCAATGTTGTAATAAGGGTGTGTGAGTGTGATGTATGTCTTCCAACCCCATTTCCTTCTCCCTTTTATTTACACCTTTATGGTTAGATATAGGGCATATTTCAATTAGCATACTGATGTAAACATGTTTGCATCATTCATTTGTTTTGCACGCATATGCTCGGCGTCATACAAAGCTGCATCTGTATTTCAATTCCAAATTGAATACATGCTAAGCTGTAGCATCTCATATACAATGTTTAGAATAGCCGAGCTGCTATAGTTGCATTTTGCATGTGGTTGCATTAGGCATTTCGACATTTAGGATCATGCATGATTTCTAATCGACTTTTGTTTTGGCTAGAGTACTGGTGAGTTTTATGCTTTAGCATCCTTGCATGCGTGAGTGTTACCATGAATAGCATGCTTACCATGAGGCTATGTGCTTATATGATATAAGCGCCTTGAATGCCTGTGGGTGGAGGTTGAGTTATCTGAATTGGAATAATTCATCAAATGCTTGTTTTAAGCCCACTAGATAGTGGCAAAATCATTGTTTTCTTAAGCCCACCTGAGGGTAGCAAATCCGCGTCTTAGCCTACTTGCGGGTAGCACCATCAAACCATTTTCAAACAAACAAACATGAGATGTTGGGTTCAATTGAGCGATTGATCTATACTTGTATGTCGCATCACATAGTAACCTAGGCTAATAACTTAATAAGAATTCACAATGTTTTCAAAAACAGATATCATGGTTAGTAGAGGCGGTCTTTGGCCGAAGGAGTGCTCACGATGTGACCTTTCCCTAATCGTACCCAAGTTCGAGCCAACTTTGGTGATGACGGATACGTGGCCTTTTGGCACCGAGTCAGGGTTTCCTAAATTTCCCATTTTAAAAAATTTAGGTGGGGACTCTGCTTTCTGCAAAAGCAATCCCTGTTTGGCACTTCTTTCAAAAATCTGTTTTTCTCAAAAACGATTTGCGGTTGGACTCTTTGGTTCAAGATTTGGAATCGACAAAATCGAGTCCGAATATGAGGTCCCCATGCTTATTCTGATTCTGGCACTCTTTGAGGATTTAGAGAATTTGACTCGAACTCGTGATATCTGGTTTTGACTACGCTTGTGTGTTTCTTTGCATTGCATTTGCATTGGTGCGCCTAGGACACCGTGTTTGCCATATGTCATTCCCGAACGATTTGCCGAAGGCTTGTCTTGTCAAGTCATGTCCATAAAATTTGATCGGCTCGGCTCGACAAAGATGGGAACACAAACCCCGGTTTTTACTGGGGCACCCTTTGACCATTCGACCTAGTGCATATTCGGATCCATAGTGACTATTCCAAACTAGGACAGGTTGCTTACCCGTTTATAGGTTGTTTGAAGCCGCTGCGTGCGTAGTGAAACCCTAGTTCCTGACAAAATAGGACAGGGTAACCCAACCCCAACATAGGGGTGTTTTCAGCTCTCACTTATCTGCTATGTGCTTGTTAGAGTGCGTCTCTACAGGGAATACATGTATCAGGTTATGAGTTTGGGCATCAGGCCTGCGGACATCAATTTATGAGTTTGGGCATCAGGCCTGCGGGCATCATTCAGTGTCTGAGAATCAGTTGTCTGCGGATATCGATTGATTTAGGGAAACGGATGTCTGAGAGCGATGATCGATGGTTGAGGCGATGTATTTCCGGCTTATCCAAGCTGCGTGTTGTATGCCTGTGTGTGTTGTGTGTATTTAAATTAATTTGTTATCTTTGCCGTTTTACGGTCATTTATTTCCTTTTTGCTTTATTATCTTTTTTTCTAGGGCAGTTTGTAGCACGATTGCTTCCGAGCCAGTCGATACTCCCTAAGCAATTTGGACACAAGGTCGCCGACTCAACCGATCCGAGGATCTAGTTGACGGACATCCAGTGTTCCACTCTTTACCCCGATCACCGAAGAAGGCCGAGAAGGCACAAGGTGTCGAGCACGGATCGCCGAACAGCCTACTCTAGTGTCGATCGGGTTGAGATTCCTGTTTACGCTATAGAGATACACTTGCCTGGTTATTCGGATGGAACAATGAATCCAACAATGGAGGCGATGATGCCCGAGATGAATGAGAGCATGAAACAAATACAAGATGATGCTATCCGCCAGGTGAATTTTCTAAACAATGAAAGTCATTGTCATGGCCCAGCGATCTGAGCTAATCACCAGACATACAGCAGAATGTCAGACTGCTTCACACCAGTCCCTCCTCCACTAGGGCGATCAGTTCCTCCTCCACCCGGGGCCCCATTACTGAGCAAATATCTCTGGCCGAATGCTCCTCCAAATCCCAGAATACCCGAATACCCTCCCAAATCCACGAGCGCTCGCCAAACTTCCAAAACACCCAAGAGGACACGGTTCGCCAAGAATCGTCCAAAAATATTACACCCAATCACCCGGACTCTCCATTCGAGTTCGAGGTAGACCGACAGCTACGAAATTGAGCAAGTTGGAAAAGCTCTTCAAGAAATCACAGGGGTGAAGGCCATCCCGGATATTGAAGACAAATACCGATGTGGCCGTAACATTGCGGACAGATTTAAGATGCCCCAGATCGATCGCTTTGATGGATCCAGGGACCCCATGGTTCATCTGGTTTTTCGGACATCTTTGCGCCAATGGGCCTAACCGGACTCTGAAACTCTCACTTGTTTGGCGAACCACGTCAGAGTGGCCGCCAACCGGTATGCAAAGTTGGATAATGATGTTAAGAGGCTGGGATGAGTTGGTGAAGCCGTTGCACAATATTCATATAATACTCGGATCGAGATTACAACACGTGATCTCGAGACAACAAGGCAGGAACAGAAAGAGACTTTCTCTGATTTTGTCACTCGGTGGAGAGCAAAGGCATCGATGATGACCTTAAGGCCAACTGATAAAGATCAAATCCGGATGATTGTGCGCAATCTCCAACCAAAACTTATCAGAAGATGATTGTAGTTCCCTTCCCCACCTTCGCAGACTTACATGATATGGGGGTGCAAATTGAGGATGCTATGAAGCAAGGGTTGATTGACCAGGACCGGGATCAGCCCCGAAGAACATTCAACCGTAATAACAATGCGGGCCCGAGTGGATCTGCCAATACAAGAGCTTCAAAGGATATTGAAACAAGTGCAAGATGGAGGGCTCAAACAGGGTTGAGCCCTTGAACAAACATGAAAAATGGCTCAAAACAAGGCCTCTTTCAGTTCTGGTCGGAGCCCAAAACAGTAAGAAAGTAGGCTTAAGAAATGAGGCAAGAAAGTGCTACAAAAGAGCGAATTTGAGACTTACCCTTGAAGACCTCTTTTTTTCTACTTCTTGGCTTGAGGAAAGTTGCTTCTAAGCCTCTGAGAAAGCTCTCCTTGCTGCTGGAAATGGAGTGGTGGTAGTGGTGCTTGAAGTTGATGAAGAGATGACACCAAACTTAGGAAAAATGAGAGAGATAAAGATGGAGATGTGTATGTATGCTTGAGGGAAATTTTTCTAACGCTTGGGACAGAGCTGGGAGGTCCCTTATATGGGCAAAAAGAGGGGTGTAAAGGTGGAGGGAAATGCACCCAAGTGTTCCCCTCCAAAATATCCCTGATCTGAGATCTTTCTGGAGGAAAGCAGTATGGTCAGATGTACAGGTTTCAAGGAGCATGGCCGGCTAGGCACTTTTACTGGAGGTGGCCGGCCGGCTACCCCCCATGGCCGGCCGGCCAGGGGCAAAAATGGAAGTTTGGAATTGCTGGCCGAGCACCAAAGGGTAGTGTCCTCCTATATGTGTACAACAAGGCTCTGTGGTTGGAATTTGGCAACTCTGAAGCAGGAGAGACAACAAGCCACCTCTAGGAGAGGTCCAAAAATGAAAGGAAGAATTACTGGCCGAGCACCCTTTTTTAGGGTCCTCCCATGTGTGTACAACACAAATATGTGGTTTTGGCTTGAGAAAAATGGCCCTAGGGTGTTCAACATTAGCCCGGAAGTGAGAAAAACGGGCGTCGGGGGACGCCGGAGGAGCATAACTGGTTGTTGAGACAATTACTGTCCTCCCACCCTCCAGTGACCTTCCTTATGATAAAACAGAGGTACCTGCCAAAAATGAACAAAAACCGATGCAAAACGAATGCTCGAGAACCAAAACACGTAGTTCGGGGTCCAAAAAACCGGCCGTTAAGCACCGAAAGTGGTGTTTGGCTGCGAAGTGGGTATCTAGGACACCAGTGTCCCTCGAAAGGGAGTAAATAAGATGCATGCCAGAAACCGGAGGAATCGGAGATGGTTGGGTGGTCCCGAACCGAGGCACACGGCCTGACGGCTCCGAAAATCGGGAACCGGGCTCCGAAATGGGCAAAATGGCCTACGGCCACGAAATGTAGCCCACGGCCACTGAGAGATGGTCTACGGAACCTCTCCCTCCCCACAAGAAAGAAAACAGAGAAAACCAAGTCTGGTTCGCAAACCGAGACAAGGCACAGAAGAGAGTTCGGGAGTCTGGAGGTAGGGCGCACGGCCGCGACTCTGAGACTTCTGAACGAGCACAATATGCAACATCACCGAGCACTCAGTCGGTGACGTCTGAGTCTTAAGGTCGGTCAAAAATGGGGTGTCTACAGTTGCCCCTCTTTGACAGAACTCGGAAGTCAAAAAGTGACGGGAGTGAATGTCAAAGCCCAGAGACGACCCATTTTTGACAAAGCCGAAGACTTAGACAATCATACAAGATAAACGGAGACATGTGCCCGCAGGCAGGGGGGGCAAAATGCAAAATGATATGCACAGGATCAGATGTAACTCAATGATCATGTAAATGCAGCAAGTTGTAATGAAGCAAATATTCGCAAATAGATGCAACAGTTTTAAGCAAGAATGCAAAGCAACAACTACATTTCATGCAGTTAGGAATGCGGAGAATTATTCAATTCTCATCGCGTCTCACACGGAGAAGATACGATATCTGCGCGATTCGTCTGGTCGCACCAGCCTCAAATGAACCGTACATACAATATCGTGCCTGCAAAAGAGAGAAATTCAACAAGAACAACATGCTAACAACATATATTCAACGTGATTCCGAAAGTTTGACACACGCGGTGTCGGCGAGTGAATGCATAAAGCAGTGCGACACAGGTAAGGCGCGCAAGATAGCGCGATGCAACGTACTAACAAGTGCAAGTGAGATGTGCAAGATATCACGATAAAATGCATGCACAATGCAAGTAAGGTGCACAAAATAGTGCGATGCGCAAAATAGCGCGAGTGAAATGTAATGCACTAACAAGTGCAGGTGGGACGCGCAAGATAGCGCGAATGATACAATGCACAATGCAAGTAATGTGCACAAAATAGTGCGATACGCTAAACAGCGCGATTGATTTGAAATGCACAAAATAGTGCGATGTGACATGCAAAGCACAGGACAGTGCGATTGAGGTGCGCAAAATAGCGCGATGAATGTAATGCGCAAGACAGTGCGATGGAGGTGCGCAAAATAGCGCGAACGGTAAACTGCACAAAATAGTGCGATTGTGGTGCGCAAAATAGCGCGAATGTAAACTGCACAAAACAGTGCGATTGAGGTGCGCAAAATAGCGCGATTGATTTGAAATGCACAAGATAGTGCGATACGCTAAACAGCGCGAGTGATTTGAAATGCACTAAACAGCGCGATACGCTAAACAGCGCGAGTGAGTTGAAATGCACAAAACAGTGCGATACGCTAAACAGCGCGAGTGATTTGAAATGCACAAGATAGTGCGATACGCTAAGCAATAGCAGTGATTTGAAATGCACAAGATAGTGCGAGTGAGATACAACCACAAGATGCACAAGGCAAAGGCAAGTGAGACACAAAGTGTAAGTGCACAAGGCAGTCGAGCAAGATAATATGCACAAGAAAGTTCGATAAAATGTATCTTCTATGCAAGTATGGGGCATTTTCTATGCAATATTGAAAGCAAGCATATTCTATGCATGAATCATAACGATGCGTGGCACGCATGCAACAACAAAGGTATATAAAAATCCACATTCTATGTAATAGAGGAGCATCAAATATGTACTCTGGTGCCTCGATTTCTTCTTAGAGGACTTCACAACATACTCGGCTCAAAAGGGCACACCCTATTCAAATTGGCGAGATAACACTGCATGTGAAACCCTCTGGTCGCTTTGGACTGCCATTTCGACTTGAAGCGAGCTTACACTTGGGGTCGAGACACACTCATACTCGAGAAATGGCGAGGCCACGAAAAGGTGCACTGAATGTAGTCTCGATTTTGCTAAAGTTGAAACATGCTAAGATGCTCCAAATTTTCCCTCTTTCTTTTTGCTTTGCGATCCGAACGAAATAGCTTCAGATAGGTCCTTGTTTTACTATTCTGACATGACCTGGGTTGAACCCTGCGGTTTTATGAAAGAACCAATTCCGTTTTGCACAAATGTGGAGAATGGCACAGCACTCTGAGCACAGGACGATTTTATTTCTGAAATTGAGAGATGAGTTCTCAACCGAGTATTGAGCCTACGACTGACCACAGGCAAAACGACTCAACAAGGAAATAAAAGGCACACAACCTAGACACATCGAGTAACACTCGAAACGACTCAAAACAAGAATTGAGATAAAACAAAAAGACACGACACTCAGACGTGCACAGGGAGCCTACTTCACCGGGTAGGTTTCCCACCCTTTCTTATTTGTGATTCTCACATCACTCGGCCCTCAAGCTCGGCTTTTCTCACAAAACCTTTTTCTCACTTTTTCTCTCATCGCACATCTCTCTATTCTTAAATCTCTCATTTTTCATCCCTCCCCTGGGTGGTTGATGGATAAACAAAGAAGTTGAAGGCTCTGCCCCTAGCATTCTGCTCGATTCTCTTTCTTCTCACATTAGTGAATTCCTCCCACAGAGGGGTTGCACTACATTTGGGTGTGTAGCAAATTTGCAGCTGACATCGGTTGACGATGCTCTGCTGGGGAGTTTGGACATGATCAGATCCGTCTAGATGAGGGAGTGGAATATCCTGATCCATTCCAACAGCCAGACTTGGCTTGATACCTCGCTGCTTGGAGGATACGAGAGCTTTCTGCCCTTTCTAGCTTCAGTTGTGCCCTTTTCTGGCAGGTAGAGTGCCCTTTTTTTTGGCAAATGCATTGACAACAGGGAAAAGACAGGAAGCCTGACTCAACTATGCCACTAGTTCATCATTTCGACCATTTTTTGTTTTTGGCTTTCTACTAAAACAATTTTGACAAAAAATGAGAGTTAAATTAACATGCTTGTTCAGTTTTTGATTTGAAATCATGCAAGTCAGGCTATAAGCACTGAAAATTTTCCTTTTTTGGGTCCAAGAAATGGTTCAGTTTTGGAAAAGATAGAATGATTTTTCGAGAAAATTAGCCAACCTCCGTAAAAATTCTCAAAAACTATTTTTGCAAACGGCCACTTGCTCAACGAGCATGAAACCTACTCCTGAGATGTACAACCTCGGATCCAAAGGAAAACTGCCCCGTACTTGAAGGGAGCTGCATGGCAACGGAAAGTTGCCCCTTGTTTGAACGGCACCGCGGCGCATTGAATGGCAATGGAAAGTTGCCCCTTGTTTGAACGGCACCGCAGCGCATTGTAGTCAGTCCTCGGAGCGATGATTGCAACCGTACTCTCGGATACAGAGAAGGCAAGGATGGTCAAAACCATTACATAGACACAATTGAATGTGAATCGTTTTACGACTGGACTTCAGAATGAAGTTGCCTACGTATCACAAAGATGGGAATCAAGCCTTACGTAGTTCGGGGTTAGGGTACACTCGGGTATTAACCTCTCATTTTTAGGCTCTAACTTTTGCCAAGGCGCCCGTCGCGGGTTTTCGACCTTGCGAGCTTTGTTTTTCTTTTCTTTTCATTTTCATTTCTTTTCTTCTTCTTTTTTTTGCTTTTCTTTTTTTCTCTTTTCTTCTTTTTTTTTTTTTGCTTTTTGTATATATCTTTTCTTGCTCTAACTTTTGCCTGGGTCACCCTTTTTAGGTTTTCGGCCCAGCGAGCCTCTCAAAGGGTAAAAGTGTAGCTGGTCCATGCCAAATGGTTTTGAGATCCTGAAGTCATCCAAATCCCGAAAAATGACTGCTGTATTGATTCGCAAAAGGATCCATCTTCGGCTCTTCGAGCATATCGGACATTTTTGCCCCTAGTTCGAAGGGTGCTTCCGATTTAGCTTCGCAAGCTTCTTCTGATGAGGTCTGATCTTCTTGATCTGACTTTGGTGCCTCTTGTTCGAGGGCTGCTTCAAATCTGGCCACACAGGCCTCATATTGTGATTGTCCTTTGAACGTTCTGAATCCAAGTTCAAGGTTTGAAAGTAAAGGGGTTGAGTCTCGAGGCTGAGAGCGATCCTAAGCTGCACAATCTCAAGAGCGATTCCACACATGTCTTCGCAGGACCGCGCAAAACATTTTTTTTTGAAAGTTTTTAAGAAAGCGACAAATCGCTCGCCAAGACAAGCAGTAGGATCAATCTGGATCAAAGCCGTGGTCCTTCTCAAGACTACACTAACAAGCATGATTTCATTCATTAAGGGCTTAGCACGCCTCTCTTTCTCTCAATTTGATCAAAGTTTTGCAAATCCCGAGAATTCCTCCTCTTTGTTTTCACTGCGGTGTTCAAAAGGTTTTGAAAAACTTAGGTCAATACAATGACTTCAAGGCACAAGAGAGCGGTGGAATGCACCGCCATTTCATTCAAATCCCACAACTAGCACACGGCGAAACAAATGCGAGGCGTAAAATCACTTTGTTTCATTCAAAATCATGGCATAACTGCCCTGGCGTAAATGACTCAAAAGAAAGCAAAAAGACAAACAGAAAACAAAATAGTGATGTCCAAAGTAACACCCCCGGAATCACCTGACTCTAACAAAACGGGACTGACTCGGTACAACAAGACAGACCCAACTGACTCAATAAGAAAAGACTGACTCTGTACAACACAACGAGACTGACCCAATACCCAAGTCAGAAAGTACAAATTAACAACATTCGCAAATGTGCTCAAAACAGTGCATGCTATCCACCACAGCTGGAGTAATCTGAGTGCCATCCGCAGGTGGTTCATCCCCCGATCACATAACCACATTATCCCCCAAGTTCACTGACCCAGTGCCGATAGACTTTGCTGAGCTCGGCAGGAGGATGACCCCGTTGTCAAATAGATCCTGTACTTCATGGCGAAGACGGAAGCAGTTGTTGGTAGTATGGCCAGTTTGCTGATGGTATGCGCAGTACTGGGTAGCATCATGCGTAGCCGGAAGAGGGTTCGGGAGAGGCCGAGGCTCAAGGGGTTTGAGATGGCCTTGTCCAACAAGGATTTGGAGAGCTTTGGACAAAGGCATGTGGAGGGCATGGAAGACCCTCTGACCTCGGGGTTGGTACTTCTGGGTTTGTGGATTTTTGCTGGGCGCACCAGCAAAGGGATTGGCAGGTGCTGGCCTAGTTTGCTGATCTCTTCCAAGCACGGGATTAGAGTTGAAAGGAATATTCTTGGTACAACGGCCCTTCTCCCGGCTTGCCCCTTGAGTCAAACTGCCCCCAACTTGAGTAGCGAAAGTATCATTCACAGTTTTTGCAATAACTGCGAGCACTTGCTCTTTGTTCAGTCCCTCGGCTTTCAAGGTCTCAACAGCCAACAGAAGATACTCATGGGGATCCATGTCTACCCTTACCTTGCTCTTTCAATTCGCTTCCACTTTGCCACGAGATTGGCCTTCCTCAGATGTAGCCCGCCCCAAGACTGGGGAGCCTTTTGACATGAAATTCCCAGCATGTGGTGTGGTCGATGATGGAACCAATGTCCCGAGGCCAGATTGGTCACAGTTCTTTGAAGATCTTTTATCATTCCCATCAATTCTGAAGTAGTAGGTTCTCGGGTTTGAGATGATTGGAGTTTAGGTGCATCCATCATGCATAAGTCCATGCTTTCTGGGATAAACACCTCAGGCTTGGGTAGGTGGGCCGGGGTGATGTATATGCTGGGGTCATAGGTAGATGGCAGTGTATGGACGAGATTGAGGTAGGCATGAGATGTTTGGGCATTGGGGTCTGAAGGTGGAGCTATCGTCCGGTTGTCGATGAGATTTTGGACCTCATGACGAAGGCGGTAGCAATGATCGCCATGGCGCTAGCGATGGTACATCTGATGCCTTGGCGGGGTTATGTCTGGCTGGGAGTGGGTCGGGAAGAGGTTGAGGCTCAAGGGGTTTGAGATGCCCTTTTTCCATCAGGAGTTTTAGTGCGCTAGTCAGGCTCATATAGAGAGGGGTGAAAGTTCTGCCCTGGGCTCGGGCTAGGTCGGCTGTTTGTAGGCTTGGATTGGCAAAAGGGTTGGCTGTGGCGACTGTATTGATTTCAGTGGGTTCGTGAATAGTGCTACTTCCGACATTGGTACTCCCTGCAATCGCCCTCCTTGTCGGTTCACTTGTTCTGGGAATGATCCCGCTGTTGAACGCATTCTCGACCTGAACCCCCAGTTCATGCAAACTTTTGAAAGTGAATAGCGGAGCCACTATCAACTTTTGCAACATATCATGATCAAGGTTCCGCACCATCATCTGCACTTGATCCCTCTTAGAAGGGCGGCGATCTGTCATCTGTGCTGCCTTTGCTCTCCACCTTGTAACAAATTCTACAAAAGGCTCTTTTGGGTTTTGACGGGTTGCTTCAAGCTCTTGGATGGTCATCTCAACTTGGGTATTGTAGGAATACTGATCGACAAAGCCCTCAACCAATTCTTCCCAGTTTTGCTTCACTTTGTCCTCCAACTTAGCGTACCAAGTGGCTGCTACACCCGACAGGGTTCTTCCATACAGAGAGAGTTTCTGTGGCTTAGTCAGACCCATCGGCTTTAGGACATCCAAGAAGAGTCGAATATGTACCATTGGATCCCCAGACCCGTCGAAACGGTCAATATGTGGCATTTTGAATGCTGCAGGCCGGGACGGCAGAACTCGGTGTGCCCATCCTCAATGTCGGGAATGGAGTTAAGGCCTGTGCCTTTCTGAATTGCTTCTCAAGGTTCGTAATTTTCACCGCCGGTCGGATCGAGGTCATTAACATCAAGGGATAACGCCTCATTAGGCGCACCAAGGGTCTAAAACTTCGGGCTTGAGCTAACCCTTCTCGAGGATCTGGACCTGCAAATCTTCGGTTAGCGGAATTGGATCAAAGTTAATTTGGGGTCCCAAATTTGGATGTGGCGGATGCCCTAGATGGGCTGCGTTTCAATCTTGGTCTCGGCTGCATGGCGGTTCCACGATTTTGGCTGCTATCACGGCCACAAATTCTTCGAACCTGTGTCATCACGGGTCTCTCGATGATGTATTGGTAGCTGTCGGATCGAGATGAACCAATGAGCCTGTCGCCCTTCTTTGCCTTGCCTCGGTGAAAGAACACGGTTGCCCTTGAATTGAATCTCGACCTAACAAAGTCTATCGGCACTTGTCCAATGTACCGGGATTTCACGAAGCTATGGTTCGGGACTACCTAGCAAAGGAAAACATCGACATCTCATTAACTTCACCAAAAGCAGATCTGAGCATAGTAGGATGGTGTGCCCTTCTTTAAGTCTGCCCCCAAATTACGCTGTAAATTGTTACCCTCGGGTAAACTAAATCCCAAAATCTTGATCGGTGCCCGCGAACTGATGCCCAAACTCATAGACTGATACATGCATGCCCTGTAGAGACGCACTCTAACAAGCACATAGCAGATAAGTGAGAGCCAAAACACCCCTATGTTGGGGTAGGGTTTCCCTGTAGACGTCCCCGAACGCATCCCCGGTGAAAGAGGAGTGCGAATCCCAGCTTACAGTTCGATATTGGGTCACTCTGAGAAGGACTCAAATGTCAGTTCTTAATCTTGAACCAAAGAGTCCAAATCCAAATCGTTTTGAAAAAATTTTTTGAAAGAAGTGCCAAACATGGACTGCTTTGCGGAATCTGAGTCGCCACCTAAATATTTTATTTTATGGGAAATTTAGGAAACCACGACTCGGTGCCAAAAGGCCACGTGTCGTCATCACCAAAGTTGCCTCGGCTCGGGAACTTAGATGCGATTGGGGAAGGTCGCCGTGAGCACCCTTCGCCCGTCAAAGACCGCCTCTACTAACCATGATATCTGTTTTTGAAAACATTGTGAGTTCTTATTCGGTTATTAGCCTAGGTTACTATGTGATGCGCCTGACATACAAGTATAGATGGAGTCGCTGAATTGGAACAAAACATTTCATGTTTGTTTGAAAATGGTTTGATGGTGCTACCCGCAGGTAGGCTAAGACGTGGATTTGCCACCCTCGGGTGGGCTTAGAAAACATGATTTTGCCACTATCTAGTGGGCTTAAAACAAACATTTGATGAATTGTCCCAATCCAAATAACTCAACCTCCACCCACAAGCATTCAAGGCAGTTATATCACATAAACATATAGCCTCATGGTAAGCATGCTATTCATGGCAGTCACTCACACGCATGCAAGGATGCTAAAGCATAAAACTCACCGAGTACTCCAAGCCAAAACAGAAAACCGATTAGAAATCATGCATGATCCTAACTATACAGAATTGCCTAATGCAACACATGCAAAGATGCAAACTATAGCAGGCTCGGCTATTCTAAACATGGCATGTGAAATGCAACAACTAGCATGTATTCAATTTGGAATTGAAATACAAATGCAGTTTGTATGATGTGCCGAGCCCGGTGCGTGCAAAACAGATGAATGATGCAAACATGCTGTCATATTGTATGCTAATTGAAATATGCCCTATATCTAACCATCGTAAGCGGGTAAATAAAAGGGAAGAAAGAAGTGGGGGTTGGAAGACATACATCACACTCACACTTACACACTCTTATTACAATTATGCCCTCGATCGGAGGGTCCGAATAAATAATACAGTCCGAATAAAAGAATATTACAGTCCAAAATATTACAGTCCGAAATAAATACAAATTCCTAATTAATTTACAAATTAACTAAGAAAGTCAGAACCGGCGCTTGAGCCGAGGTTGCCTCGATTCGATGAATGATGCATGTTGGAACATCTTGGCTACTGAAATCCTGACGATGCCCCGATTAGCCTCTGTTTGCACTTTTTCTTGAAATGCGTGCAAGTCTAAAAAATTCTTGATTCTTTATTTTCTCTTGAAGCGGGGAAAGGAGCATAGCAATGTATTTCACAAATATATGCATGCCTCGATCCTCGTGCCACCAATCACGCATCTCGATGCATGATGGCCGAGGAGTCGGATTGCACAATTCAATATGGGGTGAATGCAGATGAATGCTACAGCAAAACCTAACTCCATCATGGGTAATCCGGAGTGTCGGTGACTTGGGAATTGAGACCCGTTCCGTCACTCGGAGTACAGAACGCGCCTCGTTTCCCGTGCCCGGGCTAACTTCTATCCCGAACACGATGCAATATGCATGATATGCATTAATGCAACTAAAATACAATCCTAGCATGCACAATACTATGAAAATGAGATGCCTCGAAATGCGTGCACGCGGGCACGCAAACCGAGGCGATGATCCTAAGGCATAAAATGGCATACGCAATGCAATTGGACTTACACTAACATGAGAGGGCCTCAGCCACACCCACATAAGAGGCCGTCGGATAAAAGTGAGATGCCTCAAAATGCGTGCACACGGGCACACAAACCGAGGCAATGGCATAAAGGCATGAAACGGCCTGAAATACGACATACAATGAGACTAAAATGAGATGTCTCGAAATGCGTGCTCATGGGCACGCAAACCGAGAGAATGACATACATAATGTAATGGGACTAAAATGAGATATGCGATGCAATATGGGCTTATACCAACATGAGCGAGCCTCAGCCACGCTCACACAGGAGGCCATCGGATAAAAGTGAAGTGCCTCGAAATGCGTGCACACGGGCACGCAAACCGAGGCAATGGCATCAAAGTATGAAATGGCACTCCAAATACAGATTGGACTTATACTAATGTGAGAGAGCCTCAGCCACACTCACATAAGAAGCCGGGAGATGAAAATGAAGTGCCTTGAAATGCATGCCCGTGGGCACGCAAACCGAGGCAATGGCCCTAAGACATGAAATGGCATGCAAATGAGACGTGGCATATGGAATATGGAAAATGCAAATTTCAGCAGCCAAAATGATGCAAAAACAGCCCCCGAATTATAGCAAAATTACACCCGATGCCCGAATTGTTATGCTAAGTACCCGAAACGACTTGCAGCTATGCCAAACATGCACAATATGGACATGAAATGTAAAGACAGATGCTAGGCAGTCCCTAAACTAGCATTTTTTCAGTACAAAGGATGGCCAAACAACAATCATAAGTATGGCAAATATAGCATGCAAAAATGGGGGAAAAGAGGGGAACAATGAAGCAGATGGTATACGCAATGCTCAAACTGAAAAATACAGTTCTACAACACTGAAGAGGGACCAAAAATATGCACATTTACAGTATATGACAACCCTCAAATCAGTGTGCAAACTTGCTAAAAATGTCATGCAAGGATGAAGCCAACAAAGGCTAGAACATGAAGTATGCCTTACATTCATCAAACAGCCTTAGACCCTTAACAAAACATGACAAGAAGGCCAAAATATGGATATTTTCAATACTGATGATGGCCGAAAACAGAATCTAGATAGGCCTAAAAAGCATGCAAAAATGGGGGCCAAGAGAGATATAAAGACAACCATAACATGGAGACCACCAACAAGGTTGGTCCCTTCTACAATGTTGTAGAGGGACACAAAATAAGCTTACTCACAGTTCATGACATGCTCCAAAACAGACTACACATAGTCCAAACAAATCATGCAAATTTACGGTAAATATGAGGGATTGTGAAGCAAGTTCATGATAGAAAGGCCAAACAGGGTTGACCCCTTCTTAAATGTTGAAGAGGGGCTCAAAATAGGCCCACTCACAGTTTACATTATTCTCGAAAACAGATCACTCACAAGCTAGATGAAGCATGCAAAAATAAGGGCAAAACATGGATTCAAAGAAAGTGACATATGGAGCATGAAAACAAGGTTGAGCCCTTCTTCAATGTTGAAGAGGGGCTCAAAATAAGCACAATATCAGTTCATGAGATGCTCCAAATCAGATCACACATAGGCCAAATATTCAATGCAAAATAATGGCATATAAGAGGATATTGAAACAAGTGCAAGATGGAGGGCTCAAACAGGGTTGAGCCCTGGAACAAACATGAAAAATGGCTCAAAACAAGGCTGCTTTCAGTTCTGGTCGGAGCCCAAAACAGTAAGCAAGTAGGCTTAAGAAATGAGGCAAGAAAGTGCTACAAAAGAGGGAATTTGAGACTTACCCTTGAAGACCTCTTTTTTTCTACTTCCTGGCTTGAGGAAAGTTGCTTCTAAGCCTCTGAGAAAGCTCTCCTTGCTTCTAGAAATGGAGTGGTGGTAGTGGTGCTTGAAGTTGATGAAGAGATGGCACCAAACTTAGGAAAAATGAAAGAGATAAAGATGGAGATGTGTATGTATGCTTGAGGGAAATTTTTCTAACCCTTGGGACAGAGCTGAGAGGTCCCTTATATGGGCAAAAAGAGGGGTGTAAAGGTGGAGGGAAATGCACCCAAGTGTTCCCTTCCAAAATATCCCCGGATCTGAGATCTTTCTGGGAAGCAATTTGTATGGTGTATGGCACAGTTTCAAGGCATGGGGCTAGGCACTTTTACTGGAGGTGGCCGGCCAGCTACCCCCCATGGTCGGCTGGCCAGGGGCAAAAATGGAAGTTTGGAATTGCTGGCCGAGCACCAAAGGGTAGTGTCCTCCCATATGTGTACAACAAGGCTCTGTGGTTGGAATTTGGCAAGTTTGAAGCAGGAGAGACAACAAGCCACCTCTAGGAGAGGTCCAAAAATGAAAAGAAGAATTACTGGCCGAGCACCATTTTTTAGGGTCCTCCCATGTGTGTACAACACAAATATGTGGTTTTGGCTTGAAGAAAATGGCCCTAGGGTGTTCAACATTAGCCCGGAAGTGAGAAAAACGGGTGCCGGAGGAGCATAACTGGTTGCTGAGACAATTGCTGTCCTCCACCCTCCAGTGACCTTCCTTATGATAAAATAGAGGTACCTGCCAAAAATGAACAAAAACCGATGCAAAACGAATGCTCGGGGGCCAAAACACGCAGTTCGGGGTCCCGAAAACCGGCCGTTAAGCACCGAAAGTGTTGTTTGGCTGCGAAGTGGGTATCTAGGTCCCCAGTGTCCCTCGAAAGGGAGTAAATAAGATGCATGCCATAAACTGGAGGAATCGGAGATGGTTGGGTGGTCCCGAACCGAGGCACACGGCCTGACGGCTCCGAAAATCGGGAACCAGGCTCCGAAATGGACAAAATGGCCTACGGCCACGAAATGTAGCCCACGGCCACTAAGAGATGGTCTACGGGACCTCTCCCTCCCCTCAGGAAAGAAAACAGAGAAAACCGAAGTGCAGTTTCGCAAGAGACAAGGCACTGAAGAGTTCGAGTCGGAGGCGGGGCGCCTGGCGCGACTCTGAGACTTCTAAACGAGCACAATATGCAACATCACTGAGCGCTCAGTCGGTGACGTCTGAGTCTTAAGGTCGGTCAAAAATGGGGTGTCTACACATACCTTCACTAGCAAAAAGTAAAAGCCTTAGAACAGGCGGTACTCAGTCAATGACTTCCAGGACTCGTCACTCCAAGTCTGGAAGAATGAGGACTGAAAGGTCATATACAGAGGAAAGCAACTATTGCCCCTCGCACACGCACCAGACGACATCTAGGCACACGGAATTGCCTAGATCAGCAAACTTACGAACAGTACTCGAGAAAAGGGCCTGATAGAATGAGGACACCAAGGCTCGCGACCCACGCAGAGTTTCAACACTGCAACGATTGGCCCCTAAGACACATGGGAGTGTCGAGGTAGGGATGCCAATGCCGTGCCTTGCTTACGAACCAGTAGATAAGGTATTATCAAGGCTGCAGAGCTCGTCGTTCGTTCCGGCAATAGAGAACACACCATTACCTTCAGGCTTCCACCAGCCCAAATTCACTTCCTACGAGGGGAAGACGGATCCCTACATGCACTTAAGCCACTTTCGCCAGGTTATGGCAGTATACTGGTGAAACGAGGCCCTAATGTGTGTCCTGTTCCTATCCAGCCTTGGCGACCTTGGTTTAACCTGGTTCGAAAGGCTACCAGAAGGCAACATCACCTCATGGGCACAATTGGCAGAGGCGTTCGTGACTAGATTCAGAACGAATACCAAAACACCAGTGGAGATCGACCAGCTACTTTCTATTGACATGGGAAAAAAAGAAACGTTGAGGTCTTACAACAATCGCTATTGGGAAACCTTCAACCAGATTGGGGATTGCCCTACCAATCTCGCCATTACACAATATAAACGGGGTTTTCTGGTCGGAAACAAATTAAGGGACTCGATAACAATGATGTTGCCCCTCACAATGGAGGCCCTAATGAAGAGAGTGCATCAACACATCTGAGTAGAGGAAGATGGCGCCCATGCTAAAGCAAAATATAGCATAACAGTGATACCAGATAAAAAGACTACAGCAAAAGTCAACATGGTGCAATAGCCAAGCAGGAATGGGCGCGCCAGGCGAGCCAACATAGAGGACCCAGAAAAAAGGAAGTTAAGAGTCCGCACTGCCATTACCACAGTATTCAATAAACCTATCTACCGGATTCTCAGTGAGATACGCAATGGACCTTTCATCCGATGGCCAGCTAAGTTGGGAGAAGCACAAAAAAGCTATGACGAGAGATCCCAGTGCACCTTCCATGATGAAAAGGGGCACCGCACTAAAAATTACACGCCATTGAGGCAACATCTGGAGGAGTTAGTGGCAGCTGGGCACTTGGACCAGTATATAGAATGAGGGACACAGCCAGCCCGCAAGACCATAACAACCCAAACAGGATGCCAAACGACGGTCCACCCCAAGGCGTGATTAACGTTATACATGGGATCATCGAACTTGAGCGAGTATGTGAACTCAGAGGGATCATCAAAAAGGTTGAACACTTGAGGGAGGTATTAAGTGCACAGCCTACCATCAAGAAGGACAGAATAGAGGCTAAGAACATCATATCCTTCTTAGACAAGGATCTAGCAAGGCTACATTGCCCTCACAATGATGCACTGGTGGTGACTTTGCGTGTCAAAAATTTCGACATCAAGCGGATTCTGATTGACCAAGGAAGCTCATGTGAGATAATGCACTACGAGACCTTCAAACAGCTGAAATTGGAGGACAAAGACTTAGCACCTGTAACATCTCCCCTTGTCGGATTCAACTCAATGTCAGAGTGGCCAGTAGGCAAGATAATCCTTCCAGTCAAGGCAGGAACCATGAAAAAACAGGTGGAATTCTAGGTATTGAAAGTCCCTTCCACTTACAACATAATCTTAGGAAGGACATGGCTGCCTGCCATGCGCTCGGTGGCATCAACCTACTATTAGGCATTACGATTCCCCAACGAAACTGGCGTGATTGAAGAAGTCTTAGGAGACCAAATCATGTCAAAACAATGTTTTGTCACAATAAATAGAAGCCGTGCTGCAAAAGGGTTTATACAAATGGTGGAAGAGCTAGAAAGCAATGAACTGTTTGTAGATATTGGCAAGACAGCCAAACAGAAGCCAGTAGAAAACCTGGAAGAGGTAAGGATAGATGAAAAGAACCCAGAAAATTTCTTTTTTCTTGGCTTGTCGTTGTCCAGCACTGAGAGAATAGAGGTCATGGAATGCTTAACCTCTAACATCGAAGTGTTTGCCTGGACACCATACGACATGCGTGACATTAACCCAAACTTCATCTGTCACCAACTCAATGTCCACCCAACTGCCAGACCAATTATACAACGCACTCGCAGATCGGTACTCCACCACGCAGAGATAGTGGCGGAGGAAATGGGAAACTTACTGAAAGCAGAAGCCATCAGAGAAGTGCACTATCCTAGGTGGATCTCCAATACTGTTGTAGTGCCAAAGAAGAATGGAAAATGGTGTGTTTGTGTGGACTACAAAACAGTCAACAAGGCATGCCCAAAGGACAATTTTTCCCTTCTACAGATAGACCAACTGGTAGACCTGGTAGCAGGACACAATCGACTTAGCTTCCTTGATGCGTATAGAGGTTACCATTAGATTGCTATATACGAACCAGACTAGGAGGTCACATCATTTACAACACCTAAAGGGTTGTATTGTTACAAGGTTATGCCTTTTGGCCTAAAGAACGCAGGGGCAACATTTCAACGGATGGTCACCAAAATGTTTGAACCATTGTTAGGCAAAACAATGGAAGCTTACATAGATGACATAGTGGTCAAAAGTAAGGATGAGAAGGACCATCTCAGGGACTTAGGTGAAATGTTCTAGATTCTAAAGAAGAACAAGTTGCGTCTAAATGTATCCAAGTGTGCATTCGGCGTAGGATCAAGAAAATTCCTAGGCTTTTTGGTGACCAACCGAGGTATAGAAGCAGACCCTTTTCAGATCAAATCAATCCAGGATCTTGAGAGGCCCAACACAGTGAAAAAGATACAGCATCTCACTGGCCTAGCAGTCGCACTCAACCGGTTCATAAGTCGGTCGTCAGACAGATGTCGGCCATTCTTTTAAGCCTTAAAGGCCAAATTTGAGTAGGATGAAGAATACGACCGCGCTTTAGAGAGCCTAAAGGACTACATGACCTCTCCTCCATTATTAGTAACCCCAATGCCTGGAGAAGAGCTCTTTTTATACTTAGCAGTTTCACAGTATGCAATTAGCGCAGTATTAGTCAGAGCGGAAGGAATCCAACACCTGCCTATCTTTTATGTGAGCAAAACCTTGCTGGACGCTAAAACAAGGTACCTACCGTTGGAAAAATTGGCCTTAGCTTTGATGATGGCCTCAAGGAAGCTGTCGCATTATTTCCATGCCCATACCATAATCGTCCTAACAGCTTTCCCATTAAAGGCCTTGTTTGAGAGGGCGGACTTTTCTAGACGAATCTTGAAATGGGCAATAGAGCTGCGATAGTTTGATATTAAGTTTCAACCTAGAACTGCAATAAAAGCCCAAGCTTTGGCAGACTTTGTGGCTGAGTTCACACCAGGAAGCCATTACATCTGCCCGGTTGACTTGACCGACGCAACCGAAGAAAAAGAGAAAAGTGCCGCTGGAACTGCGCAGCCCCTAATACAGGATGCCCAACCACATTGCAAGCCTTACAGGATTGAAGACAGCAAGGAAGGGGCAGACCATGCTATTCCCAGCAAAGACTCATCGACAACTAAAAACTTAGGACAGTCAGATAGTGAAGAACAAACCCCAACAGCAGGCATGAACTTGAAAGAAAACATTAGCAACACGCATGACCCTAAGACATCATCCGACCCCTCTACTTGCTGGAAACTATTCGTCGAAGAGATGTGGAAGTTTTTCGTGGATGGAGCATCTAATAGGCACGGTGCAGGACTTGGCATAGTCTTCAACTCACCAGATGGCCTAATAGTGAAACAAGCAATCAACCTTAACTTCCCAGCATCAAACAATGAGATGGAGTATGAAGCACTTTTAGCAGGCCTAAAATCAGCACTTTTCATGAAGGCCACCGAACTAATGGTTTACAGCGACTCCCAGCTGGTGGTAAACCAGATTTCAGGCAATTACGAGGCAAAAGATGAAAGGATGGCTAAGTACCAAGAGTTAGTCAGAAAAGAGATCATGAAGTTCGAAGTAGTGCGGATAGAGCAAATCGGCCGAGAAGAAAACAATAGAGCAGACGAACTAGCAGGTTTTGCCTCAATAGCAGATACATCTATCCCGCATCCATTACTGATCGACTTCCTACCCAGACCAAGCATTGAAGAACCCAAAGTAACTGAGATATGTTGTGACAAACTAGGCCCTTTATGGATAGATCCCATTATAATATTCTTAAAAGATGACATCTTACCCGAAGAGAAAAAGGAAGCTAACAAAATAAGAGCAAAGTCACAGCGATTTTGTCTCTCTCCATCATTGGCATTATACAAAAAATCCTTTACAGGACCTTACTTGAAATGTGTCCATCCTAGCAAAGTCGAAGCATTCTTGTTCGAGATACATGAAGGCGTATGCGGCAGCCACCAAAGGGGAAGATCATTGGCTTACAGAGCAATCTCACAAGGATATTGGTGGCCATACATGCAGGCAAATTCTGAGAAATATGTCAAAATGTGCGAGAAATGTCAGAAGTTCGCACACCAAACACATCAACCAAATAGAGAGCTTCTACCACTGACTAGCCCATGGCCCTTTGCAATGTGGGGCTTGGACATAGTGGGACCACTTCCAACAGCGCCTGGCAACAAAAAGTTCTTTCTTGCAGTAATAGATTACTTCATAAAGTGGGTGGGTGAAAGCTGAAGCACTCGTATCAATAAAGGAGAAAGATGTTAAGAAGTTCGTCTGGCAGAATATCATAACTCGATACGGCATACCAAAGGCTCTAATATCCAACAATGACACTCAGTTCGATGGCAAGATCTTCAGGGGCTTTTGCGAAGAATACAAGATAGAATTCTACAACTCTACACCTGCATACCCTCAAGCGAATGGCCAAGCAGAAGCTTCAAACAAAGTCGTCCTAGATGGTTTGAAGAAAAGGTTAGACAGAGCCAAAGACAAGTGGACTGAGGAGCTTCCTCATGTTTTATGAGCTTACCGCACCACACCTCGGCGGTCAACTGATGAAACGCCTTTTTCTTTGGCATATGTCATGGAGGCAGTAATCTCACTAGAAGTAGGCCTCCCCACTATTAGAAGTGAAAATTTTGACCTAGCCTTGAATAGAGAAGCCATAGCCTTGGAACTCGACCTTACAGAAGAAAGAAGAGAAAGAGCTCTAGTTTACATTGCTTCGTACCAGCAGGAGTTATCCAGAAAATATAACAAAACGGTGCATCCGAGGCAATTCAAGATTGGGGATTGGGTATTACACAAAGTAATAGGCAACACTTTGGTACCCGGAGATGACAAGTTGGGACCTAATTGGGAAGGACCATACAAAGTGATTGGTTTAGCAGGAAAAAGAGGCATATCACTTGGAAGATAGGGACAGCAAGGCTATTCCCAGGCCATGGAACACTGCCAATCTCAAGTTATTTTATTTTTAGCTTTGTCTTAGAATATTTATAATTTTTCCCTTTTCCAAATAAAACAAGTAGTTTACTTTTCTAGCATAAGTCTTTCTACTGTAAAAGTTGTTCTCAGTCATTGCCAACAAGGGGCAATCAGAAAGTTTAGCAGGAATAACCAAACAAGTTAGCTCTTTTCAGTCGAGATAAGGATCTAGGCTGAAGGATGTTGGCCGAAATAACCAACATTGAGCTCTCTTCAGCTGAGATCAGGATCTAGGCTGAAGAAGGTTGGCAGGAATAGCCAACATTTATCTCTCTTTTGCCGAGATAAGGATCTGGGCTGAAGAGGTTGGCAGGAATAACCAACATTTATCTCTCTTCAGCCGAGATAAGGATCTGGGCTGAAGAGGTTGGCATGAATAACCAACATTTATCTCTCTTCTACCGAGATAAGGATCTGGGCTGAAGAGGTTGGCAAGAATAACCAACATTTAGTTCTCTCCAGCCAAGATAAGGATCTAGGCTGAAAAGGTTGGCAAGAATAACTAACATTTATGTCTCTCCAGCCAAGATAAGAATCTAGGTTGGAAAAGGTTGGCTGGTATGACAAACATAAAACAGATTAAAAAGCTAACCGAGATGTCTATCTCGGCTAAAAAAGTTCCAGACATGCCAATTAAAGTTAAGACAAACACAAGCAGGATATGAACGGGACAAAAAGAAGAACAGATTTCATTCAAGATTAAAACTACACTACAAGAGGTGGGGCTTTAGCTCGATTACAAATTGTTTCAAAAAGTTAGCATTAAAAGAAGAAAATACAAGATCAGGCAAAAAGATCATCCAGATCTGTATCCAAGTCAACCCGAGCTTCACCACTCGGTAGCTCGGTTCCAGCAAGAAGGTCGGTCACGGCCACGTCGACCGTGATCATTAGTAGCAGCTAGGGCGTTGTTTGGCTCTGGGGATGCCTCTTTCTTCTCCCCCACTTGAAGCAATTTCTCTTGGATAGCGTTAGCGTAGCCTGCCATATAGCTCAGAATGAAATAGGGATGAGGATTCTGGAAGACCTCGGTTTCTTGACCATAACCGAGCTTTGTAGCAGCCGCCTTCTATCCGCATTTGAAAAATATATCCTTTGAAGCTTCGCACTGCAGAATGTAAGTGGCTTCTCCTTCCTTGTAGCCACGGTCTTCTTCATCTTCCATCTTCTTCTGCAGCTCGGCGATCTCTACACCCTTCTTTTTCTCAAGCTTGGCCAGCTCACGCAGATATTTGTCTTTCTGCTCGGCCAAAGCCTTCTGCTTATCTGCTTCAACCAAGTTGACCAGCCCGGTGAGTCAGGCTATTTTAGATTCAAGCTCGGCTATCTTTTGCTTGGCCTCGTTCAGCTCGACTATTTTGGTATTGCCATTTGCAATAGCCAGCCGTGCTGTCTTACGCAGCTCTAACACACGCTTATGAGTAACATGATTCTTCTGCAAATGGAGAGATAGAAATTTTGAGTAAAACCGAGCAAACAGATGCACAAAATTGGAAAGCAAAAAAGCACTTACCAGCACCATCGATTTAGTGGCCGAGCGGATGGCCTTGAGCTCGGTAAGATGGTCATGGTGTTCCATATCGGGTGGCAGACACACTTTTTGCAAGGTTGAAAGCAAGTGTGTGGTCTTTATCTGCCACCACTGAGTCTGTGTTTGCTATGGCTCGGTTCTTGTATGTTAGTTTTGGTGCCCACTCTGAAAAGCTAGCCCAGTCAGAATGCACGGGTTCTAGGCTTGGCGGGGTGATTTAAGGAAGCACGGTTTCATCTTCATCAACAAGGCATTACGGCTCGGTTGAGGAAATGGGAGCACGCTTGCTTGGCCGAGATGACAAGGCTCAGGCTATTGGGAGGGCCACCACAGCCTCGTTTGTTTGGCCGGCTTGTGTTGTCTCGGTCTGTGCCTCACCGGCATTACTCGTTGTTTCGGTGATCAGTGCCCTTATAGCTCGGCGCTTGGCCATTTCTTGTTCTTCGGTTAAGGGTATGAAGTTCATCTGTGACAAGTTTGGGTCCGGTTCTGGTGACGGTTCCAATAGAAAATCTGTTATTCTGGTCTTCCTCCTACCACTGTATCTATATGTTGGTTCAAAGTTCAAAGTTCAAAGTTCAAAAGCTCGGCCCAACCTCGGTAGCGATATCGAAGCGCGGCGCGGAGAGCGTCTAAGTTGGGGTACTGGTATTGTAACTTTAGCTAGTTCAAGTCTGCATAAGAACAAAGGCAACAGTTAGCGCAGTGCAAAAGTTATAAACAGCAAGAATAAGAAACAGACAAAAAGAGAATCGAGGTATCCTTACTAGCAGTCCCCTTATTCCAATTAATGTTGTAGCCCGATATTTGGGCTTCCTAGTCTTCGAAGTTGCCAGAAACCCAGAAGAAGTCATCATCATTGACGTCTTTGTCCGATGTATTTTTAATTATTTTCTCTCGGCGTCTTCTTATTCTTAAATAATACCCCCAACTGTCCTCTGGCCGAGTGAGTATTAATGAAATAGCTCGGCCAAACCGAGGTGGAGACCAAGCCGGCGATTTAGCTCGGCGATGCCATTTATTATTCTGTATGGGTTAGTGAAAAGCTAGGCGGGGCAAAGTTTTGTCTGCCTAAGGAATTCATAAAGGAGAGGTTGAACGGGAAAATGGAGACCCGCCTCGACAATGGATATAACGGTGAAAAGAACGAAGCCCGGTTTGCCCCAAGACGTAGTATCTAGTTCGGCCAGAGAAAGATGAACATCATCAGGGATGTTGTAGTCCTTGCAGAACTCAGCAATAGCCCCAGGTGAATTTACTAAGAACCAATATTTACCCATTTAAACTTAAATTATGTATAAAATAGCTCGGAGTCCTAGCTCGGTGTTGAAATGACGTCGAGTATCTCGGTTGAGCGTGCAAAGGTGTGCCTGGCCAACCTAGTCAGAGTCTGCAAAGTGGAGATGAAAAGTGTTAAGCCCAGATCGTTAGACTGGGATAAATACAAAGGAAAAATAAATATAAACCTAGTTCGGCTACATGGGATACACCCGTTCTTAGTTCGGTTGGAGCAAAAGTCTCTAGCTCGGCTAAATGGGAAGGAAGGTTCTTAGACCGGTTGAAACATAAAGTGTGGCACGAAGTTTTAGTTCAGTTATTGGGTGGAGTTTTCTAGTTCGGCTGGGTGCACACCTAATACAAACAGGTTCCTAGTTCGGTTATGGTATTATTTTGGATCAAAAGGATTTCATAACAGATTGATTAGGATATCCAGCTAAAGTGTGAGTAAAAAGTATGGGTATTTGGTTTTTGGAGATTCATGTTAAAACTACAAAAGTGTGTTTTGGAAAACATGTGAATGTATCTCTATGCTAAGCATATTCACAGAGTAAAACAAAGGAAAAAGTAAGTGGAGGTATTGAATGAACTTACCAGTATAAGCGTATGCAAAACTTTAGCAATGGAGCCAATGTTACGATAAAGAGGTAGAACATAAAAGGATGCAGAAGCAGGGGCAGAACGCACGAAGAGTGAGTAAGAGAAAATGAATAGTGAAATGTTGATTCAAGAATAAAGGGTTTTTTGTATAATGCACTAAAATGGACGGGACTGTTCAAAATTTGCGAAGTACGATGACGGCTGTAACAGCTATACTTGGCCAATGGGAGCTTGCCACGTGTCCAAGAGAAAAGAAAACGATTCAGATGTACAGAGCACTTGAAAAGACGTTTATGGACCGGCCTCATAGGTAGCTCAGTGGAGAGTGAGCTCGGTTGGCTTGAATGTCTTTAGCTCGGATGGAGAAGAATAATCCCAAATCATATGATGCAGATGGGATTAAGGGGCAATTGAGAGGGTAACTTATAAATAAATTGAGCCAAGCTAAAGAAGAGTCTTCTTTGGAAGTTGGGCTGCGCATTGGGCCGGAATAAGAGCTGAAGTAACTCGGCCTTAAAACTAACAAGTTAGGACCAGGTGAAGTATAGGCCGAGCTATGGGCCGAGGTGTTTGGGCTTCATGACTTAGACCTCACCCTTTTTAGCTTGGTCAGAGACTGCTACAGTTAGTTCAGACTGAACAGTCAAAACCGAGATATAAGTGGAGAAGGACCGAGCTAGGCGTTGCATTTGAAAGCAACGGATTGAGTATGTCAAGGGGCTAGTGTTAGCTCGGTCATACTATTATTCAAACCGTGGTAATCATCTCACTTGGCTTGCAGTGATTAGACTCCTAGGAGGACTCTGTTAAAGAAAGTAAAGTCCTACTAGGACTGTGTAAACCATCTCACTTGGTTGATAGTGAGTAGGGTGTGTGATTCCTAGGAGGACTCTCGTAAGGAGAGTTGGAATCTCACTAGAATTATGCCACACAGAATCTATAAAAGCTCATGAAAGGACCTATATATCGGTATTACAACTTTGATTCTCGAATACACGAACTTTTGTCTATTTGTCTATTTTGCTGACTTAGGCATCAGAGAGGTATCCGGCACATACCCGCCGGCTAACTCACGTTTGTGTTTTCAAGGAATAAAGCGACGACGTTTAGAGGAGCGCAGACTTGATCAACAGGATTATATGAGAATATTATTTCGTCCTCGTACACGCCTAATTTTGGACGGATGACGGATTTGAGGTTTTTTTGGGAGCAATCGAACCGCCAAACCGCGAGCACCCCTAGTAGTTTGAAAGATTTTGTGTTTTCAATTTGTTTAGATATTCTATTTATATTTTCAATTGAAAAAGAATTTTTAACTTGAATATATTTTTTAAATTGAAAAAAATAAATGTATTATTTATCTATATTTTTTTTATTTTTAAATCTAACTCTAAAAATAATAAATAAAAAAGATGATATATGCTGGTTGGTTTTTATTTTCAAAAACAAATATGATGTAACAATACAGAGGCATACAATCTCTACTACTGTTATATTTATGGTTTTGGTGGTTTGAATTATTTTTATATTTTAAAAATTATAATAGTTTATATAAATGAGGCATGCTGTGATTATAATATTCTAAAGTTTCAAACTTTCTTTCTTTGGATAATGCATGCAGTGATTGTAATATTTTTTTAAGTCATTGACTGTAACACATATATATATATATATATTTGAGGAAGTGCACAAATTAAATTATGTTGAAAATTTATAAAATTTTAAACCACTAAACTGATTCGTATCCATCCGCCAAGCCGCTCAATCCATATCCACCGATCTAGACGGATCTGATCATGTCCAAACTCCCCAGCAGAGCATCGTCAACCGATGTCAGCTGCAGATTTGCTACACACCCAAATGTAGTGCAACCCCTCTGTGGGAAGAATTCACTAGCTGTGAGCGGAACAAAGAGAATCGAGCAGAATGCTAGGGGCCCGAGCCTTCAACTTGCTGTTTATCCATCAACCACCCAGGGGAGGGATGAAAAATGAGAGATTGAAGAATAGAGAGATGTGCGATGAGAGAAAAAGTAAGAAAAGGGCTTTTTCAGAAAAACAGAGCTTGAGGGCCGAGTGATGTGAGAACCACAAATGAGAAAGGGTGGGAAACACTACCCAGTGAAATAGGCTCCCTGTGCATATCTGAGTGTCGTGTCTTTTTGTTTTATCTCGATTCTTGTTTTGGGTCGTTTCGAGTGTTACTCGATGTGTCTAAGTTGTGTGCCTTTATTTCCCCGTGATGAGCCGTTTTGCTGTGGTCAGTTGTAGGCTTAATACCCAGTTGAGAATCATTTTCTCATTTTCAAAAGAAAAATCGTCCTGTGCTCAGAGTGCTGTGCCATTATCCACATTTGTGCAAAACAGAATTGGTTCTTTCATAAAGCCGCAGGGTCCACCCCCGATAAGTGTGAACAGTAGAGCAAAGGCCTATCTGAAGCTATTTAGGTTCCGGACTGCAAAGCAAAAGAAAAGAGGGAAAATTTAGAGCATCTTAGCATGTTTCAACTTTAGCAAGATTCGAGACTGCATCCCAGGTGCATCTTCTCAGGCCTCGCCATTTCTCTGGAGTATGAGTGTGTCTCGACCCCAAGTGTAAGCCTGCTTCAAGTCAGAATGGCAGTCCAAGCAGCGCCAGAGGGTTTCACAGGCAGATGTTATCTCTCGCCAATTTGAATAGGGTGTGCCCTTTTGAGCTGAGTATGTTGTGAAGTCCTCTAAGAAGCAAATCAGAGGCACCGGAGTACATATTTGATGCTCTTCTATTACATAGAATGTGGATTTTTATATACACTGTTGTTACATGCGTGCCACGTATCGTTATGATTCATGCATAGAATATGCTCGCTTTCAATATTGCATAGAATGCCCTCATACTTGCATAGAAGATGCATTTTATCACACTGTCTTGTGCACTTACACTTTGTATCTCACTTGCACTGTCTTGTGCATCTTGTGGTTGTATCTCACTCGCATTATCTTGTGCATTGCATATCAATCGCGCTGTTTAGCGTATCGCACTGTCTTGTGCATTTCAAATCACTTGCGTTGTTTAGCGTATCGCGCTGTTTAGTGCATTTCAAATCACTCGCGCTGTTTAGCGTATCGCACTGTCTTGTGCATTTCAAATCAATTGCGCTATTTTGCGCACCACAATCGCACTGTTTTGTGCAGTTATTACAATCGCGCTATTTTGCGCACCTCAATCGCACTGTTTTGTGCAGTTTTTACAATCGCGCTATTTTGCGCACCTCAATCGCACTATTTTGTGCAGTTTACATTCGTGCTATTTTGCGCATCGCACTATTTTGTGCAGTTTACATTCGCGCTATTTTGCGCATCGCACTATTTTGTGCAGTTTACATTCGCGTTATTTTGCGCACCACAATCGCACTATTTTGTGCAGTTCACCATTCGCGCTATTTTGCGCACCTCCATCGCACTGTCTTGTGCATTGCATTCATCGCGCTATTTTGTGCACCTCAATCGCACTGTCCTGTGTTTTGCATATCACATCGCACTATCTTGTGCATTTCAAATCAATCGTATTTGTTTAGCGCATCGCACTATGTTGTGCACTGTATCATTCGCACTATCTTGCGCGTCCCACCTGCACTTGTTAGTGCATTACATTTCACTCGCGCTATTTTGCGCATCGCACTATTTTGTGCACTTTACTTGCATTGTGCATGCATTCTATCGTGCTATCTTGCACATCTCACCTGCACTTGTTAGTGCGTTGCATCGCGCTATCTGGCGCACCTTACCTGTATCACACTGCTTTATGCGTTCACTCGCCGACACTGCGTGTGTCACACTTTCGGAATCACATTGAATATATGTTGTTATTCTTGTTGAATTTTTTTCTCTTTTACAGGCACGATATTGTATGTACGGTTCATTTGAAATTTGGTGCGACCCGAGCGAACCGCAGCAATATCTTCTCCGTGTGAGACGCGACGAGAATTGAATAATTCTCCGCATTCTAACTCGCATGAAATGTAGTTGTTGCTTTGCATTCTTGCTTAAAAGCTGTTGCATCTATTTGTCAATACTTGCTTCATTACTTCTTTGCATTTGCATGATCACGGCTCTGTGCATATCATTTGCATTTTGCCCCCTTTGCTGAGGAGACGCGCAGCACACATCTCTGTTTACCTTGTATGATTGTCTAAGTCTTGACCTTGTCAAAAATGGGTCGCCTCGGGCTTTGACATTCACTCGTCAATCCTTGACTTAGGGTTTACGTCAAAGAGGCAATGTAGACACCCCATTTTGACCGACCTTAAGACTTCGACGTCACCGATTGGCTTCGGTGATGTTGCATGTTGTGCTCATTCGAAGCCTCGAGTCGCGGCGCGCCCGCCTCCGGACTTCGAACTCTTTGCCTTGCCTCGGTTTGCGAACCAGACTCGGTTTTCTCCGTTTTCTTTCCCGAGGGGAGGGAGTGGTCCCGTAGACTATCTCCCAGTGGCCGTGAGCTACATTTTGTGGCCGTAGGCCATTTTGCCCATTTCGGAGCCCGGTTCCCGGTTTTCGGGACCGTCAGGCCGTGTGCCTCGGTTCGGGACCGCCCAACCATCTCCGATTTCTCCGATTTTTGGCAGGTACCTCTGTTTTATCATTCCGAGGAACACTGGGGCCTTTGATGCCCACTTCGTGGCCGTATGCCACTTTCGGTGCCTGCAGCCCATTTTCGGGACCCCGAACCTCGCGGTTTGGGCCCCGAGCATTCATTTTGTATCGGTTTTTGTTCAATTTTGGCAGGTATCTCTGTTTTAGCATCAAGAAGATCACTGGAGGGTGGGAGGCCAGCAATTGTTCCAGAAAACCAGTTTCGCTCCTCCAGCGCCCGTTTTGCTCACTTCCGGGCCAATGTTGAACACCCTAGGGATATTTTCTTCGAGCCGGGACTACATATCTGTGATGAGGGCACATGGGAGGACACCAAAAAGTGGTGGTCGGCCAGTAATTGTGATTTTCAGTTTTGAGCCTCTCCTTCAAATGCAATGTTGTGACTCATGTTTCAGAGTTGTCAAATTCCAACCTTGGGGCCTTGTTCTACACACTTGGGAGGACCCTAAACACTGGTGGTCGGCCAGAATTTTTTGACTTCATTTTTGGGCCATGGCCGGCCGGCCAGGGTGAGTGGCTGGCCGACCAGTTGGGGTGGCCGGCCGGCCATTTTCCAGAAAGTTACTGGCCCGGCTTTACCTTTTCCACCCTTTACAGCTGTCCGGATATTTTTCAAAATATCCCAGCCCTCCGGGGGATATTTTGGGAGGGAAAGCTTGGATGCATTTCCCTCCCCTTTTACACCCTTTCTTGCCTATTAAAGGGGCTGGCCTCCTTCTTTGTTGGGGTTGGACAATTTCTTCTCAAGGCTTCATCTCCCATAGCCTCCATCTTCATCTCCAAAACCCTAAAAAACCTTCAAGTCCCTAGCCCATTCCTTCATCAACCCCAAGCCTCACCATCACCAGTCCATTTCCAGCAGCAAGGAGGGGTTTCTCAGAGGCTTAGAAGCAACTTTCATCAAGGCAAGAGGAAGCAAAAGTGTAGTCTTCAAGGGTAAGTCTCAAATTCCCTTTTTTTAGCTTAATTTTGCTTCAATTTTATACCCTATTTGCTCACTATTTTGAGCTCTGACCACTACTGAAAGTGGTCCTCTTTTGAGCTATTCTTGATGATTGTTTAAGGGCTCAACCCTGTTTGAGCCCTCTATCTTACACTTCCTTCCATATCCTCTTATATGCCATTATTTTGCATGGCATTTCTAACATGATTTTATTCTGATTTTGAGGCTGCCATCTACTGTAAATATGCATATCTTGGGCTCCTCTTCAATGTTGTAGAAGGAAATTTTGCTGTTTGAATTTTCTATATACTACTTGTCTCAATACCTCTCTTTGGTTCATTATTTTGCATGCTTTATTAGGCTTATTTGGCTCCTGTTTTCAGCCTTCATCAGGCTTAGAAAGTGCCTTATTTTGGACTATTCTTCATATTTTGTCAAGGGTCTTAGGTCATTTGGTGTATGCTTTTGGTACCTTATGTTATAGCCCCTTTTGGCACATTATTTTGCATGTTATGTTTAGCATATCTACATACTGTTTTGGGGGAAGTCATCTCTTGTAAACGTGCATATTTTTGGCCCCTCTTTAAAGTTGTAGAACTGTGTTTTTCAGTTCGAGCACTGTACATACCACTTGCTTTGTAATTCTCCTCTTTTCCCCCATTTTTGCAAGCTATTTTTGCCATGCTTGTGATCATTGTTTGGTCTTACTTTATACTAAAAAAATGTTAGTTTAGGGGCTGCCTCACTACTTTTTTACATGTTATGTCCATATCTTGCATGTTTAGTATAGTTATAGGCCATTTCGGGGGCTTAATATCGCATTTCGGGATGATCTCATGCATTGGTTGTCATTTCGTATCATTTCGGGGCTGTTTTCCCCTTTATTTAGGTGCTTTAATTTGGTTTGCATGCTTGCATATCATTTCCCGTGCCATTTCATGCCTTCGGGCCATGCCTCGGTTGGGCACGCACTTCGAGGCACCTCCGTTTCATCCGACGGCATCTGATGTGAGTGTGGCTAAGGTCCACCCATGTTAGTACAAGCCCGATTTGCATTTTACATCATCGTCTCGGTTTATGTGCCTGTGGGCACGCATTTCGAGGCACTTCGGTTTTATCCGATTTGCATTTTACATCATCGCCTCGGTTTATGTGCCTGTGGGCACGCATTTCGAGGCACTTCGGTTTTATCCGATTTGCATTTTACATCATCGCCTCGGTTTATGTGCCTGTGGGCATCATCGCCTCGGTTTATGTGCCTGTGGGCACGCATTTCGAGGCAGTTTGGTTTTATCCGATTTGCATTTTATATCATCGCCTCGGTTTACGTGCCTGTGGGCACGCATTTCGAGACACTTCGGTTTTATCCGATTTGCATTTCACATCATCGCCTCGGTTTGCGTACCCGTGTGTACGTATTTCGAGGCATCTCGTTTTCATCAGCATAGTGCATACTAGGTTGTATCTTAGATTGCATTCATGCATTTCCTCGGTTTGCGTGCCCGTGTGCACGCATCTCGAGGTATCTCATCTTCATAGCATTGTGCATGCTAAATTATATATTAGATCGCACTCATGTCTATTTGCGTTGCATTCCGTATGCCACTTTCTCGGTTTGCGTGCCCGTGGGCACGCATTTCGAGACATCTCATTTTAGTCTCATTGTATATCATATTTCATGTCACTTCAGCATCACTGCATTCCGTATGCTATTGCCTTGGTTTGCGTGCCCGCGGGCACGCATTTTGAGGCATTTCATTTTCATCTCTCGGCTTCTTATGTGAGTGTGGCTGAGGTCCACTCATGTTAGTATAAGTCCAATTGCATTCCGTATGCCACTTTCTCGGTTTGCGTGCCCGTGTGCACGTATTCCGAGACATCTCGTTTTCATAGCATTGTGTATGTTAGGATTGCATACTAGCTGCATTTCATGCATATCACGCATATTGCATCGTGTTGGGATAGGTGTTAGCAGAAACACGAAAGCAGGTACATTCCGTACTCCGAGTAGCGGAGTGTGTCTCAATTCCCAAGTCACCGACATTCCGGAGTACCCATGATGGAGTTAGGTTTCATTGTAGCATTCATATGCATTCATCCTATATTGAGTTGTGCAATCCGACTCCTCGGCCATCATGCATCGATATGCGTGATTGGTGGCACGAGGATCGAGGCATGCATATATTTGTGAAATACATTGCTATGCCCTTCTCCTGCTCTCTGTTGCAGCAAAATGAGGAATCAGCAACTTTCCGGGACTTGGCACGCATTTCGAGAAAAAGTACAAACAGAGGCTAATTGGGGCATCCCAGTGGATTTCAGCCAAGATGTTCCAACATGCATCATTCATCGAATCGAGGCAACCCCACGCTGCCACGCGGTTCTGACTTTCTTAGTTAATTTGATAATTAATTAGGAATTTGTATATTTATTCGGACTGTAATGTTTCGGACTGTATTATTCTTTTATTGATTTGTATTATTATTTATTGGACCCTCTGTGAGGCATAATTGTAATAAGGGTGTGTGAGTATGATGTATGTCTTCCAACCCCATTTCTTTCTCCTTTTATTTACCCTTCGATGGTTAGATATAGGGCATATTTCAATTAGCATCTGATGTGACAAAGATGTTTGCATCATTCATCTGTTTTGCACGCATAGACTCGTACATCATACAACCGCATTTGTATTTCAATTCCAAATTGAATACGTGTTAGTTGTTGCATTTCACATGCCATGTTTAGGACGGTAGCCGAGCTGCTATAGTTTGCATCTTTGCATGTGTTGCATTAGGCATCGCTGTATACTTAGGATCATGCATGATTTCTAATCAGTTTTCTGTTTTGGCTTGGAGTACTCGGTGAGTTTTATGCTTTAGCATCCTTGCATGCGTGTGAGTGTCTGCCATGATAGCATGCTTACCATGAGGCTAAATGCTTATATGATATAACTGCCTTGAATACCTGTGGGTGGAGGTTGAGTTATCTGAATTGGACAAATCATTGACTGTTTGTTTTAAGCCCACTAGATAGTGGCAAAATCATATTTTCTAAGCCCACCTGAGGGTGGCAAATCCACGTCTTAGCCTACTTGCGAGTATCACCATCAAACCATTTTCAAACAAACAAACATGAAATGTTTTGTTCCAATTCAGGCGATTTAGTCTATACTTGTATGCTGTGCGCATCACATAGTAACCTAGGCTAATAACCGGAATAAGAACGCACAAAGTTTTCAAAAACAGATATCATGGTTAGTAGAGGCGATCTTTGACGGCGAAGGGCGGGTGCTCACGATGTGACCTTCCCCAATCGTACCCAAGTTCCCGAGCCAACTTTGGTGATGACGGACACGTGGCCTTTGGCACCGAGTTAGGGTTTCCTAAATTTCCCATTTAAAAAATATTTAGGTGGGGACTCTGTTATCTGGCAAAGCAGTCCATGTTTGGCACTTCTTTTAAAAAAATCTGTTTTTCTCAAAAACGATTTGCCGGATTTGGACTCTTTGGTTCAAGATTTGGAACCGCGACAAAATCGAGTCCGAACTGTAGCGAGGTCCCTCGCGGGCTTGTTACAGATATATACTAATAGATTGTCATATAACTGGATTTCAAATGTGAATCCCATTTACAAACATGAATTTGGATATATATAAAATAAAATAAATGTAAATCGTGATTTGTAAATAATTATAACTGACATCCCTTGCAACTTAGAAAACTTATAATAATATCAAAATTTTGACATAATTATAAAGGTCAACTAATATAAATAGTGTAAAAATATAAGAATAAATAAGATAAAATATATATTTTAACATAAAAAATATGGCAATTTCATTTATTTATCCGTATAACTTGTAAATAATTATTTCAGGTAGTACTAGTAAGGATAAATGTCTAATATAATTTGCAAACCATTCATACGAGAAAAATTTGGGAATTAAACACTATTTTTTTTTAGGATATATCATCTATTATTAACTACTTTCAGAGTATATTATTTGATTTAATTGAAAATAATAAATTAAAATAATTAAAACATTGTGAAAAAAATAAAATAAAACAAATTTTTATTTAATCTAGTTAAAAATAATTAAAATATTAAAGCTATGTTTAATATTGCTATTACTTAGTAAATAATTGAAAAGGATAAAATAGTCATTTGAGTATTTATCATTTTCCATAATATCCCAAACAAATATTGGATAACTAAAAATAGTCCAATCCAGACATCTAATCCCATGACTAAACAAACATAGGATACAAATTTAGTCCAAGCAAATAGTTCCGGGATAATGTATCCCAAAACTAATAGTCTGATGAATTACAATCCCTTTTTATCTAGTCCGTCCAAGCAAACGCACCCTAAATATATTAGATAAGTCATTCTTTGTTTTTTGATTACGTAACAAAAGGTGACACGATATTATCTCATCTATAAATTTTCCACAATATCAGTTTTTGAAAATATTAAAACAATATCACATAATATTTCAAAATGATTAAATAATTAATAATTACTCATCCTTCATGTTGTGTTTGGTTGAGGGATTTAAGGAGGGATTTGGAAAGGAAAATAGAAAAGGTAGGTGAAATGTGAAAAAAATATACCTATATTTCACATAGTTTCACACACCTTTTCCCTTTCTCTTTCCAAATCTTTCTCCAAATCCCCTAACCAAACACAACATCAGTGTCTCCACATCCACTTGATTAAGCTGATCTGCAACAATCGAAAAAAAGAGAAGAAGTGAACAGGGGTTATACAGGATTTCAATGTTATAAAAAGTACTTAACAATAAAAGCATCAAGTACTCTCCATACTGTGATAATAAGATAACAAAATTTCCAAAATTATCAATAAATCATTATAAAATGCACACAGAGAGAGGTAAAAAATAAATAAATAAATAAAATACAGATAGAGAATTATCAAATATCTAAACCTTTGCATTTTCGGTGGATGTTGACAAAGTAAAAAATTTAATGTCCTAGTGATATCTTGTGCTGTATCAGTAGGCAAACTAGTCGAGTTTTGGGTGTTAAAGCTTGGCTTTGAGCTCAAGCTTAAATTGAACTCGAGTTAGAATTTAAAAATTGCGCTCGAGCTTGAGCACGAATCGTCCAATATTTAGAAAATTCAAATTCGGCTCAAGTCGACTCAATTAAATAAATTAACCAATCTTGAGCTTGAAACAGATCAAATTTAAATCAAGATGCATGTTAAGAAAAAAGAAAAAAGAAAAAATTATGAAACATAAAGATACAAATAAAATAAATTAATAAAAATATATTTGATTTGTAAAAAAATAAATAAATATTAATTTATATATCTCTGTGTTCCTGAATATATTCGAATTAAGTTTAGTTTGACTCCAATTCGGTTTGATCTCGTAATTTAAAAAATCAATCTTAAACGAATTAAACTTGAATTGTTCATGAAGACACATATATTATTTACATTTTACATTCAAATTGAGATAATTAATTTATCAAAAATATTTTTGTATGTTGTACACATTTTCACACTTTTTGTACAGATGCATAAAAGGAACTCCCAATAGCCGCTTAATAGAGAAGAAGATAGACCACAAACATAATTGAGAGAAAATCCAAGACGCATGGACAATCATTCGAGCGAGGAAGAGTCGGAATAGGCACAGCTCACAGCCCTCCACATGTTTGATGAAATGCCAACACCAACAAAAAGTGAGAGAAAGAGAAACATTTAGACAAAATTAGACTCAATCAAGACTCAAAACATGATAGGCAAGTCAATGTTGTTGCGCATCACAAACTCAAGCCTACAATGGGTATGCAATCAAGGAACACAAACCCTTCTAAGTCGTCCTCCTCCTCCTCCTTCCTCCCTTCTCGTTGCATCCCTTTCCTCGTTTTCTTCTTCATCTTCGCCTTCCTCTTCTTCTTCAACCTCGACACCTTCCTATCTCGTACCAAAGCCATTGCACGCCATAGTTTCAATGAACAAACTCGTTTGTTCATGAACGCGGAGGGTGGCAATCTTGAAAGAGAGTTTAACATCACGTGGGGCAATGGGCGTGCTAAGGTACACAACAATGGCGGGCTTTTGACTCTATCGCTCGACAAAAATTCAGGCTCGGGGTTTCAATCCAAAAAAGAGTATCTTTTTGGAAAGATTGAGATGCAAATCAAGCTCATAGCTGGGAACTCAGCTGGCACGGTCACCACCTACTATTTATCATCGGAAGGGCCAACCCATGATGAGATAGATTTTGAGTTTTTAGGAAATTCAAGTGGTGATCCTTATACTCTTCACACTAATGTGTATAGTCAAGGCAAGGGTAATAGAGAACAACAATTCTTTTTGTGGTTTGACCCAACTACGGATTTTCATACCTATTCTATACTTTGGAACCCCCATAGGATTGTTTTCTCTGTGGATGGAACACCCATTAGGGAGTTCAAGAACATGGAGTCAAAGGGTATTCCATTCCCAAAGGACCAACCCATGAGGGTATACTCTAGTTTATGGAACGCTGATGATTGGGCTACAAAGGGTGGGCTTGTCAAGACTGACTGGAAAAAAGCTCCCTTCACTGCATCGTATAGAAACTACAAAGCCGATGCTTGCATTTGGTCTGAAGGGGCATCGTCTTGCAACTCAAAGTCCCCAACTTCTAACTCGATTGATTATTTGTGGATGTCGGAAAAGCTGAATTCTACAAGCCTAGAGAGAATGAAATGGGTGCAAAAGAATCATATGGTGTACAATTACTGCATCGACAAGATGCGATTTCCAGAGGGACTTGCTCCAGAATGCAAGTTCTCTTAGAAAAAGTAAAAACAAACCTCCCTCTATGATATCAGGGTTTTTTGTTGGTGCCTTGGCCATTCATGTTGGTCTATTTTTCTCTTTTTGTTTTTGTATGTAAACCTTGCACATTCAGTCTTTTAGTCTTTCTCATTGTAGTTCACTAAAATGAATGCAACGGATCATTCTATGCGGAAAGAAAAAAAAAAAAAAAAATTCACTAATATTTTCTGGCCAAGTTTATTGAATTTTTAAATAGGCTAACATAGCCGGAGTTATGACTAATAAATCACACATAATAAAACAATGACATTATTAAATTAAGCTATTTGAAAATCAAAGAGTTGGCTTGATAGATGAGTTGCTCCCTTACTAGACATGATGAGTCTTATCGTTACGAGTATAGTTTCTCTTTTCCTCCATTGTTCCCTCCTATCCATTATAAAATAAAATAAAATAGTGGAGCTATTTGGATCACCATATTGTGTTTCAATGATGTCTAGTTTTTAGTTGAATACATTGTTCTTATAATTTAAATTGTATCCTTGTAGTATCCTATTTTTTTTTTTTTTTTTTAAACTTGATTTGAGAACTATCTTTATTGTTTATTTCACTTCTTATTTGAGCTAACTAGCCCAGATTTTCTTAAACCAAATACATAATCATTTTGAAATCTAAATGAAATCCTGAATCATATGCCAAGAGAGATTTAATGACTTCATGAATTTAAAATCACATCAATTGGAGTCCTTAGATAATTCAGAACAAAAGATGATTATGAAATCAGCAGAACCAACAAAATAGAAATAAGTCAAGCAATCATTACCTGGAATGCTGTTGTTCTTCTCATTACTATTCGTCCAATTTGCAAGGTTTTCTTCTTTCGCTCTTCTCTGTAAAAGAGAAGGGTATAGCTCTTCTCGTCCAACCCTAACTCTCTGTGCTCTTCCTAAAATAGCACCATGATTACTCAGCATAGCACCACCTCTCGGATAAATGGTGTCAAAACATCTTCCATGCCTTCCATTGCTTTGTCTTTGTTGTTCTTGTAAATTAGGGTTAGGGTTAACAGCTTGAAAATCTCTTCCTTGAATTACCCTATTTTGTCCTTCTCTCTCATGTCCTTGTATTGTAAGAGACTAGTAAAACTAATTAAAGGCAATGATGATGATTCTAACCCCAATTGTCCATTGTCATGGACAAAATTCATAGTTTCTTCTTAAATACACAGCCGTGACCATTGTACTAAAGGTTGCATTGTGTTTGGGTTGTTTCTTTGATCTTCAAACAAATTGAATTGTTCTTCTATCTTTTTGTAGAACCCTAAAGGTCCACGAACGGGGTCTTTTTTCCACATCATAGCTTCCCATACGAACTACTTGATCGCCTCTTCTTGTTGCGAAAAATCAAGGTCTTTTATCATCTTTGTCACGTTGGTTATGACGAAAACTCTATGAACTGCTAGGAATTTGTCCATTCAGGTTGCTGGAAAGTGTGGTGCCATGGCGCATTCATTGCACCTTTTTCTTTGATGCTTGCATGAGGTGCATGCTGGTCGATAGCTCGATTCTTCATCGTTGCCGATGGACATTCTTACTCAATCCAAAAAAAGAAGGAGAAAAACAAAATTTTCAAACAAAGCTTTTATTGAAGATGAAGAAAGAGTTGTGTTGTGGTGCTGTGGACATAATAAGAAGAAGCAGGAAGCACAAAAAGAATAGGGTTTTTGGCTAGGAGTGGAGTCCTCATAGATTTAGTCTTTTAGATTTAGAAGTTGTATGCAATTTTGCTATACTTATATCTCACTAGGAGTCTATAAGCCAATCCAACAAAAAATAAATAAATAAATAAATAAAAATATTTGGTTATTTGAGGACTGAAAGAATTGTTTTCTTGGTAGTGAAGGGTAGGTTTTAAATAAAGTTGAGTCGGCTCCTCTCCTACAAATGTTCAATTTTGGGCTTAGAGGTCCACTATGAGTCTAGTTTCAATAATTCAAATTAAAAAAAATTATGAATCGATGCCATTTACTAAACTTATTTGATTATAAGTCTTGTTCTTTTTTCACTTATCAATATTCTCAAAATATTGAGTCAAAAAATTAATTTAAGACTTATTGATAAATTAAAATATATATATATATATACAAAACTTATAAATGGTTAAATCCATCACATAGGACTAACCGTAACTTACCCTTCAAAGTATTCATGTATTGATCAAAAGCGGTGCGACTGGTTCAGTGGTAGTAGCGATCTAGTGAATAGTGTGCTAAACCTATTGCCCCTGTTTTCATATCTAAAGGTTCTCTCATAGATTTGGGGATATTTGATTTACAAGAAGAATGGTGAGAGGTTGTCAACAAGGACATAGCGGATGGCAACCAGTGATCCGTAGACATAGAGGCCGGGAGGTGTGGAGCAGAATGAAGGAAGCCTCTATTGACTCTATCTTTATGGATAATATACCAGAATCCATGGGTGCCAGAGGGTTGCACAAACTATTCCCTAACTATAGAGTAGTGACAAATACGTTTATCTCAAATAAGAGAAGGAAGATGACTCGATCTCGTTTTGATTTCGTAAGATACAACTGCTCTGTAGTAGCGGATATGGCAGTTTAAAAGCCAATGGGCTATGGTGTGGGGACTGTGCTTTGAGAGTTAAAATGGCAGAGTTTGGTAAAGATGGTGATGCAAAACACAAAATGGTCTATGTACCACAGACTAGGAAGAAAATGGAGACAAATAACATATACAATGCTGGATATAGGGAAATCAAGACATTTGCTAAGGTTGTGAGAAGTAGGGGTGCTGAACTATTAGTAAACAGAACCATTAAGGTATATGAGGAAGGTAATGCCTGGCTTTATGAAAGTGCAGTACTGTGACTCAAAGCCTAAGCTTCTGTGGATGATTTTAAGGAGGAACTGGTTAGGCGAGGGTGTAGGGATATAATAGTGCGATTGGGAGGTGGAAGAGATATTATTCTATCTTTCCAACCAGCAATAATTATGAAGGAACAACTTGTGTTAATGAAGGGGTGCCTGTATGACTGGTGTAAATTAGTAATAGAATGGAGACAAGGGTTAGCCATTGAACAGGAAAGATACGTTTGGCTTAGTTGTTATGGAGTCCCATTAAATTTGTGGAGTAACACTACATTCAGTAGCATTGGAAAGGTTTGGGGTGAAGTGATATGTATAGATGAAGAGACTAGTAGACAGATTTCTTTCCAGTGTAAGAAAATAAAGATAGCAACAAGTTGTATGGAGTTCATTAATCAAACCATCCAGCTAGAGTGTAAAGGTATAACTTACCTTGTTAGAGTATGTGAAGAGTAAATCATCGTGTCAAATGCTGTGAAGGAGCAGTGTGACTGCAAATCAAAGGACCGGAAGACTGGTGACAATTATCTTTTAGAGAGGGGTTGACAAGAATCAATGTATAGACACAGGCAGTGAATATAGCAAAGAGGGGGAGGATAGGTTGAGGGATGTCTTTGTGGTGGCTGAAGCAGATATAATGAAGGTAGTGTTAGAAGTTTAAGTGGCACAATAAGAAATAGGCTTGGGATTCAAATTAAAGTAGATCTTGATAAGGCCCATCTTAATCGTGATTAATCGAATCAAAGAGTGGTGGGGCTGGCCCACATGGGTAGTAGTGGGTCATTTTTGTCTAGGGCAATTTCAGGCCAAGTAGTGGGCTTTCTCAACCATAGGAACCAAAGGGAGGGTAGGGTACAAGTCCAGGCCTAGCAAAAAAAAGCTATTGTGCAGCAGAAAAGTCAAACAAGCAGAAGAAAACAAATGAAGAAGAAAAAGAGGAAGTGTGTGACTACCAAGAAACTGGGGGCATCATCATTGAATTTGAGAAAGGGAGCTGTTTTCAGGTCAGTTGTAGCTGCCATTTCCCTATCAATGGCTAGTGGAACCAGTAGAGGCAGGAGAATGCTATTGGAGACTGAAGCTTCACTTCAAATTGGCAAAGCTCTTGGCCTTGATTGTGAAGGGAAGAAGGAAGAGGTAATCAGTAAATTGAAGGCACTTGAAGACAAGGACAAAGAGAAAGTAAGGCATAAGGAGGGTGCTGTTATCTAGACTAGCACTTTAAGGTGAGTTAGAGTGTTATAATGTGTCAATGAAGATACAATCATGGAATGTAAAGGGGTTCGACAGACCAAAAAAAAGAAGACAGTTAAAGAAAAGCCTTGCTGCTAGAAACTAAGCTCCTTCAAGAAACTAAGCTCCCTGCAATTAGTTCTAAATTGGTAAAATCTATGTGGCCTGGGGACCAAATGGTGTTTATGGCAGCAGATGCGATTGGTAAAGCTGGAGGTTTGCTGACCATTTAGAACCCTACAGTGTTCTAGTTGCAAGACTGTTGCTATAATCATAATTTCATCTTGTTGTCAGGTACTTTGTTCTATAGCTTTGATTGCGTTATTATTAATGTCTATGGGCCTAGTGCGGTAGTGAATAGGAAAAAGTTGTGGGATCTTTTAGTAAGTTTAAAGTCTAATTTTCTGGGGTTATGGTGTTTGGGGGGTGATTTTAATGAAATTAAGACTATATTAGAACGAATTAGGTGTTCGAGAAAGGATAATGGCATGAAAGATTTCAATGATATGATTGAACATCTTGAGCTGATAGATATGCCTATGCTTGGGAGAAAGTTTACTTGGTGTAACTCTCAAGATAAGGCGAAATGGAGTAGACTGGACAGGTTTCTACTCAACCATGAGTGGGTTCAGAATTTTAATTTCAAACTATGGGGTCTCCCTAGAATATTATCTATCCATAGCCCCATCATATTAATGGAGCATGATAGGGATTGGGGGCCTAAGCCCTTTAAGTTCCTAAATGCTTGGTTACTCCACAAGAATTTCCTACCTTTTGTGAAGCAAAGTTGGTTTGGGTTTGTAGTGGAGGGTTGGGCAGGATATAAGTGTCTCATAAAATTTAAAGCCCTGAAACAAGCTTTAAAACAATGGAATGTGGAGGTCTTTGGAAAGGTGGAAAATCAGCTTAAGAGTGTTGAAAAAGAAGTTCATGCTATTGATTTGCTTGCTGAGACCAGACCTTTACTTCCTTCAAAATTGAGTAGAAGAAAGGAAATGAAGGGAGAAGTTTGAAGGCTAAGTAAAATGTTGGAGTGGATCTGGTTGTAGAAATCCAGAGTGAATTAGGCACTTAAAAGGGATAAAAATAAAAGATATTTTCACGTTATGGCTTGCAGCAAGAATAGTAGGAATTCTTTGTGCTCCATTGTCGTGAATGGCTTAATGATTGAGGACCCTATGGAAATTAAAACTGAGGTGAATACTCATTTTCTAAGGCATTTCTCCGAGGATTGAAAGGTTAGAGCTAAATTATCTAGACATTTTAAGAACATAGGAGGACCACAAGTTGTTGAACAACTAGAGGCAGAGTTTACTGAAGAGGAAATTAGTACTGTAATCAAACAATGTGAAGGGAATAAGGCACCTGGATCTGATGGATTCAACATGGCTTTTTTCAAGAAATGTTGGAACATTGTGAAATCTGATGTGTTACAATTTATGAGAGAATTTCATCAGAATGCAAGCTTAGTGGGTGGGATTAATAGCTCATTCATTGCTCTAATTCCTAAAACTAATAGCCCCACTTGTTTGGATGAATATAGGCCTATCAGTCTGATTGGTTTCATGTATAAAATTCTAGCAAAGGTGTTATCAAATAGGATGGAGCAAGTGATGCCCAGGATTATTAGTGAGGTCCAGTCAGCTTTTTTGGGTGGTAGGAACATTCTGAATAAAATTCTTATAGCTGATGAAATTGTTGATGGATGGAAAAGATCCAACAAGAAAGGTTTGGTACTTAAATTGGATTTTGAAAAGGCATATGACTCAATAAATTGGGAGTTTCTCTTTAATATGCTATCAAACTTTGGTTTCGACTCTAGATAGGTGAGTTGGATAAAAGCTTGTGTAACCTCTACTAAGATATCTATTTTGGTTAATAGGTCGCCAACATCTAAATTTAGACCACAAAGGGGACTTAGACAAGGTGATCCATTGTCACCGTTTTTATTCAACATTGTAGCAGAAGGACTTAATATCTTATTGAGCAGGGTGAAGGAGTTAAACTTAATCAAAGGGGCAAAAGTGAGGTCCAATGGCCTAAGAGTAACTCACTTGCAGTTTGCAGATGACACGATTTTGTTTTGTAAAGCTAAGAGGGAGGAAGTTAGTAATATCAAAAGAATTCTAAGATGCTTTGAGATGGCATCGGGGCTGAAAATAAATTATCATAAGAGTGTTATTTGTGGAGTTGGGGTTGGTGATGGAATATTGCAAGAGTTGGCTTCTAATCTAAATTGTCTTCATCAGAAGCTGCCTATAATGTATTTAGGGCTGCCATTAGGGGTCAACCCAGGTAAAAGAAGTACTTGGAAACCAGTTCTAGTTAAATTTAAGCAGAAATTAGCTAACTAGAAGAGAATGCTACTTTCTTTTACTGGGAGATTAACCTTAATTAAGGCTGTGATGTCCAATCTGCATGTATACTATTTATCGATAGGGGTAGCTAAGGAGATTGAGAAAATGCAATCTGCTTTTTATGGGGTGGATCCGACCTCAGAAGAAAAGTGCATTTGGTCCGTTGGGAGAAATGGTGGTGGAGGTTTGGTACTGCGCATCAAGCTTTTTAGAAAGAAGTGATATGCTCAAAATATAATGTTCAAATGGGAAATGGTTTCCAACTTTGGAAGGTAGAGGATCTAAAATCTAGAAGGATATTCTTAATGTAGTTTTGTTAAATCCAGACTTATATAATTTCTATCTTCATAATTCTCAAATTGTTTTGGGAGATGGGAATAGAGCTCAATTTTGGTTGGATAAGTGGATTGGCAATGTATGTTTGAAGGAAGAATTTCCTAGACTCTTCTTTCTATCTAATGATAAGCCTGGGCTAGTCAAGGCGTTTTTTTAGGAGAGGAATGTAGATGCTGTTTGGACCCTTCAGTTTAGAAGAAATCTATTGGTCTGAGAGGAGAAGGAGGTCCATAGATTAGCCTGTTTGCTTAAATGTGCACCAGCTCTTTGCATTGATAAACCAGATGAATTGAAGTGGGTAGCAGATTTATCTATATTGTTTAGTGTAGTATCAGCTTATAAATGAAGTGCATCCCTTCTTGGTCCTGTTCAGCCAATGGCAAGCTCTATTTGGAATAATTTTGCTCCTCCCAAGGTGCAATTTTTTAGGTGGCTGGCATGGCTTGGTAAGGTGAAAACTTCCTATTTTTTTCATCGAATTGGTATATTTGATAGAAGTGTTAATCTGGAATGTGTTTTCTGTCATGAGGATATTGAAACTGTGGAACATATTCTACTCTTCTGGCCTTTTGTTTGGAGGCTGTGGTCAAACGTTGTAAGATGGTGGGGCTTCCAGTGGGTATTGCCATGTTCGGTAGATGGGCTACTGCAGTGGTGGTATGGATGCAAAATGTCAAAGTTAAAGAAGAAGATCTAGACGGTCATCCATTTTGCAACTCTTTGGTCTACATGGAGGCATAGAAATGAGTGTGTTTTCAGTGGATCTCAACCAGACTTTGAAGCTTTATGTGATATTGTGAAAGTGAGAGTAGCTTTGTGGATAAAGGCTTCATCATTACCTGTGGCAGCCTCTATGCATGATCTGGTTTACAATGTGCAGCAGGTTAAGTTCTGTCTAAGGCCTGGTGGTTGAGTGTGTAAAGCCTGGTTCTGCAGCAGCAATGGTGACTGCGCCTATGCAAGACCTGGTTTCTGACTTTGTATTGCTGGCATTTTAGTATCTGTTTTTGGTGGCTGATGTTCTGCAATGATACTTGCTTCTAGTATCTGAATTGTTGAATTGATGCACTGTGATGCAGTGATGTTGTAGTATATGTTTTTTGGTGGCTATTGTTCTGCAGTGTTACATGCTTCTGGTTTTTGATGTTCTGGTATCTGGTTTGGAGGATGAATCTACACAACTACACAAATATTGAGTCTGTTTTGGTGTTGAATCTGTGTTGGTGGTTGAATCTACACTGCTACACTAATGTTACTGCACTAGTGTCTGGTATCTGAATTGATGCAATGGGTGTTAAGTCTACACTGCTGGTATCTAATGTTCTGGTATTTGGTTTGGAGGATAAATCTACACTATTGCACTAATGTTGAGTCTGTGTTGGTGGTTGAGTCTGCATTGCTGCACTGATGGGTCTGTCTAGTGCTCTGGTTTGGTGTTGATTTGTAGGTGGTTGTTCTGTTTTTTTTTTGGTTGCTCACCAACTCTAGGGATGCTAACAAATGATAGGGTGCTTTTTGATGCCAACATAGTTTGGATGATTTAGCTCATTGTGATACTTTTGCACTTACCTTTCTTTATTGATGTTTTTTACTTTGTACTTTGTACTGTGCTCTACATCAATAGAGGTTCTTTTTTTGTCGATTTAAAAAAAAAAAAAAAAAAAAAAAAAAAAAAAAAAGAGGTGGAACCAAGTTCATATTCAAACTATCAAGTAATGGTCAGTATTTATTCCTTGAATTCAAGTTATTTGAATCTTTTTATTGGCTCTTTTGAAAATTATCACATAAGAATAATACATCTCCAAGGCTTTACCTTGATATCAAAATAAATTTTGAGTTTTTAATTTTTTAATTTATTTTTAATCTACATCATTTGTTTATTATCGTTAAGTAAAATTGACGAAAAAAATTGCATTTTACTTATTAAATTCAACGAAAAATGATATTTTATACATTTTACGTATACTTACATTGAATTTAATGATTACAATATTCTTTTTCTATTAGTTTTACTTAACAGAAATAAGTTGATGGCTTGAATTGAAGACAAATTAAAAGATAATGATTTAAATTGTCAAAATAAAAAATTTAGGATTTATTTTGTTGCAAGGGAAAAAGCTGGAGTTTATTTGTAAATTTTCTTAATAAAATTTTTTTAAAAAAAATTAAGCACAAAGCTATATATTATTGGAGAAATTACTTAGTGGTGACACTAACAGAAATTTATTACAGAATGATGAAAATATTTATAATTTTAATTATTAATATGCATAAATTTTATCATTTATCTGTAATTTTTTTCAAAAACACACATTGCATTGAAATTTTTCCTATATATTCATTTCTATCACTCTAATGCTATGTTTGAATCTAGAATTGAGTGAAAGAAAGGAAAGTAAAATAAAAGTACTTTTTCATTTTGTTATAAGTAATCAAAAAAAAACAAAAAACAAAAAGCAAATATTTTGAGAAATAACTTTTCATTTTCTTCACAATTTTTTTAGCCCAACCGAAGAAAAAAAAATGTTTTAGCTTTTCAACTTTATTTTCTTTTCCTTTTCCTTCTCATTTGTACCCGAAAAATCTTACAACAAAGCGTAAAGTAATTCTAATTTAAAAAGGGCTGGGTCAAAGCTCAAACTTTTTCTTGCCATACTGTTAGATTCGAGGTTCGGAAATTATTTGGTATCAAAATAATACATAATTTGGGAGGTATTTGAAAAAAAATAAAAAAATAAAAAAATTACTAATAGTTTAATAAAATAACACACGAATTAACTAAAAAGCAATAAATATGAAAACTTAAAGTATAAGTTGTTATTCTATAATTATGTTAAATTATTCAAGAAATTCATAAAATATGAGACTTATTCATAATAAGGCAAATTACACTAACGGTCTCTATAGTTAAAGATTGTATCGCTTTAATCTCTGACATTTCAATTGTGACACATTTGACCATAAATTTTGAATTATTTTTCAAATAATAAGGACAATTGAAGATATCATTGCTTAATTTCAAGGCAAAATCATCAATTTGATAAAATATAAACTAATTTGAACAACAAAAGTTAAGAAAATATTTTTGAATTTTTAAAAATTATTCTACCTACTAAAGATAAATTATATAAAATTGATAAATCTTTTAGACATTTTTTTTTACCAAATTAATTTTTATTATATGTTTGAATGATGATCATATAATGAGTGATTGTTTTTATCTTCATTAAATTAGTTTCTATTTTTTCAAAAGTCAAATATAATAACAATTTTGATATCATTATTAAACCAATCCATTAAATTAAAAAATTTAGGAGAACTTACCAATAAATCCCATATATAAAATTCAAGACTCATCTAATTCTCAAACAAAACACTTGCACCAATTAATCCTATACATTTTTAATTGTTACCAAAAAAAATTTTTTTTTTAAAAAAAATTTACAGACACTTTTATATCTTACTACTGTTGAACTTCTGTCAAACAGTCACCGAAAACTCATCAGAATGTTCAACATCACCGGAAAGTTATCGGAGGATCGGCAGGAAGTCATCGGAGTATCATCGGAAGTTCACCGGAGTGTTAAGAATGTTAATGAGAGTCGCCGGAATGTTCAGAACGTTCACTGGACGTTAAGAACATCAGTGGAAATTCACCGAAATGTCTAGAATATTGCCGGGAAAAAAAAAGAAGAATAAATGGAGAAATTAGAGCAAAAAAATATAACAAAATGTACTAAGGCCCCGTTTGGGGACTGACTAAATTAGCCAATTAGCCAAAAAGTTACTAAATTAGCCAAAAAATCAACAACCCATACAAAAAGTCAAAGATTACAGCTTCTCTCTACTTTTTGCACAGCTTTTCGTAATTAGCCAAAAAGTCATCCTAAATATACAAAAAAAATTTAGCTACCTTTTTAGCCAAATAGTCAAAAAGTTACTAAATTAGCCTGTTTCCAAACGAGGCCTAAATATTGATAAACTAAAAGAAAAAAAAAATGAAACAACAAAAAACAGCAACAATGGAAAAAAACATATGCTATTTTTTAATTTTTGTAAGATTTAAGCAAATAATCTCCAATATTGATCAAACTGTAAAGTAAGTTTTGAAACTGTAAAATGTTACAGTTTCAAAGCAAAAATCTATTAAGCATTTATCCTTATTAATCAAACTAAAAAACATATTATGAAACTGTAAAATTTTACAGTTTTATACCGTGATTCATTCCAGCACCAAGAAAATTTGAAACTGCAAAACGTTACAGTTTTAAACCATGATTCATTCGGCAAAGACCAAAAAATTTGAAATCAGAAAATTTTACGGCTTTCACCGCCAGAACTAAAACTCGAAAATAACTTGTTCGTGAATCATCACGACCCAAACCCGCCCTATGGGTTTAGCATCAGAATCGCCAAGAATGTCGAGATTACAAGGCCTCTGAAACGATATCTGATTAAGCAGTAGAGGGCTGGCGGAAGCCAATCTGATAAATAACTAGTGTCCATTGGTAGCTGATAATCTGTATGCCAAAAACATTTTATGCATTCAGACAGTTCAAAACAGTACACTCTATACAATCATTTACAGACATTCAGTATGGGGACTCAATCCCTCGATAACAGTACAGTCAACAGTCTATACAAAAGGTACAATACAGTAGGGAGACAGGTGGGGGAAACAAAAACACCCCAAGTCATGGCATGGCGTCTCGGAACCTCACAGTGAGGCACATTGGCTGGCTGACAAAACTGGGGACTGACCCACGCTCCTAGCTCGATGCAGTTCTTGAGAACCTACATATATATATAAACAGTGAGCTAAAGCCCAGTGAATAACATAAAGCGTAAAGAGGTTATGAATGAATGTCCTTACAGTAATGAAATCAATTCATTATACAGTATTTCAATCTTTCAGTATATCAGTCAATTAGTATTACCATCAATCAGTCATATGTGGTACATCCATTAGCCTATAAAAGATGGGTCCAAAAGGACCGGCCATACTGAACCCAACAATAATGATGGCCATCAATCAAGATGGTTCCACAGAAACCGACAGAGCTCAGAATACCAATAATGGGTGCTAAGGATGCCACAATCTGATTCGAAATCTGAGACATACATTCATTCAATAAACAATATCAGTTCAATAAACAGTTCGATTCAATATTCAAAATGAAACCATTTGAACATATCTTTACACAATCTGTTACTCACAGTGATTGGGCTATCAGTAGCTAGAGCGCGTCCCCGTGAGCCAATCCTAAACAGTCAATCAATAGAACACACACTAAGTTTACAGTCGGAAAGGATGATAATTAAATCCCTAAATTCCCTCGGTGTGGTTTTATGTCTAAATCCTCATTAAGATGCCTTAAACTAGGCCTAAGAATGCCTAGGATGGGATGAGGATGCAAAAATACACTTAGAAAGCAATTCCAGAATGTTCAGAAAACAGAGCCTCCGCTCGAGCGCAGGTTTCCCAGCTCGAGCGGACAAGCACACAAAGGCCCACGCTCGAGCGTACATTCCGCCGCTCGAGCAGACTGATGAAAGGTGAAAAAGATCTTTGGATCGCGATTTTCCGCCGGCGTTAAAATCCCGCCGAGCGATCAGAAACATGCCAAGGAAATCTTGGAGCATGAATTCGCCGGCGGCACTTTCGCCGAAGTGACGTCAAAATCTGGAAAATCCAGATTCGACCTCTGAGTTTCAAACCAAGTTTTGATGCTCCAAATTCGATCCTCTTGGGCCCATTTTCTGGAAAACTCTTTCAAACACATAGAATAACAAGTTTTAAAGCTCAATTTAAGAAATCAAGGCCCAAGGGTGTTTAACTCAAACTCAATTTCGAACCATTTTCAAGAACAATGCTCAAACATGACATGCATGCATTCAAAACAACTTTAAGCTTCCAATCATGCTCAAATGAGCTCAATTCTTTGAAAAGCAAGTTGAAAACATGGATTTTAGCTCAAACATGAACATGCATGTACAATCTACCATGAAACCAACTCCAAACTCACTAAATTCAACCATGCATGCAACAATTGATCTTCAATTCAACATATATGAGCAAAATCATGACTTAACTCTCTAAATGGGCATGAATCATGCAAGACTAAGCTCAAACACTAAAATAAGAAGATGATTTCCTTACCTAGAGTGTAAATTCAAGTCTAGCAAGCTCAATTATACCAAGTCTCTAACAATTCAACAAGTTCTTTAGCAAATTCAACAATTGAACCCAATTTCTCTTAACTCTCCCTTTCTTTAACTCTTTGGTCAGCTAAGCTCTCAAATGGCTGAGGAAGAGATTTGATTCAACATGTATAAGGTCTCTAAGTGTGTGTGTGTTAGTGGCCACTAAGTGGCATTTTAGTAAATAGGTCAACCTTGGCCATTAATCAATATTTAATCTACTTTAATCATTCCTAATCAATTTTCAGATAAAAATATATCGTTAACTCACAAATATTTTACTGATCATGAAACACTAAACGGTTCCTAAATCGACCGCCGATAAGGCCTTCAATTAGCAGTTTAAACATAAACTACAAACAGATAAAATCATACAATCAAACAGATAGAATATGCAATTCAATAACGGTCTTATTCGATTTGATTTCGATTTCAATCGATCATTCAAGATGCCGTTAATCCAATTATCAGTCATTAGCGGTTCAGTTTAGCATTAATCAGTATATAATTCAGTGGTTAAACGGTAGTCAATACGAGGGTTGTTACAAGAACTTAAAAATTTTCTCCATTAGAACAGAAAAAGAGAAGTATATAGCACAGAAAATGTAGAAAAAATAAGAGATCGAAAGAGAAAGACAGACATAGAGAGAGGATTGTATTCCGGCAACTATTTTTTGTTTAGATCTAGCCAAATCTGATGTAGATCTACTCAAATCTGATGTAGATCTACATCAAATCTGATGTAGATCTGCTCATCTTCTTCGTCAGAAACATATCTTCTTTACCGTCGGTGAGAGTGAAGTAAGGAGTCGGAGGTCGGTGGTATAGTTGTCGGTTGCCGGTGACTATATATTGAAAAGAGAAAGAGAAGAAGCACGATATGATAACCTATCAACGATCGCTGAAAATCACAAAGAGCAAAAGAAGTAGAGAATAAGAGATGCAAAGAAGAAGAATAACGTTATAGGACTTTTGGGTATCAACAAAATGTTATGGGACTAAATAGACTATGCGTTTTTCAAAAAAGACTTCTTGGTAATTTTTTCAAAAATTTAAAACTAAAAGCATTTCATGTATTAAATATAACGATTATAGGTTAAATAAATAAATTAATCAATTTTATTTAGACATAATAAAAATTAATTTGGTAAAATAAATAAATAAATAAATGTCTAAAATATTTATCAATTTTATATAATTTTATCATTGGTGGGTAGAAATAATTTTTAAAAATTCAAAAATATTTTTTTCACATTTATTTTTGTCAAATTAGTTTATATTTTATCAAATTGTCGATTTTTCTTTTAAAATTAAGCAATGGTACATCCAATTATCCTTATTTTGAACAAGATTCAAAATTTAAGGTCAAATATGTCACAATTGAAAATTTAAAAATCAAAGTAACATGAGTTTTAAACTATACGAATTCTTAATGTAATTCACCCTTCATAATATTAGAAAAATTCAGAAAAAAGTTTTGAATCAGGAATTTACTATTTTGTGATAATTCTATGAAATTATTACATGTTCATGAAAAAAATTATAATTTTAATTACTAATATTTATAAAATTTACTACTTACCTATAATTATTTTGCCAAATACCACTGAACTAAAATGTCCCCATTAAAAATCAAAGAGTTCTGTTACTATTCTAGGTGACACCATATGCTTGACAAGAACGTGATAAGAATATTTTAAGCCCAATATCCAATGCTTGGGCTTCCTCATGCTAAAAATAAACAAATCAATAAAAAAAAAAAAAAATTTAAAATGAGTGAAAGAAAAGAATTAGAAAGACAAATATATTATTTTGTAAGTATAAATTTTCTAGAAAAAATAGAGAAATTTTTGAAATTTTAATTATAGGTAACCCGCCTTGTATGGACATATTTAAATTTTCTTGGGGTTTTCTGTGTTTTTTTGCAAGAAATTAAAAACTTAATTACAAAGCTAATGTGTTGTTCAATAAAATTAACTTTCTTGTATTTTTCATAACTTTAATGCTAAATAGGCCCCATTTGTTTTTTTTTTTTTTTCCTTTTTTTTCACTTTATATCACTTTCATCCCAAACGATCTCAACCCGGCAACCTATTGTGAGGAGAATCCTAAACCCAAAATTTTGCCTTGGATCACATCGGCAAGGAAGGTCTCCTCCACCAAAATAACTATCACCACCACGTCATACCCTCTTCCCGGACAACCACTAGCCATTTACCCATTGCTACAATCACCCCCACAGAAGTTCATAGAAAGTCTTGATAATAATTCATTTTAATTTGGATAAATGATAGCAGTCATCTAGTGTAATTAAGTCTATAGTTATGATTAATCTTAAGTTGAAAGAACGACGGAAATAATGTCACATGCGAGGCAAAAAAAAAAAATGATGGATAAGAAAAATATATGAACGAAGGGTTGGGATTGACATGTAATTGAATTTAGGGGCTAATTTGAAAAAATTAAGAACTTGAAATTTAATGTATTAAATATAAAGACCAAACTCAGCTATTTTTCTCTTCCTTTTTTTTTTTTTTTACCCCCACAAATTTCCAAAAAAAAAAATGTTTAAGCCACATCAAGTAGTTTTACTGCAACATATAATATGATTCAAAGGAATTTAGGCCATTTCCTTGGCTCACAACCCACAATTTCTCATGAGGATGTATCCAGTCTGACTCTATCCCCAAAAAAAAGTAAAAAATAAAAAAAAGGGGGTCGGGATTCTGACTCTAAAATTTCATTCTAATCCCAAATGTGCTTCAATAAACCCATATATTAAATAAAAAAAATCAATAACATTGTAATTAAGTTGCCATTTTAGATACATATTTAAATTATATATAATTTATAAATTTATAAATATCTATATAATAAAGCAGGACAGTTTTTGAATGTTCAACATATTTTTGTCTTACTAAGATATTTAGATGACTCAGATCTGTTCAAATTATAAAACAATGGTTGAAATATATTTTTCAAAAAATATCCTATATATACATTTTCTATTTTCTCGCTTCTCTCTCTTACTTTTTCCTTTTCTTACCCATCTTTTCATGATCCCATAATCTCACATTCCTTCTTATTTTCTTTATTATTTTATTCTCTTCTATTTTTATTTTTCTCTCTATTTGTTTAATTTTTTTTATTTTCTTCTTTTTATTTATTTATTTTTATTCACATTGTACCTTTAAGTACGGGTATACACTAGTGTATATATATATTAATGAATGAACTAGGCCGGATTAGGCTAGGCTTAAAAGTAGTTTAATCTGGCTCTATTTGCTTAAGGGTAAATTACAAATACATTTCCTAAAGTTTGCTTAAAATACGAATTGTTTCTTGTGGTTTGAAAAATTACAAATACCTTCCTATCAGAATTTTTTATTTAACAGAATTAATTAAAAAAGTGAAATTTCTAATTGTTCACCTATACAATAATAAAAGGGTAAATTACATTGACACCCCCTGAGATTTATGTTTATTATAGTTCCCTCCCTCAACTTTTGAAAATTACATTCCCCTCCCTGAGGTTTAAAATTTCATTATAGATTGCTCCCTCCAGCAATTTAATTTTTTTAAATATCAATTTTGCCCTCATTGGGTAAATTACATTGACACCCCTCACATTTTAGAAATTACAATCCCCTCCCCAAGGTTTAAAGTGGCATTACCAATTTACCCCTCGGTTAGTATTAGTTGAAATAAAAATTCATTGAAAAAAAAAATTAATTGAAAAAAAATTTTGTTAGTCAAATTTTTAAATTTCTGTTTAAAAACCAACGTAAATTCATTTTTTGAATTTACGTTTTTTTTCTTCAAATTTACAAACTGAGACAACCATTTATAAATCAAAAAAATTATCAAACAAGTTTTTATGACAATTTTTAAAATTTTTGTAAATATAAATTGAAAATTGAAAATGAAATAGTTACCAAACAGGCCTCAAATGGTAAAAATTTTGTAAAATTAACATATAATTAAATAAATTACCAATGTAAGAAATGACTTATCTAAAAATTCTTAGGCTATGTATGGTTTGATTTTTAGAAAAAAAAAAATTAGAAATTAGAAATTAAAAATTAATTTGGTTAAGAAATAAAAAATGAAAAATAATTATCATTTTTATATATTTTTTATCTTTCGAGTGTAATGAACATAAACCTCAAGGAGTGTCAGTGTAATTTTTATCTTACGTTGATTTTTAAACAGAAATTTAAAAATTTGTCTAACAAAAATTTATTTCAATTAATTTTTTTTCAATGAATTTTTTTTTTCAACTAATACTAACCGAATGGGTAATTGGTAATGCTGCTTTAAACGTTGGGAAGGGAATTGTAATTTCTAAAATGCGAGGGATGTCAATGTAATTTACCCAGTGAGGGCAAAATTAATATTTAAAAAAATTAAATTACTAGAGGGAGCAATTTGTAATGAAACTTTAAACCTCAAGGAGGGAGATATAATTTTCAAAAGGTGATGGGAGGAACTGTAATAAACATAAACCTCAAGGGGTGTCAATGTAATTTACCCATAATAAAATTATCTGCACTATTAATTGAAATAAAATTTTAAATTTTTATTAAAAACTATTAATTAACTTGATAATTTATTAATAAAATAATCTATTTATTATAAAATTAGAAACCATAAAGAATATAATGTAATTTCTAAAATCAGGGTGCGTTTACTCTTTGCTTAATTATCAATCCCAATCCTAAAAGTAGTTGTTGCCCACCCCTAGGTGTAAGCGATTCGGCTTAATCAGGTTTGAAGGAAAATTTAGGGCTTGCTTTCCTCTAGTCTTAAATTGGATTGAAGGGTGTTGTTAGGTTTGTAAAGCCCTATCACAAGACCTGTTTTGATAATTCGAACCGATCAATGTGTAAAATTCGTCGAATTCTATATGCCTATAAAAAATCACGTTAATCGGATATTGATAGTTACGTGATCAAAACAGTTTTGTATATAAAAAAAATGGACAGTGAAAAAATAAACGATTGACAGAAAACTGAAGCAATGAGATAGCTATCGATATTCGATTAACGTGATTTTCTACAGGTGTATAGTACTCGATGAGTTTTACATATTAATAGTTCGAATTATCGAAACAGGACCCGTGATGGGCTCCTACGAGTCTAATAGCATCCTCCAATCTAATCCGATCTGAAACTGAGGGGAAGTCAATGCCAAAATTTTAACACTAAACCTAATCTTTGATTTTGTTAGTCAAGAATTTACAACCGACCATATGATTCAATTTTTATTATTTTTTTTATTTAATTTAAACGATGGATTCATGAGAGGTTTTAAAGGTTTGTTTGGGAAGTAGATTGGTTTTTTGGGTTTTTTTACTATTTTAGTTTAGAGTTAAAAAGTTTCGTTTGGGAAAGACTTTTGACTTTTTTAATTTTTTTGTGAGAGAAATAATGTAATGATCATGGGTTGAATGTGATGTTTTGTCTTATTAAGTTAAAAAATCTATTTTATTTTTTATAATTATTTTAACCAAAAAAATCCAAATCCTCCCTTCGCAAACGAGCACTAAGAAATTTTATTAGAACTTTTAAAATTCCACATGGCGAATAAATGATGAGAAATTGGAAAGGTTGCCTAAATGCTTCCTTCACTAACTTGTTATTGCAAAACGTGTAGCATTGGTCACTAATATTTTATTGATGAAGAATTATAATATAAAAAGTATTTAAATATAATATTTTGATTAGTGGCGATGTAAAAATTTTTTAAATCAAAAGAGATCATTCGTTATGAAAGAACAATTGAAAATTAGAATTTTCAGTTAATTTTCAATGTTCAATTCCATAAATTTTTTACAGTAAAATACACCATTATCATCTTGATCTCATTTTCATACCTTTTTCATTTGGAAAACGTTTTCCAAATTTTCCTTATGATAACAAAAATCACTAGAATAATATGATAAGAACAATTCAATTGTCACAATCAGAGTTTAAAAAAATTTTAAAATTTATTACTTTCTATACTATAAGAAAGTTTCAATAAAAACAGCAGGAGTTTAAAAATCAAAATATGAAAACAGGTACGAGTTTCATACTTTTTACTATTTTTGCTTCCAAAATATGAAGAACAAACATGAATATAAAAAATATTTAAAAAAAAAAAAATGATACCGAACAGACTATCATCTATGAATAATATATAAATCATTAGATTTTTTTTTTAATGAACTTCCTGAGTTCCTAGTTTGTCATTTCTTTAAATAAACTCTACAAATCCATCAAGTAATTAAAATCTTGTCCAGAAAAATATTTTTATATTTCAGATTACATCTAGAGTGTTCACGGATTAGATTGACCCAGTTTTAGAGTAAACTGGTTCTTATGGTTTCAAAAAAGTTAAAATTGTAACCGAACCGCTAAACCTATAAAATTAGGGGTAAACTACCAATAGGTCCTACTTGGGAGACTTATTACCCAATAGGTCCTACTTTGAGACTTATTACCCATTAAATCCTATTTGATATAATTTATTAAGTGATAAAGACAAATTTTATCAGTCTTTTTTTTTTATGAATAATTTTATAGTGATAAATTTATCAGTCTCTTTTTTTATGAATAATTTTTTAGTGATAAATTTATCACTCTCTTATTTTTATAGTGTTAAATTTATTAGTTAGGACATGTAAGTAAATAAGTCTAGTGAATAGGACTAATTGGTAAGTACCCCTAAAATTAGACCAGAACCAAATTATAAAAATCAGTTTTATTCAACGGTTCTAAATTTTATTTTATAACAATAAATATGGTATATATTTTTTATGTTAGTAAACAAACTATGATTTTTAGAGTATGTTTATTTCACAATCAGGACTAATCTTCAAATTTTATGAAATTTTTATAATTTTATTTTTACATATAAAATATAAAGGATTATTTTTTGGGCGAATTACACTAACGGTCCCTATAGTTTAGGCGTGTATCATTTTGATCACTGACTTTTCAATTATAACAGATTTGACTCTAAATTTTGAATTTTATTTCAAATAAGGACAATTGAAGATATCATTGCTTAATTTTAAAAGAAAAATCATCAATTTAATAAAATATAAATTAAATGTCAAAAAAATATTTTTGAATTTTTAAAAATTATTTCTACCCACTAAAAATAAAATTATGTAAAATTGATAAATCTTTTAGACATTTATTTATTATTTATTTTTCCAAATTAATTTTTATTGTGTGTTTGGATGATAATCATATAATGGATGGTTGTTTTTATTTTCATTAAATTAGTTTCTATTTTTTCAAAAGTCAAATGTAACGACAACTTTGATGTTATTATTAAACCAATCCATTAAATTAAAAATTCAAAACTAAAAATATTTTATATATTAAATATATCGATTACACATTAAAATCTTAACAATTACCCATTACATAATTATCATCCAAAGACATAATAGAAATTAATTTGGTAAAAAATAAATAAATGTCTAAAAGATTTATCAACTTTACATAATTTTATTTTTGGTGGATAGAAATAATTTTTTAAAAATTAAAAAATATTTTTTTGACATTTATTTTTTTTCAAATTAGTTTATATTTTATCAAATTTACTATTTTGCCCTTAAAATTAAGCAATGATACCTTTAATTGTCCTTATTTGAAACAAGATTCAAAATGCAGGTTTAAATGTGTCACAATTGAAAAATCAAGTACCAAAGTGACGAGTAATTCTATTTATACACCATTAATATTCTCAGTTCACACCATTACCTCATTTTTTTTTTTATTACCATTATACCCTGTAAGTAAATTACCATTTAAGACAAAACCCTAAATCTACTATACATCAACCACCTCTTTCCTCTCCAATAGCCGGTGAACCAGACCATCGCCATTGTCACATTCCCAGCCCGTCACACCGCTACTGTTGTCGTCTTCGTTCCAACCTGTCACTCAACCATCACCTTCGTCACTTCAGCGATCATCGCCGACGACCCAACACTCTGCGAGCACCACCATCTTCGTCTCTTCTTCTTTTTCTTCTTCTTCTCCAATTCCGGTACCGCACCCCCCCAACCACCACTGCAACTCGCTCCACCATTGACACTACAACCTTCCATCGCGACCCATCCTCCAAATCTACTTCATAACGCAACCCAACTCCTCAACCTTTTAATTGGAGAGAGAGAGAGATAAAGATTGATTTAGGTTTCCAAATCTAAGGTTTGAAAAGGAAAAGAAAAAGAAAAGGCTAGGGGTGGAAATAGAGGGGAAAAGAGGGACGATGGGAGTAAGGATTGTGGGCGGCTGCAATAGGGAATCAGTGGAGTGAAGAATTGCGGAGGAGCTGGGTATGGAAGATAGGAAGGGGGATGACCTCAACAGGAGAGAGACGGCGGCAAAAAGGGGTTCGCAGGGGCGACGCCGGGTGTAAGGAGATGTTAGGGTTAGGGTTAGAGTTGGGATAGATTGGGTTGACGAAGATGGAGATATTTTTGAAATTTTTGAAAATTGATGGTGTGCATTGAGCAAAAATAAGAAAGTTAAAATTGTGTTCGGTGTCTACTGAGTAAATGATGTGTATGTACTAAGAGGATTTGTGATGTGTAAATAGAATCACTCCAAAGTAACACGAGTCCCAAATTATAAGAATTGTTAATGTAATTTGGCTATATTTTTTTATAAATGGAATTGAATTTGGCTCAAGTGTGGACAGATACATTGAGTTGCCCAAAACCCAAATCATATATATATATATATATATAATAAAATTAACCCAGATTGTATATATAAATTAGAAAAGTGGTGAGGAAGAATCTCAGTCTAAATCCATGTATTAGGCCTCGTTTGGGAACAGGCTAATTTAGTAACTTTTTGGCTAATTGGCTAAAAAGGTTGGTAAGAAAAACCTGTATGTTTGGGCCAACTTTTTGGCTAATTACGAAACGACGTGCAAAAAGTAGAGAGAAAAGGGAATCTTTGACTTTTTGGTATGAGTTGTTGGCTTTTTGGCTAAAAAGGTAACTTTTTGGCTAATTGGCTATTTTAGCCTCTTGCCAAACGAGGCCTTAATATTGTGTTTGGTTGGAGGATTTGAGGAGAGATTTGAAAAGAAAAATGAAAAAAGTAGGTGAAATGTGAATAAAACATATTTATATTTTATTTAATTTTATACATATTTTTTCTTTTTTTTTAATTTCTTTTTTAGATCCTCTAATTAAACACAGCGTAAATATCATATTCTATTGAAGGAGTTTCAAAAATTTAGGAGACATGTCCAGAAAAAGACTGACATTGGCGTTGAATCCCCATTGTTGAATCTGTATGCCAACAAATGAAAGGGAGAGCAGGGAAACCAATAGATGAGTGCAGAAGGAATAAATTGTCAATGGGTGCCATATAGCTCCCATCAACATTACAATTCAAATCTCTCTCTCTCTCTCTCTCTCTCTCTCTATTAGAGTAAGAAAATGATAAGAATTTTTGACAAAAATAATATAAAAATGATATTTTTAAAAAATATAAAGACTTACTAAAATATTAAAATAAAGACCTACTAAATGATACTGTATTACTTAGAAAAAAATTGTATATAAGTGGTACAGTCTCGAAATAATTACATTATAGGTAGATTTTTTTTGGGTTGGGGGGGGGGGAAGTTTGACATAAACAAAAGACTTGCACCGTGTACATGAGATGGTAGGTTTGGAATGTCCTAAAAAAGTGTGTTTTTTGATTTATTGGTGGGTTTGAGTTGGGTTTGGATTGAGTTTGATGTGATGTGTTAGAGAGGTGATGTGATTTAAATAAGATGATGTGACTTAAATAAGATAGTGACTTTTTGACTTTTTAACTTATTTAGGTTATGCCAAACTAGCCTTAAAATATGACTATAAAAATAAAATTATTCTTTCACTGTCAAATTGAAATATAATTTACCCTATTAATTATGCATATTTTTTGAAAAAATGCTATACAGACAAATTTATTCCCATACACAACATGAAATAATAAAAGTTTGAAAAGTGAAACGAGATCCATTAAACTAACAACAATGATTTAGATTACTAAAAAATATACTACTAATAGCACTAATATATTGGGAATGGCCAAAAAAAAAAAACAAGGCATAGAAAGTAGGCAGAGCTCACTGTCACATCATTAGTGTTTCCCCTAGTGCTCCATTTTTAGTGTTCTCAAACATTTTTCTTAAACTAATAGATCAACAATGTTAGGTGGCCACAAATTCTGTGACTCGAATGGCTCGAAACTGTCAAAATGATGTCATTTTTGGTGCAAAACAAGCCAAAATGACGTCGTTTTGACAATTACAAACCATCTAAATTACAGAAATTATGACCACCAAACATAAACAAAAGACTTGCACCGTGTACATGAGATGGTAGGTTTGGAATGTCCTAAAAAAGTGTGTTTTTTGATTTATTGGTGGGTTTGAGTTCGGTTTGGATTGGGTTTGATGTGATGTGTTAGAGAGGTGATGTGATTTAAATAAGATGATGTGACTTAAATAAGATAGTGACTTTTTGACTTTTTAACTTATTTAGGTTATGCCAAACTAGCCTTAAAATATGACTATAAAAATAAAATTATTCTTTCACTGTCAAATTGAAATATAATTTACCCTATTAATTATGCATATTTTTTGAAAAAATGCTATACAAACAAATTTATTCCCATACACAACATGAAATAATAAAAGTTTGAAAAGTGAAACGAGATCCATTAAACTAACAACAATGATTTAGATTACTAAAAAATATACTACTAATAGCACTAATGTATTGGGAATGGCCAAAAAAAAAAAAACAAGGCATAGAAAGTAGGCAGAGCTCACTGTCACATCATTAGTGTTTCCCCTAGTGCTCCCTTTTTAGTGTTCTCAAACATTTTTCTTAAACTAATAGATCAACAATGTTAGGTGGCCACAAATTCTGTGGCTCGAATGGCTCGAAACTGTCAAAATGATGTCATTTTTGGTGCAAAACAAGCTAAAATGACGTCGTTTTGACAATTACAAACCATCTAAATTACAGAAATTATGACCACCAAACATTTTTCTTAATAAATAAGGCTCGCATAGTAAGAAAAGTTCAAAATTTTGTCATAATTACTTACCGACTAGATTGAACAGTTCAAGCTCTCAAATTGTCACCTCAACATTTTTTTTTTTTGATAAATAAAAGGTTTATAACATGTCCAAGGTTGGAAACAAGATTTTATTATTGAAGGGATTAAAAAAATAATAATTTATTTTCACCATATATACAAATACAGTTGTATGTATAATATGATATATATAAATTATATATATTAAAAAAAATTATATACCATAGAAACAATCTCTAATAGGATAAAGAAATTTTTTTGGTGCAAAATAGAAAGAAAATGCAGCATGAGAGAAGAATGATATATATATTTTGTTATCCCAAATAGGCAACCTAAGAGGGAGTGAAATGGATTATCAAAAATAATTTCACAATATTAAAAATAATAATCAAAAGATTTGAAGTTTAACAAATAAAATAAAAAAAAGTAATAATAATTTGTAAATAAATTGTCAAATTAAAATTTAACCCAAATAATATATAAATAAATAAATATGGACAACACTATCAAATAGAGTAATGAAATAAAATGAGTAAGTGGAAGATAAAGCAAACTCAGCAATTCATATAATGGTTCAGCACGCTGGACCTACGTTCACTCCCTAAGTATCCTCCTCGAGAATTTCTCCACTATTCTTCAAATAGTAATTACACTACTAGGTTTACGGGTGCTAATGAACCTTTACAACAAGTAATCGAACCCAATTATTCTGACTAATTTTGAATTTGATGCTTAGGGTTGGTTTGGGGTATCTTAAAAAAGCGCACTTTTTATCTTTTTACGAAAAGATGTGCAAAAAAGTAGAGAGGTGATGTGATAGAAAAAAGATAAAAAGATCAAAAGATGGATTATATAGGTTATGCCAAACCTAGCCTTAGGCCTCGTTTGGGAACATGCTATTTTAGTAACTTTTTGACTTTTTACGAAAAGATATGCAGAAAAGTAGAGAGGTGATATGACTAGTTTTAGTTGACTTTTTGACTTTTTGGCTAAAATAGCCAGTCCCCAAACGAGGCCTTAGTCTCACTTAACTCCAGTGATTTTATCCCGAAAAATCAATTACAAAAACTATTATTTACAAAAATACTAAGAGTAAGAGATAGAAAACCCTTTACAATTTGATCAAACTCTCAACAAATTTTCTCATAGAAAATACAATTCAATGTAGCACAATTCAATATTTGAGACCAATTCAATATCACAATTTTTTTTTTTTTTCACTTCTTATTTTTTTCCAACTAAAACACTTCTATTTATACCTAAAAAATTCTTCCCGTTGAGAGAGGAGAGACGCTCCTCTTCAAGCTTGCATGTCACGTAAAGACAAAACCCACACTCCTCTTTTTGACTTGTCAGCTCGAGCGCACGGAGAAAATACACCCCAGGCAACCATTTGAAATTAATGACCAAAAGGTCACCTTCGATAAATAGTAATTTTAATATTTTCAAAATATTTGTCGTAAAATCAAATGGTACATAGTAACTTTTCTTGTAAAGTATTTGAATGCACAATGACTTATCTATTAAAATATTTGAATGAATAGTAAAATCTTTTAAAATAATATTTATATCATATCTAAAAATATATACCTCATTTACAACTTTTGTAAATGTTGTAGAGATTTTGGATACACTCCAATAAAAATAATCTACCACCTCACGTGGTTATATCAAATTTGTCAACAAAAAAAAAAACAATTCACCAATATCAAATTTGTTAAAAGATGAACAGTGACTGATTGGATTTTTCAAAACGTAAATAATAAATTTTACTATTTAAGCACATTAATTTATCCGTAATTCAAAACGTGAATGATAAATTTTACTGTTTAAAAACATTAATTTATCCGTAATTTAAACATGCACAGTAAATTCTTTTTAAATAATATATATAAGAAATACATCATAAAACATATATTTTAAAAGAAAATATTTTACGTCAAAGAAATATAAAATATGTATATTAAAAAATTACAATTTATCTCATCATATTTTAGATATCATCAAAATTAAATTATATGATTAACATATTTTTTATACTCGACAACTATTTTATGCATGAAATGGTATATATATTTTTAAAATACTATGGCAAACATTATGTTTCACATAAATAGGGGCAATGATCTCCTATAATTTTCTCCTAGTTCCATCTTTATATCTATCCTTCTACCTATTAATTATTGGGTTTGATTCTTTATTTGGATCTAATATAGAGTTTGGGTTGTTTTGGGAAGTCAGTTGAAAATTGACTTTTTAATTTTTTTTTTGACTTTTTTTTTTTAAATATATAAAAAAGTAGAGAGATAATATTACTCAAAATACATTAAAATCCAATTTTTGACTTTTAACCAAGTTGCTTGTAAGTATGCAGACAAGATCTAAACCATTAATTTACAAAAAATGCTGTCATGACCTAGTTTGGTGGCAAGTGAAGATTTTAATAAAAAAATCAATACAAAAAATTAAGTCATTATTTTTATTTTTTAAATATTTTTTTTGTAAAAAATTAAAAAACTATGTTTAAAAAATCACAATTCAATCCGAACTCGAGGCAAGCTCAGCCGATATTTAATGTAGATTATTGGTCTTCAATATATCAATAAATAAGCAATTAAATAATTTAGTTGCATGTGCCCCAAAATTGAGCAATTAATATGGCATGTTGGGGTATTAACTACAATGCACGTTCACATTATTGAATGCTGTTTGGCGCAATTCTAGCTTGGCAAGACACACATACCCCCATTTGACGTATGCATTAGAAAAATAGCTACATTCATTGAGATCATGTGCTCACTACTTCTTCAATACTTTTTTCTTTTTTCTTTTTTTTATAAATTGACTTTATAATCAAGAACCTCCCACTTCACAAGTTCAAGAAAATGAAGTTTTAAGAATTTTTTTTGCAGATTTGCTGAATATTTTGTGCATAATCTACCATGATTTGGTCTTATTAGTTACCAATAATTATACCCTTTTAAGGTATATTTGTCTAGGGCTAAACAATCAACATTGAAGAGATATTTTGAAAAATGATACTTATTAACATTGAAGAGATATTTATTCTAAGTTTGATTTGTACAGATAAAATTTATTATATTTAAAAAATAATGAGACCTAAAGATGTGGAAAGTTCTTATGAAACATTTTGGTGATATAAAACAGGCTTTGGTTATTTCAAACTAATTTGGGATCTTTTGTTTAAGAATAGGTATGGTGACTTGGACTTTTGTGCATGATTAAAATGACTAATTCTTAGGCTGTCAATAAATTGTCCATTTTTTTAAAATTGACGAATTGACTATTCTATTTTATTTCTACTGAAATAAACATGAGAATGATTATTCTAACAGAATAACTACTTTATATCAACCTTTATTCCAATGAACTTAACGGTAGAGAAACAATTTCTTAACTTAATTGGAAACTTGTTCCGTGGGAATTTTGGGTTAAGCAATCGGTTTTAAATTACACAGGTGAAAAGAATTCATGGGTTCATTGGCATAATCACAAAACAACATTACAAGAATAACTACTAGGGGATGTTTTAGAAAGTTGGTAAAAAGTTAATTTTTTGACTTTTTTAATTTATTTTGTCTTTTTGAAGGTAAGTTATGTAAGAGGTGATGTGACCCAAAATTGATAAAAAGTTAAAAGTTGACTTTTTACCAGCTTCCCAAAAGAGCACTAGATAGACAGACTATATTTTAATATGATGACTATATTTTTTTGAGATCCTATGTACTAACACTCGGGAAATCCTATATATGCACTCTATCATAAAAATATATAATTTTATAAGAAAATTTTATAACATTAATTATAAAAATATGTAATCTCATCACAAATTGACATAATAAAATGTCAAAAATTTTGTGATTGATATTGCAAAAGTTTGTGATTTAGTTATGATATTTTTTATTACGCCAATTTCTGACAAGATTATGTATTTTGTAATTAATGTTACGAAATTTTATAATAAAATTACACATTTTGTAGTATGGTGCATAGCATTTCTTTTAACGCTATATTAGGAATGAACGTGAGTAGTAAGTACTATTATCTCACTACAGTATTGACACATAAAATGATGATAAACAAAACGTAACATATAAAAATTTTAGAGATCAAACTTTTTTCTTCCACAAAAGTGAAAATTTTTGTTACAAAAAATATTATGGGGTCAATTCCTATCATCATGAAAGCTGTAATTAAAAGACCGTCCTGAAAAGTCAAAAAAAAAATTTATTAACAATTTCGAAAAATGTCACTAATAAATGTATTTTTAGGGAAATAATTTTGTACCAAAAATATTTACTTTAACTTCAGTGCAAAAAAGACCGTCCCGAAAAAGCAAAAACAAAATTATTAACAATTTCGAAAAATGTTGCTAATAAATATATTTTTAGGGAAATAATTTTGTACCAAAAATATTTACTTTAACTTCAGTGCAGAAAGAATAATAATTCACCACTATATGTCCAATTTCATCACTTAAAATATAACGATGACACTTTTAACGATTAAAAATTTTTGTTCCTAAAAGTGATTTCAATCCAAAATCTTGAATTTTAGTCAGAATATATCCTCGAATAAGTTTTACTATCGCTTCATATTGTCTCTTGGAATTGACTTAGGCAATAAGGTCTGTCAATATCTATGTTAGTGTTAGAAAACAACATCATGAATATTCCTTTATGATTGGTGGAGGGTGCCCTATTGTTATGTAATAATGTTTTCATATTTTTGCAGACTGACTTCCTTGGATGACTTTATTTGTGGAAGGGCATTAAATTAAGAAAAACACTTCAATGCAAACTTTTAACCTCATCCATTGCGTATGGCTTTTAAATTTGTACAGTGATTTATAGAGTAAAAATTAAAGAGAATCAAAAAAATAAATATCAAATAAGTCATGTTTTTCACATGAATCTCATTGATTCCTCTTAACACTATGTTGAACGGGTTAATTTATGTGTTGATAATAATACTCCAAAAAATTATTATGAGTAAAAACGTAATGGAAATTTTTGCTTATATTTTTTATTTTGTACTTTTTCTTCCTTTTTTTTTTCCCCCTCCAAGAATTTAAACATAATTTTAAGAGCAAAAATGGATCAACATGTAATAAGTCAAAGCGTATGAAGGGCAAAGATGGCAATTCACCCAAGTTCAAAAGTGAAAAATCAGCAATTACTCAACTTTGACATAATTAAGATGAATGATTTTATTTACCCCACAAATCTGTCTCATTTACACCATTTTTATAAAGTAATTCTAGTTCTTCACAACTCTAATATATACCAACTTTACATTCAACCATAATCTCACTCATCTCTTTACACTTATCACATTCTTCTCTCATCATTTTCTTTCACTTTTTAGCAAGAGTGGTGGGATGACTAGTATAGGGCTAGGGTGGTGCACAAGAGAGGGAGAGACGGGATGAAATGGTGCACAGGGAGCAAGGAAGGTTGGACAATTAGCAAGAGAAGGGGATTTAGAGGGAAAGCAGATCGGGAGAGTAGGCTGGGTTTTAAGGGTAGAAGGGTTAGAAAGGCAAAACAAAAGAGTGGGTGGGGACCGTCGAGAAAGGAGTAAGGATATTGATGGGGTTGAAAAAGAAGAAGAGCTATGGCGAGTGGTCGGAAAAAGGGAAAAGGGTTTCAAGGATAATAGGGAGAGATAACAAGAATATGAACTCATCTTTCTTATTTCATTCAATCAACAATTACAGATATTTATACACTCAGAGTTACAACAGAGAGTTACAACAGATCTAACAAACTAACTAACCATGTAACTGTAGCTAACTAACTGGAACAACTGGAGATGTATTTGTAACTATAGGAGTAGTATGCTTATCAATCCCCCCTCAAGTTGATGGGGCAGGGAAGCACCAACAACTTGTCTTTAAGATAGTGAAACCGAGCTGAAGAAAGGGGATTGGTAAATATATCGGCTATTTGATCAGCTGTAGGAATATAGCAGAGAGCAAGTTGTTTAGACACAACACATTCACGAATGAAATGACAATCAATTTTGATATGTTTGGAGCGAGAGTGGAAAATAGGGTTGGAAGCAAGAGCCATTACAAACACATTATCACACCAAAGGACTGGAATATCAGAACAAGGAACAAAAAGATCTTTAAGCAACTGTTGAATCCAACGTAGTTCAGCAGCAATATGGGCTAATGACCTGTATTCAACTTCAGTGGAGGATCTAAAGATAGTGGCCTGCTTCTTAGCAGATCAAGAAATAAGGTTAGGTCCAAGATAAACACAAAACCCTGAGGTAGACCTCCTATCCACACAGTCGCCAGCCCAGTTGGAATCAGAATAGGCATGAAGAACAAAGGGACCTGAGCTAAACTACAGCCCCTGAGTAAGGGTGCCTTTCACATATCGAATAAGCCTTTTGAGGAAAGAGAAGTGTCCAAGCTGAGGCATGCATATGCTGACAAGCCTGGTTGACAGCCAAGGTAATATCAGGTCTGGTGATGGTTAAATATTGAAGTGCACCAACTAGGCTTCTATAAAAAGAAGGCTGAGAATAAGGATGGTCATCTATAGCAGAAAGAACAGGTTTGAGAGCCGTAAGAGTAGAGCATGGCTTGCAATCAACCATGCCAGCTTTGAGCAACAGATCAGAGGCATACTTCTACTGAGATAAAAAAAATAACCCTGAGAAGAAGCATGAACTGAGATACCCAAGAAATAAGAGATATCTCCTAATTCTTTCATAGAGAATGCTTGATGCATTTGATGAACAAGATCATAAAGAACAATAGAATCACGCCCAATTAACAAGATATCATCCACATATATAAGGAGAATAGTGATGGAGGTAGCTATTTTTCTGACAAACAAAAAGAAATCAACATGACTGAGAACAAATCCTTGAGAGAGCAAGAAAGAAGAAAATGTAGAATACCAAGCTCGAAGAGCTTGTTTCAAACCATAAAGTGCTTTCTTTAATTTGCAGACATGTGTAGGATGAGTAGGATCAATGAATCCTTGAGGTTGATCCATATAAACTTCTTCTTTCAAGTGGCCATGAAGGAATGCATTAGAGATGTCCAATTGTTTAAGAGGCCAGTTATTCTGAAGAACCAAACAAAGCAAAATTCGAATTGTAGGTTGCTTAGCCACTAGACTAAAGGTCTCTTGGTAATCTATGCCCTCTTGTTGAAGATAACCCTTAGCTACCAACTTGGCCTTGTAACGAGCAATAAAGCCATCAGCGTTTTTCTTAATGCGAAAAACCTATTTGCAACACCAATAGAAGATTTAGAGAAAGGTAAAGCAACTAAATCCCAAATACCCTGTGTATGGAGAGCCTAAAATTCCTCATTTATGGCCTGAACCCAAATGGGAGATTTTAAAGCCTCTATAGCAGTTAAGGGCTCAGTTAGAGATAGATCAGTGAGAAGTGGCTGAGAAGCAGTCTGAGAAAAGTGAGCTTGATCTGCTTTAGATCTTGTAACCATAGGATGAAAATTCTGTAGAGAAGAATGAGAAATAAAAGGATGAACTAAAGGCAAATCAATAGAAATGGAAATAATAGGTATGGAAACTACAGGAGTAGAGATAACAGGTATGGAAATTGTAGGAGCAGAAATAACAGGTATGGAAATTGCAGGAGCAGAAATAGTAGGTTCCAGACTAGAAGAAGTGGGTATATGAACAAAAGCATGAGGACTAGAATGAGGCATAGAGGAAGGTATAGGAGCAGAAGTAGGAGTCAAGTGAGGATTAGGAGAAATAGGCTTAGAAGAAGCAGACTTTGGCCAAAAGAAATAAGACAGATCAGAGGAAGAAGAAGAAGATGGTGTGTTAGAAACATGTGCAAAAAGGAAGCAAGACTCAATGAACAAAACATGCCTAGACAAATCAATTTTGTCTGTCAATGGATCTAAACATCTATAATCTTTAGTAATAGGATGGTAACCAATAAACACACAAGGAATGGATCGAGGTTGAAGTTTGTGAGAAGCATAGGGGCGAAACCAGGGAAAACATTGACACCCAAACACCTTGAGGAAAGAATAATCTAGCATAGTGTGAAACAAAAGTTCAAAAGGAGACTTATGACCAAGAGATAGGCTATGCAGTCTATTAATAAGAAAAACAGCAATAGCAATAGCCTCAAACCAAAAAGAAACAGGCATAGAAGATTGAGATAATAGTGCAATGACAGTCTCAGTAATATGTTGATGTTTTCTCTCAGCTATGCCATTCTGCTCAAGAGTGTAAGGACAACTAAATTGATTAATGACACCTTGTTGAGTCAAGTAGGCATCCATTTGTTTGTTAACAAACTCAGTACCATTATCAGTTCTTAACATTTGAAGAGGAGTAGCAAACTGAGTTTCAGCATAAGCTTTAAAAGAAAGGAAAGTGGAAAAAAATTCACTTTTGACATGCAAAGGGTAAATCCAAGTAAATCGAGTAAAGTCATCCACAAACAAAAGATAGTATTTAAATCCAGAAATAGAAACATGAAAGGGGCCCCATACATCACTATGAACAAGAGAAAATGGCCTATTAACAGTAGTAGTGGAAAGTTTAAAATGTAGTCTATGGATCTTAGCAACATTACAAGGAGTGCATGAAAATTCAGCACTATTATTTTTTATTACAACATGTAAATGTTTGACAATATGTTGCATTTTCAGAGAAGAATGATGGCCAAGTCTTTGATACCAAGTGGACATAGAGACTTGAGAAGGAGAGTGAGCAATGCAGGCTTGAGGATGAGGAGAGGAAGAAGAGGATGCAAACTGATAAAGTCCATGATGATTAAAGCCTTTATGCAGAATCTAGTTCGAAATTTTGTCCTGAATGACAAAAGAGTTAGCATCAAATGTAACTGAACAATTATTGTCCTTAGTAAGCTTATGAACAGATAAAAGATTGGAAGAAATATAAGGAACATGAAGCATATAATTAAGATGAAGAGAGCACTGAGGTGTAGGCAAAAGACCCTTACCAATGTGAGGAATATGTAGGGTCTGACCATTACCTACTGTAACCTGATCTGTGCTTTGATAAGGCTGGTAGACTTGAAGGTTGCTTAAGTCATTGGTGATATGATTTGTAGCAGTCGAATCAAAATACCAAGCAGGAATGATAGGAATGGAAGAAGAAGCATAAGGTGTCAGTGCAGCACATGCTCGAACAAATGGAGCAGAATTAGGAGAAGAGGTTGTGTAATGGTAAGATCGATAATTTGGATCCATTCTGTACCAACAGTCAAGGGCACTATGACCAAGAACACCATAGATTTGACAACCTGAACACGTAGAAGAGAAATTTCCAGATCTGCCTCTGCCTCTGTCATTACAATATGATCAACTACTACCACAATATCTACCACATCAAGAACCATGAAACTGATGTCGACCTCGATTGGATACAGTGTGACCTCTATGTGGAGAAAAATGTGAAAATGAAGGACCAGACTCAGATGTCTTGGTTGTAGTATAGGCAGCAGTTGCATCAGTTCCAAGAGCTTGTTTAACCTTGTTTTCCATATGTATAGCTTCGAAACACAACAAAGCAGACAAATCTGCCATTGTAATGGCTTCAGCTCTAACACAAATGGTAGTTTTGAATACATCATATTCCTCAGGCAGACTATTCAAAGTAAGAAGAACCAAATCTTCATCATTAACAATCGAAGATGCAAGACTTAATTGATCTGAGATTTCTTTGATCTGTTGAAGATACTCTTCCATTGTAAATCATCTCTTTGTAAGGCTCTGAAGTTTGTGTTTGAGTTGATAAATGTGTGATCGAGAAAGAGAAGTGAATCTCTTCTCAATTGTAGTCCAAACCTCAAAACAATGGTGAAGTGTAACAACCCCGATCCGTAATTAATTACTAATCAATTCAATAAAATGAAGCCACCAGAAATTATGGGGGATATTGAACCGTTAAAAGCCGAGGCTTGGATTTTAGAAATCGAGAAAATATTTGAAGTATTCCCGTGTACTGAGGCACAAAAAGTTTTGTTGGCAACATTCACACTTGAAGAAGAAGCTAAGAGATAGTGGATGTTAGTGCGGAACGATAATGAGGGTATGACATGAGATAGATTTAAAGAAATTTCTTTGAAAAATATTTTCCCCAATGCATCCGAGATAGAAAAGTATCTGAGTTTGAACAACTTAAGCAAGGTGACATGACAGTGGTTGAATATGAGGCAAAATTTACTGAACTAGCTCGATATGCACCCCACATGATAGACACTGACTACAAAAAGGCCAGAAAATTTTAAGGTGGGCTTGACCTAGACGTACTTGACCAAGTTGGTGTTTTAAAGTTGTCAAAGTATGTAGATGTCCTTGATAGAGCATTGATGTCTGAGGCAAACATAGCATCATTGAAAATATCAAAGTCAACATTATCAACTGAATCAGAGGGAAAGAAACAAAAGAAACAGAAAGTTGAAATGACTAGTAATTCGATGACCTCTGTGAATGAAAAATCTAAGGCAATAACTTTTGACAATGGAAGTCGGGAAAGCAATGTGAACAATGATATACCTATTTGTAAAGAATGTGGGAAACAACATTGGGGCATTTGTCGCCTACCTGGAGCCTGTTTTAAATGTGGAAAAAGAGGACACTTGGCTAAATCTTGCCCACGAACTCATCCAAACAACAATAGGCCTAATGCTAGTACGACAGATTCTATTCCTATACCCTAATTCCAGAAATGCTTGGAATACTAAAACGACTGACGCAGGTATTACCTTAATTATGTGCAAATGTTTGTGTGGGAATTTGTGTGGGGATTATAAACTCCTTAACTTAATATGAATTGTGGACATGTTGATTTAACCAATTGAATTATTCACATGTTGATTTAAACTACTTGTTGTAAAATTTTATGTGAGATGTCTGAAACTCTATGAATTTTATGTGAGATGTCGGAAATTGTTGGGACTTGTGAACCCTGAGAATCTTTTGGGCTAGAACTTTATACCGTATTGCAACAATTTAATATGAACTATTGTGTCTGACCTTTTGAACTATGCTTGAACTGTTAAACATCGGGACACACTATGATTGACTGTATATAGAACATGTTTGGACCTACATATATCTATACATTTGCATGGGATGTTAATTGATTCGAACTCGACACACTCTTTGTATCCGTTGCATTTGTATCAAGACTGAGTAGACTTATGACTTGTTGCCTTAATTATCGTATCTGGAGAAACTATTTTGTGTTCATCTGTACATCGAACTTGTGAATCCGTATTGGGAATGTTATTAGATTCTGAACATGCACATATATGACTATACCTTTGCTTAGAATGATTGATATATTATTTGTTTTGTTAACTAGACCGTTAGGACTATAACTCTGGGATTGTGTGACTAAGTAAAGACCTCAAGCGATAAACTCTAAACTGTGTACTATGATTGCTGAAAATTGACAAGACCATTTGACTAGACTAATAAGCCTATGCTTTAGTGACTGTATCACTGGTTGGGAACTTCTGTATGACAATTTGCTATTGTGTGCCACCGAGAAACTTTATATGATACGCTACTATACACCTTCTACCTACATGACAGACTTATTTGGGAAATTGCTATATTGACTATGACACTTACCTCTTGATATGAACAATTGCATGCATGTGCATCTACATGTGAATTTAGTTGGAGAATGCCACGTTGTATATATATATGACCTGAAATACTTCGATATGAACTATTATGATACATGACTCTGATGTGATTTTGAGAACTGTTGAACTTAGAACAACCGTAGAACTATTGACTATATACCTAAGCAAATGGAGTACGAACTATAGAACCAAATGTATTTTGCTTGAAAATGATGAGATAGAACTTTTACCTGATCTGATCTAATAGAACTTTGGGTTGATGAGACCTTTGTTTGAACTGATGGAACTTGTGTTTAATGACATATGCTCTAAACTTTTGTTTGATATGACCCGATAGAACTTTCATTTGATTTAATCTAAAGAGACCTTTACCTAATTTGAGAACTATTATTTGATTTGATTACGTTATGGGGGACTATGAATTGCTCATGATTGACTAACCGAGATGTGTTATTATAGAAACTAAACAACTGAGAACTTGAATCAATTTTGAACACTTACGAAGAACATAAACCGTTGATAGCGGATGAAGTCATTATGAATAGCATTTAACCATATACCTATAACAAATAGAGGACACACGTGAATGGGATGATAGGAAGTTGTAACTTATGCTCTGGACATGGAAATGTTGTATGTATGACACGTGTTTAATTGTTCTTGTATTACTACCATGGACTTGTTTGAATAAGAGAATGATTGTTATTGTGTTCTTGTACTTTGGAATTGATGTTGTGGGACTTGTTGACAATAGACCGTCGATTGTAAACCCTGACGTATGTTCTATGAATGACTGCTTCTGTATTAACGTGTAGTATGATTGAATCTGTGGGAACTGAGGCTGATGAACAGCGTGGGAATGATTACTTCAAAATTATGTTTACTGCTATAGGGTTAATATATGAATTTGCCTTGTATACCTGATAACTTCTGAATGACTTGAATAACAATGGTGGATTGCTGAATCGAAAACCCAGTTGAATAATGAACTGTTGAATGATTCGGAAATGAATAAATCAAGTCTCTGTAACAAGCTGCATAGCGGGGGAAATTACTTATGAAAATAGAAACAGTGTGAATCTATGACGTCTGATCAGTATTTGATATAAGTAATGTGAGTAATAACATAGTAAAGTTATGTTCAACTTTATTTATTTTATGTATGATGAAATAAGATTTGTGTCCTGAAATGCTATGTTCTGTACAATGAATGATTGTCCAATTTTTGACATGTATTCGTGGCATTCTTAGCAACATGTGATATCTGTTAGCTGTTACCCGGTATCGGAAGTCCCGTTATGGGACTTATTATGTCTGTCATCTGTTACCCGTACTGGAGGCTCTATCATAGAGCTCAGCATGTTTATTCTCTGTTTCCCAGATCCGGAGGTTCCTTTATGGAACTGACAAGTATGATCCTTGATGCTCTGTATGTGATCTGTTAACGCTAACGGATGTAATATGTAAGATTAAGCATGAACTCTAATTTCTGTATATGATTTATGATTCTATTTCTGATATGGAGATAATGTTGAGATTTGGTTATGAACAAATTTATGAATATGGTTATGCTTCTGCTCTATAAAGAGTTGAAGTTATATTTGTGGCAGACATCATTCCTTTTGATATAAGATAACTCAAGTTTGGAGGACTAAACTTCTTAAGGTGGGGAGATTGTAACAACCCTGATCCGTAATTAATTACTAATCCGTGATTAAGGATACTAATCAAGTGATTAAAATAATTATTTGTTAGTTGTGTATCTTTGCATGCTATTTGATTTTCTATCTGTTAATCATAGTAATATCTATTGCAATTTTCGCTTAGAATATTAAATTGATGGCCCAAATGACGTCAGAGATGGGAATTGACCGCATGGATGGACTAATTAGAATTTTTAGAACATTATGATAAGTTTAATTACAAATTAATTCAATTTGGTAAAATTAAGTTGTGTTTGGCTAGCCAAATGTTCTAATTATATAATTAAGCCACTACAACTATAAATATAAGACTTAAGCTCATGTGAGCTTACATCTTCTTCATTCCTTAGTGCAAAAATCTGAGATTTCATTCTAGAGAGAGGGTGAACTCCATCTTAGAGAGAGAAAGTGTAGAGATTCAAGAAAAGTTGGAGATTTTGCTAGAATAGCTCAAGTTTGTACTAGAACAAGAGTATTTAAAGGCTTTTGGTGAGCATCTAACCCTTAATTCTTGGAGAGTATATGATTTAGAGTTGAATTTATGAACTATATGAGATTACTTGCATGTTTTTAGTTAAAGAATGCCAAGAAGAGGAAGTAGCTAACATGCATATATAACTTTGGCATGATTCTTTAGTTTTGATCATGAATATGTTGTTTAAATTCAGTTTTGAAGCTACATTTCACATGCATTCTTCAATTGAGTTAGTTTGAAGTTAACCTCTATGATTTGTAAGCTTTGAAAAAGAATTTGAAGTTAAATGTATCATACCTGGTCTTTGAAGTTAGAATTCTACCATCCATGTTTATAATTATAAATGTCTTGGTACATGCATGTTTGAATTATCGTGTTTTGAACCTTGGTTTCATGTTTTGGAAAATAATTTCGTACATGCATAGAGTTTCTGAGCTCGAGTTTGTTAAATTCATAAGTATTGGAGAAAAGAGTTGTATGTTTTACATGCATGAACGTTTTGGGTCTAATTTTGGTAAATTCATGAGTTTTGAGTAAAAAGAGTTTGTGAAAATCATATATTCATATTTATGAATAAGTTTTCCAACTTTATGAACAAGTCATGCTCGAATTTGCATTGAAATTACATTTAGAAGCTCAAAACTCTGTTTTGAAAACCCAGAATTTTTTAAGGTCGCTCGAGCAGGGAATTTGCCGCTCAAGCGGACATTTCGTGCATCCAGTAGTTTTCCAGGCTATTACAGCCCGCTCGAGCGACTACTTGGACGCTCAAGCGAACCCTTTGTATATTGTTAATCCGCTCGAATGCAGGAGTTGTGGCTCGAGCATAGATTGAGACCATCTAGTACTTTTGCAAACAGACCAGTTCGCTCGAGCAACCGAAGGTACGCTCGAGCGGCCAGGCCAAATTCAGCATATTTTCAAAAGGCATTCAGTGTTCATATTTTTGTTCCCATCTTTTTTTGAGCATATTTAGGCATGAATTGTGATTCATTTAAGAGTATTGAGCCAAGAAATAACATGAGTGATTAAATTAGAGAAAAATACGAGATAAATCTGAGAATTGATTCACGTGTACAAGTCTTTAGTACTGAACTGAATAAGAAAGCTAAGCCATAGCGGCCATGTGAACATGTATAATGATAAGATATGTTTGTGTTACGTACTTTTGTGTTTGCAAGTCTACGTCCGAAGATTGATTGACCGTTTCTGGGAGCCCACTGTAAGTAACATTTCTATAAAGATATGTTCACATGAATTATGTTCCAAATGTTATATGTTAAGTTATGATTTCTGATATGATATCTGTTTACGTGAACGAATATCCCATGTTTGAAATCTATTATGGCATCCATAGATAGTCCCAAGTCATGGGGGACGGCATGTTAATGCGGGTCCATGATATATATGTGATCGGAGATCTCGTTAGCCACTTCATTGTGGTAATATGTGTTTAATCGGTATCCGGGACCGATTACTCTAGTCGGAAGACGTTATGTGATGTATTCTATGAGATGTACCATTATTATGTTCAAATATGAGAATGATTATATTATGGTCTGTTTTACGATTATGATATGTTCGGAATTCGTTCACTAACCTCTTTACCTTAATGTTATTCATAGGGCTTTAGCTCACTATGTGTATATATATGTATAGGTGAGCGTTTGGGAGATTGAGCCTGAAGGCTTTTGTTGGATCCGTGTCCTGTTGTCAACCAACCACTGTGCCTCACGTGGAGGTTCCGGAAGTGTCACGTGTTTTAAGTTATGATTGTTTCTATATGCGAGACTTGTTTGTTTTGTTGGCTACTCATAAAATGCCATAATATGTGTGGGTATAATGTAAGAATGACTTTTGAATGTGTATATAAAGTTTTAAATATTACATTTCATATAAGTCAACACAACTCATTGGACAATTATAATTATGTATTTGCTTCCGCTAGCCCCTTATTTCTGTTAATCAGTTCAGAGGCCTTCGATAATCCAAGAATTACTGGCCGGTTACGGCACTAAACCTATAGGGGTGGGTTTAGGTCGTGACATGAAGGTAAAGAACAGAAGAGAATACAGAGGCAGAAAGTGTTGCAGTAATGCAACTGAGGAGATGAGCATTGATGATCTGTCATTTCTCAAATTCAAGATTTGGAATGGTTTAACTAGATGAATCAAGAACATTTGGAGATGGACATGGAATAGATCCAGTCACAAAACTAAGAAAATTAGTTGCTCAAAGAACATTTTGCATCTGGTTTTTCCAAATGAGAAAGTTTTTTGAATCAAGCTTCACTGCAACCAATGAACTGAAGTTTGAGATTAAGAGAGTAAGACTTTGTGGTAAAGACAGTATGAAGATGATTAAGATGAATCTATCATTGTTTTCTTGTGTTTGCTCGTGAGAGCTTAAAGGGCACTGATACCATAACAAGAATATGAACTCATCTTTCTTATTTTATTCAATCAACAATTATAGATATTTATACACTCATAGTTACAACAGAGAGTTACAATAGATATAACAACTAACTAACTAATCTAACAAACAAACTAACTATGTAACTGCAGCTAACTAACTGGAACAACTGGAGCTGTATTTGTAACTATAGGAGTAGTATGCTTATCAAGAGACAACAACGATAATAGGAAAAGGGCAGGGACAGGGGGAGCATGGGCCAGGAGGGGTACATGCTCATTCTCAGATAATTTATGTTTTAGTATAAGTTTATAAATAATTTTTCAATTTGCCCCTTTTAAATTTAAATATATATATATATATTTTCTTTATTTAAGATGTTTTCTATAATTTGCATTATTCAAATGTTTATTATGAAATCACCTTTATGATGTTACAAAGTCTACTTTTTTAAATGTTTATTTTATATTCTTTTTTATAATGATTGCTAATTTGTTTTTATTGGTATTTTTTTTTCCTTTTGTGACAAATATATCTAAAAATATGTAGAATGATTACTTGTTATTGTTGCACAAATTTCGTGATTAAACAAAACAAATAAATTCATATTTGATAAATTAAATTATAGAACATCAAATAAATTCATATTTGATAAATTACATTATAGAACATGAAACAGAAATACATATCACATAATTTATTGAAAGACGAGGAATCAAATCATAACATGTGTGGTACCATAGTCTCTTTAAAACATATTAGCCACCTCACTGTAAGTGTTGGAGGTGCATTGACTTATGTCTTACAAGATACGACGATGTAGATCATTCTAACGAAGCACCTTCTGTTAGCTTTGTTGACAACCTGTTGTATAATTCTGGAAGGTAAAAATATGCATTGACAACCAAAGAGGTTGGTCTCTATTTATACACCATGGGGGAGAGAGGAGGAACCTCCAGCCATGAAGGCTAGCAACCAATGCCCATTTTTTTTGCAAAACTGCTGAAGTAATGCACACAATTGATAGAGATTCAATTTGCTATATACATTTCTACACAGACTTAGTCCAAAAAGATTAGGTTGGTGGACCACCAAGCCTCAAGATCCACGGACCCAGACCTAGTGGGCGGGCGGCGCGCACGCGTGTGTGGCAATTTTTGCATAACCAACTTGGACCATAGTCTTGGCCAAGCCCATCCTTAAATCATCCATAACTCCATTCCTTCAGAAAATTTGGATGCCCCAAACGCTCTTATCAAAATCTTGAGATTTAAATATCCATCAAAGTTTTCCTCTACAATCAATGTGAGATTGATAGTTATACACAATTCCCAATACATCATTCATGAGGCCATCTTTGTGAGATAATTTCTCATTCAATTTTTAATGATTTTTTGTCATTCTTTTTGTGGTATAAAGATCTTGTTACAAAAAATTTAAACCCATTTAATCTCACATCATCCAATAGTTGGGATCTACTTTAATTTCACATTAAAGTCACCATAAAATTATTTTTTCCAACCGTTGTTTGATAAAATCTCTCAATAAAATACTAGATTTTCTTTGGAGACAATTATTACAGTCTAAGTAGGTGTTTGGGACCTACTACAAAAGCTAAAAAATCAAGGAATTTTTATTGATAAATCGCATTTAGAAGTGTTCTAACCCAAGAAATTCATGAATGAATTTTTTAACCCACTTAGTCTCATGTATTTATACTTTTATTCCATAAAATCATTTTTCTTGATTTACACTATTTTCTTAGACTCTTATACCCTTATATTTAATATTGATATTTAATATTGGAGAAAGAAGATAGAAGGGAAAGAACCAAGGCATAACATTGATGTTATTATTTTATATTATTATATAATATGAATATATTTTTAATTGACAACACATTAAAAATAATATGAACATTCTCTCTCATCTGATATGAATATATTTTTAATTGACAACACATTAAAAATAATGTGAACATTCTCTCTCATCTGATGTGAACGTTCATAACACCTTTCCAAAAAATTCGCTCTCATCTAATGTAGTGATGTGAACATTCACATTCGTATGTTTTAGTATGAATATTCATATTATGTAATTGACAACACAATGACAAAAATTTATTTCAAATTAATGTGAATATTCATTTCAATTACATGATGTGAATATTCACATCATGTAATTGACAACCTAATGACAAAAATTCATTTCAAATTAATATGAATATAATGACAACATCTTAATGTATGAAACTACCAAAATATAATGACAATCAACATTAATACGGGCATGTGAGATTAGAGCAGTGCTACGTCGCTCGAATTTCTACCTCCCGAATCCCCCGGACCAAAAGCAGCGTCGTTTAAATGCGTTTTTGGTTTTTTTCGTTCAATCGAAAAGCGGACAAAGAAAGAAAGAAGAAAGAAGAAAGAAGAAAGAATGAAGGGAAGAAGAAGAAGCAGAGGCACACGTGGCGGCGGGAAGAAGCAGAGCTGCGACGATCGGAGGATCGGCCGGAATGTAGGGGCCTCTGTGTGTGTGTCTCCATTCCCTCTTCTCTCCCTCTTCCCTGCGTTTTGAGCTCTGCTGATGGTCGGAAAAAAAAAAACCTAATGCCTAAAACGACGTCGTTTTGGGCGTTAGGGGGATTAGGGGGGCAAAGTTTCGAGCTCTCAAACATTATTCGTGAGATCAAGAGTATTTTGGTCTTCTTATCTCAAATTGGACCAAATGGAATAGTTAAAAAGAATATGAGTTGGATGGAATAAAACTCTTGGAAAGAGAATTTATCAAAAAAGCTTCTAAAAGTCAAAAAATTATTAAAAAAAAGTCAAAAAGTCTATATTATTTGGGGGAAGCTTGTGAGAGAAGTCAAGAGGACAAAATTATTATTTTGCCCTTTGAATTCAAAAAGTTAAAAGTCAACAATGGTAGAATGATTATTTTGATTTTACTATAATATTTTATTACACATCTTTTCGTAAAAAGTCAAAAAAATTATTCTAAACATACATCTTTTTATTTTTTATTTTTTTAGCCAAAAAATCAAAAAGTGCATTTATATAGCACATTCCAAACAATCCCCTAAGTCAATGTTATGGTGAGAAATGAAGGTTAAGTTTGTTATGGTTGAAGCACGACGGGGTCGGAATACTATTGTAGATATAACTTTTATTTTACTATTGTTTTCTCTAAGCCAAATTCTAACTCCGCTATTGAAAGAGGTTGGGAATAGCGATGAAAGGGAAGTGACGTCAATAACGTAATAGAGGTTATGAAAGGAGATGGGTGTTAATGAAATAAGAGCATGTTTGTTTGAACGGACTAGATAAAGAAAGATTGTAATCTATCGGATTGTTAGTCTTAAGATACATTGTCCCTGAACTATTTGGTTGGACTGGATTTGTATCCTATGTTTATTTAGTCATGGAATTAAAAGTCTGAATTGGACTATTCTATGTTTGTTTGGGATATTATGGAGAAGGATAAATGCTTAAAAGACTATTTTGCCCTTTTGAATTATTTACTAAATAATAAGAATATTAAATCTGAATTATAAATTTTATTTAATTTTTTTACTAGAACTTTTAAAAAATTAAATAAATGAAATATTACATAAATTTATTTTAATTTGTAACTGAGAATTTTAAATTTTATGACTGCTAAATAATTTCCCAGCACTACTAAATAATTTTTCAGGTCTTTGAGGTGAGAGTAAAGTAAATTTGTTTTGTCTGTCACATGAGAAGAAAATATTAAAAAAAAAAAAAAAAAAAAACAGATGCAAGAAGTTTTCCTGGGCAAAAGATGAAGCTGTTGTGAAAGCAAAAGATAAACCTACTGCGGGTCAAACATGTAATTCATTAGCTAATTTTATGAGATAACTCATCTCACGAATTCTGTCCCAACCCCCCGACATACAATAAACCAACAAATATAACACTAATAATCTGGAGCAAAAATTTAATACCAAACAACATATTATTAGTTCATCCGGACTAATAATCCAATCTCATGGTCTAATCCTTCAAAATAAACACTCCCTAAGGGCATGTTTGATTGGGTAAATTAGAGCATGGGATTGGGATTATTAATCCGTGGGCCCAATTATCCTATGTTTGTTTTAACATTTTAATTTAGGATTATTAATCCAACGGATAATTAATCCAACAAATTTGTAGGATTATTAGTAATGGGGTAGGGGTGGGATTATTAATCCAATGGATATTAATCCAATTGGATAGTGAATACCACACTAATTTAATAGGATTGTTAATACTTCACTATTAATCTTTTGAATCAAACATGACCTAAGAGTTTTAAATTTTTTAAGGTTTGTATCATTTTGGTAATATGATGTAAAAAAATTAAATTATAATGAAAAAATGAAAATTTAAAGGGAATAATAATGAGATATAAATAGTTTTGTTGTTTAAAAGTAGAATAGCCCAATTAAAACCCATGTGGACATCTTTGTTCCAGACAAAATGGTGGAAACAGAAAAAGCAAGGCTAATGAGAAAAGGAAAAAATTGACACTGATTTGGTAATTTGAACAATATATAACATTGTACAGTTGTATCAGAGGATCACCAACCCAAGTACTGCATTTGATATCTATCAGAAGTAGTGAGGAAGAATTCAAAAGTCTGAGAATCACCAACCCAAGTACTGCATTAGATATCTATGAGAAGTAGTGAAGAAGAATTCAGAAGTCTGAAAAGTAATGAAGAACAATTCAGAAGTCAACACAATAATGTTACATATCCTCAAAAACTCTCATCAACCCCACTCACTTATGATTGATTTAGAAAGAAAAAAAAAAAAATAGAAACATCATTTTAACCAACCCTACTCATTTATGATTGATTTAGAAAGAAAATAAAAAAAAATAAAAACATGATTAATCTAAATCATTTTAAATTATGAGTGCAAGCATTTTTGTTCAGAAGTGGGGGTGTTTGATTTGAGTACTGTGGAGAGAGAGAGAGAGAGAAAAAAAGAGAGATACATTGACTGCATTGCACACGTTTGGGGGGAAGGAGACTGAATAAAAGCCATATAGGAGTAGGGTATTACCATATCCAGTACTCATCATCATGGGTCTTATTATCCCACAGTTCTGATACAGACTTTTGTATACGTCCTGTCTCTCTACAATAAGTGAAACCCTAAAAGTTAAAAACTGACAACCCCTAAAAAATTTCAATTAACTCTTGAAAAAATTTCAATGACGGCTTAATTTGGAAATTTAGTTAAAAGTTAAATTTTAATTTTTAACTTACTTTGAATCATATTAATTTTCTATATTTTTATATATTTTTTTTAAAAAAATTAAAAAGTCAATTTTTAATTAACTTCTCAAAATAATATTTACACAATTTTATTTTTTATTGGTGAAAATCATTTTTCTATAACCACATTGAGGAAGATTAGGAGGAAAATATTATGTGAATGAATTGTTTTTGTAACTTTTTTTTTATAAAATAAAATACAAATGTAAGATATAAAAAAAAAAAGAAAAAAAAAAGTCTACAATTTTTAGATACATGTTTGAAAAGTGTTAGAAATTTACAATTTAAATATCATAATCTATTTACAATGACATGACAAGGAAGTTTGGTATTACATAGGCCTCGTTTGGGAAGTGGCTATTTTAGAAGTTTTTTTGATTTTTTGGCTATTTTAATAGGTTATTTTAGTTTTTGTGTTTGGGAAGATGAGATGGATTTTATTTGAGTTGTTGTATTGAAAAATGTGTTAAAATGATGTTTGAAGTTAACAATTTAAAATTTAAAAGTGTTAGAAATTTACAATTTAAATATCATAATTTATTTACAATGACATGACAAGGAAGTTTGGTATTACATAGGCCTCGTTTGGGAAGTGGCTATTTTAGAAGTTTTTTGATTTTTTGGCTATTTTAATAGGTTATTTTAGTTTTTGTGTTTGGGAAGATGAGATGGATTTTATTTGAGTTGTTGTATTGAAAAATATGTTAAAATGATGTTTGAAGTTAAAATGATAAATTTGTCCCTAAAAATATATATTTTTAAATTGATGTAAAGGGGTAAAATCGTAATTTACTCATTGATGGAACAATTTGTAGCCGACAATTTGTGCCTACACCGGTTCACATTATCTATGCCGACAATGCGATCTATTTTTATTTTTTTTTGGAAAAAGCTTTGAACAATAGGCTTTTTGGCTAAATTTTCATTTGAGGCTATAATAGCCTCAATCTAGTCTTCCCAAACAAATGCCATAGTTGAGTTCTTAAAAATTAAAAATTAATACATAACTTAGCATAGGGTAAATAAAAGTAGAATATCAAATCAGTGTATTTTTAAAAAATAATTACAAATTAGTAATAAATTTTATAAATATTAATAATTAAAATTATAAATTTTTTCATAAATATGTTATTATTTTTTTTAAAAAAACTCACTAAAGTATAATTGCCCTAAATAAAATTGTGCAACTTAGATTGTTGGTTGTAATCTTTCTCCTACATGTTTATACAACCACACTGAACTTCTCAAGCCAACTAGTTCCAAAATCTATATATTAAGAAAAATGGTCTTTTAAAACTCAAGGCTTGTGGAACTTCCAACATGCTAATCTTAATTTCTTGATTTTTTAATATTTTTTTTAAAAAAAATTGACTTGGTGATTGGTGATTGGTTCAAAGATTGTAATAATTACACTATTGATTACAATAAAACACTTAATTTATAATAATTACACTTATTAAATGAATAACGCAATAAATGAAATCCTAATTTCTTTACATTTTGCATCCCCAAAAAACCCATGTAATTATTGTGTAAATGCCTTTTAAATAAATAAATAAACACTTATTAAATTCTTTCAAACTCCTCGATCAAACCCCATGTTTTCAAACTCCTCGATCAAACCCCATATATTTAATTTATATATTAAAAAAAATAAAAACAAATATAAATATTTATAATTATCCCGTGCATAGCACGGGTGATAGGCTAATTTATTCTTAATCATAAACGATTTTTCTAAATATGTTTTTGGATATTTGTGCAATTTTGGAGTTGTTTCATGTGAGAAAACTTAAAAGAAAGAGATCTTTACGGATCCAGTTCTAATATCATCATGTTATAGCATTCAAATCAAAAGAAACTGATTAATAATGAATTTTTAAAATATATTAATCAATGAAGAAGGATTCTCTCCGGTATAAAATATGGATTAAAGAGAACTATTTGGGTCCGTGAAACCCGCAACGGGTTCTGTTTTGATAATTTAAACTGTTTATTTTGTTGAGTACTTCATGCATTTAATTCCAAAAAAATTAAGTCGATCCGATAATTATAACTTGTTCAATTTACCGTATTTTTCACTAAAAAAAAATAACGATAATTGTGTTTTCAAAAAATAAATCACACATTTATTTGATGACAAAAATAATAAATTGAATAAGTTACAGTTATCGGATTAATTTAATTTTTTTTAGATGAAATATATGAAGCATACAAAATGAGTAATTCGAATTATTAAAACGAGACCATGATAAATCCTACGGATCTAAACAACCTCATCCAATTTAAATTTCAAACCGAAAGAAATTCCCCTCTTCAAGTAAAATAATGTATTTTTAACTTGGAAAATAGTTGAGACCACTAATTAGTAGTAGCACTAATGATGTGGCAGTGGGCCACAGTGTTACTGTGTCTTCTTTTTTTTTTTTCAAAAATGTGTACCAACTTACTAGTGATGTTTTAGAGCACCACTTTTAGGAGTTGTTTGTGGTATCTTAAATAAGTGTACTTTTTAACTTTTTAGACAAAAAATTTGAGGAAAAAAATATTGTTGTTTGGGTTAACTTTTTGACATTTTATGAAAAAATATGTATTAAAAAATTGTATAAATTAATGTATAGAAGAAGATTAAGAATGTGAGTTGTACGGTCGTACTATTTGCATAGCTGAATTGATGCTGAGAAATGATTGGCTACTTTTTCGGCATTGCATTGGACGGTGTTGTTCGGCCCGTATGGACCATCACGGGTTTCGTTTTGATAATCTGAACCGGTCTAAGTGGAGGACTCGTCGAATACTATATGTCTACAAAAAATCACGTTGATCGGATATCGATAGCTATCTGATCAGAATAGTTTTTTTCAACCGGTAACTATAACACCATCCTTTTTTTATACAAAACTGATTTGATCATGTAGTTACCGATATCCGATCAATGTAATTTTTTACAGATATATAGTACTCGACGAGTTTTATACATTGAACGGTTCAAATTATCAAAACGGGACCCGTGATAGGCTCCCATGGGCCAAAAATAGTGTGTTAAAATTACATCCCAACTGTACAATTTTTTTAAAAAAAACGCAGCCACAGATTTGAACCAGTCAGATTGACTTGTAATTTTGTGTGTAAAATTAATTTTTTAAATTTTATTTTGATGAATAATGATAATTTTTTAACTTTTTATTTTTTTTTACGCATACCAAACTAAGCCGTAGTGGTACATACAATTGTCGTTTTAGCAAAGATGTATAGAGAGATTGATGAGATGGGGGATGGAGGAGAAGTGAAGGGAGAAGTGAGTGAGCTCTGCTTTGTCGGAAACCAAACCATTAACTATCCAGTCTCTAGTCCAGTCTCCTCTCCCGATTTAACTCTCTTTTTTGCATGGGAAGTTGAGTTTAGGCTACAAACAAATCGGTGTGTTTGGTTTAATTTTAGGGGATAAATTTTTTTTTTTTTAAATTATTATTTTTTTTAATTTGTTTGGTTATATATTTTGAAAATAATTTTGGAGTGTGAGAATTTGGAATGATTTGATATTTTGTTATAGTTAAGTAAATGTGTATAAGAGAAAAAGTAATTGAGAATAAGAAAGAAGAAAGAAGAAAGAAAAAAATGATTGATTGATATGCAGGAGATAAAAAGTAATTTTGAAATTTTTTTTCTAAAATCACTAAATCAAACAAAATTTTAAAAAAATTTCTTCAAAATTTATTTATTAAAAACAAACCAAATAAGGCCAAATCACATTCACTTTTACATTGAGTAATATTAGGATTTTAAAAAATTTTATCAGATATTTCATATGAAATGAATCTCACATTCATATAGCATCTTTAATAAAAATATTGATAAAATATTTAATAAAATCCCTAATATTTTTTTCTTTTACATTACTCACATATTGTGTGTGTGAAAGAGAAAGCGCTCTTGCTTTCGTCATTATTGTTCCCCCCACATGCCCAATTGATACACAAAACGGCCTTCCAACTTTCTTTGCTTTGTTGCCTCATCCTTACCTCACATGGTTTTTAGGTTTTTTTATTTTTATTTTTTTAACTACAAGACAAATATTTTACACAATTCAAACAAAATATTATATCAAATCTCATAATTATTTCACTTTTTCTCTCACAAACATCACATCCAACCACAAAAAAACTGAACTATCTTTCCAAACACAATAAAATTTTTCTCCAACAATATCCTACAACTAAAAAAAACTATAAAAAAACTCATTTTCCAAACACCTACATAGATTTTTTATTTTTCATTTTGATAATCGAGTTACACACAGATCAACTATATTTGGAAAATCAATTTCACCGTTCATTAATGAAAGTCTTATTTAAAGTCAGAGTAAATGTCTTGTAAGAATTGATCTCAATAAATTTATTATAACTAATGAGTATTAAACTTAAAACTTGAATGGAATACATCTCTAGGCCTCACGTTGTACCCACTAAACCAACCTTTTGAAGTTCCTCACTCAATATGGTTGATAATTGAAAAATGGGATGGATTGCTCTCTACTCCTGATTGGAATTAAAAAGGTATTATTTGGGAAATAATTCTACAAATACTAACAAGAAAAATGTATGAGAGCTTTAAATTGAGAACTCTAAAGGAACTTTAAGTGCGTGGGTCTCACAGTGATGGTGATGTTTTGACTTATTTTTGTTTGTTTGTTTGTTTTTTTTTTTTTTTAAATTTCCTGCCATATCATTAAAGCTCAATTTGAGCTCCAAAATTAGGGGATTATCATTACTGTACTAACAATTATACAAAAAGTCAAATGTGATTGGTTGTCAAAAAAAAATGATAATATTCAAACATCCAATAATATTTGGATATGGTTACTTTTAGTAAGATCATAAGTAGATGTAATATAGCTCTTATTTAGGTATGTAAGGCAAGTTTCTTTTAAAATACAAAAATGCTTTAGACCACTAATTAGTGGTGGTTCTAATGATGTGGCAGTAGGTCCCATCCACTGCCACATGTGTTTTGTGTCTTGATTTTTGTGTTTTTTTGTTTTTTTTCAATTGCCACCTCACTAGTGGTGAAGTTAGGGATGATAGATTAGTTGTATGTAGCATTGCTCTTTAAAATAAATGTAATAGAATAAAAATAATTACGATTATTAGATTGACTATATACATAAAAGGTTTAAAAAATGAATGACTTAAATTATTAAAATGAGACCCTAATAAGCACTACAAATTCAAATAATACCTCTCTAGTCTAATTCAAAATTAGCAAGAAGCCATCCATCAAAAAATTATTCAGTGCTTTAATTTGACGAGGGTTGCTATATATCACTAGGCGAGAGGTTTAGTACTGCCCACTATGGACTTATCATTGATTCTTCTCGATAATTTAATTTGTTCATTTTGTAAAATTTATTAAACATATTATTTATACAAAAAAAAATTAAATTGATCAATCATCAAGATAAATAATTTGGATCGTTCAAACAAACCTGTGATGGGCCCACAAGACTGTATTGGACCTCTCCAATTCATTCGTCAAAATTCTTCACATCCTAAGTAGATTCTTATGTTGCATGTAAGTTTCACTATTCTTAAACAGGGTAAGTCATACACATATATATGATATTCATTGCATCAATGCACTTAATTGGTGAAATAAAGTGATAAAATAAAACGGATAATAAATAACATTTCCCTAATTTGATAGTAATTGAAAATATAGAAAAGGGCCTCATTTATTTATTTATTTATTTATTTGTGTCTTAGGCCAAAAAAAATGGTTAAACCACATTAGTTCAAATAGATCCAAGGTTAGTTTGAATAGAGTCGGCAAAACAGTGATATATAAATTAAATTTCGTATTTAATGAAATATCAAATCTAACTTCATTAATTTATTATTTTTTTATTTATGTTTGGTATTTATATAAATTTACATATTTAATTAATGAAATTTATTAATAATATAAATGTTCTTTTATATTTTGTTTATTAGCTTCTTTTTTTTTTCTTCTTCATAATGTGCATGTGTTTATGTATTTAGGTTTAATTTTCTTTTCACACTCGAGTTTAAACTTGATTCTTTTATATAATCAAATTAATTTAAGTTTGAGTATTTGAAATACAAAAATGCTTGGTGGCCCGAAAAAGAGCGGCTCAAATGGCCCGAATGGGTGTTGGCCGGTCGTCCGCCTGGATGATCGGCCGGACGTCCGTTCAAACGACCGAATGAAAACTTGTCTATCGCGATTATCACATTTGTCGACTACAACTGTTAACTTTCTCGCTGGACGATCGGCCAAATATTCACCCGAACAACTGATAAGGTGAAATTCGGGCCATTTGAACCAACCTCCTTTTACCTAACATTACTCTTTAAACAATTGGACAAGTTAAACTTGAACTTGAATCTTTACGTTTGACTTAAGCTAAGCTTAGCTCAACTTAAGGAATGGATCACAGTTTACCACTCAATTCCACTTGACTTGTTAATGTCTGAGCATTTTTTGTCATCTATTAAATTCTCTTCCCTTTTTTGTCAATAAAAAAAGTTTTTTAAAAAAAATAATAAGAAAAACAGAACCAATCAAATTGCCCTCGAGTCAATCCAAAACCCACCTTACTTTACCCAAGTAAGCCAAACTAGCAATTACTCTCCCACCACTGTTTTCCAATCAAACCCCACATCCCTTCTTGTCTTTCAAACACCCCCCTCCACCACCCCCTATTTATTCCATCACCAACCTCTTCCCTATTACTATAATCCAATACTTGCATATTACATATATCTCTCCTTCTACAACTCTCTCCCCATTAATACTCTCTGCAAACTAAACACAAATGAGGAACAAATAGACAAAATGATCAGAAACAAACACAATAACACAAACATCACCCCTTCTCTCTCTCTCTCTCTCTCTCTCTCTCTCTCTCTCTCTCTCTCTCCTAGTACCCTTTTGCATTAAGAGCTCTCTCTGCCTTCTCTGATGAAAATTCTAATATGAGGCCCAGCATGTACACCTTTCAATGCTCTTTTTGCATCTCTTCCGGGGGAATTGGCTTGTACTTTGAGTAGTCTACAAGTACTTCAATTTTAATGCAAAATTTGTAAAGGAAGAAGGGTATGGGACATCACTCCTATCTTCCTTTTTTATTTATTTCGCTTTCTATTCCTCTTTAATATGGCTTCACAGGCGTCTCCTGTTGTGGGTTTTCTATCTTACTTCTGCTCCACTTTTTCTTTATTTTTTTATTATTATTTTTTTTTGTCCTTTGGGAGATGAGTTAATTAATTAATTGAAATTGAACTGAACACAGGGGTAGGTAGGTGAGGAGGCTGGCTCTATAAGAAGAGATATGTTTGGCTAGTGGTTTCATTATTCATCATCAAGTGTTCCTAAAAATAAAAGAGCAAACAAAGGGTTGTTTCTTGTTGTTTGTAAGTTAATATAGCTCTTTTTGGTTGGCTGGTTGGTTAATAGATAGCTATAATTCTGCTTGATTTTGGGCCTACTTCACACTTCACATCATCAAGAACAAACACCATCATGGCTTCATCAAACAGACACTGGCCTAGTATGTTTAAGTCCAAGCCCTGCAACACCCACCACCATCACCAATGGCAGCATGACATCAACCCTTCTCTCATCTCAAGTGGTTGCCACAGAGCCCCCTTCACTTCAGGTTATACTCTCTCCAAGTCTTGCAGTCTCACTCACATTCTCATCATTTTTTGTCATTCAAGTTTCTTTCTATCTCTCTCTCTCAGTTGTTAATGCTGTATTCTGTTGTCACTGACCCCCTCTAACCCTTTCCAAGCTGCAAAAAACAAATTTACTATCAACAGAGAAACCCATCACAGAATCAAACGCAATATATATATATATATATAAATTGATATGATTTTAAAAAGTTTCTTAGTAGATAATATTTTTTCTAAAAAAACTCTTTTATATCCATATACTTGTGTTCTTGGGGTTATTTGCATAGAAAGAGGCTATACAATTTTCTTTTAATTTTTGGTACATGAAAAAAGACTTTACAAAATCGAATTCTTCATTTCAGGTTCTAGAGACCATCCCTCAAAGACACAAATTATTTTAATCTGTTCTTTTCAACTCATTTTCTACACATGAACTTGTTTTATGTTTAGAAACAAACACACATTTTACAAAGTGCTTTGCTTTGACATGTAATCAATGTATGTGTTACGTTGTTGTGAGTCTCAAACAGTCCCTGGAAGTGAAGAAAGAACTCCAGAGCCCAAACCAAGGTGGAATCCAAAACCAGAGCAAATTCGCATACTCGAAGCTATCTTCAACTCTGGCATGGTTAATCCACCAAGAGACGAGATAAGAAAGATCAGAGCTCAACTCCAAGAGTACGGCCAAGTCGGCGATGCCAATGTCTTCTACTGGTTCCAAAATCGAAAATCAAGAAGCAAACACAAAAACCGCCACCTCCAAAACCCCAAACAACCGTCCACCGCCACCGCTCCGTCCTCCTCATCCTCATCGTCGGAGAAATCGTCTCCGAAGATTGCCGATAAGGCGGGTTTTCCGGTTTCTCCGACGGCGTCGGTGAACCAGACTTACTTTCAGAGCACTCCTCCTCCTCCGGGGGAGTTCTCGCCGGAACCCTTGTTTTTTCCGGCTGCAGCTGCTTCTGTTTTTACGCAAGGGTTTTGTTTCCCGGAGATGGGGCATGGGGTTGTTCATCATGTTCCGGTGGATCAGACGGTGGGGAATTGTTCTGGGTTTCTGCTGAGTGAATTGATGATGAATCATGGTGGTGGAGGTGGAGGTGGAAATGGGAAGAAGGTTGAGGATGAGAAGATGAATTACAGTGTTGCTACTACTACTACTGCCCCCATTACTAGTATTCCTCACTACATTGTTTCTCATACCGGTACTAGTGTCACTGTTCCATCTACTATCAGTCACACTCTGGGTAAATTCTTTAAATCTTCAACAGCACATGATTCATTATCTTGTCTAAAACTAGGCTATATACAAGAATGATACTATTGCTAAAGAAATATTTATTTTTTTATTTTTTATTTTTTAAAAAGCATTACTATAATAGCATTACACTATATATAGTACATACTATTATTTGGTATATATGGTTCATGATCAAAATGTTGTGATAGTGATTTATTTTTTAAGTATAGAGTAGTTCTTGGGTCTTTTGGCTCTTGTTAACGTAATAAAATTAAAACTTATAAAATCATTCTTTATTAATTTTATGTATACATTTCTATTCAAGAAGTTTGATGTTTGTTATTGGTGTGACAATTTTTCTAAATGAGGGTAGGTCTTGTCTTTCCTGAACTTGTATTTAGTTTGGAGTTATTTATTTATTTTTATTTTTTTTAACCATTTGTGTTTGTGATAAGTTGATAACACAAGGATATGAAAGAATGCAGTACTACTACGAACATATAAACTGTTTATAGAATTTACACTATGTTTGGATGGAGTGATTTAGAGAAAAAAGAAAATAAATGAAGAGGTATGCATTTCTCTAATTTGTTTGGATAATCTAAGTGGAAAGAAATGAGGAGAAACAAAGAGAAACCCGTTTCTCTTATGACCCTCATTTTTTATTTTTCCAAAAATGGAGAGATTAGAAGAGAAAAAAAACCAACAGATTATTATATTTTTATAATACTAATTTTGTCCCTGTAAGAATAAAAGAAATAAAATGATTAACACTCATGTCTTCAAGAGCTCTTCATATTAAAAAGGCTATTTTTGTAGTATAACATAAAATAGTTGCTTTTCTTTCCTCTTATAAAATCTAACTAAACAAGAAAGAGAGAAATTACAATCATTTTTTTTCTTTTCTTTTTTCTTGTAACTTAAAGTAATTATTTTTTTTCTTTTCTCTCATAGATTTCCAAACATAACGTTAATCTTTGTTTAGTTTAGTTTTTAAAATCCATTTTCTAAAAAACAAAATTAAAAACTAGAAACTAATTTAGTGAAAAAAAATAATAAAATACTCATTATTTTCATATGATTTTATTTTTGGGGGGGTGGATATAAATTTTTTTTTTTTTTTTTGGTGTGTTTATTTTTATCAAACTAATTTCTATTTTTTTAGAAAAATTTCAAAAACTTGATTCTGAAATTGAAATTAAATAGAGAATACTTATAAATGTATAACATTTTACAAAATTTGTTCAATGAATCTACTTTTAAAAAATTTATTTGTCCATGTATTTTTTGTGTAATGTTCTATGATTGATTTCTGTATTCGAAAATACATCTTTCCTACAATATATGTTTAGTCTTGTTTACAAGAAGATTACAAGCATATATGTGAGCAGCTTCACTGGGATTCCATGGACATGGCTGACAGATGCACACAATTTTTGGAATGTAGTAGTAAAACAAGGGGTGGTATGCGTTTCATACTTGCAAAAGGACGAGGGTAAATTTGTCTTTTTGTCCTGAATTCCCGATCTCATGTCTAGATGAGTGGACGTGTGCATGGCTGGGCCGAAAGTTTCCCCCTCTGCTTCATTTTTGACTACTGCTTTGGTTTCTTATTATTACATTGGTGAGGAGGATGTGATTCTCTGTGTGCAGGTCCAGGTGTTGGCGAATCATGTTCTGCTACTCAGACCAGATCTACGGTGTTCATCAATGATGTGGCATTTGAAGTAGGTGTGGGGCCCTTCAATGTTAGGGAAGCATTTGGTGGTGATGCAGTGCTCATACACTCCTCTGGTCAGCCTGTGCTCACCAATGAGTGGGGTGTCACTCTTCACTCACTCCAGCATGGGGGGTTCTACTACCTGGTGCGCACGTTAACCTCTATCACTTTTACAAAATATATCTAATTTATAAATTTTTTATATGCACAGCATTCAATCATAAAATTTTATGATTGAATTCTGTATATTAATTCCTTTGGAAAAGATGGAACAAGACGGTCATGTGCCTTATTAATAGGTAGAGGCATATTGTAGTACATTATAGGAAGATAAGGTCTATTTTATTTATACATTGATAATATATTTTTTAAAAGTAAATTACAAATATATTTTTTTAGATTTGATTAAAATACGAATAATTTTCTGTGGTTTTAAAAATTACATTTACCCTTAAGGTTTTTAATTTCATAACAAATCGTCATTTTTAGTAATAAATTATCAAGTCAATTAATAGTTTTTAATAATGTTAAAAATATGTTTCAGTTAATAATTTAGATAATTTTATTATTGTATAGGAGAGCAATTATGAATTTTATTTTTTTAGTTAATTTTGTTAAATAAATTTTTTTAATAAGGCCGTATTCGTAATTTTTTAAATCACATGTATTTTAAGCAAATCTCAAGAAATGTATTTATAATTTATTCATTTTTGAATGAGAATTGTTGTATATCACATCTCTTCTTTTACCGTTTTGTATTAGCATAGTATTTGGCAATATATTATTTATTTTTTATTAATATCATAGTAATTATTTCAAATAAGAAAACTAATTATAACTTCATAGACAGTGATACAAAAGGCTAACAAAAAATCATGTATATAGATAAATTAAATTTAAATGTTAATTCCATAAATTAAATTTTATAAAATTTTGACCATTCATTGTTTAATTATTGATGTTTTGTTCATAGCAAATCTGCATAGTTTCAGTCATTTCTTCTTTTTGAAGCATGTGTTGCTGATAATTTAGAACTTTGATCTCAATAGTATTTCTTCTGTCTCCAAAGTTATAAATAATAATTTAATTATTTGTTCTTTAATAAAACACATGAAATCTAACTGTAAATCTTTGCATTTCCTAGTTCATTTATTTGTCTTTCCTTGGATATCAGATTTAGAAGATGTGTGGAAGTTCAAGAGATAGAGGCTAGCTGTTCTTCACTAGGACTCTCTCTCTCTCTCTCTCTCTCTCTCTCTCAAGGACACTATAATGTAAAAGTTCCATGGACTAATTAATGTATTCTGTTTCATGTTAAAGCAATATATATAGGCTTTTGGGCTTGCTATGTAGTGGAGTTATATGAAGCAAATCATAAACAGGTGGAGTATCATTAATGCAATATATTTAAGGTTGTTGATAAACCAAAATAGGTATTAATGCATGCATGTGATGTGCGCAAATTAGTTTTTTTTTTTTTTTGGAGAATAGTGTGCATAATAGTTGAGAATGGTGATATCACGTTCTTCATAATTCCTGCCTACTTTTGTGTGTTTTGCATATTGCTTTTTCTTCTAGGAAAATTTTGGGTGGTTAAAAAGCCTTTATTATACTTTTCTCGAAATTAAGGTCTTGTTGCCACCTTGCGCTTCTACCAGAATAATGTTACATGTATCAATTAATGTGTTAACTAATATATTAACATATGATATATATAGTATAATTTTAAAAGTTTTAGATATTTGTAATTTGTATGATAGGTGGGGTCAGTAATAAAAATATAATACTAGTTGGTACATTAATGTGTACATTAATTGGTACATGTAACATCATCACTTCCACTGTTGGCCTCGTTTTAGTATTTTGAAATTTTGCCCTTCGGAATATCTATTCATTCATTATGATCTCCTTCACATTTAGGGTTAGTTTGGGATGTTCTAAAAAAGTGCACTTTTTGACTTATTGGTGGGTTTGGATTGGATTTGGGTTGAGTTTGATGTGATGTGTTAGAGAGGTGATGTGATTTAAATAAGATGATGTGACTTAAATAAAATAGTGACTTTTTGATTTTTTGACTTATTTAGTACATGCCAAACCAACCCTTAATAACAGCTCTTAAAATTATTAGAGCAATTCCAATTTTACTTATCATTTTATACTAATTAAAGTATAAAAATTGTACATTTATTTATCTAATCGGTTTTTTACTAATTAAATTATAAAAATTGTACTATTTATTTTATTATTTATTCACACTTTATTTATAAGAGCCTACTAAAATGTCCAAGTATGACACTAGTTTGGAAGAGTTCTATTGGAAGGAGAACATTAAAATAAGATTACAATAGTCGACGGGGAAGGAGCATGCTTTCAAGTAAATCTTGCTTAATTTGATATAAATTTTACTTTTCAAAACATAAGATCGGTGATTTTTCTTAAATCGTAGTTGATTTTTTTGGAGGATTTTTTTTTTTTTTCTTCCTTATTGTATGGTTTTTATAGCCCTTTGGAGTCTTATTCTGTATGTTGTTATTTTTTAATATAAATATTTTTCATGTTCTCTTAAAAAAAAATTGCATAACGCTAAAAACAATGCTTAATTTCTCAATTAATGTATGATTATTATTTGTTTGTCATCTTATGTCAGTAATGTATTGTCTTAAGAGTATTGTTATTCAAATATAAAAACTAGACATAATTTTTAAATTCAATGATCAATCAACTAGTCACTTTAATATGTTATTTCTCTTTCTTATATATTTTTTAATTATCAATTAATCATCTTACTTACACATCATTGAGTCTAGAAAGTGAGTAAAAAGTGAACTTGTGTATCATTTTTTCTTATTTTAATAGAACAAGTAGTTATGATGGTTAAACCCTGCTTGTTTTACTCCAAATATGGTTGAACTGGATTAACAATTCGGTGGATTCTACATAAATTATGTTGTTTTCAAGTAATTATAGTGGACCCGTTTGTTTTGAATGATAGAGGAGAAAATTGGACTAGGATAGATGTGGGATCCACTATAATAGTGTTTGTTTACAAAATAAGGAAGGGTATTCATAGTCCTTGGGACTATGATAGGTCTTGGAAGAGAGAATTAGTAAAAATCTCCAAGGAAAATTCTATTTACACACCACAAAGTCTCTTAGTGTACACTATTTATTCTATCCCTCAGCTAAATTACCCTTTTAGACAAAACCCAAAAACTTACTCCCAGTTCACACACCACATTAGGTACCACCATCACCATCGGCATAGCCACAACCTCTGTCGCCTCCCTTTTGCCGGAACCCTATGGCCGAAGTTCTGAACTTCGCTCCATCTCTAATTTTCTAGCAATTTCTGACTCGAAGAATACCCAAGACCAAAGTTTCAATCAGGTTATCGACAGAATTCTTCGAAACGCCTCCGAATTCTGCTTCAGTGAGCACCAAAGAAGCACCCAATTTAGGATTTTTGTCACCGCCCAACTTCAAACCTCCACAGTCGAAGCCCTTCTCAGTTAGACCAGATAAAATTGTTGACATCTTGGGAGATGTTCTTGCCCTGTTTTTTCGCCTTGGGACTAGTGTTTTTGTCTCTGGGTGGGTATCAATTTACTCTCTCTCTTTTTCTCTCTCTCTCTCTCTCTGGGTATCAGTATTCTTCTGTGGTAACAATAGGAGCTTAAAGAATATAACTTGGTGTGAGAATTGGTGTCCTAATGCTCGTACATGTGGAGATCTGAATGTGGCTATAACTGTAGTTAGGAAGATGAGGATGGGGATGACCTCAACTAGAGAGAGGCAACATTGAAATGTTGTTTGCAAGGGCGACGCCAGCAGTAGGGAGATGTTAGGGGTAAGGTTACAGGTGGGATAGTTTGAGTTGAGGAATATAGGGATATTTTAGAAATTTTTGAAAATTGATGGTGTGCATTAAGCAAACACATTTTTTATTAAATGGGTATATATGGAATGTAGAGTATGTGGACTAAGATAAATACCTAATAATCAAATTACTAAGTATGTGGAGTGAGAAAGAATATGCACAAAGACAATATGGTGTGTGGAAATAGAATTTCCCAACCTCTAAGGGTTGGGTTTCAAAACTAGTGAATGAAATAGTTAGCTTGGAAAAAGATTTTTATACATATTGTGTTTTGTATTTGTGTGTGTGAGTGTGTGTTTTTTTTTTTTTTTTTTTTTTTTTTTTTTTTTTTGGTATTATGTCATTATATATGTTAAAATTTATCAAAAACACCAAAAGATATTTACGTTATTTCATATAGTTAAATCTCCTCGCTAAAATATATTACAAACAAACACAATTTTTACCCTTACTAAGGGCTAGTTTGGCATGTACTAAATAAGCAAAAGAGTCAAAAAGTCACTATTTTATTTAAATCACATCATCTTATTTAAATCACATCACCTCTCTAACACATCACATCAAACCCAACCCAAACCCATCAATAAGTTAAAAAGTGCACTTTTTTAAGACATCCCAAACCAACCCTAACAATCTCTTCACTAATAGTTCCCACATTAACAATTCCACCCATCGTAACTTTGAAAACAAACGGGTTTCAAATTCCCTCCACGGTATTAGTAATTCCGTGAGATTTGAGTTGAAAATATCATTATATCCCACGTTAATAATTTACTCACTAATTGCATCATACGTACCCAAATGGACATTCCTATTCAAATCTAAAAATTATAATCACTTTTCAAATTTAATGATTTGATAATCAATTAAAATATTCAAGATAACTCTATATAACATATTTTTACTAATTATCAACTAATTATCTTACTTACATATCATTAGAAAATAGGTTTAAAAATAAATTTTTATATTATTTTCCAATCAAAATTATATCACGGAGCTTTTATACATAACAACGCCCAACTTTTGACCTTGTTATGCCGCATTGTAAATGACAGAGTGACAATACTTTGCGTTTGATTTATTAGAGGTAACATAACAAGTTCCATGTGTTAAATGATATAGAGTGGGTGTTTGAAAAGTTATTATTTTATTAAGTTTTTTTTAGTTTTAGATTATTTTTGGAGGAAATTTTTTTTGTGTTTGGAAAGATAGTTGGATTTTTTTGTAGTTAAATATAATGTTTGTAAGAGAAAAAATAAAATGATTATGAGTTTGACATGATATTTTGTCTGAATTTATTTTTTTATTTTATTTTTTAACTTATTTTGTCTTTTAGCAAAAAAAACAAAAAAAAACTCTTCCCTCGTTTGGGAACAGGCTAATTCAGTAACTTTTTGGCTAATTGGCTAAAAAGGTTGGTAAGAAAAACCTGTATGTTTGGGCCAACTTTTTGGCTAATTACGAAACGACGTGCAAAAAGTAGAGAGAAAAGGGAATCTTTGACTTTTTGGTATGGGTTGTTGGCTTTTTGGCTAAAAAGATAACTTTTTGGCTAATTGACTATTTTAGCCTCTTGCCAAACGAGGCCGAGTATCAAGTATGGATCAGCGAATAGTCTGTACTCTGTATTTGACTGTATGTAATGTATGTCTGTGTGATAGGTAGTGGTGTAGTTTGAAAGCGTATCTTCCATTTTAGCAGGAATAAGAAGGGTGTGCCCCATGAACGGAAATGGAGTTAGTGTTTCACAGAATATCAGGAGCCACTTGTCTCTCTTTAATTAACCATTTTGTTCCCATAACTGCATGACACTGGCTTTTCTCAATCTCTAATTTTTTTTTTCCAATCCAATGCTAAAATGGCCTATTTATACATTTACAGAGACTAGAGAGAGAGAGAGAGAGAGAGGGGTTTAGGGTTGAGTGTGTGCAGATAAATTACGTGCACTGGGTTGCCAACAGTTTCATATGATGTATGTTGTGTTATGTATATAGTTTTTGATTGATTTGAGTGAGTGAGTGAGTGTGAGAGTGAGTGATTTGGACATATCGATCTGCAAAATTCCTTATATCTCTCTCTGTCTCTCTGTTTCAATCTCTCTGAGTCATACTGTGTTTGCATGAACCATTGAACAGTCAGGTCTGTCACGTATGCATAATCATTACTACAACAACCATCCATGCCCTACCACCCCCAGATACTCTCTCTCTTTTGGGGGATGAAGTTGATGGACAGGTGATTGATTTTCCAATGCGGCTGGAGAATGATAAATTATAAAGAGAATTATATGTATTGAGAAGAAAAATGAGTGAGACGATTAAAAAGAAGAGCACTAATAGCTTTAAAGTGGCGTGAGTCTCACATGATGAGATGTTTTGCTCTTGTGTTTTTATTTTTTTTTTTATTTTTTAAATTTCCATCTCATTAGTAGTCAATTAGTACTCCCAAATTAATAGAATGAATTATTGTTAATCTGAGAAAAAAAAAAAACAAATTATCCAACCCATCAAAAATGCAAGTGACACTTGTATCTCATAAATTCTTATTTACAATCTACTAAAGACATACTTGTATTCTCATGTTTTTATAATTTTTTTATTTTTATATTTCTCAGCTGCATATAACTCCTCCTAAATTATAATGCACAATTACAATTAGGTGGAATAATTTCAAGGGGAAATAATTGCACAGTGGGTGCTGCAAAAATAATTACAAAAATATTGAAAAGTTTTATTTTTTAATAATTGAAATATTATACTTTTTATATTTTTGCAATTTTTTTGCTACATCCATGGCATAGTTATTTTCCCTAACTTTAAAATTTATATAAATCTAACATATAAGAAAATTTTGAACCAAAAATTTTTTTAAAAAAAATTACACTATACATAAATTGCATTATTATAAAAATAAAATTATTCACACTATACAATTTTCTAAAGTGAATATACGTGATGGAAAATTATTTGTGTAATTCATATCGTATGCAATCTTGCTACAATATTACATAAATTTTCACGAATTTACATAACTTATCTTACAAAAATAATTAAGTTAAATACAAATTTGTATAAGTCTTAAGTTTTTATGAACTTATGCAAATGTGTTCAACTTACCTAATCTTATAATAAAATTGTATATGGTTTACATTGTACACCGAAGCATGTGCGTATGTGACGCCCTTATTTAAATGTTATTGGTTAAAATTTGTAGGGTAAACTATTAATAGGTTCTAATAGTTTGACTTAATTCCCATCAAGTTTTATTGAAAATAAGTCTTGGTAAAATTGTCACTAAAAGTAATTTTTTTGTGACAATTTTTTACATACGTTGCTAAAAATTGACTATTAGAAACTTTTCTTAGTCATGATTTTTATAAATTGTCACTAAAACTTGCAATTAATGACTTTTTTATGATAATTTTTTTCCCATAGGACCTATTAGACAATAAGTCCACTTATTAGGACATATACGTAAGTACTCCAAATTTGTAATGGACAATAGGACATTTGTTAAAATAAAAAAATAAAGGGGAAAAAAAAAAAAACCATAAGTAATTTGGGTGTCTAAAGTTTGGGAAATTTTAATATAAACACCCTTAAAAATAGTGTATTATATGCCCCCTTAGTTATACTATTTTCTTCTTTAATTATAACTAGTTTTCTTCTTTAGTTATGACTTATAAGTTCTTTAGTTATATCTCATGTTGTATTTAATTATGATTATTTTTTTTAGGCCTCAAAAAGTATATAATGATGTAATTTTCTTCTTTAATTATAAAATACATATGATACACACTTTTTAAGGGGTGTATACCATAGTTTTTCTCCCACAGTTTTGCTCCAATATATTCATCCCAAATATATAACTACTGAACCGAAATCTTAGAGCAACCTAAAAAAATCTTAAAGTTCGAATTCATAACTTCTAAATTCACAAAGAACTCAAAATCCTCTTCGTGAGAGTTAAACCCACAATTTCGCATTATAAAATAATACTATATAACTATTAAGCTAAACAGGCAAAAAATAACTTATTTTAAATTTTTGTTCAACTTATTAAGATTTAGAGCAAATTACACTAGTAGTCTCTCTATTTTGCCCATTATGTCTTTTTTATCTCTACACTTAAAATTCACTCAATTTTAACTCTTAATTTTAAATTGCTCCAACTGAGTTGATTAATATATTAGATTTGCAATGGTGCAATTCACTCGACTTTGAAATTTATATTAGATTTTTAAAGAACATGTATTAAATTAAATATTTCAATCTCAAAAAAACTAAAAGGTTAATTACATTTTTCAACGTTATAATTTGCAATGGTGGCTAGGGAAGAGATTGCAATTAAGAGCTGGGGGATCGCGGCTTCAGCAGAGGAAGGGGCCTAGGGGCCAAGGTTTGAGTTGGGATTAGGATTTGTGATTGGAGAAGATGAGAGTATCTTGACGCTGTTTAAAAAATAATTGTATGAATTGAAAAATTAAACGTAAAATTCCGTGTTCACTTTGTTCTATGGTTAAAAACTAAGGAAAATACTAGATATTCATAACTTTAGGCCAACATATTAAAGAGAATTTGAGTTCTTGATATTATTCTTATTAACTAATCAAATACAGAGATGATCTATTTATATACAATAGTAGGTAATGGGTAACCTGACCATAACTGCCTAACCAACACTTAATTACTTGTGATTAATTCCTAACAAACTAAGGCCAAGTTTGGGAAGACTAAATAAGTCCATACTTTTTATCTTTTTATCTTTTTTGAGTCATATCAATCAATATCTCCTCTTTACTTTTCTATACATCTTTTTATAAAAAGTCAAAAAGTGCACTTATTTAGAACATTCAAAACAACCCTTAACTACTTCTACCTTATTAACACATGTGCTAAAACGCACTGGTATAAGCTACTACAGCATGTGGAGCTTACTGCACGACTGAAGCCTTCTTGGCTGAAGCCTTGGCTTGAGTGGACTGAGTGGCTGGTGACTTATCAGGTTGTTTATCATACCCCCTCAAGCTCAGTGGACTGGGAAGGACATTAAGCTGGTGCTGAAGATATTGAAAACGAGCAAGAGATAGTGGTTTAGTAAAAACATCAGCAACTTGATCAGAAGTGGGGATATGACAGATATGAAGCTTCTTGGAGGAAATTCTTTCGCAAACAAAGTGATAATCGATCTCAATGTGTTTAGTACGGGCATGAAACACAGGGTTGTTACTCATAGCTATGGCAGATAAGTTGTCACACCATAGGGTAGGCACAGGAACAGAGATATGAAGTTCAGCAAGCAACATCCCAATCCAACTAAGTTCGGCTGAAGTTTGTGCTAAAGCCCTATATTCATTTCGATGAAGATCTAGACAGTTGGTTGTTTCTTGGCTGACCAAGAGATAAGGTTAGGACCAAGATAGACACAGTAACCAGTGGTGGACCTTCAATCAAGAACATTACCTACCCAATCTAAGTCTGAATATGCATTGAGAAAAAGAGGTCCAGAAGTGAAATGAAGGCCATAAGATATGGTGCCTTTAAGATACCTTAGTAATCTTTTGATTGAGGTAAAATGACTAGTCATAGGACAGTGCATGAACTGACAAAGATGATTAACCACAAAGGCTAAATCTGGTCTGGTAAGGGTAAGATATTGAAGTACTCCGACCAAACTTTTGTACAAAGCTAGCTGAGAAAAAGAAGAATCATCTGCTGCAATAAGAGAATTAGAAGTGGACTTAGTAGCCATGGGAGAGGAGTAAGATTTGCAGTCACTCATATTAGCCTTGGCCAACAAATCTAAGGCATATTTTTGCTGAGAAAGAACATAACCAGAAGCAGTTTTGGTGACAGATATACCCAAGAAATAATTAACAAGGCCAAGCTCCTTCATGGAAAAGGTTGTATGCATATGAGTAATAAAAGAGTTAATATAGAGAGGATCACTTCCTGTGAGAAGAATGTCATCTACATAGATGAGAAGAATGGTAATAGCAGTAGAAGTTTTCTTAATAAAAAGAGAAGAGTCACGATGGCTTTGAACAAATTTCTGAGGGAGAAGAAAGTTGGAGAGGGTAGAGAACCAAGCTCTAAGAGCTTGCTTAAAACCATAGAGGGCCTTGTGTAACTTGCAAACAAGCTGAGATTGATTAGGTTGAACAAAACCTTGAGGTTAGACCATATAAACTTCTTCTTCAAGAACACCATGAAGAAATGCATTAGATATATCAAGCTATTTGATGGGCCAATCAAAATGTAGAGCAAGACATAACAGAATTCTGATAGTTGGTTGCTTAGCCACAAGACTAAAAGTCTCATGATAGTCCACCCCTTCAGTTTGAAGAAAACCCTTGGCAACTAACCTTGCCTTATATCTGGCTATAGAACCATCTGAATTTTTCTTGATTCTATAAACCCATTTGCAACTGATTGCTTGTTTTACAGGTGGAAGATCAACTAAAGACCAAGTGCCTTGTTTTTGTAATGCTTAAAATTCTTCAAGCATAGTAGTTTGCCAAACAGAGGAAGAAGCTGCTTGTTGATAAGTTTGTGGTTCAGACTGAGAAGAGAAAGAAGAAAAACAAGCAATGAGAAAAGAGTGAGGAAAAGTTGATTTAGATTTGGTAATCAGGGGATGAGTATTGGAAGTAAGACAGGGAAGATCAATAGAAATTTTGGAAATAGCAATCTGATCAAATAGAACTGTGGATAGAAGAGAAACAGAAAATGAAGAGACTGGTTGAGCTTCTGAGTGAGGTTCAGTAGCAGAAGAAGTAGCTTCCTGGATTGAGGAAAGGTCAACAGTAGGAGAGAAAAGAGGTGGCTGAGCTGCTGACTGAGGGATATCAGCTGGTGAAGCTGGAGAAGAATGTGTATGCTAAGGTGCTGCAGCTGGTGAAGCTTGAGAAGAATGTGTATGCTGAGGTGCTGCAGGGGAAACATGTGTTAGAAATGAAGAACTGGACTGGTCTGAAGGAGACCAAACGAAATTCAGCAATTGTGATAGTAAAGATGATGCAGAAACAGAAGAATGAGAAGACTGAAAAGGAAAAAAATGATTCATCAAAGACCACATGTCTAGAGATATAGACTCTTCATGTGGCAGGATCAAGGCACCTATAACCTTTAATAGAAGGTTGATAACCAAGAAATACACAAGGAACAGATTTGGTTTGAAGTTTATGAGAGGTATAAGGTTTAAGCCATGGATAGCATCTACAACCAAAAGATCTCAAGAAAGTGTAATCAGGTTTTTGTTTGAACAAGACTTCATAAGGAGTGAGATTTGAAGTTTGAGTGTGGGATGTCTGTTAACAAGAAAGATAGCAGTGGCAAGTGCATCAAACCAATAAGCCAAAGGAAGAGAAGATTGATGCATAAGAGTCACAGTAGTCTCTATGAGATGCCTGTGTTTTCTTTCAGCAACACCATGTTGAGATGGTGTATGAGGACAAGTAAGTTGATGCTCAATCCCTTTTTGTTTGAGGAAAAGTTGAAATGGCTTACTCAAATACTCTCCCTCATTGTCACTCCTTAAAATTTGAAGGTGAGTATGAAACTAAGTCTCAACAAAACTTTTAAATTCAAGAAATTTGTCAAACACCTCACTTTTGTAATGAAGAGGAAAAATCCAAGTAAATTTGCTAAAATCACTTTGTTCAAAAGAATTGCCTCCAAGAAGCTTCATATCTGTCATATCCCTACTTCTAATCAAGTTCGATGTTTTTACAAAACCACTATATATTGCTCGTTTTCAATATCTTCAAGACACCACCAATGTCCTTCCCAAATTAATCGAGCTTGAGGGGTATGATAACCAACTTAATAAGTCACCACCACTCAAGCCAAGGCTTCACCAAGAAGGCTTCGTGCAACAAGCTCCACATCTTTGCGGTAGCTTATACCAAAGGCATTCTAGCACATGTGTTAATAAGGTAGAGGTAGTTAGTTTGTTAGGAATTAACCACAAGTAGTTAAGTGTTGGTTAGGCAGTTATGGTCAGGTTACCCATTACCTACTGTTGTATATGAATAGATGATCTCTGTATTTGATTAGTTAATAAGAATAATATCAAGAACTCAAATTCTCTTTAGAGGCTACATAAGCTTGGCTTTGACCTGGAGAGGAATTGAAGGATGAAGAAGAAGCCTGAGAGCTCTGAAAAGCAGCATCCAACCTGTGCCAACAGTCTAGAGCAGTGTGGTTTGCCTTTCTACAGATTTGACAGATTAAAGAAGCATTGACTGTGTTATTTACAGAGCTAAAGCTAGGTCCTGTGGTGTGTGCAGAGCTATATCTGCTTTTCTGAAACTGATTTGATCCTCCTCTCTGATAGTGACTAGACACCTGACCTCGAAACCTACCTACATCCCTTCCTCTGAAAGTGCCTCGGCCTCTATAATAGCCTTTCTAACTTCCTTTATTAGAATAATGTCCTCAAGGAGCAATATAGGCAGCAGATCCTAGTATTTCTGAAGCTTGTTGATGCGTAAGAGAAGACTCTATATGAATAGATTTAGAACACAGAAGAGAGCAGAGCTGATCCACAGCAATAAGATCTAATCTAGCTCTTATAGTAGTTTTGAAAGCATTATATTCCTCAGGTAATCCATTCAAAATTAAAAGGACTAAATCCTCATCATCAACAGATGATGAAGCCAAAGCAAACTGATCTGCAAGGACTTTGAATTTGTTCAGATATTCTTCCATAGTTGATCCTTTCTTAACAATGTGACTTAATTTGTTCTTCAGTTGATAGATGTGAGATCGAGAAAGAGAAATAAACCTTTTGGCAAGAGTATGCCAAACATCATGACTAGTTTGACAATGAATCACAAATGTGAAGAGTGAAGGTGATAGAGTTACTGTTATGCAGCTCAAGAGATGTGCATCAATTGTAGTCCATAGAGTATGCTTCAGATTCAGAATTTCGAGATTTTTTGAATCTAAGATAACTGGTGAAAGACATACCTCAAATCCATCCACATAGCCAAAAAGCTTGGTTGCTCTTAAGATGTTGTAAAATTGATTCTTCCAAACTATGTAATTGGATAAATCAAGCTTGATAGTAACAAATGCATTAAGATTTGAGATCAACAATGTGAGGTTTGAAGGAATTGCAGAAGAGGACTCTGGTACACTTTCTGGTACACCTATGGTGATGGAAGAAGCCATTGATGAGCTTCTTGAAGAGCAATGCTCGTAGGAGCCTAGGGCTCTGATACCATAAAGAGAATTTGAGTTCTTGATATTATTCTTATTAACTAATCAAATACAGAGATCATCTATTTATAAACAATAGTAGGTAATGGGTAACCTGACCATAACTGCCTAACCAACACTTAACTACTTGTGGTTAATTCCTAACAAACTAACTACCTCTACCTTATTAACACATGTGCTAGAATGCACTGGTATAAGCTACTGCAGCATGTAGAGCTTGCTGCACGACTGAAGCCTTCTTGGCTGAAGCCTTGGCTTGAGTGGACTGAATGGCTGGTGACTTATTAGGTTGCTTATCACATATGACATATGAATTGGTTTTATGATTGAGTACGTAACAAATTAAAAATTAACACTTACTATATCATATTAGTCTAGTTGGAAGAAATTTTTACAGGCGTCAAATATTTAATTCAAAAAACAAATACCTAGGTAATAATATCCACAAAATTGGCACTGTTTGGAAAATGCGGTGAGGGGCTATTTTAGCCTCGTGGAAGAAAATAGCCCAAAAGTCTCTACTGTAGCATGACAGATCACGTGCTTCACAGCACCATCAACATAGGTGAGTAAATGCCCATTTTATCCTTTGAATTGTGCATACCACGCCAAAGAATGCTTCTTTGTTAGAAAAGGATATTTTATTATTCGGGACAATTTTGTCATTTTACATCCCAACATTATTTCAAACACATTTTTCAATATAACAATCAAATAAAATATTTAACCCATCTTCCTAAACACAAAAATTAAAATAACCTACTAAAATCGTCAATTAATTAAAAAGTCAAAAAAGTAGTCACTCTCCAAACGAGGCCAATGTGAATTAGTCTCTAATTGGTTTAGTTTTAAAATTATAATTTGAGAGTAGATTTGTGATTTAAGACTTCGTTTGGCATAAGGTTTTTTAGTTATTTTAGTCACAAATAAATAAAATAGGCTAAAAAGTTAATAAGACAAAGGCCTCTTTTGGGAAGTGGGTTAAAAGTGGGTTAAAAGCCACTTTCCAGCTTTTAACCCATTTTGGATCACATCATCTCTTACATTTTTTACACTTTTTTTAAAAAAAATAAAACAAAAAGTCAACTTTTAACTATTTTTCCAAAACACCCCCAAATATTACATTCAAATTATAATCATTTTATTTTTTTCTCTCACAAAAGTCAAAAAAATCAAAAAGTTCATCCCACACGAGACTTTTTAGCCCTATGCTAAAATAACTAACAAGCCAAAAAGCCAACCCATATCTCCAACGAAGGCTAATGTGAAGTAGTGACTTGAGTTTTGAAAAGAGAAAAGTTTATTTGGTTATGAGTTTTTAAAGAGTTGAGTTTTTGAATGTTGAATTTTGAAAAGAATTTTGAGTTAGATTTTAAGTTTTGAATTTTAAGTTGTATTTTGAAATTTTTTGGATATTTTTTTTAATATTTAAAAATGTTTAAGAAAAATTTATTTTTTTATTTTAAATATTTTTATTATTTTTTTAATATTTTAAACTCAAAATGCAACTAAACATTCAAATCATAACCAAACATATAAGTCAAAACTCAATTTCAAAACTCAGAAGCAAACACAACTCAAAACTCAAGTGTTGTTTGGGATGTAAGTTATTGGCTTTTTGGCTAAATTAGCCAAAAAAATACAAAACAAGTTAAAAATTAATAAGACAACATGTCGATCCAAATCATAATCATTTTTTTTTTTCTCATAAAAGCCAAAAAGTCAACTCGCATTTAACTTTTTAGTCGAGATTAAAATAGCGAAAAAGTCAACCCAACTTTCCAAACGAAGCATCAATTCAAAAACTCTTTTCAAAACTTATAACCAAACTCTTTTAAAAAAAAAATTCAAATTTTTTTTTTTGTTCTTTAAAATTATTTTTTTTGAAAAATAATTTTTGATATTTTTTAGGTATTGACCAAGTAATTTGCTATGATTTAGATATATATGGTGATCCAATTTTAAAAAAAAATTAAATATTTAAAAAACTAAAAAAAAATTAATTTATAAAATTAAATTAAATATTTAAAATAAAAAATAAAAAATTATTTAAAATAGAAATTATATATTTAAAATAAAAAAATACAATTCAAATATTTTAAAAAAAATATAGATCACAATTGTATGAAATACAATGCACATTAAAAATATAACTCAAAACTATTTTCAAAACTCATAACTAAACAAATTTTTTTCTTTTCAAAACTCATACTAACTCAAAACATAACTATACACTTAAATCATGATTTTAAAAATAATTTTAAAAACAAAATAAAAAAATTGGTTAAAAATTTTGAAAACCATTTTGAATTAAATTTTGAATTGTGTGTTTAGTTATGAGTTTTGAAAAAAAAATTATAATTTTTTTAATTATAATTACAATTCCAAAAGAGACCCAAACATACCTTAGGTAGTGTTTGGCTTATTCTTCAAACCATGATTTTGTTTTTAAATCATGATTTGGATGAAACATATTAACCAAATATATTTTTAAAATACAACTCAAAATTATTTTCAAAACTCATTTCTTCTCTTTTTTATATAATTATTATTAATCAATCAATCAATCAATCACTTTTTCTCTCTCATTTCTCCTCTCTCCTCTCACATTTTCTCATGTTCTATACATCAATCAATCAAAAACTTTAAAAAAAAATTATAAATTATCCTAAAATTATTTTAAAACTCATAACCAAATAAATTTTTTCTTTTCAAATCATGATTTAAAAACTCAAAATACATTTCCAAACTCAAATCACTATTCCAAAACTAAACCAAACCGCCCGTAAATTACCTCGCTCTTTCTTTCTCTAAATACTAGTGTTTCACCCGTGCTATGCACGGGTTTTGTTTATAATTATTTGTATACATGCGAATTACGATTTTTAAATATCTTTTTTTATTTTTTGCACACAGAAAAAAAATATATAACAAATGCAACATATATATTCAATCAATTATTTTTATATTTACTTTTATTCAAAATTTAAAAATAATGCACGGGCAAAATTTGTTACGAAATTAAGAAAAAATTTATTCCTAACGATATTTTTTTACTTCTATATAAATACTTAAAAAAATAAACATAATATTACACATATCAAATCAAATTTTTTTTATTCAAATTTAAAATCAAATTAGATAAAAAAATTAAAAGAAAATGATGAAAGGTTGAAAATTTCTAAAACCTTCTAATTTTTAAAAATTAGAAATCCGTGTGCGTATTATATTCATATTTTATTTTTAGTTATGAAATTAAAACCAAAAGAAATGTAACTTAAATTATTGGATTAATAACAGAAACATCATATCAATTATTGTTAAATATCACTTCACTTCACATTTAATAATAAAATTGTATATTTGTCTTAATTATAACTTTTAAAATTATATATTTTCATAACAAGAAGATGTATATCATAACTTATGTAACCTCATTGGTGTATAAATTAATTTTATATTCTTAAAATAAAATTTCAAATTTGAATTCTTACTTAAATTATGTTACTATAATTGGAATGAGATCAATATTCATTCCTTAAATTTTGCATCCTTTATTAAATTATAAAATAAAATTTTAAATTTAAATTCTTCTTCAAATTATATTACTACAATTAGAATGAGATCAATATTCACATTTGTCATAATATTATTGGTCTAAATATAATTTATTTTAAATACAAGTGTTCAAATTATTAATCGCTATTATTTTTTTTTCTTTTTTTGTTTTAAATTTTATAAAAAAAAATTATATCATTCTAAACTATAAGGACTTGAACAATAATATTTTTTAATATAATTTTTTTTTTAACAAAAGAACAAAACCTAACTTTTTTAGTACTTACCAAACATGGTGGATTTTGTTAAATTTTTTTTTTTTTAATCTCAATTGTCAATTAAAGAAAATAAAATAAAGCATAAAGATATCTTTGGCTCAAATTATTAAAAAGTTACTTTTGCCAAAATAAATTATAAAGAAATGTTAAGTTTTTTTTAAAAATATTTTTTAAATATTTTTTATTTTAAATATTTTAAAAAATCATTAAATATTTTTTATTTAAAAAAAATAGGGTTATATGTGATAATTTATTGTTCATCTATAATTATTTTTAGATTAAATGAAAATACCATATTAAATTTTCTTCTTACCTTTGTTTATTCAATTTATTCAATTACTTTTATTTTGAAAGAAATTTGCTTTTATTCTATTTAATATTTTATTGTAATTTTTAAATTAAAAATAATTTCTAAAAAATCATATTTAAATTATTTATGCCATTATAAATGGTAAATTTTTTAATATGGTAGTTTGGGAAATGCTAAATAAGTATACTTCTTTACTTTTCATGAAGATATATGCAAAAAAATAGAGATGTGATATGACCTAAAAAAGATAATTAAGTATACTTTTAAATTTTTTAAGAAAAGATGTATAAAAAAGTAAAAATATGATGTAATCCAAAAAAAATTTTAAAAAAAAAGATAAAAAAGAGAGCTAATATGGTACTTTCTAAACAACCCTTTATTCGATGATTTCTTTCTAAAAGGTGTATTTTTTAAATATTTCCATGAAAAATTTTATTGAAAATCTTAAGTATATTGTCTTTTCTTTTGTTCATTAATATTAAATTTTTAATTAATTTTATTTGTTATTTTAAAAAATAAATTAGCAAATAATTTATATATATAATTTTGTTTTGGTTGCTCGGCTTTTTTGGTGTTTCTGCCCAAGTCTACTCAAATTCAATTTGAATTTTTGAATTTCTATATACGTCCTCACTTAATTAAAAACTATGTTGTTCAACCATTAAAAAAATTTAAACTCGACTCAAATTACTTGAGTTGAACTCACCTAAGTTTGTAATTCTAGTAAGGGGGTTGAAAATTACATGATTAAATTTGTTACAAATTAAAAAATAATAAATAAATTGTGATAAAATTATGGTCTTAAATTGTAAATTTCAATCTTCTTTGTTTTCATAATTTGCATACAAAAATATAACTACTTAAATTATTTTATATAACAATACATTATTAATTTTTTTACATGCCATGCATAGCATGAGTTACCACTAGTCTATACTTACTACGTATTAAGCAAAAAGGGGTTTTTAACCCCAAACCTTGTGAGAGCTCTAATCTCCCAATCTAAATTTCTTGATTTTTTAATTTAAAAAAAAAACCTTAATATTTATTAACTTCTCTCAACCCCCAAGTCTTATCCTCATAATAACACTTTAATACATTAAGTACAAGTATAAAAAAAATTCTTTAAAATTCAACACATATGAATTTCTTGAAAAGTCTCAATACATATGATTATTATACATCATAATAACACTTGAATGCATTAAAAACAAGTATAAAAAAAATTTCTTGAAAAGTCCAACAGGTATTACTATTATCAAAATATTAAACTTTAATATAATATAATAAAAAAAAGATATTTAATTCCTTAAAAAGTCCAACACATTTGATTATTATCAAAATATTAAACTTTAATATAATATAAAAAATGAAAAAAAAGAAGACATTTAAAAACAAAACATTTAAAAATCGCAATTCACATATATACATAATTGTAAATATATTAAGGAAAATGGGGTTTCTAAACCCCAAGCCTTGTGGGAGCTCCAATCTCTCAATCTTAATTTTCTAAATTTTTTTTTTAAAAAAAAAAACCTCAGGATTTATTGATTTGGTCCAAATTTCCTGATCAGCATTTATTAACTTTTTCGAATCCACATGCCTGCATTTATTGATTTGGTCAAAATCCCTGATTAGAATTTAAAATCCCCTCATACAAATAATTATAGATACAAATTGGTATAGTTACTACAAGAACCTTTTAATTTCTCCTGCATAATTATGGTTAATAATAAGATTGTTAAATTATTTTTATAAAAAATCTTTACAAGCATAATTTATATATGAAAAAAATTAAAAAAATATAAATATGTATAATTATCCCGTGCATAGCACGGGTGATAGGCTAGTATTATATAAAGAAAATAGTGTTTCTAACCCACAAATCTCGTGGGATCTCCAATATTCCAATCTTAATTTTCTAATTTTTTGGTTTAAAAAGAAAATTCAGAATTTAATGACTTCTCACAACCCACGAACCTTTTTAACTTCTCCCATACCTATTGGCGCACCATTCAACTTCTTCCATATATTACGTTTAGCGGTAAGATTGTTAAATTATTTTTATAAAAAATCTATAAAAAATAATTTGTATATTAAAAAAATATCTAAAACAAATATAAATTCTTATTAAAAAATAATAGGTTGCAATTGCGAGAACAAAAAAAAAAGAGAAAGAAAATTACACTGTAAAAAATATTTTGTATATTAAAAAACATCTAAAACAAATATAAATTCTTATTAAAAAATAACAAGTTGTAATTGCAAAAAAAAAAAGAAAAAGAAAATTACACTCTAAAAAATAATCTTTCTATTAAAAATCTAAAATAAATATAAATTCTTATTAAAAAAATAACAAGTTGCAATCGCAAAGCAAAGAGAAAAAAACACTTACACTTGCATTTCATTAAAATCTAAAAAAAAATAATTTCTATATTAAAAAAAATATTTAAAACAAATATAAATTCTTATTAAAAAAATAAAAGGTTTCAATTGTGAAGAAAAGAGAAAAAAAAAATTACACTGTGTACTTCATTAAAATCTAAAAAAATAATTTCTATATTAAAAAAATATCTAAAATAAATATAATTTTTTATGAAAAAATAACATATTGCAATTCTGGAGAGAGAGAAAATTACACTGTAAAAAATAATTTTTATATTAAAAAATATCTAAAACAAATATAAATTATTATTAAAAAATAATATGTTGCAATTAAGAGAAAAAATTACACTTTAAAAAATAATTTGTATATTAAAAAATGTCTAAAACAAATATAAATTCTTATTAAAAAATAACAGGTTACAATTGTGAAAAAATTACACTATGCTTTCATTAAAATCTATAAAAAAAATTTATATTAGAAAAATATCTAAAACAAATATAAATTCTTATTAAAAAATAATGTGTTACATTCTGCGAACAAAAAAGAGAAAAAAAAATTACACTGTAAAAATAATTTGTATATTAAAAAATATCTAAAATAAATATAAATTCTTATTAAAAAATAACATGTTGTAATTGTAAAAAAAGAAAAAAATATATTGTGCATTTCATTAATAATGTTCAAAAAATGTGTCAAGCATTTGTGTAAAGGCTTAACACGTGTCGACTCTCAAATTATCAAGTGAATCTAGATGAAACCAAAGAATTCAATTTTAATGGCTAATAAATATTAAAAATCCGACCATTGAAGTTTAATAACTATTAATTAATAGAATTCAGCAATTGAAAGGTCTCAAACCACATCTCTATCTTCTCAAGTGTTCCTTTTTTTTGTTTCATGTATTCATTCTAAAATTGATAAAAAAAATTGGACGTGTAGGAGAGTGAGAGAGATTAAAATTATATATTAAATTATGTAATTATTGTGATAAAAAATAAATGTTGTCTTCCTCTTCTACGGCGACTTATCTGGTTGTACCTCCAATTAAAACATCAAGTGTGCTTCTATATCATGATTGAATGTTACTTTCATTTTTTTATATACTTTTTCTCACAATTACTTGTGTTTTGTGTTATGAAATTTATTCTATGTTTGCTAAAACTATTAGATGGACCCAATGCAAGAAATACAAACTATTTCAATGTCATTCTCGGGATTAGAAGTACAAAGAATATACACAAAAAGTATATGAATAGATAAGATTTTACAAAATTTGTTTGTGAGTTTCACTTCTTGAAACTCCTATAATTCATTTATTTTTGTATTATATTTTAGGCAAAACACCAATAAATTTCAAATTTTAATTAGTTAATTTGGTCCTACCTTTTATTTTGTAGACTGATAAGTCCTATTTGAATATTAATTATGTATATACCATTTATTTAACACGTCATTTTTTTTTTTTTTTTTTTTGATAGAGGGCAAATGTAAATTTTTACTGATGTTGATATGACAAAAATATCCAAAAAGCTTACTATAAACTTTTTATGATTTCCTTCCGAACATCAACAACATCAACTACATCAGTAACATCATCACCATCAACAACATCAACCACATCATCAAAAATCAGCAACATCATCAAAACATCATCAAAAATCAACAACATCATCAAAACATCAACATCGTGAACATTATCAAACATCAACTACATTATCAACATCAGCAAAACATCAGCAAAACATCTTCAAAACAACAAACATCGTGAACATCATCAACATCAACTACATTATCAACATCATCAAAACATCAGCAACATCATCAGAACATCGTGAACATCATCAAATATCATCAAACATCGTGAACATCAACTACAACAGGGACGGAGACGGAGACCTTCTCTTCTCTGGCGCTAAGTACCACAACCCTACCGTCTGGTTCGCCGACAACGGCGAGCACCTCGGATGGCGTAGATCTAGGAGGTGTGGCCACCACCCTTGATGCGGATGCGCAAGTCGACGCTGGCAAAGCGTTGGTAGCCGAGGAGGAGGATGGGCTCGTAGGCCTTGTAGCAGAGAATCTTAGGCCCCACCAGATCAACGAGAAAACCGTTGATCTTGATCGAACGTCGCTTGGCAAGACGTGATGGCCCACGGTTGTCGCTTTTCAAATTAAACACTAGATGGACTCTACTGGAGGAGTTGTCATTGTTGGAGAGATTGGGAGACCTGCAAAATGAAATCAATATAGGTAAAAATGTAAACTCCATATACAATATATCAAAAACATATATCATACCAAAAATGAAAAAGACTAAATGGTTCAAGAAAAAACACTTAGGACTAACTAGAGCAACATTTACCAAAATGAGATTTATGAGTAATTTTACCTATATTTTATGTTTGGTTTCTATACTCTTTTTTTATTATATAGTTTTCCTTATTTTCTTTAAAAGTTTATTTTTAAAAATTAATTAAAAAAATAATTTATTTTCTATTTCAAAACAATTTTATTTTTTGTTTTAGTTTTATTTTTTCTTAAAGTAGTTTTAGTTTTGGGATATTACTTACCTTTTTTTTTTCTATAGATTGTAATTTTGTGCATTTTAAATGTATGATATTTTCACTAATACACTCGGAGATGCACTAGGAAATAAGTATCATGCGAAAATCAAGTAAGAAGAAGAAAAATAAATAAAATAATACGATGAATGTGGAGTAAAGATCAAACATCAAAACTTCTAAAGCAAGTAAACAAA